>JAUNZO010005196.1:0-600000 GCA_031894775.1 Chloris gayana
TTTTTCCTGGAGACTCGGAAAAATACGCGGTCGGTTGCGTTGGACTCGTAGCGACGTTGTCTACGCGTTAGTGTAACTTTTGGTCATGTTCTCGTAGCGTAATTTTCGCCGTTAATTCCATTCTTTTTCCTATTGCCTCGATATGCGTGCCTAACCCCTGTTTCACGATCCGTCCGTCGGAGGGTGCCGAGGAGTTCCCGTCTGAGCCGCAGTTTGAGGAGTTTCCACCGAGCAGCCGTACGAGTACCCCCGACCCGGCACTGGGAGCAGCCCTATCTAGGCAAGCCGCAATCCTTGACCACTCTTGCTCCTGTTTAGTACTTGCATTAAATTGGACCATGCATGATTAATGGTTACTTGCACTTGTAGTTTACCTATGCCATACTATGCCATCCTTACCACTGGTTGCCATAGGTTGTTCTACTGTTACTCGCATGCTTAGTATTTGCTTAGTTGCTTAATTGAACCCCATGATGACTATACATGTTTTTGTGTAAAATAAATTGTAGGTGTTTCTTAGGTGTTGAGTTTACGTACTAGATACCCTGTAGGACTTTTGCGGGGGCGAGTGTAGGTGGTTAGGTGCTCGAGAGATTTCGGGCGATCTCTATTTGGAGAGTACCATTGCGGGTACAGATTGTGTAGGGGCCTTGGGTTTATGGGGCCCCTGTTGTGGTGACACTTGTTGTTGAGACTGTTGTTACGAGGAGAGGGATGGTGACTCGCCTCGGCGGCTTAAAGACTGGTTCTTGTGCTTATGCCTCTCTTGGTCTTACTAGCATACCACGTGACTTGTATGGGCGGGCTGGATCATGATACTTAGCGGAGTAATGGGTGGCCCGCCGTGGTGTAGATATTAGTGGTAGTGGGTGTTGGAGCATTTGTCTCGACCCACGAGCGAGAGGATATCCCACCGACCCGTGGTACGCCTTGTCACACCCTTCAGGACCTTCTTTTCCTATGTTGTGGTTAGAGGATCCCGGACACTGAGGGACGGGCGCCACCCATTCGATGCTTTGAGGAGTGATCTTGTGAGTGTTGCTTTGCTTGGGCCACGACGGTGGTCTTTTGTTTGAGTAACTCTTCACGTGGGTACGATTGCTTACTCTCTGCGAGAGATATATAAATCTATATGTATAGTCTAGCCCAAAGTATGGGCACTACCGAGAGAAATCCACTTGATTAGCATTTACTACTTCTCCCCTCGATAGGTGTTTTACTTCGGCTTCGAGCTGTGGTCCAGTGGAGGTGTGCTTGGACATAAAACTTGACCCTTGCGGGATTGTGTTGTTTCCTGCAAGGCCACTTATAAAATTTGACTAATAATAAAATTTGATTCACATAGACTTGAGGAATAATGCTTTAGGAGCTAGCCCTTGCCTTTCCTTGATCTATCCCAATATGCATACATTGTTGCTAGGTAGTTTGCGGCTTGCTCGAGTACGTTATGTTTCGGACGCCGTTGCCTAGGAGTCGGCCGAGCGAGTTAAGGGAGCCGACGGAGAGGAGTGACGGTCTCACCTACACTCGAGTCGCTTGTGGGTATGGTCTTCACCACCGTTCTTCATCGGAGATGCTTCCGCTTCGCTTCCGCTAGATTTCTACTTTGATTTCACGATGGCCTGCGTGCCACGCTCTTGTACTCTTGAGATTGAGACTTATGCATAATAATAATGTACTTGGAGATTCTACTATCTTGCCTTGATTACTCTCTTTATTTATGGTTTTTCTGTACTAACATGTGTTGGATGTACGTGCCACACTCCTGGGTGTGGCATAGAGGTACAAAGGGTTCGGGTTTCACTTAGGTGAAATTCGGGTCCTCACGATTGGATTTGTGCCTTTGTTAACGAGATGCCGAGAGGAAGGGGTCTACACGTACGGTTTGACCGGACAACTATGGAGGTTGACGAGCAGGCCCCCGAGAGGACGTGGCCGAGGCCGTGGCCGTGGCAGAGGTCGTGCAGCTCCCGCGGCCGCCGAGGGTGCCGCCGGACGAGGTCGTGGCGCCGGAGGCCGTGGCCGCGGCAGAGGAGCCGTGGGTGCTCGTGGCAGAGGACGTGGGCGTGGCCGCGGTGGAGAGGCACCACCGGGTCTCGCAGCTGGAGACCGGAGGTTGCTCGGACAGCGAGGAGGCACCGAGCGCAGCGAGAGGCGCCAGCCCAGCGGGAGGGGCCCGAGCAGCGGGAGATACCACCACCACCACCTGCTCGGACTCTTGCCGAGGTGATGGCGATGCGGACCAACATCTCGGGAGGTCCGATGCGGATGCTTGCAGCAGCAGCAGCAGCACCACGAGCAGAGCTCCACGGCAGCGAGCAGCGGGCACAACACTACGCGAGGCCGCGGCGAGTCGACATGAGGAAGGAGGCCTTCCGCGGACTTCAGCCGGACACGTTCTCTCACCTGCACGAGACCCTCCGGACGCCGACAGTGGCTCGGGACGGTATCCAAGCAGCTAGTGATGATGGAGTGCACCGACGCAGAGTGTGTGTCACTTGCTTCGTACTTGCTCGGAGACGCAGCTAGCGCGTGGTGGGACACTTACGTGGCCAACCACCGGGACCCGAACAGTATCTCTTGGGATGAGTTTGAGCGGGAGTTCGAGCTCGAGCACATCCCCAAGGGAGTGATGGACGGGAAGGCGGACGAGTTTCGAAACCCGAAGATGGGAGCTATGGGTGTGCTCGGGTACTACCACGGGTGGACCGAGCTGTCACGCTACTCACCTCGAGACATGTCCATCGAGCAAGTCAAAATCTTTTTTCAGCTTTTCTTCTCAAATAATCACTATCTACTCTTCTCAATGTTTTGCTCAACACGTTCTATGCTGCTTTCTCTTCATCTCATTTCTCTTCGTAATTTTCTATTTTCCACCGAGCAGGACAAGATCTACTACTTCAAGAGGGGTCTCAAGGCTGAGATTGGTCCGCACGTGGCGAGGTGCTCTACCCCGAAGGAGCTAGTGGATAAGGCTATTGAGGTTGAGGATAGCATTGAGAAGGTCAAGAGGATTGAGGCACACAAGAGGACCGGAGGGCAGCTGGACCGTTACGGAGGACAGCGAGAGGCGGAGGTTTCTTGGGCAGCGGCAGCGGTTCACTCGTCCACCACGAGGCGGTTTGGCGATTCGGGCGGTTTGGCAGCTCTGCGCAGAGGCGGTTTGCACCACGGGGTCAGCGGTACCGGCGTGCTCCGGCACCACGGCGAGTCGGGTTGGAGGCCCCGAGCGGTGGGTTTCCCTTCGCCAACAGGTGCTTCTAGTGCGGTCGGGCGGGACACAAGTACTACGCGTGTCCCAACATGGGTCGAGAGCTCCTACCACCTTCACCACACCCGGGCCAGCAGCACGGCCACCGTAGCAGCATCGGTTCCGCAGTGCTCCCCGTCCGTGCGATCGGCAGCTAGACAGCGGCCGCAGCAGAGTGCTTCTCGTGCTAGACTTCACCACCTCACTGTTGAGGATGCTCGGCGAGCACCGGACGTCGTCCTTGGTGAGTTTTTGGTTAACTCCTGTTTAGCTTCGTTCTTTTCGATACTGGTGCGACTAGATCGTTCGTGTCTTCTGCGTTCGTTACGAAGCTTGAGATTCCTGTCGTCTTGCTCGATTTTCCTGTGCTCACTATTTCTCCACTTGGTGCTTCAAAGTGTGTGACGGGTTGCCGTCGAGTTCAGATCTTGATTGAGGGTGTTCGGTTCTTGGCTGATTTGGCACTCTTGCCGTCTTACGGGATTGAGGTGATTCTTGGAATGGATTGATTGACAAAGAACAAGGGGATATTTATTGTGATGAGCGGATTGTGACCTTGGTGAACCACCGAGGAGTGGTCGTGTGTTTCACACCGGTTGCTCCTAAGTTGCCGGCACAGCTTTGTCACTTGCGGGGGTTGTCACTTGAGCGGATACCCGTGGTTTGTGAGTATCCCGAGGTCTTTCCCGATGATTTGCCCGGGCATCCACCGGATAGGGATGTTGAGTTTGTGATTGATCTTCTTCCTGGCATGGCCCCTATTGCTAAGAGGCCGTATCGGATGTCTTCGGATGAGTTGGTGTTGTTGAAGCAGGAGATTGATGATTTGTTGAGGAAGGGGTTTATTCGCCCAAATGCCTCACCTTGGGGATCCCCTGTTCGTTTGTGAAGAAGAAGGATGGTACTGACAGGATGTGTGTTGACTATCGTTCCTTGAACGAGGTCACCATCAAGAATAAGTACCCGTTGCCGAGGATTGATGATTTGTTTGATCAGCTGAAGGGTGCAAAGTATTTCTCCTCTATTGATTTGAGATCCGGCTATCATCAAATGAAAATCCGAGAGTGTGACATTCCTAAGACTGCCTTCGTGAGTAGGTATGGATCTTTGTTACCGCTTTGTCAATTCCGTTGTTATCTATCATGCATGATCGCCCCTCCTTGAATTTTACTTCTTATCTATTCCCGGACAAGTATGGGCGGTTCGAGTCCATTGTTGCTTCCTTTGGCTTGACCAATGCCCCTCCCTACTTCATGAACATGATGAACAAGCTCTTCATGGCAGAGTTGGATAAGTTTGTGGTGGTTTTCATTGATGACATTCTTGTGTACTCGAAGTCCGCCGAAGAGCATGCACATCACTTGAGGGTTGTCTTGGAGAGGTTGAAGGCAAATCGGTTGTATGCCAAGTTCAGCAAGTGCAAGTTCGGCTTGAGGAAGTGGCTTTCCTAGGGCATGTCATCAATGTCGAGGGAGTGTGTGTGGATCCTGAAAAGGTGCGGACGGTTGTGAGTTGGAAGTCACCGCGGTATGTCAAGGATGTGAGGAGTTTATTGGGGATGGCTGGTTACTACCGTCGCTTTGTTGAGGATTTCTCTCGGATAGCTCGTCCCATGACGGAGCTCTTGCGGGATAATGTCACCTTTGAGTGGACCCCGAGAGCGGGAGAGGAGCTTTCGGGAGCTCAAGACTAGATTGACCACCGCACCTGTGCTCACCTTGCCGGATCTTAGTCGGGACTTTCGGGTGTACTTGTGATGCTTCCACTCATGGGATTGGTTGTGTGCTCATGCGAGAACGGGAAGGTTGTGGCTTATGCTTCGAGGCGGTTGAAGACACATGAGAAGCATTACCCCACCCATGATCTTGAGCTTGCAGCGGTTGTTCATACTTTGAAGATTTGGAGGCACTATCTCATCGGTGGCGGATGTGAGATTTTCACGGATTACAAGAGCCTCAAGTATATCTTCACACGATCGGAGCTGAACATGAGGCGAGAGGAGATGGCTTGAGTTGATCAAGGATTATGATTTGAGTATCAACTACCATCCTGGCAAGGCAAATATTGTTGCGGATGCGCTGAGTCGCAAGGCCTATTGCACTTCTCTCATGACGAGTCGATCGGAGGTGTTTGAGGAGATAATGAGGGATGGAGTGGAGCTCATTCCTAAGGGCTATCTCTATGAGTTGAGGATCACGAGTCTTCTTGGAGATCGGATCAAGGAAAAGCAAAAGGTTGACGAGTCTTGTGGAGTCAATCAAGGAAAAGATAAAGGAGGATAAGGCACCTGGATTCGAGTGGATGGTGATGGTGTCCTTTGGTACAAGGATCGGATTGTGGTTCCTGGAGGTGCGGGGATTCGAGATGAGATCTTGCGAGAGGCTCACTTGCTCTCGCTACTCGATCCACCCGGGGAACACAAAGATGTATGAGGATCTTCGCACTCGGTTCTAGTGGGAAGGTATGAAGAGGGACATTGCTCGGTTTGTGGGGATGTGTGACATTTGCGGGAGGGTCAAGGCGGAACATCGAAGCCGGCCGGTTTGCTTAAGCCTCTTGAGATTCCTATGTGGAAATGGGAGAACATCAGCATGGATTTTATTGTTGGACTACCTCGCACGCCGAAGGGTCATGATTCTATCCGGGTGATTGTGGATCGGTTCTCCAAGGCCGCTCACTTCGTAGCTGTCGGGACGAGACTACCGTGTGGAGAAGCTTGCCAAGCTGTACATTGATAACATTACGAGACTACATGGGGCACTTCTCACTATTGTATCGGATCGTGGTTCTCGGTTTGTAGCTAAGTTCTTGAGGAGCTTGCATGCAGCTATGGGCACTCGCTTGGACTTTAGCACGGCTTATCACCCTCGGACGGATGGTCGGACGGAGCGGCTGAATCAGACCTTGGAGGATATGTTGAGAGCTTGTGTGCTCACCTACAACAAGAATTGGGAGGAGAGTACGTCGTTTGCTGAGTTCTCTTACAACAACAGCTACCGGGCAAGTATCTAGATGTCTTCTTCTCTTTATATTTTAACTCTCTTCACTCTCTATTCCTTATGTTCTCTGTCTTCTACCGGGCAAGTATCAAGATGTCACCCAATGAGCTCTTGTATGGGAGGAAGTGCAGGACACCTCTCATGTGGGCGAGAGGTTGGAGAGAGGTCTTTCTATGGACCGGATCTTGTGAGAGAGGCTGAGGAAAAAGTTGAGCAAGTGAGAGAGCATATCGAGTTGCTCGGAGCGAGCGAGAACAGCTATGCGAGATAAGAGGAGGAGACCTTTGGAGTTCTTTGTTGAGGACTATGTCTATCTCAAGGTCTCTCCACTTCGTGGGACGCGCAGATTCCACGTGCGTGGCAAGTTGGCACCAAGGTTTGTTGGACCTTTCCGTGTGGTGAGGAGGATTGGAGATCTCGCCTACCGGCTTGAGTTGCTCGGGACACCTTGCCGGAGTGCATGATGTGTTCCATGTTTCGCAGCTCAAGAAGTGTCTTCGTGTGCCGGAGGAGCAGGTTGCACCGAGAGGTGTTGGATCTACGGGACAGTCTTGAGTACTTGGAGTATCCTGTCAAGATCTTGGATGTGGCTTTCAAGGAAACAAGGAGCCGCAAGATCAAGTTCCGCAAGGTGTTGTGAACTAACCACACCGAGCGAGAGGCCACTTGGGAGATGGAGGATAACTTGAGGAAGGACTTCCCTCACTTGTTCGAGGATGAGGAGTGAAATCTCGAGGACGAGATTCTTGTAAGGGGGAGTCCGTAACATCCCTAAAATTGTACTCAAATGCTGTGTAATAAAAATATTTGAATTTGGACAAGGTTTAAATAAAAATTTGGTTGAGAAGTGAATCAAACAATTCGCAAGGCAATTATTCAAATCTTCCCTCGCTTTGGGCCGAATCTTCTCTCACGCAGCCCGTTTCCCTTCTCTCTTCGCGGCCCGGTCCGGCCCGAGCCCGCAGGGAATAGTTTTCTTCCACCTTTTCTTCCCCCTCACCCGCGCGCGTATGGCACAAACGCCGAGGGCGACACGCGTCGCGTCCGAGCGCTGCCGCTCTTCCCTCAACGACTCCCTCCACCTTTTTGAACCTACAAAACCCCTGCGCCGCCCCCATCTCCTCCTCATCCCACCCGGCGCCGCCACGGTGCGGGAGAACCCTAACCCTAGGGCTGCGCCGCCGTTCGTCGCCCCCTTCATCTTCATTTCCGGTAAGAACCAAGGCCACCCGCGTGAGCCTCATCCCTCGCTGGTCCCGCTGGTGCTCACGAACATCTCCTTGGTGCAGCGTAGCGGACGAGCGGGCACTTTGGAGTTCTTGGCCGTCGGGAGCCTCGCCGTCGTTCTTCCCCTCCGGTGCGGCTCGTCCTTTTCTCCCCGCATTCTTTACTCACCATCTTGCGCCTCGTTATTTGGAGTTAACCCGTGGCTTGTATCCGCCTTGTAGCTCGGGAACGTCGAGAGCGCGGTCACCGCCCGTCCGCCTCTGTTCTTCCTCGCCGCCGTCCGGGAGCTCGCCTCGTCGCCGAGGCCGGTCCCGACCCTCTCCGGTCAAGCTCGAGCTCGTAGTAGAACCTTGGTAAGTTGCCGCACCCAAAGCCCCCTCCTTTCCGTGGATTCGTTGTCGTCCCGTTGCTCTCCGTGGGATTTCCGCCGCCGTCTCCATGGACGCCGGTGAGGTTTGGCTCGCGCGCGTGCTCTTGTCGGTCGGTGCGGTTGGTGGGTGTCTCGCGAGTGTAGAGGAAGCTCGTGCGCGCGTTTTGGCATGGTTAGTGACGAGGATTCTCCTCTTCCGCCGTGAGCCATGGTTGCGCCGTCGCGGATCTCGCCGCCGGCGGGTCTCCGATGACCTTTTTAGGTCGGAACCTCGTACAATAGGTTCGCGGAGATCCGGGCAACGTCCCGGTATGCTTGGTTGGGAGCAATTGCAAGTCTTGGGGTTTTCCCCTTTCCTCCGCGCCACCGCGTTTGCTCCGACGAGCTCCCGCCGTCGAGCCGCGGCGTGCTTGGTCCTTGAGACCGCAGACCGGTAGATGCGCGGGTGCACGGGGAGTCACCCGGTGTGCTCGGCTCTTGAGGCGGTGAGCTGTAGCGCCGGGGAGTGGGAGATCCGGCAGCCCCGCGGCGGAGCTTGGGCGGCGCCGCCCTCTCCGGTAGTGCCTGGCGTGGCCGCCGGCGTGGCAGAAAAATCAGGCCACGTGGCATCCACGTAGTAGAAATGGTGCGCGCGTGGCGTCTAGGTGGCAGCCGATGTGGTGAGGATGTAGCTGCTAGCGTGGCGGACTTTCTGCCGATGTGGCACCACGTAGGATAGGTCTTGCTCGGCGTGGCACCTAGTTGTCGACCGGCGTGGCAGCAACGTGGCATCCGCGTGGCGGAAGAATTGCCACGTGGTGCTGACCTGTAGAGTGTTTAATCAATGTGGCGTCTACGTGGTGTTGACGCGGCGCTTACGTGGCCAAGAATATTCCGAGGAATATTCCTTTTCTTTTATTGGATTTTTCTGAATTTCCATAATTCGTTAATCTTTGGAAATTCATATATTTTTCCCGGAGACTCGGAAAAATACGCGGTCGATTGCGTTGGACTCGTAGCGACGTTCTCTACGCGTTAGTCTAACTTTTGGTCATGTTCTCATAGCGTAATTTCCGCCGTTAATTCCATTCTTTTTCCTATTGCCTCGATATGCGTGCCTAACCCCTGTTTCACGATCCGTCCGTCGGAGGGTGTCGAGGAGGTCCCGTCCGAGCCGCAGTTTGAGGAGTTTCCACCGAGCAGCCGTACGAGTACCCCCGACCCGGCTCGGGAGCAGCCCTATCCGGGCAAGCCGCAATCCTTGACCACTCTTGCTCCTGTTTAGTACTTGCATTAAATTGGACCATGCATGATTAATGGTTACTTGCACTTGTAGTTTACCTATGCCATACTATGGCATCCTTGCCACGGTTTGCCATAGGTTGTTCTACTGTTACTCGCATGCTTAGTATTTGCTTAGTTGCTTAATTGAACCCCATGATGACTATACATGTTTTTGTGTAAAATAAATTGTAGGTGTTTCTTAGGTGTTGAGTTTCCGTACTAGATACCCCGTAGGAATTTTGCGAGGGCGAGTGTAGGTGGTTAGGTGCTCGGGAGACTTCGGGGAGTCTCTATTTGGAGAGTACCTGTTGCGGGTACAGTTGTGTAGGGGCCTTGGGTTTATGGGGCCCCTGTTGTGGTGACACTCGTTGTTGAGACTCGTTGTTTTGAGGAGAGGGATGGTGACTCGCCTCGGCAGCTTAAGGACCGGCTCTTGTGCGTATGCCTCTCTTGGTCTTACTAGCATACCACGTGACTTGTATGGGCGGGCTAGATCATGATACTTAGCGGAGGAATGGGTGGCCCGCCGTGATGTAGATATTAGTGGTAGTGGGTGTTGGAGCGTTTGTCTCGACCCACGAGCGAGAGGATATCCCACCCGGCCCGTGGTACGCCTTGTCACATCCTTCAGGACCTTCTTTTCCTATGTTGTGGTTAGAGGATCCCGGACACTGAGGGACGGGCGCCACCCATTCGATGCTTTGAGGAGTGATCTTGTGAGTGTTGCTTTGCTTGGGCCACGACGGTGGTCTTTTGTTTGAGTACCTCTTCACGTGGGTACAGCTTGCTTACTCTCTGCAGAGATATATAAATCTATACATATAGTCTAGCCCAAAGTATGGGCACTACCGAGAGAAATCCACTTGATTAGCATTTACTACTTCTCCCCTCCGATAGGTGTTTTACTTCCGACTTCGAGCCGTGGTCCGGTGGAGGTGTGCTTGGACATAAAACTTGACCCTTACAGGATTGTGTTGTTTACTGCAAGGCCACTTATAAAATTTGACTAATAAAATATGATTCACATAGACTTGAGGAATAATGCTTTAGGAGCTAGCCCTTGCCTTTCCTTAATCTATCCCAACATGCATACATTGTTGCTAGGTAGTTTGCGGCTTGCTTGAGTACGTTATGTACTCACGGCTTTATCATTTTGTTTTTCGGACGCTGTTGCCGAGGAGCCGGCCGAGCCGGTTGAGGGAGGCGACGGAGAGGAGTGACGGTCTCGCCTACACTCGAGTCGCTTGTGGGTATGGTCTTCACCACCGTTCTTCATCGAGAGATGCTTCCGCTTCGCTTCCGCTAGATTTCTACTTTGATTTCGCGATGGCCTGCGTGCCACGCTCTTGTACTCTTGAGATTGAAACTTATGCATAATAATAATGTACTTGGAGATTCTACTATCTTGGCTTGATTACTCTCTTTGTTTATGGTTTTTCTGTACTAACATGTGTTGGATGTACGTGCCACACTCCCGGGAGTGGCATAGAGGTACAAAGGGTCCGGGTTTCACTTAGGTGAAATTCGGGTCCTCACACCTTTGTATCCCCGGTTGTGACACCCCTACCTCGCGAAGCGAGAGGGATTGTCGAACAGGATCGCATCGGGAGACATTCGACGAAGCGAACGTTCATTGCGCATACATCGGGAATATATTCAACGTTTTATTACATAGAGAACACTAACTGAATAACAAGTTTCATACATGATCTCTTAACTATTACAAGTCATTGTTCACTTTCCAATTACAATACATAAGTGAAGTGTGATCTCACAATACTTAATAATGTCTTTGCGGAAGCGTAAACATCTCGACGGTACAAATATATATATATAGCTTAACTTAGGAGAACCACACCGGCCCATACGGCATGGCCTCACTCTTGGGTCGGTGAAGCGGAACCCACTCCACGGTCCACTCCCGAGGTTCCTCGCTTGGACACACATACTTCCCGCAGCAGATCACAAAAGTCGGGCTGCGGGAATCCCGAAACAGTTGCAACACAAACCCCGAGTATCTAATATACTCCGCAAGGCTTACCCGTCAAAAATGGTTCTAAGAACCGACCCTAACATGCAGGGGCTTGACCTGGCTTGCGGGAACTTGCGAAATCAGCACTTAGAGTATTTGTCTAACTCATGTTTTAGCCAAGTTAAGAGGGTTGGAACATGAATATAAATTTAGTGATCATTTCTAGCAAAACATGGTTGCAATACATGAATTAACTTTTCAAAATCAGCAAGCTTAATCGTCATCTTCACTTGTTACTACGATGCGATCTGCTCGAGACAAGTGGTACTCATCACCGCGAGGGACGGCGATATATATCGATTTACACCCTGCAGGGGAAACCCAAATGCACGTCATACGCATCATTTAAGAACACGTATGGCCACCTTTCACAAGATCACCATAGATATGAGCCGGGTCCACCCTCCGAGTGTGCATTCCACATGCGACCACAGTAGCGTCGGGTCCAAGAGTAATAACACACCCTCCGTCTACTCACAAACCCGTGCATCCACCGTGACCAACACTTTGCACAAAGGGTGGAGCGACCGTCCAACACTATGACTCTCAAGTTACATCGGTTTACCAACTCCCATACGAAGGTATGCATTTGGTACACAACTCAATACTTGCTCGCGGAGTCACACGGTCCTCAACCGACACGCACGGGGCTATGGCGAACATAGGCAAACCTTGCCACCGCATCCTACACATGCATTTCCCCGTACGGTCTCAATTTCATCCATATCATGTGAGAGGTAACAAAGTTAAATCCCTAGACCGGGTGATCTCCAAATCACTCGGTGTTGCTACCGATGACTTCTTATTAAGCATAGCATTTCTAACGAAAAGGATTTTACCTATCCAATGAGACCATAGGCATAAAGGGATAATCATGCAACTACGGTTACGATCAACTCCTGAACTTAAGTGCACAATACATGACATCATCACATGTGAGGTAAAGCAAAACTTTTAAAAGCGTGGGTTATGCACCGGGCTTGCCTTGGTTGGTTTCGTAGTCGGTGCACTCGTACTCGCTCACTTCAATTTGGTGCCCTCCTTGATCTTCAGTCCTGGTCGGGGTTCCTATATGAATGCATATGAAGTGCATGAGCAATGTATGAATTCATATTGTTATAGTTCATGGAACTTTCTCAATAAGATAATGCAACGAAACGTTTGCATGAATTAAACACATTCTCGAGTGGTGATGCTATGGTCATGATGGTGGTGAGTAAAGTTCGTTTCATGGGGACAACCTTCTAATTAGGTAAACTTTCCATCGTTTAGTATAAATGTATAGGCTAGTTTTTGAGATCAAGAAAATAGGGTATAATTCCTTATTACTTAGCATGCAAGAGGTTGGTGCTCACTTCTTAGGATGAAGTTTGATCATGTCGTTATACATCGTGCACCAGGAGTACTCTTCATTTCATGTGGTTTTGCTACGATTAAACCTACTCATACGACCGTTCTTGCCCAAAAAGATAAACATTATTATAACATGTTTAAATATACCATGCAATGTGAGAAATGTTTAATTTGACCTTAGCAAATTCTCAGCTATTTGCTTAGTTAAGTCTGTGCTGCCAGGCTGACTGCGAAGCCTTCTTAAGGTGTCCAAATCTTATTATTTTGCTATAAAACTTAGGTGGTTCATGTTGGTTAATGTAAAGTACATAACTCAAGGTTTACAATGAGCCAAGAATCGCTTCATTTGGATCTGTATTCAAAAAGTTATCGAAATTTCAAAAACAGCAAGTTGTCACGCGTGCATAACGGTTTAGCATCTTAGAGCGCTTAAATCTTCATTTTTCTACACATGAAGTACCGGGATTATGTTACCACGTTAAAGTACAAGTTATCTACTTTCTAAAGTGCCCTTGCTCATGCATTTTGGATCTAAGATCCAGAAGTTACGTCATTTTTAAAATGCAACCTTGTTTAGGCGTTTGGTCACGATAGCATGTTCATCGTGTTCAAAAATTAAATTTTTCTATATAACCATAGGAGTTCATGTTCACCATGTTGTAGTACATGTTACACACTTTCGAATGTGCTTTGAATCATTTAGATCCGTGGTGTAAATCTCGAGATACGCTATTTTTAAAATCCTTAAGCGTGTACGAAATTTTTGCACGATTCAAATATTTCTAAGTGTCGGAGCGCGGCCAGGGCAGCCGTGGCGTGCGCGGCGTGCGCCGTGCGCGGCGACGTGGCGAGGCCGCCGGCGGTGAGTGGAGGCGAGAGAGAGAGAGCGAACGGGCTGGTAAGCATCAGTGAGCTCCCGCACAAGCGCCACGAGGCCCCAAAGCCGAGGAGGCTCACCGTGGTGGCGGGTCGTCGGGGAGGTGGCGGACGGCCGCGGGCGACGCGACGGCTTGACGGTGTTCCCGGCGAGCGGCTGCGTCAAACACCGAACCAAGCTTACACGATGTAGATTGGAACCAAAGGATGCTACGAGCGGGAGGAATCGGAAGCTAGCTCACCGGAGAAGAAATGCGGCCAACAATGGCGGCCGGCGGAGTTGAGGGGAAATCGGGGATTGCGCACGAGCTGCTGCGGGACCGGGGGCTCGTGCTCCGGGGAGCTTGCTAGGGTTAGGGCGATGCTCGTGACGCGCTCGGAGTAGGCGGAGCGGTTCGGGACGAGTGGGGCGGCGGGGTGGTGCTCGGGCGACGGCGGCCGGGGAGCGATTCATATGGCGGCCATGGACGGTGTACAATCTCGCGTGAGAACAACGCAACCATGGCGATCGGCGACGCGTGGGGCGGCGCTGTGCAGGCGGGCGACGCCTCGACCGGCCGGCATGGGCACGAACGCCGGAGCGCTCGCTGGCGGTGGCCCCGAGCTCCTGTGCAACCCCGTTGTCCGAAGGTTCTTTTTATTTACGAATTTGCCACTGCGGTCCTCCTCTCGTAACTGGTTCATAGAATTTGACTCTTTTGATATTTTTGCAAACCAAAATTTCTGTGGGTTCCTTGGATTATGTGGAACAACTTTCCTTAAAGACCAAAGTTCAAATTCGAAATGTAAAAATTTATAAAAATTGTTGAACAGGTACTGTTTCTGATTAGGTTTGGATTTTTCTAGGGATTTGTGCTGCTCCAAAAATTCAGGAAAAATGCTCTAAATTCATGTCTTGATATGTTCTACCAGATTGTGCAAAAATATGGGGTTACTACTTTGGAGAAAATACGAGATCTCAAGAGCTAGGGTTTTGGGAGTATTAAAAACCCTAATAGGACTTTAGCTTATTATTTCATGTGACTGGGCAATTGATTGTTGCTTTGCACATGCAACTCTCCTGTTAGCACAGTAACATGGTGAATTTGTGACACGGGGTGTCACAGCCCTCCCCTTAAAGAAATCTCGTCCCGAGATTAAGATTGATAAAAGAGTGGTCGAAGGGAGGTGCGTCGTTACCTCGATTGTGAAGCCATGAACTCGGGGAAATGATTATCCAGGAATTCCTCCTGTTCCCAAGTGGCTTCATCCTCGGTGTGATTACTCCATTGCACCTTATAGAATGTGATAGTGCGGTTACGAGTAACACGATCCTTTTTATCGAGGATCCGGACGGGAGTTTCTGGATAAGATAGATCATCTTGCAATTGCTCGGTGTCGGAGATGACCACATCAATGGGTGGTTTTAGGCACTTCTTGAGTTGCGACACATGAAACACGTTGTGCACACGTTCCAAGTTAGTCGGCAATTGCAACCGGTATGCCACGGGGCTAAACTTCTCCACAATTGGAAAGGGTCCAATATAGCGGGGAGCAAGTTTTCCTTTTATACCAAAACGTGACACACCTTTATTTGGAGAGACACGAAGATAAACATGATCGTTTACCTCGAATTCCAGCGGGCGTCTCCTTTTGTTTGCATAACTTATTTGGCGGGATTGAGCAGCCTTCATATTAGCTTGTATTTCCTTCACTTTTTCCTCGGCCTGCTCAACAATATCCGGACCAAATATTATTCTTTCGCCCGACTCGGACCAGTTTAACGGCGTGCGGCAAGAATGTCCGTATAACGCCTCAAAAGGAGTGACTCCGAGCTTTCTTGATAGCTGTTGTTATAGGAAAATTCAATGAATGGTAACTGATCATCCCAACTTCCCTTTTGAGTCAAAGCACACGCTCTCAACATATCCTCCAAATATTGAATTAACCTTTCCGATTGTCCATCTGTTTGAGGATGATATGCAGAGCTCCGGATAAGGGTAGTACCAAGACTAGCATGCAATTGTTCCCAAAATCGAGAAACAAATTGTGGACCACGATCTGAAATGATGGTCTTCGGCACACCATGTAAACATAGCACACGGGCAATATACAATTCAGCATACTTCTTAGCACTCGTAGGTGGTGTGTACCGGAATAAAGTGTGCTGATTTCGTCAGTCTATCGACGATTACCCATATGGAATCATGTTTCTTGGAGGTGGGAGGTAATCCAACAACAAAATCCATGGCTATGTCTTCCCATTTCCAAGCGGGAATTTTCAATGGGTGCAATAGTCCAGCTTTCTTTAGATGATCAGCCTTGACTCGTTGGCAAGTGTCGCACTCGGCAACGTAACGAGCCACTTCTCGCTTCATACGAGTCCACCAAAATTTTTCTCTCAACCCACGGTACATTTTGTTACTACCGGGTGTATGGAGTATTTAGAGAGATGGGCTTCATCAAGGATTTTCTTCCGTAGTTCCAGATTCTTAGGAACAACGAGACGATTATTGAACCATAGTACTCCCTCCTCATCTTGACGGAAGCACTTAGCTTTTTCGGTACCCAACTTCTGTCGGATGTGTTCCATACCTTCATCCGTTTTCTGGGCAGCAATGATTTCTTCTCGAAGAGTAGGAACAAGAGCCAAATTATGCAATGCACCATAAGGAATGATATGAAGGCAAGGATTACTCTCATTTTCAGATTTGCTGCAGTTTTCCATAGAGCAGATTTCAACTTGGTTGCATTGGTGCTTGCGGCTTAATGCATCGGCAACCACATTAGTCTTTCCGGGGTGGTAATGAATTTCCAATTCATAATCTTTTATCAGTTCCAGCCATCTTCGTTGTCTCATATTTAATTCTTGCTGCGTGAAAATATATTTGAGGCTTTTATGATCGGTATAGAGATTCACCAGATTTCCTAAGAGGTAATGTCTCCAAGTTTTGAGAGCAAGAACTACCGATGCCAATTCAAGATCATGAGTGGGATAGTGCTTCTCATGTTTGCGGAGTTGACGGGAGGCATAGGCAATGACTCGGCCTTCTTGCATGAGAACACAACCCAATCCAATGCCGGACGCATCACAATATACGTCAAACGGCTTGTCGATGTCGGGTTGAGCTAGAACGGGAGCAGTGGTTAAATGCTTCTTCAAGGTTTGGAAGGCATTTTCGCACTCGGGCTCCACTTGAAGGTAGAGTCCTTCTCCAACAATTTGGTCATTGGCTTGGAGATGATAGAAAAATTTGGAATGAATTTCCGATAATATCCCGCAAGTCCGAGAAAACTACGGATGTGCTTGACGGTTTTGGGAGTCTTCCATTTTAGCACGTCAACAACTTTACTTGGATCGACGGAAATTCCTTCAGCTGAAATGATATGACCCAAGAATGGAACTCGATCCAACCAAAATTCACACTTGCTGAATTTTGCATAAAGTTGATGATCTCGTAGTCGTTGAAGCACAATGCGGAGGTGTTCAAGCATGTTCTTCCTCCGACTTGGAATAAATGAGGATATCATCAATGAATACCACCACGAACTTGTCCAACTCCGGCATAAATACCGAGTTCATGAGGTACATGAAATAGGCCGGTGCATTTGTCAGTCCAAAAGACATTACGAGATATTCAAAAAGTCCATATCTCGTAGAGAAAGCGGTTTTAGGAATGTCCTCTCGCCGAATTTTAATTTGGTGATAGCCGTAGCGAAGATCGATTTTTGAGAATACTTTTGCACCGACTAATTGATCGAATAGCATATCAATGCGTGGGAGGGGGTATTTATTTTTGATGGTCACCGCATTGAGAGGTCGATAATCAACACATAACCTTAGTGATTTATCTTTCTTTTTCACAAAAAGGGCGGGGCAGCCCCAAGGCGAGGCACTTGGGCGTATGTACCCCTTGTCTAGAAGTTCGTTGAGTTGCTCCTTAAGTTCAGCTAATTCATTTGGAGCCATTTTGTATGGTCTTCTAGATATTGGTGCGGTTCCGGGTTGAAGTTCAATCTTAAATTCTACTTCCCGATCAGGTGGCATTCCGGGCAAATCATCCGGGAACACATCGGGAAACTCGCATACTACCGGTATGTCTTCTAGTTTCTTTCCTTCTAGGTGCTGAATTTGATTTCTAGAAAATTTTGGATGTGGCAAGGATAGGATAGCCGGGCCGTACAGAGGTGAATTTAAATATACTTCCCGGTGTCTATGTGTAAGACAGCTCTATGTCGTTTCATCCATTTCATTCCTAATATTACATCTATGACTTGCCCATCTAGAATGATTAGTGTTGAGAGATATGTATTTCCGGCAAGTTCCAGGGGAACGTTTCTTGTTTCACGATTTGTGTGAATGAGGCCACCGGGGGATGTGATGGTGTATGGAGTTTGCAAAATGGTGGAGGATAGATGCAACCTATCCACACATGCTTGGACTGATGAAATCATGTGTGGCGCCGGAATCGAAAAGAATGAGAGCGGAGTGTCCGGATATAGAAAACATACCCGAGAGGACTGGTTCTCCGGCTTGCACATCTTCGACCGTAGTAAAATTCACACGGCCGGTTTTGGTGGGGGTTTTGTTGTGATTGTTGTTGTTGTTGTTGCCGCGGTTATTATTGTTGCCATTATTGCCGCGGTGGTGCTGATGCTGATTATTCCCACCGTTGTTGCCATTGTTGCGGCGAGGGTGTGGGCAGTCTCGGATGAAATGACCAATACCGCCGCAGTTAAAGCATGGCTGCTGCGGGGATGGTCTGGCACCTTGGTTATGCTGCTGCGGGTGTGTTGGTGACCACGGTGCTGATAGGAGTGGTGGGGCGCACGATAGGGCTGCTGGAAAGTAGTGCGTTGTCCACCCATTGGAGGCACTGGGACACGGAATTTCTGACCCGTGGGGCTGGTCACTGCAAGCTTGAACTTGTGAGGTGGTGCACCGGATGAACTTCTCGCGGCGCGCTTCCTCTTCTTGTCATCCTGATTGACGCGAATGGCGTCCTCTTGCACAATGGCGGCACTCACTAATTCATTGAATGTGCCATTCAAGAGAGCAAGGCGGTCTTGTAGTTTCGGATTTAGACCTTTCCGAAAGCACTCACGCTTCTTAGCATCCGTGTCAGCGTGGTAGGAAGCATACTCGAGCAAGATAGTTGAATTTCCGAGCATACTCTTGCACAAGTGCTGGAGCCTTGCTTCAGGTCAACAAATTCCTGAAGCTTCCTTCTCATGACACCGTCAGGAATGTGGTGTGCACGGAAGGCTGCCGAGAATTCCGGCCATAGCACCTGGTGATCCGCGGGGAGTGCAGCGGTGTAGTTTGCCCACCACGCACTAGCCGACCCACGGAGCTGCTGTGCTGCAAACAGAGTCTTCTGATGCTCGGTGCAATTTAGAAGAGCAAACTTGGACTCCACGATACGCAGAAAATTATCTGCTTCCAGGGGGTCCTTTGCTTCGGAAAAAGATGGCGGCTGAGTCGCCCGTAAATCCCCATAAGAGGTGGGACGGGGCTGCGGTGGAGGAGCCGCTGCCTGGGCATTGTTGTTCTGACTTGCCAGGAACAGCCGAAACATCTCGTTCTGATTATGAACAAGTTGCTCCACAGCAGTCAGCGGTGGCGGAGGAGGTGGCTGCGACGAAGCACCTTCCCCCGAATTATCCACCGTGCGACGAGTGTTCACCATCTGCCACACAATTTAATTACACCATTAGTCTCAGCGTTTCGGAGCCATAGACAATGATAGTAATTAAGGGACATGATATGAACATGAATTTCAGAATGTACTCCACAGGAGGAAAATAGATTGCATAACCCGAGAGAGTAATTTCCATGAGCTGAACTTAGTACAACCAGAAAATTTTTTACTCATAATTTCAGACCATTTGGCTTAGTAAAATGTGCTTATGGTGCTGAAATTTTTAAGAACGAGACTTATATTTATTAACATAAGCTTAGTGGTTCATATATATATTTTGAGGCGAAACCCATTTGTACACAAAAGCGCGCGATACTAACACTTCTTAGCGCGGGTTAAACGTCCAGGATTTTCCTTCCTAGCTAGTCATCCATACCTCCTATGCTGTCAGCCTACCCAAAACACAGCGACCACTACGTCCTTACGTACGTACAAGCCACTAGTTCTTGTTCTTTAGTACACTACCATTAATTTTACAAGTTTCTTCCTTAACATCTAGCTAGTAGTCTAAGCATCGCTGTCGGTGTCTTCCGGGTTGTTCACATCGGAAGCATCGCTAGCGGCGTCATCACCATCGTCCTCCGGCGGTGGTGGCTGCAACAGATTCCAGTGAGCTGCCAGCAACACCTGGTGGTGCTGCTGTAACGCTGCCAACTGGTGCTGGAGATTTCCTATCTCCGTGAACAGCTGGTCCATGTTGGTCTGTGCAGTTCTGGAGCTGTCCATGCAGGAATTGCATGGTGGCCTGCTGGGAGTAGATGGTCTCATCCTTCTGAGTGATAGACGTCTTAGCCGCATTTAGCTCATTTAGTGCCTCAATCCGCTCCTCATCACAGAACGTGGCCATCTGCTCATGTTCTTTCTTTTCCTGCTCAGCTCTTTCTTTCGCCCTGTCTGCGACGACGCGTAGGTTGTCGCTGAAGATCAGATCATCCTGCACTTCCTTGATACGTGCAGTCAGAGCAGCATTTTCCTGTTCCAGCTCAGTGATACGGGCGGTCAACTGCTTGTTCTCCTCTTTCGCCGAGTAGTAGTCGTCCGTGACATCGGTGAGGCGATCAGTGAGGTCTTCCACCTCAGATCTCAGCTGATTCCTTTCAGTCATGAGTTGCCTTGCATCCATCTATAGACCATGGTTAGGAACATATTTTAAGCAGCATTATTATCAATAATTTTAGGATATAAAAGCTCAGTTGTCGTGCTAAAAGATAACAGAAAGAAACGGACATTCTTTACACGTAACCGGTTCTGAACCCTCTCTGTTTTTCCCCATTTTTGTCTCTGTTTGTACAGTAAAATTTACCAAAATTTATAACTAGATGCTAGAGTATTTCCTAAGCTTTCCAACGCATCCTAGAACACGGAAAAATCTTAAGCGGATCAACAGATATGGTGATTTCCGGCTCGACGGATTTTTCTGCCAGATTTCTGGAATACCGGGGACTAAAAATTTGTCCTCTGTTTTTGCTTATTTGACCGATTTAACGAATTTTCCTTGCTGACCTGATATTAGATGAAAGGTGGGGCATAACACAAGCTTTCCAGATTGGGGTAGATCATTTTATTTGGATAAGTACTTCAAAAGTTATAGCGATTTTCGTGAGGCACCCGAATCTGCCAATCCGGCGACTCGGCGAAATCTGGCAACCTTTTGCCAGATTTTCGGGTAAGTTATTTTTAGTAGGCTTCCATTCCCTTTTACTTGGATCATCATGCCAGGGTGATGGTACGTGTTATGAGCTTTCCGGATTGTGTTGAACCGTTTCGTTTGAGTGAATGATTCAAAAGTTGTGACCGTTTTTTGTGAAAACGATAATCGATTAGATTTAGTTCTCGATCGGGTGGGATTTTCCGCCCGATTTTTGGATATCGTGCACGACTTGTGTTAAAATTTTTGTGAGTTGTTCGAGACCGTGTTTTTGCATTCTTGATAGATTATTTCATGCAATTTGTGATGCATGGCACGAATGATGACATGAAATGCCGTCAACCTACGTCCTTTCCAAATAAAATACGTGATCGGTCTATATATAGCCGACCACTCGCTTTTTGTGGCAACACACACACGATCTCATCACGGAAACTACACGATCTATATTTCGTGGTGAGCGTACCTGCAAGAGACCATTTCAGAAACATTACATCAAATTCAAAAGAAACTATGAAAACAATGTTCCACAACTTCATCATCTTCCTTATCATCAGCATCTTTCTCTTAGTAACAGTTCATAGAAAGAACCGCCTCGTGGATTGCCACGAGCCAACATTGTCCCGTATTATTACTTCCGCGGGCACGGAGCGCTAATTTAAATTGCAAACATACCTGGGCCGGGCCGTAGTTACAAAAATTTTTAAACAAGCATAACCCAGGGTTAGTTTGCCACATCTATTTCTACTGTAGACCTTACTTGGGCTTTCTATGTCGTTCCTCACCGTATAAAGGTGTTGGTGATTTTTAGTATGACCCGTAGTGTACGGCATATCCCGACACGGCTCGATACCAGCTGTGACACCCCTACCTCGCGAAGCGAGAGGGATTGTCGAACAGGATCGCATCGGGAGACATTCGACGAAGCGAACGTTCATTGCGCATACATCGGGAATATATTCAACGTTTTATTACATAGAGAACACTAACTGAATAACAAGTTTCATACATGATCTCTTAACTATTACAAGTCATTGTTCACTTTCCAATTACAATACATAAGTGAAGTGTGATCTCACAATACTTAATAATGTCTTTGCGGAAGCGTAAACATCTCGACGGTACAAATATATATATATAGCTTAACTTAGGAGAACCACACCGGCCCATACGGCATGGCCTCACTCTTGGGTCGGTGAAGCGGGAACCCACTCCACGGTCCACTCCCGAGGTTCCTCGCTTGGACACACATACTTCCCGCAGCAATCACAAAAGTCGGGCTGCGGGAATCCTGAAAACAGTTGCAACACAAACCCCGAGTATCTAATATACTCCGCAAGGCTTACCCGTCAAAAATGGTTCTAAGAACCGACCCTAACATGCAGGGGCTTGACCTGGCTTGCGGGAACTTGCGAAATCAGCACTTAGAGTATTTGTCTAACTCATGTTTTAGCCAAGTTAAGAGGGTTGGAACATGAATATAAATTTAGTGATCATTTCTAGCAAAACATGGTTGCAATACATGAATTAACTTTTCAAAATCAGCAAGCTTAATCGTCATCTTCACTTGTTACTACGATGCGATCTGCTCGAGACAAGTGGTACTCATCACCGCGAGGGACGGCGATATATATCGATTTACACCCTGCAGGGAAACCCAAATGCACGTCATACGCATCATTTAAGAACACGTATGGCCACCTTTCACAAGATCACCATAGATATGAGCCGGGTCCACCCTCCGAGTGTGCATTCCACATGCGACCACAGTAGCGTCGGGTCCAAGAGTAATAACACACCCTCCGTCTACTCACAAACCCGTGCATCCACCGTGACCAACACTTTGCACAAAGGGTGGAGCGACCGTCCAACACTATGACTCTCAAGTTACATCGGTTTACCAACTCCCATACGAAGGTATGCATTTGGTACACAACTCAATACTTGCTCGCGGAGTCACACGGTCCTCAACCGACACGCACGGGGCTATGGCGAACATAGGCAAACCTTGCCACCGCATCCTACACATGCATTTCCCCGTACGGTCTCAATTTCATCCATATCATGTGAGAGGTAACAAAGTTAAATCCCTAGACCGGGTGATCTCCAAATCACTCGGTGTTGCTACCGATGACTTCTTATTAAGCATAGCATTTCTAACGAAAAGGATTTTACCTATCCAATGAGACCATAGGCATAAAGGGATAATCATGCAACTACGGTTACGATCAACTCCTGAACTTAAGTGCACAATACATGACATCATCACATGTGAGGTAAAGCAAAACTTTTAAAAGCGTGGGTTATGCACCGGGCTTGCCTTGGTTGGTTTCGTAGTCGGTGCACTCGTACTCGCTCACTTCAATTTGGTGCCCTCCTTGATCTTCAGTCCTGGTCGGGGTTCCTATATGAATGCATATGAAGTGCATGAGCAATGTATGAATTCATATTGTTATAGTTCATGGAACTTTCTCAATAAGATAATGCAACGAAACGTTTGCATGAATTAAACACATTCTCGAGTGGTGATGCTATGGTCATGATGGTGGTGAGTAAAGTTCGTTTCATGGGGACAACCTTCTAATTAGGTAAACTTTCCATCGTTTAGTATAAATGTATAGGCTAGTTTTTGAGATCAAGAAAATAGGGTATAATTCCTTATTACTTAGCATGCAAGAGGTTGGTGCTCACTTCTTAGGATGAAGTTTGATCATGTCGTTATACATCGTGCACCAGGAGTACTCTTCATTTCATGTGGTTTTGCTACGATTAAACCTACTCATACGACCGTTCTTGCCCAAAAAGATAAACATTATTATAACATGTTTAAATATACCATGCAATGTGAGAAATGTTTAATTTGACCTTAGCAAATTCTCAGCTATTTGCTTAGTTAAGTCTGTGCTGCCAGGCTGACTGCGAAGCCTTCTTAAGGTGTCCAAATCTTATTATTTTGCTATAAAACTTAGGTGGTTCATGTTGGTTAATGTAAAGTACATAACTCAAGGTTTACAATGAGCCAAGAATCGCTTCATTTGGATCTGTATTCAAAAAGTTATCGAAATTTCAAAAACAGCAAGTTGTCACGCGTGCATAACGGTTTAGCATCTTAGAGCGCTTAAATCTTCATTTTTCTACACATGAAGTACTGGGATTATGTTACCACGTTAAAGTACAAGTTATCTACTTTCTAAAGTGCCCTTGCTCATGCATTTTGGATCTAAGATCCAGAAGTTACGTCATTTTTAAAATGCAACCTTGTTTAGGCGTTTGGTCACGATAGCATGTTCATCGTGTTCAAAAATTAAATTTTTCTATATAACCATAGGAGTTCATGTTCACCATGTTGTAGTACATGTTACACACTTTCGAATGTGCTTTGAATCATTTAGATCCGTGGTGTAAATCTCGAGATACGCTATTTTTAAAATCCTTAAGCGTGTACGAAATTTTTGCACGATTCAAATATTTCTAAGTGTCGGAGCGCGGCCAGGGCAGCCGTGGCGTGCGCGGCGTGCGCCGTGCGCGGCGACGTGGCGAGGCCGCCGGCGGTGAGTGGAGGCGAGAGAGAGAGAGCGAACGGGCTGGTAAGCATCAGTGAGCTCCCGCACAAGCGCCACGAGGCCCCAAAGCCGAGGAGGCTCACCGTGGTGGCGGGTCGTCGGGGAGGTGGCGGACAGCCGCGGGCGACGCGACGGCTTGACGGTGTTCCCGGCGAGCGGCTGCGTCAAACACCGAACCAAGCTTACACGATGTAGATTGGAACCAAAGGATGCTACGAGCGGGAGGAATCGGAAGCTAGCTCACCGGAGAAGAAATGCGGCCAACAATGGCGGCGGCGGAGTTGAGGGGAAATCGGGGATTGCGCACGAGCTGCTGCGGGACCGGGGGGCTCGTGCTCCGGGGAGCTTGCTAGGGTTAGGGCGATGCTCGTGACGCGCTCGGAGTAGGCGGAGCGGTTCGGGACGAGTGGGGCGGCGGGGTGGTGCTCGGGCGACGGCGGCCGGGGAGCGATTCATATGGCGGCCATGGACGGTGTACAATCTCGCGTGAGAACAACGCAACCATGGCGATCGGCGACGCGTGGGGCGGCGCTGTGCAGGCGGGCGACGCCTCGACCGGCCGGCATGGGCACGAACGCCGGAGCGCTCGCCGGCGGTGGCCCCGAGCTCCGTGCAACCCCTGTTGTCCGAAGGTTCTTTTTATTTACGAATTTGCCACTGCGGTCCTCCTCTCGTAACTGGTTCATAGAATTTGACTCTTTTGATATTTTTGCAAACCAAAATTTCTGTGGGTTCTTTGGATTATGTGGAACAACTTTCCTTAAAGACCAAAGTTCAAATTCGAAATGTAAAAATTTATAAAAATTGTTGAACAGGTACTGTTTCTGATTAGGTTTGGATTTTTCTAGGGATTTGTGCTGCTCCAAAAATTCAGGAAAAATGCTCTAAATTCATGTCTTGATATGTTCTACCAGATTGTGCAAAAATATGGGGTTACTACTTTGGAGAAAATACGAGATCTCAAGAGCTAGGGTTTTGGGAGTATTAAAAACCCTAATAGGACTTTAGCTTATTATTTCATGTGACTGGGCAATTGATTGTTGCTTTGCACATGCAACTCTCCTGTTAGCACAGTAACATGGTGAATTTGTGACACGGGGTGTCACACCAGTGGCAGGAATTTTTCTTTTTTTCCGATAAATTAGTTACATAGGATTTTCTTTCTTAGTTTTGGAAGTACAGTAATGGGTTGGTTGACCCGCCGCCATATTGTATTTTCCCCCACTGCTACAGTGAACTATTGTTGTAGTGAATGCACATAAAAAAGTGCTTTAGCTAACACTTGCAAGGTTTCCATCTCGAGAAAAAAAAAAGGGAAAGCTAGGTCATCTAGGTCTATTAATTCTGAAAGTTATCAGCTAGGTCTCCAAAATTAAGAGTTCATGGACCTAAATAATCATTCACAAATAGATTAGAGATCCAGGTGATCATTTTAAGACCTCATGGACCTAAATAATCATTCATAAATAGTTTAGAGACCTGAATTACATTTCAAACGCAACAAGACCTGAATTACATTGCAAACGCAACGGATATACCTCCCACACCCACGAATCCAACTGCCATGTATGACCGACATTTGCAGCTGTCCGTGCCTCAAGCCGTGTATTTGTTCTCTGGTTTATCTAGCTTTTGTTTCAGTCAGTACAAGACAGTCGAACATACAGCAAGGGTTCTTGTTTGAATAAGTCTTTTGCCTAGGTTCCTTTCATGCATGAACATGACCAAACTACTGTGTCAAGCCAGTAGAAGCTCACATGGATAGATGTCATCCACGTTAACTACATGTCTAAAACAATATATACTCCTTCATTACGATTTTGTTGTCGTTAGGACATGTCAACTAGTGTAAATTTGAACTAGTTGCCTTGTCCTAACGACAAGAAAAACGTAATAGAGGAGTATAACAGTAAAATGATAACATGGTCGTCACTGCTCACTTTTTTTCTTCAATTCATTACGTTACAAGTACAAAATAGAATGGAGTTTCACAACGTAAAGAAACATGGAAAAAAACATGAATTCGGTCACAAGCTACAACTCAGGCGGTCAGGAATCTGGTCACAACGCCTGGGTCAGGCACTTGTGTTGTGGAGGATCTATTCAAACAGATCCTAACAAATAAGTGACGGCCGGGTCCTCCCCGACATGATCATGATATTCCCGTTATAGATCCAAGCCCCAATGAAGCAATACTATCCCTATCCTAGCTAAATGTCTAGTATCTTCTCCTAGTTATGGGACGCGAGGAATACTAGCCACGCCACGCGAGGAATATGAGCAGCAAGGACCGACAGCACTTTCGTTGCGTGACCAATCACCAATGCACGTATAAATTCCACCAATAAATTATCTCAAGAAAAAGCCTATAAATCCCATACTACCTTTGCTGTGACCGGAGCACGTAATAGTAAGTATATATAGCAACAAAAGGACGCAAGGAACAGCCAATAGCAGTATCAGGTATCAGCTGCGTCAGTATGGAGGCAATAGGAGGCTGGGCCGTCAGAGCAGACGCCAATAATAACAAGAAGCCCTACACTGACCCCGCCCCGGAGCCACTAGTGAGCTCCGGCGAGCTCCGCAAGTGGGCCCTGTACCGCGCGGCCGTCGCCGAGTTCGTGGCCGCGCTGCTCTTCGTCTACGTCGCGGTGGCCACCGTCGTCGGCAACGACCGCTCCGGCGGCGCCGGCGTGCTGGGCGTCGCGTGGTCCTTCGGCGGCATGATCTTCGTGCTCGTCTACTGCACCGCCGGCATCTCCGGCGGCCACGTCAACCCGGCCGTCACCTTCGCCATGCTCCTCCACCGCAGGGTGTCGCTGCCGCGGGCGGCGCTCTACGTGGTGGCGCAATGCGCCGGCGCCATCTGCGGCGCCGGCCTCGTCAGGGCCGTCAACGGGTCAGTATATATATATGAATTCAATCCGGCCAATCATAATTTTTTTTTCGCCTCACTCACCTGAAAATGAATATGAATTCAAAGTTTCAAACACCCTTTGACCCGTTGCCAGGTCATACCAGTACGAGCGATATGGCGGCGGCGCCAACGTGCTCGCCGCGGGCTACTCCAAGGCCGGCGGCCTCGTCGCCGAGGCCGCGGGCACGTTCGTGCTCGTCTACGCCGTCTTCACCGCCGGCGACGCCAAGCGCCAGGCCAGGGACGAGCACGTCCCTGTGCTGGCGCCGCTGGTGATCGGATTTGCCGTGTTCATGGTACACCTGGCGACCATCCCTGTGACTGGCACGGGAATCAACCCGGCCCGGAGCTTGGGGCCCGCCGTCGTCGTGAACCAGAGAAAGGTTTGGGAGGATCAGTGGATGTTCTGGGTTGGGCCCCTCGTTGGCGCGGTGCTCGCCGCGTCCTACCATCAGGCGGTTCTCCGTGCCGATACATCCCAGATTGAGTGAAGGGTCCGTGCCATCGTATAATGCCTTATAAACCAGTGTAAATGCGTGGTTGTTTGTTGTTCTGTACCAAGTGTGGAATTTGAGAAATTATAAAGGATGGATGCTTGTTGGAGGTTATACTTTATTTAGTGCCGTTTGACACTTTTTAGAACCACTGAACCAGTCAACCATATCTCAAGGCAATTAGAAGACTCGTCTCGTGTCCTTGAAAATCATCACCTTGCTCAATGAGGATTCTTGCCATATCTAAGAGCAGGTATTATGGCATCCAGTCAGCTGACGAAATGACTCTACACGTCAGAAAAATCCTTGCTGGCGGAGAGAGAAAAGGAGAGAGAATGTGAAGCGGGCGACTCACGAAACGCTCGCCGAAGCGGGCGACTACGCCCTTGTGCGGCTCTCATTCGCTGCCCATGCTGCATGCAATAAATATTAGTGGGGGCAGACAGCTGACGCATGCATGGCTCGTCCTAGCTGGCAGTTTATTTCGCCGGCAAGCCGGCGCTGCTATAAAGCCCTGCTCTAAAGAAGCAGACAAACGAATCTTGTATCAAACTTCCTCCTCATTTTTATTAGTATTATAACTTTTTGAGTCAGAGGCTTGCCCTATGATTCATAAAGTCATGAAACTTCTGCCTTGCAATAGTATGAGTATATAGTAGAAGAATCATGTGTTTCATGCTTTGCCAGCTCATAAAAAAGATCACAGTACAAAGCAGTATAAGCTGCATCCTTTGAAACAGTATATTCCAACCAATCATAAACCTCAAACCAATGTTGCTGGAAGGTTACCCATTCACCACTATACTGACAAAGCAAAGCCGATTGCTCGCCCGTACACAACCGGTGCTGCTAATCAATTGGGATCAGGATCGTCAGTTTAATTAGCAGTTTCCGGTTGGTAATCCAAGTTTTTTTTTCTTGAATTCATAGGAGAGCTGCGCATCATTGTATTAAGAAGAGAGAGATCCGGTCCCTTACAAAACATCACCACCTCACTTCGAACCGAGTTGTGAAGGGCTGAGAATACATGGTTTGTGACTTATATAAAACACACACACGGGTGAGGCATGACCCTGATACAACTAGACACCTAGCAAAACTAGCTTGTCGTCTCCTCCAGACCCAGTGCTTGCAGTGCTCGGCAGCGGCGGATCTAGACCAAAATTGTAACGGGGGAGGGCGGGGTTGCTGAACCTTTACCGCCATTTAAAGTTTATCTTGCATTGATTTATTATTTATTCTTTCAAGGTAATGTCATGCATAAAAATAATAGAATAATAATAAATAATGAATTCAACACATTTTTATTCACGTTTATAAGGAATTCCTATAGATTGAGTGAAATGTAGTCTTGTTGGTATTGCTTGAGACTTTTAAAATATCTTAACAATGTTCCTTGGAAATCAACAATATCTACAAAAATTCTGCCGTGTGATATTACGGATTAGATTAGACAATGAGATCTAGGACTTTGGCATGCAATGACATATCGATAATTGAATTATCGGCCATTGTTGGCCTACGAGAATGGGCCAATGGCCCATAAAGCTATAGGAAAACTGAATATTTGGGCCAAGATTTCGTTAGTTTATCTAATATGGAGGTCCGTGGTCCCACGGAGGCCCATTTTGAGCCCAAGTCCTAAACATACTCTTTTTTCCCATCATCTTCGACCTCCAACAAGAAAAGTTAAGGGGGCTCTAGGGGTGAGGGTGGGTTGGGTAGGTGGTGGTTGGGGGGGGGGGGGGCTTGAGTCCCTCCTGCTGCCCCATTGGATCCGCCACCGGTGCTCGAGGACCAACTAGTTACCGGTGTTGTTTTTCAAGCTCAAGTAGCTTTAAACACGTAAGAGTTTCTATGTTTCCATAGAGTCCATGCACCCAATATGATCAAGGAATTAAACCTTTTTAGCTTTGTTTTCACTGCATGCTTGCTTGCCTTTCTCCACCAGTCTACAAAGACATGATCATCCCGACCTAGGGTGTTAGTTGCCGGGCTTAGCGGCTCCAAGACCTTGAATAAAAAATCCCGGGCAAACACACATCCAATGAGTATGTCTTGAATATCCTCGTTATCTTGATCAGGAAACACACAACTGCCCGGGTGTGGTAGCCCCCATTTAGCAAGTCTGTCCGTGGTCCTGCATTTATTTTTAATTGCTATCCATAGAAAGACTTTGCACTTAGTCGGTGCCCATGTCCCCCAAAGTCACCGCCAAGGTTCAAATGTCATTTCTCTATTAAAGAATGCGCTGAATGAAGATTTCGTGGAGTAGTTGCCGGAGCTGTCAAACCTCCAAGTATGATGGTCATTCTCCTCTCGTCAAGTTCACTTCCAATAGAGCATCCCATAACTAAAAATACTCATATATCCCGATTAAGGACTATCCGTCCTGTATATCACCCGGCCAACGCTTCTCCATGATTGCTTCAACCACTGTTCGTTTTTGCCTAGCTTTGACGGGGAGGGGAGGGGAGGGGATGCTACCACCGATGGCGCAAGATCCATCCAAGCTGCAACATAATAGCCATTTGTTGGACCAAAATAGAGTGTTAGTGCCCTGACAAACATGTGACACTAAGGATATGTCAAAGAAAGCTGCAATATTTGAATGAACCAGGATCTCAAGTCCTTTCCACGGTATGTTGGCATTTGCTTTCTGGAACCATAACCACCGAATTGGTAATCCATGTTAAAAAGGTTTTGATTTAAAAAGAAGTTTTAAAAGGCTTTAGCACGATTGCGCGAATGAATTGTTGCTTGATGCTCTGGCTTTAGTAATTCAAAGGTGAGCTGGGCTAATTAGCGCCCAACGGTAGTTCTCTTGTTTCAGACACAAGCCCAATTGCTCAAGGCAGGTTTTTCTACCTGACCCTGTTCCGCCTAATTAGAGCCATGGCTTCAACAAACTATTGTTTTCTTGTATTGATAATTGATACTTGTCCGATCTTGACTATAATAGTTACGACCATCAAATTATTACATTATGACTTCAATTTCATCTGCCAACTCAAATTACAGCTGGGACTAAAACAGCACACCATTGTTCAGAAGAAACCAACATTAAGAATTCCTGCTATGGAACCTCCATTCATAGTTTTAAAAAGTTGCATTACCAATACCTTAAGGACATGGTATGCATTCTTCAATGCTTGCTGGTCTTCTTACGCCAGTGTAGTTTTATTCGAAGATTTGTCAAAACCATATCATTATACTAAGCCAAACTGCCCAACAAAAAGAAGAAGCACATATCAACAACATCCTTTTTAATTTACCATCCACAGCCCCACAAGCCAATTGATGAAACATATGGTTTATACTATGTGGTGGTTGTAAGTTAAAAGCATAGTGTACTGCGCTCCATAGGAATTTTGACATATGACAATTAATGAAAATATGTTTTAGTCTCCTCCCTAGAACAAAGCAACAATACTTACTTCCTTTCCAATTTCTTCTAAGTAAATTATTCTTTGTAAGAACCACCCTTTTATTAGAAAGGTATCACATAAATATCTTGATCTTGACACACTTGGTTATGATCGCAGAGGTATTCACCCACACAAAATCAATGTTCGAAAGAATCGAACCAATGTGTGATGGTTGGCATCTAGAAGCCGAGTGATTTCCTCCTTGCATAACCTACTACTAGCGGCCGACTGATTTCCTTCTTTTCAAAACATAATGATTTTATTCCAAATCAAGCTGAGTGATTTCCTTGCTAACTAAGTTGAGTGATTTATTTTAAGCAAAGCCAAGATAAGTAATTTCCTTTTAGATAAAATCAACTTTAGTGATTTCCTTCCTAACCAAGCTGGGTGATTTCCATTTAAACAAAACCAAGTCCGAGTGATTTCCTTCCTAAGCAAATGGAATTCCTCTGCAGCTAGCATAAAAAGTTAAGAACTAGACCCTCACCTTTGTTGGTGAAGCCGAGCGGCAAGATGCCACAAACCGTCACTTGAAATCTAGTATGGATTCAAGTTCAGCTAATTTGATTATCTTGTTTTCTACTTTTCTTCTGCAAGTAAACCTTACATGTATCATTGTCCAAGTAAACATTGATGTCTTACACATAGAACAAAATCATCTACTGTGGTTATAGAAAAGCGATGATTGTGTCATTTAGGCCATTCTTCCACATCGGATACTGATGATGGGGGAGTCCAACTAATAAGGTGGAGGGATCCTCACCTATCAGGCTAGTCTTTTGGGTTGAGGTGACCTAGGACCTTGGTTGGGGCTCCAGTTAGGCCTATGGTTCGGTAGGCCCAATGTGACATATGCTGGTGGCAAGGACTCGTGACCGCGACAAGCCGGGCCGCACTCCGACAAGTAGTATCGTAGCCATGGTCAAAAACCCGAAACAATCTCGGGAACCTCACATAGGTTCGGGAAAATTTTCAAACTAGAAAAGGTTTACATCAAGGGGATCCCCTATCCCCTATTCTTTTCAATATTGTTGTTGATATGTTGGCCATCCTAATAAATAGAGCTAAAGTAGCAGGACAAATTAATGGAGTACTATCCCACTTAGTAGATGATGGGCTCTCAATACTACAATATGCTGACGACACAAGTATATTTTTGGATAATGATCAGGATAAAGCCATGAATCTTAAGCTCCTTTTGTGTGCGTTTGAACGCTTGTCGGGATTGAAGATAAATTTTCATAAAAGTGGGATATATTGTTTTGGGGATGCAAAGGAACATGAAGAGTTTTACTCTAATTTATTTGGGTGTCAATCTGGGACTGACCCATTTAAGTACCTAGGTATCCCAATGCACCTTAGGAAATTATAGGTAACAGAGATTGAAAATAATAGAAGAAAGGTTTGAGTAAAAAAAAACTAAGTAGCTGGAAAGGCAAACACTTATCAATAGGTGGTCGCCTTGTGCTTATTAACTCGGTCCTTACAAGCTTAGCGATGTTTATGCTCTCTTATTTGAAGTTCCTCGTGGAGTACCGGAGAAATTATAATATTATAGGTCTAGGTTTTTTTAGCAAGCTGATAACTACAAGAGGAAATATAGATTGACAAAGTGGGACATCATCTGCCAACCAAAGGACCAAGGAGGCTTAGGTGTGCTGAATATTGACGTGCAGAACCAACACTTGATTAGTAAATAGTTGTTCAAATTAATAAATGAGGATGGCCTATGGCAGAAGTTGCTTAGGATGAAATATCTTAAAAACCACACAATTGGACAGATAGTACAAAATGCAGGTGACTTTGGAATTTTCCTTATAAAGTCAAGGATAAATTTTACAACTTTGGAATTTTCCTTATAAAGAATGGACAAAACACTAGGTTCTGGGAGGATAAATGGCTGGGGTGCTTTACTTTGAAACAACAATATCCCTCACTGTACAACATAGTTAGAAGAAAAAAAAAGCAACTGTGGCCTTAATTACTAGCTTGGCACCAGCATGTGGCTCGGATAGCACATGTTAAATTGAGGGATGGGTTTGATTCTTTTCGATTGAGTTTGCACCAAAATGGTATTTTCTCAGTGCATTCATTGTAGAATGTTGTATATGCAATGGTAATGTGAGACAAAATAAAGTTTTGTGTAAATTAAAGCTACCCATAAAGATTAAGATTTCCTTGTGGTACATTAGAAAAGGTGATACTAACCAACGATAATCAAGCAAGACATAATTGGAAAGGTTCATAAAAATGTGTGTTTTGTACACAAGATGAAACAATCCAACATCTTTTTATTGATTGTCATTATGCCATGTTTATTTGGAAAGCGGTACAAATCACTTTTGGTATTCGAGTCCCAACTAATCTTGGTAATACGTTCCCAGATTGGTTATTTAATTTTGATCATAAGGCGCAATATCAAATTCTAGTAGGAGCTGCTGCTATTTGTTGGGCTCTTTGGAATAAAAGGAATGAAATTATTTTTGACAACAGTCCTATTAAAACTTATATGCAGGTGTCATACAGGGTCACTCATTGGGTGAGACATTGGGCGCAATTACAAAAGCACGAGGAGAAGACCAACAAGATAAAAGATGCATGTTGTGCTTTAGAGACGACGGTTATGTAGATTTTCACCCATTTTGGATGAAGATTTATCTAAACGTTGTTGGTTCTCCTTTTCCTTTGTTTTTTGCACTTTGTGTTGAGTGATTAGGCAGTCGGAAGTGCTTCCCTTTCTTGTAATAAGTGGTTGTAACCTCCTGTGAGGCCAAGGTCGGGATCAAACCCATTATCTAAAAAAAAGGCTATTCTCAATGCCTTACATCTGGCATTAATTAGCTACCACATCAGAAAAATAGATGACATAGCAAAAAAATTAATATGAAAGAGAGGAAAGACTTTCATCCTAGTGAAAGGCCTTGGGCTCTATTTCCAAGTTAATGAAAGACAAATGAAAGTGCATTGAGAGCCTTTTCTTTCATTCTCAACATTCTCAACCAACAACTAAGTGCCACCTAGTAACAATTTAATGTTTTGTCTTGTCTATGAAACCGTGAAAAGAAAGTGTGCACCGAGAGATGTACTTTCATTACATAGAACATGGATAGAAAGCTGATGTGTCACACTTGAAAAAATATGAAATGAAAGGATGCACTGAGAATAACCTTATACTCATGATCAATCTGTCTTCAACCATAATGCTTTCAGATGAGATGTACTTGGCATTATGGTTGAATAAGATTGCGTGGCATGTTTAATCTTGACTAGACAACTAGGTACGTTAATGTGATTGAAGTAAAATTTGAAAATATTCAGTTGCATGAACACATATAAAACACCATTCACTATATATCTTGCAAGATAATGAAAATAAAGTATTTTTTCTAGACTTGCATAACCAAGAAATAAACATTTTGAAGTAATAGTGTATAAAAGTTTCATCCTTGAATATTGTCTGGAGTCAATGGACATGTTTGTTTATATAGGTGGTAATTACTACAACATTAGAAGTTATCTGTAAATGTAGAAAAACAAAACTTCAATAATTAATATAAATGAAGGGTCTTATTTTGATGGGTTCACCTAATGTATAATGAGATACTACCCAACAGTGGCTATTATGGTAGACATATAATAAGTCCAATCAAATTGAATGTAAATTTAGATAAAATATTTTAGTGAAGGGTGAAATGTGTTGCTAGAGTTTAGCAAATAGTCTTCTTTAGGAAAGTAGAATGACAGTAATTTTTGTTTTTTCAAAAGTAGAATAGCAGTAAACTATAGTTAGATATAGATAAATAAGCATCGATCAAGGATTATGTGTTGAAATGAAGCATGCATGGATAGTTTGTTGCATCGACAGGGAAACTAGAATGTCAGTAAATTAAAAGCTACAATTAATTAAATAGTCTTCTTTAGGCAAGTAGAATGACAGTAATTTTCAAAAAAGAAGTAGAATGACAGTAAACTATAGTTAGATGTAGATAAGAGAGCATCCACCAAGGATTATGCCATAAAATAGAGGGGCAAACAAGGAGGCAATGGAAAGGCTAGAACGAAGAATTTTTATCAATTGCTTATATTTCATTAGTTTTCATTGTTGTTGCATAATATCTATGAACCACATTGGAGTAGCAAATATATATGATTAGCAAGATATCTGTCAACTATTTAAGAATAAGATTTGAATACCTTTTCAAACAAGAAAATATAGTTCTAACTATATGTGCTCTATAAATGTAAAGCATGTATATACATAAAGATAAAGTTTCTTTGAAATTGAAATACACATGTATTTTTCACAGTTATTTGCCTGCTGCACGGGTTGATGGACTAGTAACTATTAAAGAACGTATACTGTAAACATGAGGTCATAGATCCTTAGCTTCTATATTTTGTTTTTCACTACCAGTTGGAAAGCAGAGTTTTATTTTGCTGTTAATATTGCCTTCCTTATTTTTTGTTTTCACTTGTTTATCCTATGTGTTAACTTAGATTATTTACGACCATAGAAATTTGACCGAATGGCTTGTGAATATCTAAACAAAAAAATATGGTACAATCTAAGCATTAATTAAGCTTTTAAACATTTTTTATTTATGTTTTTTATGAACATAAAATTCATAGAACTTTAAATTTGGCCATTGAAATTCAAAATAATCCAGTCATGCTGTTGTTCAAAAAGAACAATCCATTTCTCGTTGATTCTATAATTGTTAGGCACACGACAGAGGATTGGGAAATTACATCTCCTTGCTCACTTCTTATTCACAGATGTTTAATAAAATCTTTCATCAAAAACTCTTCTCATCCTTGCACCAGCAGGATTGCTGGCAGGCTTCTGATGACTCAAAGCATTTTGACTTATTGAAGGGCGTGCAGCAGAACAATGGCTTGCCAGGCGCCGGTCCTGGTTTCTTCGCTTTGCAGCACTGCACCGTGATCTTATGGCTATGCATGTCGCTGTTTCCTCGACCTGAACAGAGACAATTACAAAGGTTGTTCACTATAGTTCGTCCCCTTTGTCTGAATTTAAACGTTGTTATGAATATCTATTTGAACATAAGCATCGGGATGCGTTTAAAGTTTGTACTACTCGTACAAAATCTCGGACAGCAATAGTCATCAAAATTATGTATCTACCACAAAACAGAGGTAATATACTTACATTCTGCAAGCATCGCAGAGGATAGGAGAACCATGATAAGAATGACTACTTGGCGTCCATCCATGTTCAACCTGCAAAGCCTTTTTGTTTATAACCTCACAAAGCTGATAGTACAAGCACCTGCTTCTATCGAATTTGCGTATGATGTATGACAGTTATTTCTGCTCCTCCATGCCTGAACTTCCAGCGGGTATATATGGCGCAGAATAGAATATGTTAGCTCAGCAAGAATTAACCATCTCCAGCCTGGTGAATTATCTACTACTATCTAATTTTCTGACTATTAATGAATGGTTTACAATGCATTAAAGGACATCCCAACTAGCATCCCAAATGCACACACCTATATTAAACAGCTACCTATAAGAAGTTTTCTATAATGTCCCCTGCCGCCCCTGGTCCTTGTTATACGGTGATCAGGTCGACATAAAGCTAGGGTGGGCTGCTATTTCGGCCCATCTATCCTATGAGGACCACCTGCAGCCCGTCAGAGAAGCCCAATATACCAAAAATGTTGACAAAATACTTATATTTTTATTTTTTAAAAATATTCTTATTGGACCTCATGTTAAGAATTTATATTTTCATTTTTCTAAAAGTATTCTTATTGGGCCTTGTGCTGAAGAATTAATTCTAAGGTGATCTAAAAAAATTCTAAATGGACTTATGCTTTGATAGGAAAATACATTTAAACTTTGAAAACAAATTCATTTCTTTCTCTCCCACATGCTCCAATTATGCAGGAACATATGATAGCTCTTCTCACCCTTCTCTTTCCTACCCACATGAATCTCAGCCCCTCATCCATTCGCACGAATTTCAAACAATATTCTATAACTAGCTAAATACCGAGCGATCGACATGAAGCTAGGGTGGGTTATTTTGGCCCATTTATCCTATGAAGACCGCCAATAGCCCATCGGAGAAGTTATCCTCTCCATCATCATTCTTCCTACTTGTTCCGAAGCGCAATCGTGGTTGATCCTCGACGACGAATCCATCGCCTAAAATATATTTGTTCCAAGTATATGAACCCATTGTTCCCTGTGCATCCACCAATTGTTTTGAACACGAAGATCAATTGTTCCAAGAGAGTGACGCGGGGAGAAGATGTGGTTGGTGGGGGGAGTAGCCATGACACAGGTGGGAGTGAAGCTCGAGGTCAATGGTTAGAATGCCCGAGGCCTAGACTCTTCGTGGAGGCCTCCATGGTAAGGAGTCGAGCGGAGCTTGATAGAGTTTGAGCATCACTAGAAACCGGCTCGGCTCGACTCATTACACGGACAAGATAAAATGTTGGCTCGGTTCAGTTCGATAACAAGCTCGAGCTAGCTTGGTAGAATCGTGTTTATTATCTACAAACTCAAACATTAGATTCTACCGATCTATAAAAGGGGTAAGATATATGACTAGACTTAGCAAAAGAGTTAATATTATAGTTTAATTCAAAATAAATTCTCGTATAATTAAGTATTAGCATAATATCTAATATTTCGATACTATTAAATTTGACGAGTTAAAATATAATCTCAGCTTAGTTGAGTCAAGCCACAAGCTTGGCGCTTTCGTTCACATCCTCTTCGCGCAAGTGCACACAACTGCCGAATGAATGCTGGCCACAGCCACATCGCGGCGCATGTATGGACTAAGGATGTGTTCGTTTCAGGGTCTAAATTTTAGAGATTGTCATATCAAAAAGAATCTTATTATTTAAGAGTATTAAATAAAGTTTAATTATAAAACAAATTGCATGCCCCTAGACTAATTTACGAGACGAATCTAATGAGGTTAATTAAGTCGTGATTAGAAGACGGCTACTGTAGCATCACTTTAGCAAAATATAGATTAATTAAGCTCATTAGATTCATCTCGAAAATCAGTACCAATCTGTCAATAGGGTTTTGTCATTAAATTGATCGAAATATTCATAAATAGTAAGATTTTCTTTGATGTGACAGTCGCTAAATTTTAGAGGAGGAAACGAACAGAGCCTAAGCATTGACTCGGGCATCAAATGTAGCTGTACCAGGTGCGGACAAAAAAACACTGAGGGGCAGGCGCCGTAGCTTCTCCGGTTCCAGCCATCAATATAGCTTTTTTTAGATAATGGGTAAATCTCGACCTTGGCCTCATAAGAGATTACAGCCAACTTTTACATAAAAAGATTTAGCACTTCCGTCTGCCTAGTCACTGAATAGAGAGACAAGCCAAACCCGTCAGAGCCACAGATAGAGAAACATGATGTACAGTCCAGCTCTTGTTCGTCCTCATCCACGACTACGACATCGCATCATGGAGCTCTGCCAGCCAGACCTCTGCTTATTATTATTATTATTTTACTTTTGATTTTGTGGACACAGCATGTACCGAATCCATGTTAACTGCACACACGCCTGACGAATAGACGTTGGCCACGGTGAAATGGATGCACGGGCTAAGTGTTGACTCCACCGAACATGTGGGCGCAGATGAAATACGTATCAATGTTCTACTAGTCACCGAAGCTGGACCTTTGTAGGATCAATCTGTTTCGACTAGTAGTATAGAACTTATATGTTCAGAGTACACAATTTGCATAAAACTATTATTTTTAAATATATATAGAAATTACTAATGAAAAATATATTTTACCAAGCCCAAAATTAAATTTATTTTGAAAAAAGTAGCTACCAGGAGAGACAACGCCACAAAGAGAAAGAGAGATACATCGTCGGAGTTTCTTCATCGATCTTTGTCATATAATATGTCACATCACAGAGCTCTACGCCGGCCAGGAGCTGCCGTAATTCCTTTGGATTATATGCATCGTGTGACTATTTGATTATTTTTTTTTGCTAATAACCTGTGATCACTTGAATCTTAAGCGGTGGGTCCAATCCTGCATGAGAACATCAATGTTTCCTCAACTTAGGTACGTGCTTTTGCACAACAATCAAATGAGTGGACGAAATGAAGCAGAGCCAGGAAATAGACTCATGTAGATGGAAGTGTAGGCGCTTATTACTGCTTCAACTACACTGATTGCCCCTGTCCTTTTCGTATATATGCTTGGTGCTTTATATAAGTGGTTCATCTCTAAAAGATATAGTACCTATATAAGTGATCGTTGCCTCTCCGAGCTTGGCTAGCTAGAAGCAGAATCAGATCCATCTATTTTATAGTTTCTCTCTGAGCTTGGCTAGCTTGAAGCAGAATTAGATCCATCTATTATACAGTTTTTCTAAGCTTCACTTGATACAAATCCTGCGATTAATTGATCCTAGCTAGGTGTGACAGCCCGATTTCCACCGAAGGGTGAAAACCGTGCCTTTGTACCTCTTAGTCACTCCCAGGAGGATGACTTGTACAACCAATACAGTTGAATATCATAAAACCATAAATGAATACAAATTATGACAAGAATAGAAGATAAGGACATTATTCTAGAGAGAATAACATCTACAACAATTGAGTACAAGGACTTGGCACGCAGGCCAAGAAAACAACACAAGACTACTAGCGGAAGCGAAACACCAAGCGTCGAAGACGACAGAAGCAAATCTTCAACTTGAGCGTAGCGGAAGTCTTCGTAGTGAATCCAAATCCATAGGCAACTTGAGTGTAGACGAAACCCTCCTTAAGCATCTTCAACCTTAATCTAGTTGGATTGACAAAGTCTTGACGTTGAAGCTTGATCTACTAGCCGGCTGAAAAACAAAGTGATAAAGCCGTGAGTACATAACGTACTCAAGCAAGCCGCAACTACCTAGCAACAATGTATGCATGTTTGGATATTTCAAGGATAGGCAAATGGCTAGCACCTAAAGCAATTATTCCTCAAGTCTATGTGAAGCATATTTTATTATTAGTCAAATTTTATAAGTGGCCTTGCAGAAACAACACAATCCCGCAAGGGTCAAATTTTATGTCCAAGCACACCTCCACCGGAACCACAGCTCGAAGCCGGAAGTAAAACACCTATCGTAGGGGAGAAGTAGTAAATGCTAATCAAGTGGGTCGCTCGTAGGTAGTGCCCATACTTTGGGCTAGACTATACGTATAGATTTATATATCTCTCGCAGAGAGTAAGCATCCGTACCCACGTGAAGAGGTACCATAACATAGAACTCCTGCAGAAGCCTATGCACAAGCAACACTCACAAGATCACTCAACAAAGCATCGATCGGTAGGCGCCCGTCCCTCGTGTCCGGGATCCTCTAACCACAACATAGGAAAAGAAGGTCCCGAAGGGTGTGACAAGGCGTACCACGGGCCAGTGGGATATCCTCTACTCGTGGGTCGAGACAACAGCTCCAACACCCACTACCACTAATCTCTACACCACGGCGGGCCACCCAGTCCTCCGCTAAGTATCATGATCCAGCCCGTCCATACAAGTCACGCGGTATGCTAGTAGACCAAAGAGCAAGCAATCACAAGAACCGGTCCTTAAGCCGCCGGGCGAGTCACCATCCCTCTCCTCAAAACAACAGCCTCAACAACAAGAATCACCACAACAGGGGCCCCATATCCCAAGGCCCCTACACAACCGTACCCGCAATGGTACTCTCCAAATAGAGACTCCCTAAGTCTCCCAAAGACCTAACCACCTACACTCGCCCCCGCAAAAGCCCTACAGGGTATCTAGTACGTAAACTCGACACCTAAGAAACACCTATAATTTATTTTACACAAAAACATGTATAGTCATCATGGAGTTCAATTAAGCAACTAAGCAAGTACTAAGTATGCGAGTAACAGTAGAACAACCTATGGCAAACAAGTGGCAAGGATGGCATAGTATGGCATAGGTAAACTACAAGTGCAAGTAACCATTAATCATGCATGGTTCAATTTAATGCAATTACTAAATAGGAGCAAGAGTGATCAAGGATTGCGGCTTGCCTTAAATACGGTCCAAGAATAGATCGGTGTCCTCGCAAGGCTTCCACAGGTACTCCACGAACTTCCGACCAACTGATCTCACTCGTTATCCAAATGTTAGGCAGAACGGGTAAGTGACACGTATAACGAGAAGACGGCACGAAATACGAGAAAGGTTGGAAAACGAAACGCACGAATAGATTTAATCGATGCTAGAACATGGATATTAACAATACTAACGAGTAGAGAGCGACGAGACGAATCCAACGCAATCTGACCGCGTAATAATCGGAGGTCCAGAAGATTTATTAGGAGTTCCCAAAGATTATAGAATTAAACGGCAAAAGAATTGGGACAAGGATATCACTAGCACGTAGAAAAATGTTGGAACGAATCTAACGTAACTAGTATCACATTTTTCCGAGGAACGAGAAATAAACTAGGAATTTTCCTAAAAAAATTATAGGATTAACTTGTTTCCTTAGAAAAAGAATGGGCAAATGGTACTTGTTCCTTATTCTGACCAAACAGTAGACAAGAAGGATTCTTTTCCAAAAGCCATCAGCCGCAAGGTTCCAAGGCAGCTGGTCAAGCACAACACAAAACGTGCTACAAGTCACTAGCACTTTTATTCTTGATCCCATGACCAATCGCGATCAGCACTGAACTTAACCAATTAGCAGACAAGTACAAGCCTTATCCAAAACTCCATCGTCGATCACCTGCTTGTATGCACAGGACTAGTACCAGACAACCGGGCTTAGGCTGCACAAAGCTCTAGCATGACTTGCTCAAACCACAAGGCAGCTGCTAAACGCTAAGCTACGAACTGAAGCAGACCACAAAGCGTTGCACTGCCCATACTAAAATTAATCCACAAGCTGCACTAGAACTTTCCAGCTTGTTGAGCAGACTTTCTCTAAACCATCCAAAATGAGCAGACCCTTTTATCTCATGTTTTATGTCATGTAATTATCTAAGCAGCAAGCAGATAACTAAAAGCTTCCTTGAGCCACCGTGAGCATCCACACCTGGAGGCCTCACCTAGCTCACGGTGCTGTCCAGCACTTCTGAACCTTCGCCTAACACCAGGAAAATAACCTTGAATCCCTTTCAGTTATGCACGCAACGACAGACATGTTAAAAGTGCAAGCCTTGCACCGAAAGCCTCCATCCAAGGAAAGTCGTACTTTGGACTGGCTTCTACCCAAAAGCAGTCAAGGCGATATAACATTTGCAACTGCTACTAAAATATAGCGAAGTCAATGGAGACTACAGCAGATGGTATGCTTCTCAGTGCACAACTCGGACTACAAGGAACTCTCACATCCGACCAACACTCCAACAAGCCCAACGCAAACACTGAACTTGCAGCTAAGATCCAAAGCATCGGTGGTACAAGCTTGCTTAGCTGACGAAACCTCAGCCACAATAACGGAGCAGAGAACGGCAATTCAACAAACATACTGAGGGCATCTATGATACTCATCTCAGTAAGAGGTATAGGTGGGTGTGGAGATGATGCTGAGCTCACCATGCGGTAAGAAGGCAAGGGCCCGACTTGATCAGGGAGAAAGATGACCACGAGTTGCACTAGAACGCAAATACGCAGCGCGACAATTCGACAAGCACCCTGCGGCAACCAGCAAGCTCGCCCTAGAGCAGGGGTAGGAGGATGGGAAAAGGATCCTGCAGCTCACCGAGATCGATTGGCAATGTTGCCGACGTGCAGGGCGTCAAACAGGCCGTTTCTGAAGGGAGTAGCGTCGGGGCACCCACACACCTTCTTCCCTTGCACTTGTCCAAGCACCCACTGGCATGAGATGCGTTCCCAGGGCTCTGCACCATAACCCAGCCCAAAACTTGGCCTCGCGATGGAGAGAACGATGGAGGTCAATGAACGAAGGTTACATCTGGACGAAGTTCACCAAAACGAGACAAACGACGAGGGCCTTGGTTCCCAACTTACTTCAGTTCACGTGTTGCTCCTGCTCGCCTTGCGGAGACCACGGCGACGCCGATCTCGTGCGGAGAGACAGAAGAAATGGCAAGGTTAGCGACCAACAGAGGGGGCACGCGACGATGGAGAATAAACGCAGGTTGAACGAGACAGGAGCTCACCGGAGAGGACGGGCTCCGGCGACGAAGGTTGCGGCGACGAAGTTCGATGGTGGCGCTCGTCCTCCACCCTGCTCCAAATCCGACACGAACATCTTCTGCGACTTCAGGGAAGAGAGGAGAATCGCCGGGGAGGGTCTGCGCTTGCCGGCGACGGGTTCTGCTAGTGCGTCGAAGGCGAAGCGACGGGTCGGTGGCTACGATTTGGGGCGACTCACGTCCTGGCGGCGCAAGGAGAGGGAACAAATGGAGGCGGCGGGTCTCGAGGTCCTTGTAAGCGCGCCCAGGTAAGGGTTTGGCGACGCAGAGCGCTCGAGATGCAGCCACGTCGCCTCGACGTCCACGCCCGCACAGTGCGTGGTTGTGATCGTCGGGAGGAAGACGACAAACAAGGAGCTGCGGACTGGGCCAAGAGGACTGGCAGTTGGGCCTTTCTGCAGCCGGCTGATTTTAGTCTAGAGCAAGAAAAGGGGTGTGGGCTGATGGGCTGGTTACGAAAGAATGGAGAAAAACGACCCGAGTTCTAAAAGAGAGATAGGAATTGTTTTCAGATTTATTTGAATTTATCCAAATGAAATTCAAATATCTGAACCTAAAATTTGATTCCAAATCTTTTCGCGCCATAAATCTTGATCCGAAATAAATCATGAGAGGAATGTGACAAGGTGACAGCACGAGCTAAAAACAAAATGGTTGGTGTTTGAATAAATATCTGCAACCCGAAGTTTGAACATTGAATTCTGAGTTTGAAAGCTCAGGCTGTTACACTAGGTACACATCCAACATTGCAAGCATATACATGGCCACTTTAGGCTTGAGACACATCAGGAGACGGGAATGGACAAGTTACCAAACTGAAACTGATCTCGATTTACTGCAAGAGCATGTACATTGATCAAGCATCTGTTAGTAGTACAAATATATGCACCATTTAGCCTTCCTTATTAATTTATTATGCTGGAAAAGAACACACAGCCATTCATTTGTGATTCATGTGTGCTGCTAATCTCCTTTTGCAGCTATGTGCCAAGTTGTGGCGTGGCGATCGACATGATGGTGTATATTTTAACCGCTCCATCAGGAAGATGCCGGAGGGGTTGGACATTGGATCTGCTGAATGCAGCAGTTGGGACCAATTACCAAATGGTGCCAGCAGTTCCAACTCGCAGCATTGAGATAATGCTTCTGTCGAGTGGTAGGATTAAAGGAACGACTAGATTGTATTGCTTCACTGAGTATTCCAGAACGTGGTCACTGATCAACCTCTACTGTCCCATTTGGCTCTGTTGCCGGTAAGCTAAACGAGCAGCAAAGTTCAATAAATGGTGTGATAAAGCTACAAATTGGGTCTCGTGCAATTTGATTCCAAATGTGGTAACGAGTGAAAGAACCGAAAAGGACGTGGTGAAAAAAAAAACAAATCGTTGAAAACTAATGAAATGCTGGTGCCAGCACGCGAAGACCTGAAGATGGACCAATTAGCAGTGTCCACGGCACCAGCCTCAGTCGATGGACGAACCATACCGGGAAGCAAATCCCAACATAACTGTACACATACACCGTACTCGAACAAAACAGGCACTAGTTATCAGTACGACCACGAATCTAGGGCACCACACATGCAGTGACCAGGCATGGATCATTGCATCCTCCCGCTTTGAAGTGACCAGCTGCCTTATCTTGAGCGGTGGTCCAATTCTGCGTGAGCACATAACTTTTTTTCAGTGGACATGTGTTTTTGCATGCATCGAAGAATCAAAGGACGACACGAAACAGATCGAGGAAATAAATTGAAGTAGATGGAAATGTAACACGCCTATTATTGCTTCAAGCACATGAATCGCACTGGCCAGTTTTCTGTGTATATGCATAGTGTTTTATATAAGTAACTGTGGCTATGCCCCACGTAACCAGTAGTACATGAATCACTGTTGCCTCCATCGTCAGAGCTATAGTTACACATCCAAACATTTCAAACACACATGAAACTTGAGCACTTTATGTTTGAGACACATCAGGAATTACCATGTTACCACAATGAAGCTCAATCGTATGTTCTCGATTTATTGTATGCATGTACATTCATCAAGCTCCGTTAGTACTACAAATATATGAATTCCAACGCAAACACGTGCATATGCACAAAGTAGCCTTTCTAATTCATTTTATTATCCTGGCATCCAAGTTTTAATCCATTCTTTCAAGAAGAAGCAGTTGATATCCATTTGGGCTTATATCCGCATTGACATCTCCTGAGTCTGATTCATCTGTGGCAACACGCAAGGTTGTGAACGGTCTGGCGATATAGTAAACGAGACCTTCACAAACTGTTCCGACAATTTATCATGAAGATGCTGTAGGATTCTGATTCGGATTGCCTTAGAGCATCTTCAGCAGGGTATGGAAAAATAAGACCCTAACTTTATGTTTAGGGGCTGGTTCCCACATCTGAGGTCTCCAAATTTTACCTCAACTCAAGCAACAGCTCGTAAACTAGGTCCCTACTCTGTGGATCCCACTCTTCTTCTCCTTCCTCATGGTCACCAGACCACCAACGTCCTATGCGACGCACGCGACATGGCCGGAGGCAGAGGTGACTCGTGGCGTGCGCGTGGCCGGCAACGGAGGGAGAGGCGGTGCACGAAGTCGACGGCTACGGAATAGGATACTCGTTGTGGCTTGACGCGGGATTTGGAAGAAGAGAGCCGGCGAGCTTCTTGAGCTCCGAGATCTGGAAGAAGGGGCAGCGCGCACGGGTGGCTTCCTGCGCCCGGCACCCACAGCGGCCTCGCCCGTTGGCTGGCCTCGCTTGCCTGCCCACCGCCGGAGGGGAGAAGGGAGCCGTCGCGACCGGGCCTAGGTATAGGCGGCGTGCCCCGTCCGTGGACTCGCTGCTGGCTGCGCCGCCTCGACCAGTCCTGGGGAGGTCAACGGCGGAGCCGGTGGCAGCGTGACGCTACCAGGAGGGAACCGGGCCGGGTGGGAGGTGGCGGGCTGGGCGAGAGGCGGCGGCGGCGTGACACTACCGGGAGGGAGCCGGGCTGGGAGGGAGGCGGTTGCGCGGCGAGCCCGAGAAGGAGGCGGCGACGCGTCGAAGCCGGTGGCTCGACAAGCCCGGGAGGGAGGCAGCCGGGCGGTGAGGCCGGGAGGGAGGAGGGGGGGGTGGGAATCGGCATTGAGCACAGGCGAGGCAGGAGAGAGGAAAAAGAGAAAGGACATGAAAGGAGAAAAAAGAGAAAAATGGTGGTACCCACATTTAAGATCCCGAGTTGGAGGTTAGTTTGGCCCGATATTACGTGAACATTATTAAAAAATGATGAGTTTAGAGCGCTTGCTATTATTGTGATATAGAAAAAGAAACGACAAGTCGGGCTCAGCCCAGCCCCCGACCCCGCCCTACTTGGGACCCGCCTTCTCTCGGATTTGGTCGGATGCTCTCGGATCCGGCCCCAGCTGTCGGATCCGAGTGTGAGGTGGGAGGGCAACCGTTGAGGAGCGGTACGCGGGGTCCAATAGACACGCGGCACGATGGAGATGTCGGATCCGCCTCGCAGCTGTTGGATCCAGCCGCCTCCAAGTCGGATCCAACCGGGGAGGAGTAGTGTGCGGGGCTCGATGGAGGCGGTGACATGATGGAGACCCGGGACGGGCGCCGAGGAGGTGCGAGGTCGGGACAGGCGCCGGGAGCCGTGGGCCGTGGTGCCGGGAGAGGCCCATGTGCCTCCTCGTCAAGGATCCGGTCCCCTCCTCGCCATCCTTGCACGATCCATCCGTCACTTCGGGAAGGGGTGGGTGCAGTCGGCACGCCTAGTCGGGGAGGGGCGTCGGGAACGTGGTTAGCCGATGAGCCGGGGACGCATTTCGTCGGGTTTGGCGCTCGAGAGAGAGAGAGAGAGAGAGAGAGAGAGAGAGAGAGAGAGAAGGGGCGGCGCAAGGAAGAAGTGCCCGGTGCGGGCTGAATAGGGTTGCTAGGGTTGCGTAGTATCTTGTGAAGTAGGCTGGATACAAAACGGGCCACGAGAGTAGCAGTATCGGGCGCCCGATGACGTTATTGGGCCCGATATTGTTGTTCCATTTCTAATTTCGGCCTTTGATGACGTCATGTGCACCCGATACTACAACCTATTTTTAATATCGGGTATTATCGATGCCATCAACACCAGATATTGCAGTGTACCCTGCAATAGCGTTGCCCCTTGATGACGTTAGCAATGTGGCACTACAATAGCGTTTTTTGATTGCCCACTATTACTGGAAAATTGCCCTTGACATTTGCAGGCTGGAATTTTAGCAGTGGGCACAATACTGATCAAGGGAATATACTAAAGTAGGTGGAAATATATGTGCATAATATTGCTTCAATTAAATACATGAATTGCCCTTGACCTTTATATATATATATATATATATATATGCCTCGTGTTTCATACAAGTTCATCCCTATAAATCTTATAGTACATGAATCGCCACCCTTGCCTCGGAGCTTGGTTAAGCAGGAGCGAAATTAGGTCCTTGGATAGTTTTGTTGACCTCCTCTTGCTACAACTTTCCTCTATTAGTTCATACTAGCTGGTTACCCATCCCATCTCAACATTTGAAACGATCTTATAGTTTACGACCTTTTGGCTTGAGACACATCAGGAATCGACATGGCACAAGAGTGAAGCCAAATAGTAAGTTCAAGATTTTATTGCAACCATCTACATTGATCAAACATCCATTAGCAGTACAAATACGAGGATTCTAACGCATACATGCATCTACGTGTTAGCCTTCCTTATTTATTCTACTAGAATCCAAGTTTTAATTTTATTCATTGAAAAAACAAGCAGATCATATTTACTTGGGCTTATTTGCAGTGACATCTCCCGACTCTGATTCATTTGTGCTGTTAATTAATTTCCTTTTGCAGCTTGTGGTATAACTCAAAGATGTGTGTGCCCTGTTGCGGGGTAGCTACGATGGTGATTTCAAATGGTTCCAGTGGTTCATCAAGAAGATGCTGCAGAATTGGATATTGGATCAGCTGAGTACAGAAGTTGAGACAAAAACAGCCAAGTAGTACAAGTAGTTTCCAAGGCGCAACATTGAGATAACGACTAAGTGGATGGATTAAAGGCAGGACGACAGGGGGATATCTTCGCTGATGGAGCCACGACACGAGCTCGCCGTTGCCCTCTTGGTCGAATCCCGTGTCCACAGCCGGCCAAAAGCGGTTGTGATTTTTTTCCCTTCGATTTCGTAGACACAGCATGTGTCGCCTCGCCTCCATGTTAGCGGTATACAGCTGACGAAAGGATGTTGGCCACAGCGAGTCGTGTGCATGGACTAAGCATTGTCTCCTTCAACGCACGTCGCTGGGTTTAAGTTTTGTTTGATAAACTTTTTTGGATTAATAATTTTATAAATCGTCCAGATTTAATAATATAAAATTTATTTGTTTCGGTTAAATGATTTATATCTAATATTAAAGTTGATTACATATAAGCGTATTAACAAAAAGTTTTAACTAAACCCAAATGTAAATTTATTTTGAAAGGAAGAAAGTAGTTACCAAGAGAAATAATGCCGCAGACAAAGGGAGATATATGGGAGTCCACTTTGTCTTGATATATAAGACGCATGCTATATTTACAACTAGTTATTATTTCAGTGGGAGGTGACTTCGTCCATCGTAAGGCGTCAATGGTGACGAATCTGGAGACCAAGCTGGCTTAGTATTTGGGAGATGCTCTAGTGGTAGGATGCACGTGTGTGTATTCATAGACGCGAGTGCGTGTGCCTACATATATATATATACTAGTCAAAATTCCCCGCGCGATGCTGCGGGTATCAAAAAATAATTATTAGACACCACATTAAGAAGGTACAGTAGGTTGAGCTCTGGAAGAGAAATAATGTGAAATTATAAAAAAGTATGGCTTCTGAAATAGTGTACCTGAAACAACATTGCCCATAAAAGATATATATGCTAAATGTAAATTAAAACAAAGAAGCATTGTCTTCAGGGTATGTAAAAACTGTAAATTTTAATACTGAAGGAATCACTTTTTTTTGCCTACAGCATGTGTATAATTACCACAACTATTTCACTTTGTCACGTTAAAATCTATGCTCATTTTATTGTATTGAATACCTGCTCATAATTACCGGACAAAAAGACACACGACGATTCATTTGTTTACTCTTATGAGAATGGATCCCATGGAGATCAAACAACTTGTTAATTGAGGTTACAACAAAGCTTCATAATTTTTCAGTTGATTACGACAAAGCTTGATAATTATCGGAAGAAAAGAGGCACGGTGGTTCATATGTCTACTCTTATGAGAATGAATCCCATACAGATCAAACAACTTGTTAACGGAGGTTACAACAAAGTTAAAACAAATACCAAAAATGACTATGCGAAAGATAACAGCTGTAGTAAGCACAATCACACAAATGAGGCCCCAAATATGAATGAATATAATGATTTAATAAACTGTAGTCTTGAGAATATGCATCCTAGCTAAATTAAAATCTAGTTCTCTTCATCCTGCTGGAAACAAACCCACTTGGTTCCTCATCAAAGAGGCCGAGTCTTTTGGATTGCCTCTTGAACGTAGTGCAAAAGGATCAATAAAGGAATGAATCAAAACGCTGAATGCATCTAGATTCTATACATGTATTCATAAGCGCGCATGCGCAGACTCGGATTGTTGCCCGGTTGGCCCATGAATATATAGGCCTTTAATTGATTGCTTTGGTCTCTTAATCGCCAAATGGTGGTGCGAATTTCAGCAGGCATGACTCTCTCTCTCACCGTTAACTCCATTGATTCCTTATGAATCAAAATGCATTTTGTGCCTTTATGTTGGGAGTTTCTCTTCACTGATGGCATTAAGTACGGTTCCTTCATGCTTGAGGTTCTTCATGCGAGACGACTTCTCTTCAGCATTTCCTCTTAGCATTGAAGTATAAATAAAGGCTGCACATTGGAGAACATCTGCACAACTAAATCTGGGAAAGCGTCTAGGATTGAAAAAAGAAATTGATTCGATGGGTTAGATTATTTTGATGATGTGGCTCAATGAGAGTTGAGAGAAATAGCAATGAATGATTGTTAGTGGGTTGTACTTATAAAAGATAAGTAGATAAGTGTCTGTGTTGTTTAATTTAAAAAGAGAAAAGATGTGCCCATGACTCATTTTCATTTCTTAACTGTAATCATGTATCTTCGGGTAAGTATAGCCCCATGGAGGATAAAACTCGGAACAAGCGGCTATTTTTGAGAAAGTAAATCAAGGCTGCTACGTATGGTATCTAGTATGAACAGCTAGTGTTGGGAAACATTACTACGAAAGTGTATTTTAGTGTCAGGCCTAAAATGGTCCTTAGTGGTAGTTGTCCATAAAGCATTGCCATTAATTGTGTTTATATTCTTAGTGGTTGAATTAGGCCCACCACTTTTTTCACATTACAAAAAGTAACAACTAAAATCAGAAATCCAACAGGCAACAACCATGGGATCCAACTGCTCGCTGCAAGATCCGGCCAGCGCCGGATTCGATCCGGTGGACAGGTGGTGAATCCGTTGACCCCAAGCCGCAGGCATGAGGCGTCACGCTTGCTAGGGTGAGGTTGCTACCAAGGTCATGAGAGAGAGAGAGAGAGAGAGAGAGAGAGAGAGAGAGAGAGAGAGAGGCTAGGTGGAGGAAATGAGGATCCTAAGCCTATCCCCAACCCAAAGGACCTAAATCTAAGACTCAAAAACACCAATGGGTAGCCATGAGGTTGAAGGGACACCACCCAAAGACTCTGTCTCCAACGGGAGACAAAAAATTGGGCGGAGCAGCGCCCGACGGGGAGGCCACCACCGAGCTGCAGCGCTTGCCACAGGGGGAGGCTGGGAGGCTGCCACCGCACGCTCAGCCGGGGTGGAGCTACCCGTTGGAATCCCCCTCCACCAGCCTCGCCATGGTCGACGTCGTAGTCGACTAGCTTGCCCGCCAAGCTCATGAACTCGCATCCCCGAGATCTCCTTGACGCGCCTCGCGACCCTCCGCGGTGAAGTTCCCCCTCCGCGCGACACCTCCATGGCCTCCGCCCGGCAGGCCCAACACCTCCATGGCGCAGTGGGGGCTCCTCCCCGGTGTGCCGCCCCGGCCTCTATCCCAACCGCGAGACTCCTCCTCGACACGCCGACCCGGCCACCGGCCCCTCCGCGGCCTCTACCCCCACTGCTAGTCTCTCTTGACATGCCACCTCTGCACTGTTTTTCTTTTCTTCTCTATACGGTTCCAGCTCTGGTCATTTGGGTAGCCGGGAGTGATGCTCCAAATGTAGGTGGCGACCTTCAGGGATTTCAAAATGGGTCTATGGTATAGGGTGCTGGTTGGAGATGTGTTTTGATGTTTTTTTGACCCAATTTGGGTTTGGGTCACCACATGGGTCATGGGTTGGAGATAGCCTAAGGGTGGCTTTAGAGGTCCGTCACTAAAATCCAGTGACGTTCGCCATTAAAATTCATTTTGATAGTTGATAGTAGTAAAAATAACTAAAGAGGGCTCGTACAAGCATCGTGCAACGTACCCACCATAGTCACTGTAACGACCGTACGGTGAAGCATATCCGAACAAAACTATATGTTGTACCGTACTCAAACACACTGGGCACCGGTATGGATCATTGCATCTGCCGCCTTCGAACTGACCAGCTGCCTGATCTTGAGCAGTGGTCCGATCCTGCATAAGCTCATCAATGTTTTCTCAATGGATCACACCTGTTTTTGCATACATAGAATCAATGCATAGAGACGAAACAGATTTAGGAAATAAAGTGAAGTAGATGGAAATGTAATGCGCTTATTATTGCTCCATGTACAAGAATGGCCCTTATCTTTTTTAAATTATATGCTTGGTGTTTTATATAACTTCATTCATCTTTAAAAGATTTTATAGTGCATGAATCACTGTTGCCTAGTTGGAGCTTGGCTAGCCAGTAGTAGAATTAGATCCATAGTTTTTCTGAGCCTGTCTTGCTACAACTTCAGTGGTTAAGTGAGATACTGTCTAGCTATAGTTACACATCCAAACATGTACTTGACCACTTTACACTTGAGACACATCAGGAATGGACATGTCAGAAGAATGAAACTCAACTGTAAGTTCTCGATTTATTTCATTCATGCATGTACATCGAACAAGCATCCATCATTTGTAGTACAACATATATGAAATCCAACACATTACATGCATGTATAGAAATTAGCCTTTCTACTTCATTTTATTATCCTGGCATCCAAATTTTAATTCATTCTTTCAAGAACAAACAGTTGATTTTCAATTGGGCCTGTTTCTACTGACATCTCCTGAGTCTGATTCATGTGTGCTGTTAATCAGTTTTTACAGCTTCAGCTATCGTGCATCTACGTGCGCCCTGTTGCGATGTAGCAAACCAGACGATCTTCAGCTGTTCTATCTTGTCATTAGGAAGATGTGCAAATTAGGACCTGCCGTTCTGGAAGGAAGAGATGGTGTGGTCGCCAGCTTCTTGTCGTCAGTCTCCATTGTACCATTATGTTTTCTTGCACTTGCAAGTATGTCATTGTAATTGAGACATTTTACACTTAATATTTTCATTTGACAAGGATCTCATGGATTTTTTTATACAATGCTATAGGTACAACAAAAAACCAAAATATTAGATTTAATTTGTATGGATTCAAATGAAACTAAAGAAAACTTGATTACTTGTTTCACACGTAAAAAAAGAAACTTATTACTTGATTGAAAAAGAAACAATTGATCTTTTCTACTACTACTAATGGACATGGGCCAACCATACAATGAAATAAAATCCCAACAGAATTGTATGCCGTATGTCACACCCCTCTCCGGGATGCACTGTGCTAACCGTACCAATCCCTAGATCAGTAGTTGGTGCATACATACAAATAATACAAAGTCTCATACAACATAATTTATTGGGTCCCTCTAGGGATAGATAGGGTCATACAAGTCTTAGGTTACAAGCTAATGAGGAGGACAAGCCATCCTGGAATAAAAGGTACATAGACTTCAAGGGAAACTTCAAGAAAAACGCCACATGCAACTTGACCGAAGAGCACCACCTGCTCCTCGTCATCGTTGAACTCCATACCTTCTGATTAAATTATCAACGGGGTGAGTACAGGAAGTACTCAGCAAGCCCTACACTACTCAAGGGGTATATGCATGCAGTTTGGGTAGTGGTCAAGGATATGGCTATTGGTTTGTTTGTGTGGAAGCGGTTTATGGTGGTCTATGTCTATGAATAGGATTTGAGGGAATACAAAAACTTTGTTCATTTAGCGTTTGGTCCTAGGGGAGATACGTTTTGATCCCGCTAGTTCCCATGTTTTAACTTGAGCCTCCGGCCTACAGATCAGATCAGCCCTTGGCTCAATAGCCAACTACACTTTCTAAAAACAGGGGCATCCACTATGACCATGCACACGCCAAGGGGATTCAATTTGTGGCTAATCTAGTGAGCTCAGATCCAGACGTGTCACACCCGTGACCACGGACTATCGGATAGATTTTATACTATGCAGAGGTTGTACACTTTACCCACGAGCTACATTTATCATTGCCGGGGAGCAACATAGCGTCCTGCCGACTCCCAGTACGCCCTGTAAAAAATCGTCCGTGAATGATCGCGGGCACCCCGCGCCATGGACTTAGTAGGGCTATACGATCCGAGGACCTACTCCATCCTCCGACTACTCCTACTCTAGGATGGTGTCTTATTTGCCACGACCATATAGGGAGAGGGTCGGTCCTGCCCATTACAGGTTCCATGGTTGTACTAAATATCACCAAGTTGAGGTCAATAGAATTGGTCCTTATATAGCAGTGCGGGCGCTCATCCATGATAGGTGAATCCCATATTGTTTTAACCCATGAAACACAACCAGAGCCTCATCCACAAGCAGGTAACCCTAACATCATCCTAAACACAGCTTGTCACTACTCTACACTCCATTTACTCACGCACCAAACTCGTTTTACACATTTTGCAATATGGGGTATATTGGGTATAGGGGACAAATGTGAGTGTTGTGCGAGGTTGCAGTTGCTAAGCGTACTAGTGACAGAGCGGCGTCAGCATTGACATAGCTACCGGCAACTCCCGAGGATCAATGTTTGTAAGGTGTATTTGGCCTTATGTACATACTCATATAAAATATATGAATATAAACATAAATAGGTAATGCTAAGTGAATAAAATAGTAATGCATGAAATAATAGCAATGGCTCTTAAATGTAGGTGCAAAGCAATGCAAATAGGTTTAATCATGTTCAAGTGAAAGTAGATCTTTCCCCCAAATAGTTCCAGTTCACTTCCCATGTACTCATAGTCTTCTGGCTTCTCCTCCTCGAACTCAGCATCGTTTATAAAGAAAATAACTACTACTAAAAGCAAAAAATCCAAATATACAAAAATAAACCAAATAACCTAAAGAAAAGGAGGATTAATGGGTAGGGTTCGAGAAGAGGATCCGAACTGCGAACGAATCACCGGAAACGAAGCTACGGTTTGATTTCTTGGGCTTATGGAAGTTCCATGGACTTATTTGAGATTTTGGGAAAGGTTAGGGTCTTTTTTTTTTTGTAAAATAGAACGACTCCAAGGGCTATTTTGAAAGAAATTGGGGCTGGGTTCTGAATATTGGAAAGGTCATGGGGTTGAGTGAAAAGGGGAGGGGATATATGGTTTCTGCAATTATTTTCCAATGGGAAAATAGTGGAAAATGTCCCAGGGGTCGATCGGTCCATGGGTCCACAGTGGACCAAAGGAGGCAGCGCGACAGGGGTTGCCGCAATCGGCTCCGGTGGCTGCCGCGGTGGGGCTAGGAGTGGTTCCCGTGCACACCGGGGTGGAGGGAGGTGGCGCGCACATGGGAGACGGCTTGCTCGTGAACGAGTGGCGAGGGTGAGGACGGGTAGGGTCGCCGAAGTTCGAACGCGGTGGCGTAGCATGGTTCTCATCGAGCTCGCAAACGAACACATGGCCAGGTTGGGTTGAGGGGATGCACGTGGGTATGGTGAGGGTGTAGAAGGCGAGCGGCTAGGATGGTGGAGGGGGGGGGGGGCTAGGGGTGGCTGGCCTCGTGCGCGGCCGATGCGGGAGCTAGGGCACCGACGCGGGGAGAGAAAAGGGGAGGAGGGAGGGAGCTGGTGTTTACCTTGCTCGCGGCCGGAGGAAGTGGTGGTGAGGGAGAGGGAGACGGGATCTTATAGGTGGCCACGTGAGGAAGGGGAGAAAAGGTACGACGACCATGGCAGAGAGCGGCCGAGGTGGAATGGTGAGACCGGGGCGGGGGGGGGTGGTTCGAGGCGCGGTGGCACGCGACGGGGTGCCTTTGGCGTCGTGCGTGTGATTCCGTAGAAAATGATATCGAGGATGGTGCATGACGGGGTTGGCACGACGCGCTCGCGGGGGCCATGTCGCGATGCATAGGGCCCTTGGGCGGGGCGGCAGACCGGTCCGGCCTCCCGAGCCCGGGGTGAGAGGAAGGAGAAGGGGGAGTGGGGCTGAGGCCGGGCCGGGAGATGGGGAGCTCGGCCAGAAGGGGTAAATCAGCCTAGGAGGGCATTAAACTCCTTTTCTTTTTCTATTTGGGTCTAAAAAATCAAATAAAATGCAAATAAACTCTAAATAAAATAAATTCAATATCTAAAGAAGCAGATAAATCCAAATAAATCTATTAAAGTAAAATAACAATTATGGTGGGTGCAAAATATTATTTTTAGGGCATTTTTAATTTAAAGGGGGAAGAACTCTTCCTTAATTATAATTCTCTATATTCTAGGTTCTAAAGAATAAACTCGAAAATCAAATGATTTATTTGGTGCTTTTTAAGTTTTCTAATTTATGTTACACTATACTCGACAAAATAGCGGTCAAGGTATCCGGGCTCCCCACATTACTATATTATGAGCGGTCATCCAATCCCGACGTATTGGCACCACTCAATCAACCATGAGCCGCTACGACAATGTATGTCTCTACATTACTCCCTCCGTTCTTAAATTACTGATACCGTTGACTTTTTTTATTACATTTTATCATTCGTCTTATTCAAAATATTTTAAGAATTATCAAATATTTTATTATAATTCACTTTGTCAATAAAGAAAGTTGAAACACGACTTATAGTTTCACATATTTGAGAAAATAAGACAATTGATAAATATAGCGAAAAAAGGTCGACCAGGCCAACAATTTAAAAAGGAAGGAAGTATATATTTATCACATTTCCTACCTTTCAATCGACTGAACGTTCAGTCGATTGGCTAGGACAAGTGGCACATGCTGGTTTGAGCAGCACGCGCACGGGAGCGCAGTGGTGGCTGCATGCGTGCGGAGCCGCGGAGCGGGTGCGGGCACGGACATGAGGCGCGTCTAGCGGGTGAAGGTGCACATCACGGGTCTAAAAATTTTTACGGTGATTTGATTTTATTTGAAGTTTGAAAATTTTGTATGTTTACAGGTCTTAGTAAAAAGATGCATCCAAAAAATTTATGTTATGTATACTTATGGAAAAAATTATAGTTTATCATTTATTTGAACTATTTTCTTTTAATGGGTCCGAAAAAGTAGGATATCTAAAACCCAAATCCCGGGTGACTGAAAGCTACCCAAACTTTCAGTCTTCTCCCTATATTTATATATAATGCTGCCTCAGCTGAGCCTCAAGTAGTAAGCAAGAGCCTTAGGGTGTGTTTGGTTTATTACCAAACTTTGCCACTCCAAATATTTGGCATGCCACAGTTTTTCGGCTAGTGTTTGATTGTCTATCACAACTATGGCTTGCCATATGAGTACCCTACATATCATAGACTCATATTCTTGCCAAAGTTTACCAAAAGTTTAGTGAATAAATTGCTCACCTTACTTTTAGCAAACATGTGTGGCAACATTTGGCTATCAACCAAACAAGCCCTTAGTTCGTTGTTACCCAAAACCAAGCTTATCCCTACCATACTCTCTGTTACTATAGGTACAACAAAACAAGTAAAGTTACTTAAAAAACTTACAGAGGTCATTTGTTCTGACATGTATGAAACTTAAAAAACTTGATTATGCCTGAATGAAAATAAAACAATTGATATTTTGTACTACCACTAATATGGAGACACCGGCCCAACCATATAATGAGACAAAATCCCAAATAGAATCATACGCCGTACTGGAATCACAAATCTGAAGCTCCGCACTTGCTGTGACGGTGCACTTACAGTACAAGTTGCTAGCATTGAAAAAGCACTGCTATAAGGGTGTGTTCGTTTCCTACCCTCTAAAATTTAGCACTGTCACATCAAAGAGAATCTTACTATTTATGAATATTTCGATCAATTTAATGATAAAACCCTATTGACAGATTGATGCTAATTTTCGAGATGAATCTAATGAACTTAATTAATCTATATTTTGCTAAAGTGATGCTACAGTAACCGTCTTCTAATCACGATTTAATCAACCTCATTAGATTTGTCTAGTAAATTAGTTTAGGGGCCTGTAATTTATTTTGTAATTAAATTTTATTTAATACTCATAAATAATAAGATTCTTTTTGATGTGACAGCTCTAAAGTTTAGATCCCAGTAAACGAACACACCCTTAAGAATGGTTTTAAGTGGCGGGTTAAAATAGGCCTTAATATCAGATATCAAATTCTCACTAAATCTCTGCTACTAATTATGCCCATTCATAGTTGTGGACAAAGGTCCAATACTTTTTTATATAAAATAAAATAAAATTAGAAACCTGATGGGTCCTGCTCGCCGGCCATCCGCCACTAGAAATAATTTTTTTATAGTAGTGAAAATAACTAAAAAGCTCATCCCCGTGCCGTCCACCTTACCCCAGAAATTAAAGTGAAGTAGATGGAAATGTAATGCGCCACATTGTTGCTCCATGTAGGAGAATGGCCCTTGTCATTTTTCAAAATATATGCTTGTGTTTTATATTAAGTCCATTTAAAACGATCTTATATAGTGCATGAATCGCAGTTGTCTAGTTCCGAGCTGGGCTAGCCAGTAGCAGAATTAGATCCATAGCTTTTCGGAGCTTGTCTTGCCCCAACTTCTGTGATGGATTGAACTTATGTAGCTTGCTAGTTAGACATCTAAACATTTGAAACGCACATGTACTTGATCAGTTTATTAGGTTTGACACATCAGGAGTTAGCAGAATGAAACTGAACTGTAAGTTCTCGATTTCTTGCATGCATGTACATTGAACAAGTATCCGTTAGTAGTATAAATATATGAATCAAACACATAGATATGCATGAACAAATTAGCCTTCCCATTTCACTTTATTATCCTGACATCCAAGTTTTTATTCATATTCACTCGGGCTTTGTTTGCATTGACATGTATTTCTGTTAATCATTGTTTTGCAGCTCTTCAGCTATTGTGCATGGATGTGTGCCTTGTTGCGGTGTAGCAAACGAGACAATCTTCATCTGTTCCATAAGGAGATCAGGAAGATGCTACGAGATGCTGAATTGGATCTGCCTGATGCAGCAGTTGAGATTGACACTACTAATTGAGCCACAAGTGCGAATGTGCGGTATTTAGATAAGGCCTGCCAAAGTGACAGGAGCACAAGCAGGACAAGAGACATTTGCTTCTGGAGCAGCGATCTACCATCTCGCGAGTGTCCACAGCCCAGCTTGCCGTTGGCCACCCCTGCGTCACATTATGCTCTGAAAGATGAAGGTAGCCTCTGCGACTGAAGCCCAGCATTTCAGGAAGGGATGGTGAGAGGTCGCCAGCTTCTTGTCGTCATTTTCCAATGTGCCATTATGGTTTGTTGCACTTGCAAGTATGTCATTGTAACTGAGACATTTTATACGCTTAATTTTTTTTTTTGAGAGCGCCCTTGATGGACAAGGATCTCATAACTTCATTTGTATATAGAAGGTACTTTTTTTAGAAACGTTGTAATCGCATGTATTTAAACAGTGCTATTGGTGCTTTCTTGGTAAAATAGAAGGTAGTACTTTTTTTCGAAACTTGATTATACTTGAATGACAACAAAACAATTGATTTTTTTTGTAGTACCACTAATATGAAGACACCGGGCCAACCGTACAATGAAACAAAATCCCAACAGAATTATATGCCGTACTCGAAGAAAATAGCAGCCACAACAAATTCTGGAGTTCCGCACATGCTGTGACCATGGACTGCTGACGTTTGAGCCGTGGTCCAATCCCAGCGCGCCAGCACCACGCAATCCCGGAGATCCTCGCCCGCCAACGATGAGCAACCACGGCGACATATATTTATATTAAGGCCGCCTTAGCTGAGCCTCAAGTAGTAAGAGCATCCCCAGCAGATTCTCTAAAACTGGTGCTTTATATCCAGTTTTAGAGATCCTGTAACTCCCAGTCTTAAAAATCATGGTTGTTGTGCCACAACAGATTCAATAAAAGTTGGTGCTTTATATTACACGCCCTCTTAGTTATTCTCATTATAACTAAACAAATATTCAAACTTGTATACTTTAAACTCACATAATCATACCAGATTTTGAAATCCATAAATATCATACATAAATTCAAATTTAAGTTCAAATGATACATAATTTCAAATTCAAGGTCCAAAAGATGTAGTCGATGTGACAACGATACAGTGAAGCAAATCCGAACAAAATTATATGTCGTACCATACTAAAACATAATGGGCACCGGTATGGATCATGGCATGTGCCCGCTTTGAATTGACCAGCTGCCTGATCTTCAGCAGTGGTCCAATCCCGCATGAGCACATGAATGTTTTCTCAATGGACACACGTGTTTCTGCATGCATCAACTCAATGGATGACATGTAAAAGATCCAGGAAATAAAGTGAAGTAGATGGAAATGCAACCCGCTAATTATTGCTTCATGTACATGAATAGCCCTTTTGCCCGCCTTTTGTAGATATAGCTTAGTGTTTTATGTAAGTACCAATGGTTATATAAGCCCCACGTTACAAGAACATGAATCATCGTTGCCTCCATCCAAACTTGATCCTATCTAGGTAGTTACACATCAAAACATTTCGAGGAAAAAATATGTACTTGACCAGTTTAGGTTTGAGACACATCAGGAATGGTCACACTACAATTATGGATCTTAGTGGTAAATTCTTCATTTATTGCACAAAATAGCCATTGCAATTCATCTTATTCGATCCTGGCATCCAAGTTTTATTCCATTCTTTCAAGAACAAGCAGTTGATATTCACATCGGTTTACACTCGATCGCACCAACATCTGCTGAGTCTGTGACTCATTTGTGTTCTTTTGCAGCTTGAGACAACACACAAGCATGTATGCCTTGTTGCGGTGTAGCAAACAAGACAATCTTTATCTGTGCCATGAGAAAATTAGGAAGATGCCACGAGATGCCTAATTGGACCTGCCTGATGCAGCAGTTAGGATTGACACTAACAAACTGAGCCACAAGTGCGAACGAGAAGCATTGAGATAAGTTCCGCCAAAGTGACAGGATCCGGAGCAGGACAAGAGCAATTTGAGAGTGTCCACACGCCCAGCTTGCCGTGCACCGCCCCTGCCTCACGCTGTGCTCTGAAAGATCGAGGAAGCCTCCAATTGCGCCTGAAGGCCTGCTGTTTTGGAAGGATGCGATGGTGAGGTCGCCAGCAGCTTCTTTTGTGGTCATTATCCATGGTGCCATAATATATGTTTTGTTGCGCTTGCACGTATGTCATTGTACCTGAGACATTTTACACTGATATTATAAGTAGTTTTTTGGTCTAAAATAATGACCATTATTTTTCCTCAACTATTATTTATGATCGACAAGTATCTCACGGGCTCACGGCTTTGTTTTGTTATAATAGGTACGGTACAACAAAAAGGTAAAGCAAAGTTTAGAGAGGTAGTTTGTTGCCACATGAACGAAACTAAAGAAACTTGATTGATTATATCTGATTGAAAACGAAACAATTATTGATTTTTTGTACTACCACTAACATGGAGACACCGGGCCAACCATATAATGAACCAAAATCCCAAGAGAATTATACGCCGTACTCGAACAAAATAGCCGGCAGGGCGTGGAACAAAATCTGGAGCTGCGCACATGCTGAGACCGTGGACTTACAGTATCATCCTGACGTGACCTGCCGGATCTGTAGCGGTGGTCCAATCCCGGCAAGCCGGCACCACGCAATCCCGGAGATCCTCGTCCACCAACGATGAGCCAACACGGCGATGTACGTCTTTGTATATTTATATATATACTAGTATATATAAGCTAGCTAGGCCGCCTCAGCTGAGCCTCAAGAAGTAAGCAGAGTAGGTAGGGCCTTACCCATCGTCTCTGGACGAGCTCACAGAACAGAAGCATAGGTAGGATGGGTTCGTTGTCTTCGTCGCCGGACTCAGAGAGGAGGCCGCAGCCGCACGCGGTGATGATCCCGTACCCCGCGCAGGGCCACGTGACCCCGATGCTGCAGCTGGCCAAGCTCCTCCACACGCGCGGCTTCCACATCACCTTCGTGAACACCGAGTTCAACCACCGGCGCCACCTCCGCGCGCGCGGGCCCCACGCGCTGGACGGCGCCCCCGGGTTCCGCTTCGCCGCCATCGACGACGGCCTGCCCCCTGCGACGCCGACGCCACGCAGGACATCCCGGCGCTGTGCCGCTCCACCATGACCACCTGCCTGCCGCGCTTCAAGGCCCTCCTCGCGAGGCTGGACCTGGAGGGCCCGCCCGTGACCTGCGTGGTGGGCGACAGCACCATGTCCTTCTCGCTGCGGGCCGCGCGCGACCTGGGCCTCCGCTGCGCCACGCTCTGGACCGCCTCCGCCGCCGGGTTCCTGGGCTACTTCCACTACCGCCACCTCGTGGACCGCGGCCTGGTCCCGCTCGCGGACCCGGCCCGCCTGGACCTGGCGGTCCTCGACTGGGTCCCCGGCGGGCCCCGGGCCGGGCTGCGGCTCCGCGACTTCCCCAGCTTCGTGCGCACCGCGGACCCCGACGACGTCATGCTCAACTTCTTCATCCACACCACGGCGGCCATGGCGCAGGCCCAGGCGGTCGTCCTCAACTCCTTCGACGAGCTCGAGGGCCCCGCCGTCCACGCCATGGCCACCGACCTCCTCCCCGGGATGCCCGTCTACACGGTGGGCCCGCTCCCGCTCACCGTGCGGAACAACGTACCCGCCGACAGCCCCGTGGCGGGGATGGCCTCCAACCTGTGGAAGGAGGAGCACGACGCGCCCCTCCGGTGGCTGGACGGCCGCGCGGCGAGGTCCGTCGTGTACGTGAACTACGGCAGCATCACGGTGATGAGCAACGAGCAGCTGCTCGAGTTCGCGTGGGGGCTGGCCAACACGGGCTACCCGTTCGTGTGGAACATCCGGCCAGACCTGGTCAAGGACGACGGTTCCAGTTCCAGCGGCGGGCTTCCGCCGGAGTTCACGGCCGCCGTGGAGGGCCGCGCGCTGCTGACCACGTGGTGCCCGCAGGAGGCGGTGCTGGCGCACGAGGCGGTGGGCGTCTTCCTCACGCACTCCGGCTGGAACTCCACGCTCGAGAGCATCTGCGGCGGGGTGCCCATGGTGTGCTGGCCCTTCTTCGCCGAGCAGCAGACCAACTGCCGCTACAAGTGCGCCGAGTGGGGCATCGGGATGGAGATCCCCGACGTGGTGCGCCGCGACGAGGTGGAGAGGCTCATACGCGAGGCCATGGACGGGGACAAAGGGAAGGAGATGCGGCGGCGCGTGGGACAGCTCAGGGACAGCGCCGTGGCGGCGGGGCGGCACGGCGGCCGGTCCATGCAAAACGTCGACAGGCTCATCCAAGAGGTGCTACTCGCCTCGGAATAAACCAATCCATTCACTCACTGCCTTTGTTGGGCCGCTCTATCTATTACTCCCTCTGTTTGTATATTGTTGTCGTTCAGACAACATCCGCCAGTTCTTTTTTAGTTCAAAACTCTGGTCGCAACGACAAGACTATGTGAGCGGAGGGAGTAAACTCTTATCACTGTTAGATGTATCCGGTGGTATTTAGGGGGATATATTTTACGATGAAAGAAAATTGTGGAACATGGCCAAATTTGTCTTTGTGTATTTGTTTCCATATGCAAGCGGCCTGTTGCTCCTAGTGCGCCTGAGCTCCGATTTGGACGCCTACACTACGGGAAAGATTAAGTTTTTCGTGTGCAGGAAACTTCGCCGTGTGCCGTTTATCGGACACACGGCGTACACAACATTTTATCGTGCGCCAAGACAAGCACACGGTACAAAATAAGCACACGTCACAGATCGACCTTTCCATGCTGCACACATATATCATCTTCGGACTTTAGTGGAGAAGAAATGGAATATGAGTTATCGGTGCCAACCTGGCATGGCCCATATGCTTTCTCTGTCGTATATGCTGTTGCTATTATTAACCAAAATCTCTGTTTTCAAAATTTTTATTGTAACGGTAATAACTTAAATATTCCAATTCATATCATATAGTGATATGAATTTAAGAATGGATAGAATAGGCAACTAGCTAGTAGGTCCACCCGCACACTTCACGGCAAGTTCATTTGTCTAACTATAATATTACATTAACTTGGGTACATCGTTAACTTATTTATCATAAAGATAATTTATTAATACTACCTCCGTACAGAAATATAAACATTCGCTGACTTTCGGAGATCACGTTTGACTACTCGTCTTATTAAAAAATTATACAAATATAAAAAATTAAGAATACATACTTCAAATATATTTAAAAATAAATTAAATTTATAACAAAATAAATAAATATTTTATAAATATTTTGAATAAGACGAGTGGTCAAATGAGAAGTCTGAAAATCAACGAATGGTTATATTTCTGGGCAGAGGAGTACGAGCCAAGCTAGCCTAAGAAGGAAACCAATCACGCCCTTAGGGAATATCAATGGCACGTGCAGTTGATCCTGCAGACTGACATGAGACCGCTGGCACTGCACTCTTGTATTAATCGTCAGTGTGGACTTCGTCACAGATCCAGATATGCTGCCGCCGTGTTCGGAACGTTTTTCACGTGCGCCCAGGCCGGATCCATAAGGATCGAACCCATTAGTTGCCAGGGCCACACGTACATGGCGATCCTCTATGACTATGTGTTTGTAAATCCCATCAAAATGTGTCCAGGATTCACCATCAGCTGGATGTATAAGCATGTCGGGATGGTATCTATGCCCGCGTTTGTGCCATGTCATCCGCTTCGCCGTCTCCTCATTCATGTAAAGATGTTGGATCCTCGGTATGAAAGGAAGGTACCATAGGATTTTTACGGGAATCTTGAGCTGCTTCACACTACCATCCCTCCCCTTTACCTCCATGTACCTAGATGAGTTACACTTTGGACAGTGCTTTGCTTGAGCATGTTCTTTTTTGAATAAGACGCATCCCTTAGGACAAGCATGTATCTACTCATATGGCATCTTAAGCGCGCTAAGTAGTTTCGTGACGCATACATGCTCTTTGGCAGAATGTGACCTTCCGGAAGCAGGCTACCAATAACTCGTCAACATAGCATCGAAGCCGTTTTGACTAATGCTATACTTGGGACTTTATGGCCATTAGGCGAGCAATGGCATCTAGCCGGCACACCTTGGTATGACTGTGAAGGGGTTTTTGTGCCGCCTCCATTATTTGGTAATATGCTTTTACAGCTTGCCTCTCGGCTCCTCCTCCTGCTCCTCCCTAGGTATTTCATCCTCGTGTGCTTCATGATAGTCATTTAACATGTCTCCTACACCGGCATCTAAATCATAATCATCCATACGTTGTCTCACTACCTCATGTCGAGGACGCATGCTTTCACCATGGCAGATCCATAGGGTATAATCTGGCATAAATCCATTCTTGCCAAGGTGTTTGCCTACAACATCTTTGCTGTGCTCGACGCCTGTTTCTACAATTATCGCATGGACACCAAGTGACATTCGTTGCTTCAACCCTAGCAAATGCTTGTTCCAAAATCGTCGTTGTGTGCCGAGGTTGTGGCACACGGCGAACAGAATCATTGTTGTGTGCCAGCTCACCGGCACACGACGAAGAGCTATAGTGCCGTGTCTATGTCGTGTAACCGATGTTTGGCACACGGCGAACAGAGGTGTTGGTCGTGTGCCCAACAAATGGCACACGATGAAATTGGGGGCACACGACAATTTTGTGCTCTCACGTAGTCGGGAGGAGGACGCGGGCGTGGATGCGGAGAGGAGGCACATGAGGTGGGGCCGTGCGGCTCCGGAGGCGTCGATGGAGGTGGAAGAAGAGTTGTCGGGGCGGCGGAAGCGGCAGAGGAGACCGCGAGAGGCGCACGGTTAGGGAAGGCAAACGGGGAACCCTAGCGAGGTCCCTCGCGAGCAGCTGCAGCCGACAAACGGGTTTAGGCCATAGGGTGTAGACGATATCAACGAAATTATATTATTGGTATCTCTACAATATAATAATAAAACAGGTGTGTTTGTCATTGCATAATATTTTTGTGTTGGATTCCTTATTTGTTTCGCTGCATCGTTTCAGTTCAGTTGTATTTGGTTTGGAGTCAGAGTTCCACCCAAAAACAAAACACAAAAGGAAACCGTTAGGGTTGTGACTCCAGCCGGACCACCAAGTAGGCTATAAATGGAACATGGGATTCAGGAGGGCACCGTCTTGCATAGATGATCGAGAGATCCATGTATCTGGACGCTGGATCGAGACATGGCTTTCTAGAACGGAGAGGAGAGAGAGAAAAACAGAACATCAGAAGGAGAACTGAGGAAGACGATGAGCTTGAGAACGTTGGCGGGCCATTCTTATATGGACCGTGATTGCACATGGACCTTCATCTGCATTTTTTTAATTTGGTTTGTTAAATGTCATTCCTTGCAAATCGGGTAGCTAGCTTCGTTAATCTATCTCCGTAGTTGAACTCTAGGCAATCATCGTCTATATCAGTCTTTTTTAGCTTCTCATATTTTAGATCATGAATATCACAGGCTTTCTTTCTTGTTCTCAAAATATAAGACTTCATATCTACCTAAGGGTGTTACTGGCCCTATTGCTTGTTCCATTTGCCTGCTCCTAATACCTGTCAGGTAGTTTTGCTCACTGAAATTCTACCGATGCACTAAAAAGATTTCTATAGCATTTGGTATCCGACCAACATTCAAAATATAGTTGACACTTTTTTTACATATGCCGCATGCTTACATCGTGACAAATAAGCTGTAAATTTTTTATGTAATGATCAAGGCTGGATGACCTGTCAGTTCTGTTATATCTCAAGAGCCTTCCCTTCTGGCTCAGAATCCCTTCTCGAGAGTTTAAGATACGCTCGTGACGAAGCACAGACACTTTTGCTCACTACGAGAAAAATCGTTGTTTGCCGAGTGTCCCTAGCTTTGCCGAGTGTATTCAATCGGACACTCGGCAAACAACGTCTATGCCGAGTGCAACATAAAAAACTCTCGATACAAAAATACACTCGGCAAACCTGTTTGTTTGCCATTGCCGAGTGCCTTTTCTTGACACTCGGCAAACAAGCGGGTTTGCCGAGTGTATTTTTTCGCACTCGGCAAATAAGTATTTTTCGTTTTTTTTTCTCCTCTCACAACTTTTTCTACTCACTAAATACAACATGTGTAAGTACATTTTTAATTTTGAAGTTTATTTATATTCATTTGCTATATTTAGTTAATTAATTACACTTCAAGCAATTTTTATATAAAGTTAAATTTGAACTAAAAGTGATTCAAATAATAAAATAAAATGAGTATAATTTTCATATTCATGTTATTTAGAGCAATTTAGGACCTTATCTATGAAAAAAAGGAATTTGGCATATCTTTCGTAAGAAATATGATCGGTAAAGTGTGTGTGAATGATTATTAAATTCTTAAAAAATCAAATAATGTAAAAAAATCATGAGATTTGTCATGATGTGATTGTATCACATGTGAAAGCTACAATAAAAAAGTAGAGAGTGTTTCGCAAAAGTTATGACGTACATTGCTTACAAAACGGAGAACCTCCGAAGAAGAACCCTAGCGTTGATAATAACTTATTTAAGTTTGGAGTCAAATTGATAAACAATTTTATTTTTACTTGAAAACATTTTGTATAGGTAATAGATTACATGAATAGTGTCATGCCAAAACTTAGTTATTTTTAGAATTTATTTACTAATTTTTAATTTATTTAACGTATGCAGAATTTTTTATACCGAGTACAAAGAAAAACACTAGTTAAAGATTACTTTGCCTAGTGTTTTTTTCTATGCACTCGGCAAACTTGCCAAGTCACGGATCCGAGCATAAAAAACGGTGGCTTCTCATTGGTTCAACCGGAGGTGCCACTGGTTCAAGCATCCAACCCGAGCCTAACCAAAAAAAAAAAGTCAACCTTATCCATTCGCTCTGCTTCCTCTCCCGTCTGTACCCAATCTTTGTCCCGTCTCTTCCTCGCTCAATCTCCCAAACTCTCTCCCGTCTCGGCCAGGGCGGACATTGCGGAATGCAGCGACGGGCTCCGCCGAGCGGGCACCACGGGAGGTCACAGCAGGCTCGACCAGGCCCATGCGGGCGGCACAGCTGCCGGCGAGGGGCGGTGGCCTCCACGCCAACCAGCTCCTCGGCCTCCGCTCGGCCTGCGGCCCACGCCAGCGCGGATCTGGGCGATGGGGGTGCGGTTGCTGCATCCGGCGGGAGGCAGGCTCGGCCAGGACGGTGACGGCATGTGACCTCGTGCGGCGGTGGCTCGTGACCAAGCACAGACACTTTTTCTAGTAGATATAGAGGTATAGATTATGCTATTTTTGAGGGATCAATGTGTCTCTATGAAAGGCTTGTCTACATCTTTTTTTTTTAATCCAAAATATTTTTGCATAGTCTTCCGATCCCTGGAATAATCAGGTTACGTGCACGAAACATGGATCAATTATGTACTTTACTCACAGATTGATACAGAAGATTCGTGTTGTAAGTCTTTGGTAAGGAATTACCATTGCAATTTGAGGTCAAGACATGACGCTAGTTTACATAATCACTTGAAGGTAAATAAACATCAGCCTTTGACACTTTGACAGATGCAGTCCAGTGCTAGAGTGCTGAACCTTGACTAAGTGACTAAAAGTCGTCATTGTATCGATCATAATCTTTGTTTTGTTTGTTGTGTGAAAATGGTGAGGAGACTGAAAGTAAAGCCGCCAGCTAACGAGAAACACAGGCAATCAAAAGAAATCCTACTGTGCTTTGAAAAGAAAACATTGTTTGATCTCATAGTAGCGTACAAATCCATCCATGTGTTCCTTCAAAGATAGTCTTCTCTGATATTTGGTGAAAGCAACAGTATAGCATCAATAATGCAGCCGGAATCTAGGAGAAACTCTCTTTTTCTCTCTCCTTTTGTCTCGCACTGGACACGCTAAGTAGCGATAGTGCAACCATCTCCATCACCCGTGGTATATAATACACATAAATTAATGAACGGGAGTGCATAACTTTGACTACTTTTAGAGTCCCATTTAAATATTGAAAATTGCTTTGGTGGACCTTTTTTAAATTTAGCACGAATCTCAAAGCAGCTAGGCCATTAATTAATTAATTAATCAAAAGGCCCATCTAGTCCTGTTCAGCCCTGTCCAACCAAGTCGCGAGAATCGGATCGGTGAAACAAAACCTTAGTTGACGCCGCCACCACTCATGGGAAAAATGAAAGAAGAGCAAACACCTCTGTTGCTCTCAATCCCTCGTTTTTGTACTATGGCCTATGATCATTACAACTTCTATACAATCCACTTGATATGAAATGTTGGGCGTCTGGGGCAAACTGCTCAAACAACATGAGAATTAGATGTTATATATTAGGGACATATAGATCAATTATATAGATGTTTATGTTTCTTGTACTTCGAACAACTTCTGCCCTTGCATTAAAATCGAATGGTGGTGTCGTTCTAATTTTTCAGGCGGCGTTGATCTCTTCATTTTCTTTTCCAGTGGCTAAACTGGACGGAAAAAAAGAAGAAGCACTCAATCGTATTTTCCTGATTTGGGGCAGGGTTGGGTCGGACCAGGAACATATAGGGCCAGCCCAAGGACTAAAAAATTAATTGAACATTTATTTAATTATGATGCTTTGAGATTCATGTAGATTTATAGAGAAGGTCCACCGGAGCAATTCTCTTAAATATTATGACACAGCTTATTAAAAATCGTACGTGTCCTAAGGGAGAGATTTTGAATGACGACACGCCACTGTGTTTTTTTCTCATTGTAGACTAGCTAGTGGTGGAGATAGATAACCGGGCTTGATGTAAACATTAAGAACAATCAGCCGTATGGGTGCGACATAGAGCATCGGCAGATGGCGTGCTGGCCTCCGGAGCTTTGGTCGCACATGAGAGTTTTCTATTTTCTGCAAACCTGCGCTGCCATCAAAGTGGAAAAAAATCTAAGGTGCGTCTACCGTCGATGCATGGCGCGTGCAGCTGAACCAAATATGAATGCCGTGAGCCGTCCAACGCTTTTGGACTTCATCAGTCAGTATGGTCCAAATACGCTGCTGTGGATTGCACGATAAGGACGACATGATTGACATAACAAATGGCATGGAAATATATGGTAAATATTGGTTCTTTCGATGGAGTCGGTCCTTGTGCGTTATCTGCAGCTCTCTTGTTCCTGGCTAGAAGGCACTGGGAAAAAAGTAGGTGCACCGATGGGAAGGAACAATCACCAGGAAAAACAACAGAAAAAAATAGAGAAAATTCCCTCTGTGGCCTCCAAAAAGATTAGACTTCCTTCTATGGCCTCCAAAAAACCAAACTTCTCTCTATGGCCTTGCCGTCAGATTTGATTCCTAACGGTGTTAAGTTTAGTGTAAAAAGACCATTTTACCCCTCAAACGAAATAAATTTATTTTTTTAAAAAAATCTACTGGAAGTATTCATTTTCTGGTTATTGTATAAATAGGAAACATGTATTTCAGCTTGTTTTAAACTTTCATCTTGTTCAAAAATTGAACCGGAACCAAAAAATGAATACTTCCTGCAGAATATTTTTTAAAAAATAAGTTTATTTCGTTCCGGGTAAAACGGTCCTTTTACACTAGACTTAATACCGTTAGACACCAAATCTGACGGCAAGGCCATAGAGGAAAGTCAAAAATAAAATTGGGCCTCATAGGGGAGTTTGATTTTTTTAAGACCATAGAAGGAAGGCTCATCTTTTTGAAGGCCATATAGGGAATTTTCTCAAAAATATATGAGCTAGTTAATGATCTTGTTCAGGATGATTTCTGCTGTCACACCTAACAGCGTCGCGTCACTCTGATGGCAACATGTTGTAAGGTTCTTCATATTAGTTTGAGCATGGATTAGCTGGTGTGATAAGTGCATTATCTCCTTTATCTCCGTTAACATAAATAATGTATCATTATTTTGTATGCTACGCGAAATATCTTAAAAATCCTTTTGATTCAATTAGTTAATGTCACTGTCCTTGACCATACAGTTCTTTAGGTACAAAAAATAATAGTTTTTTTCTAAAAAAGATATTTGGTTTTGTATTATTTTTTTGTTACAACTGTACAGTGGCTAACTTTTTCCAAATAACTTGGACAGGAATATGCGGCTTGCCTGCTCAATGCAACTTGCCTACTAACACTATAAGAAAAACATGCTATAGTCATGGGAGCAAAAAAAAATAGAGACGGCAAATAATTGGACCGTGGCTATAGATAGGGGCCTATCCGTAACCACGGTCCGTCTCAAAGGCCCATTCATAGCCTAACAGCTATAAAACGAAGACGTAACCCTAAGCTGCTCATCTCCCGTCCCGTAGCCGCCACCCAACTCCCCTCGCGCAGCCGACGCCCTCTCCTCTCTCGGTCGACGCTCGACCCGGACACCGACCAGCGGGCTAGGGACACCGAGTCGTTGACCCCTCCCTCCTCGGGCGGCCTCAAGCCGGCGACCCTGAGCAGTCACGCCTCCTCCTCTCCTCCTCGGGCGCGCCCCTCCTCTATCCTCCCGATGGCGGCACTGGCGAAGACGAGCAGATCCGGCCCCGGATTCGGTCTTGTATGATTTTTTTTGTTACAACAGTATAGTGCCTAACATTTTGTAAATAAGGTGGACATGAATATGCCGCTTGCCAGCTCAACGCAACTTGCCTACTAAAGTCACGTGGCATAAAGACGAGTTTCCTACCACGTTTCTAATACACTGCTTGTCACAACCACGACTGCAATTTAGTACCCGTGCATCCTGGTATCTGGTACTCTCTTTGTACACCACTGCAGTCTGTCCTTCTTGTGCCCGCGTAAGAATTCTTCACCGTGAGACGTCACTGCCACCTTCACGTGCCAGGAATACTCTTGTGCACGTTGGTTCTCTAGCAGAAAAAGAAGTGCAGGGGATGTGTTCCTCCATGCTTCCCAATCCTAGCAAGTTTGTAGCTAGATCTGTCACTCCTTCTGTTTGCCATGTCTCTATTTCTATGTGGTTTGTTTACATCTGGCAGCTGAACTAGCCTATGGTTTATATAACATACATATGAAAGTGGCTACCTGACCATTTGTTGTGATAAGAGGAACTCTCTTTTATAAGGTGTGCTGTCTCTTTTATAACAACACATGGCTGCGTACACCACAGGTAGCACCTCATTAACTTCCGTAGCATCTCTATTGCTTGGGTTCTGTTTCTTCCTTTTTGAAAATCAATATTCCACTGACCACCAGATGTAGAAACAGTTTTTCTTCAGTCAGGAGCTTAGGTCATTGCGCGTTGTCTTCAGCTTTCTTGTGGTTCACCAGCTGGGTCATCAATAGTGCGCCAGCATTAGGGATGGTCCGGATGGATATTGAGTTAGCTCACCTAGGCTCAGTTTGTTTTGACTCATTATAAATTGGCTAGGCTCAGCTCGACTAATTACATAAACGAGCTTTTAACCCTGGGTCAGGTGGGCTCGATAATCAGCTCCAGCTACGTCATTAGGATCGCGAGCCAGGAGGATAAAACAACTTAAGCACTAGATTCTACCATATAGAATATTTTAGTATAAAATAACAATGGCATAGAATTTATATTAAACAAAAGAGCTGGTAATGTAGCATTTGAAAATAATTAAATATTAATATAATATTTCAGAATATATTGTTATTGAACATTACTTCTTCTCGGCATTTTGAGCTCACTAATTTGATGAGGTAAAACATAAAGTCGACTCAGCTCTTCAGGCAACCGAGCCGAGCCAAGTTACTCGCAAATTGAGACGAGCGAGGAGATTGAAGCTTTTTGTCCCGTCCTGGACACCCCCCCCGGAGTCAGCATTGGAAATATAAACCCTTACTTTCTTTGGCTTCTTGTTGGAAATATAAACATCTTTTTATGGAGAAATATAAATATCTTGTGCGATACTGGTTCAGAATTTTATTCAAGAAATGTTGGCATGAAAATTGCAGCAACAGCTACTCGTCCAAATGGGAGCAAGCAGAGGCCCCTACCAACCCTTAGTTTTCATGTTTCTTATTGCCGAGCACCTGGTTGATGACCTTGTCCAGGTTAGTTTCTGCTGGACCACATGGCAGCATCGCATTGATGGCGTTGTCCTTCTACCTTTCTGTGTGCTGCCACATCTCCCGTCCCTTCTCCTCACGCATAACCTCCCTTGTCATTCTGCACAAGCTGTCAAGCTCACCCGCTGCACCTAACCTCTAATATCCGTCCCGATGCCCCATTCTGTGCACTAGTACCGACAGTTTTTGACCTGTTCCGAAAAGGGCTAGCTTGTACCCCTCGTGCTCTTGAGCATTGAGTTACACCAGGATGAAGAAGTTGAGCATGCTTTAACCGGGCGTCCGGCACTCGCGCAGACCACTTCATGCCCAATTTGTGCGGATCGGGATCCTCTGACTTCTACAGCTCAAAGTCAGATCACATTGGCACGAATCCACTGTCCATGGAAATACTAACGGCATGGACTGCACAGCACAGCCGAGAGACCTCGGATGGAGCTAACTCTGAAACCCGTTCTTCTTACCCTTTTTCAAAAATAAAAAACCTAATACTAGGAATAGCCAAAAAATGTAAATATTTGAGAGATTAAATACAATATATCAATGCATCCATTTTGATTCTAAACACTCAAATATCTAGTTTGCAGATTTAAATATAATTTCACAAAGTTAGGTAATCAGCATGGACTGTAAAAAAGCTGACAGGTTAGCCAAGTTTGAGAAATTCTATTTTAATATTCAAAGTAGATTCTTGAGTGTTTATAAGCAAAATGGATGCATTGATATCTCATATTTAATCTCTCAAAAATTTGAGTTTTTTTAGATTCCTAATATCAGCTTTTCGATTTTTGAAAAAAGGAAAGAAGAATTAGTTTCAGTGTTCAGCTCCGTACATGCCTTCTATCTTGCTGTGCAGTAGATGCCGTTAGTATTTCCATGGACAGATATTTGTACCAATGTCGATCTGACTTTGAGCTGTAGAAGTCAGAGGATCCCGATCCAATTTGTGCCTGAAACTTGTGAGACGCCCGCCTCATTCCCTCTGTGCAACGGGATAGCAAGTACACTGGGATTTTCTCGTGCTGACTGTATCCCAGTATACCTGCTCTCAGGCGAGAAATCAAAGGCGGTTACCATCTCTGCCTATTGGCCAAGATGCTGAAATAGCAAGTCATCTAGTTCAGTACATGCTACTCCAGATGCTTCCGTACGTGTTTGGTCGCCGGTGGGAGGACTACACCAAGCGACCAATTTCAGTACATGTGAAATTTTCAAGTGTCCAAGCCTTCTCTTGTCCGAGCTGCATACATGCGGTTCCTAAAGCCTCCATTTCCCAACGAAACGTATGTCCTGCACAACACATCTGTGCAGAATCTTTTATTCCCTCCCCTTCTGGCTCCATTGATGCTGGTATAGTAGCTAGAGGCTAGGATTTGTTAGACTCGCAGCACTGTCTGATAACCGGAAGGAGACATGTGATCACACCTCGAGGGCGTGCATGCCTTTTAGAAGGTCTTTGTAGTGAGGTTGTTGGTATTACCTGTGGAATATATATGTACTTTGACCTACGCATCACACGAAATGTCTTAACACTCGTAGGATTTAAATGATGTTTGCTTGCACACACATTAAATATGTTTGACACAAATATATCCCTCGCATCGTCGATAAAATGTGTATTAAAACCACCTAGATGATCAATTTGTCTATATCATAATAACTGACATGTTAAGTAATGAAAGTGCAACCACCTGCACGTACTATGTACCCATCTTTGTCAGTATTCCATCACCATCGTATATAATACACGTAAATTAATGAACAAGAATGTGCAACTTTTTTCTACTTTTAGAGACCCATAATTAAAGATTACAACACGACTTAAGAAAAATCGTATATGCTCCGAGGCAGATGTTGAATGATGAAACTAGTGTCTGTGTTCAGGTCATTGTCTAGACCAGATTGTGCCAAAGCTGGCATGCACACAATAGGTTTCTCGATTTGCTGCAAATGTGTGTCTAGATCGAAGCGGAAAATTCCAATGCATTAGTGGCGTGCGCGGTTGAACCCCAGCAGACTGCTGTGAGGCGTCTGGCACTTTTGTACTATCGGACAGTGTGGTCCAAATACGATGCAGTGGCTTGCATGATGATGAAGAAATGATCAACACATCAACAATGACAGGTAGAGCAGATCGAGATAGATATAGAATAAAAGCATCAGCTAATTGAATTCAAATGGCACTAACACACCGAAGCTGCAAAATTATTGATGGTTTTCAACCATTACGTCCGTACTCATTTCAGAAACATGAAAGTTGAGCTCAGCTACATAGATCTTCTGAAGTGGAGACAGAGGCCGCCCAACACATTTTGGAACCATAATAAAAATTAGTCTTGCAGCTAAATTTATGCAAATGTCCCGGGTGCCATCAGGTGTCCATGGCCTCGTGTGCATGATACGTTTTTTTTTAGAAAAGTATAGTGGTCAGTTTGTACCTTAAAAATATGTAGACGTAAATATGCCACATGCCTTATCGATGCTACTTGTGTACTAAAATCACATTCTAGACACGAGTTTCACCACATCATCAAATAAACACATATGCACCGTGTGGGAGGTCCGTGGTGGTCTGGACAAATCGGCTCTGAGTTGCTGCCATCTTGATCAATCAACAGCGCATTGGTTCTCTAGAATAAAACGAAGTGGTGGGGATGGTGTTCTTCATGCTTCCGAATCCTAAATATCCTGCAAGTTTGTAGCTAGATCTCTCACTCTTTCTCTTCTCCCATGTCTCTATTTCTATGTGGTTCGTTTTAATCTAGCAGCGCTCAGCTAGCCTACTGTTGATGTAACATAGTAACATGCGTAGTGGCAACCCGACCATATATAGTGATAAGAGGAATGGTGCTATCTTTTATATGGCGTCTTCTGACTCTTTTATAACACGACACATGCCTATCTGTACGTTGGAGCATAAGGTGTCTGGTACTACACTGCACATTAGGTAGCACATTATTAACATCCGGAGTGTATATAGGGCTTAGGTGTTTTTAATCAATGTTCTATCCACCAACTACCTGTAAAACAAGGTTTTCTTTGGTTGAATAACACGGCTCAGCTCGGCTCAGTTCGCTTTGTCTCATTATAAATTGGCTTGGCTTGCCTCAGTTTGTTGGATAGAACAGCAAAAAATTTGGCTCGGGTGGACATGATAATTAGCTCGAGCTATCTCATTAGGCTTGCAGGCTAGGAATGCAGAAGAGTTCAATCACCAGTACCAATCCAAAACATGTTAGTGTAAAATAATAATGACACAGAATTTATATTTAACAAGAGAGAGCTTGAAATATAGCATAGTTTAAAAATAGTTAATTATTAACATGATATTTAATATTATATTGTTCTTTAATCTTACTAATTCTCAGCATTTTAAGCTTGTTGAGATTTAAAGCAGGGCAGCTCGGCTTGCTAATTTGATGAGCCAAACTACTCATGAATTGATCCGGGCGACGAGTTTGAAGCTTTTTGTTTTCAACCCTAGCCAGTATGCGTTACATGATTGAGCAACATGCTCCGAAGAAAGGCTTATTAGGTTGCCTGGATGGAAGCAACATTCATCATGAAAAAATTGAGAAAAAATCAGTTTGGTACAAGCAATTTGGTTGGAAATATAAAAATATCATGCCGATGTATGGTTCTTGTGGTGTTGAGAAAATCTCAAAAACCATATCATCTTCAAACTGACCTGTCACTTACTACTGCAACTGGTTCTTTCAAATCTGGGAGATCTGCATTATTAGCATGTAAATGTGTGTCCTATGGAGCATGGCTTGTGCGAAGGACCTTGGTAGTTTAGCGGGCGGGCGGAAGGGGGGGGGGGGTAATCGTCTTTGTTTTTTATTTTCAGTTGTCTTGGTCAGCTTGGTGGATGTGGTTCATGACCAAGTTTGGATGGTCATGGTCTCCTTGTTGCACTCTGTCTTTTTATTCTTCTATCAATCAATGATGCGTAGCTCTCCTATGTATTTGAGAAAAAATAAATTGCTCACCGTATTGCATCTGGATTGAGTACTGTCTGTGGCATTTTCCCTCGATGCAGTATGACAATGATTGCCTGTTTTGGTAGCGTTGATGCTGCAAGCTACCGACAAGCCTAACCAGACGACCATCAGAACTTGGGAGGTAGTGAAGCTACATAACAGGTGTTGTCGCAAGCACATGCCGAGGAGATCAAGAACTAATCTGATCTGGATGCCCCCGATGCCTCACCCGAGATAAAAGATTGCGAGGATGCAAAAAACCTCCACAAACTTCCCAATGATGTAAAAAATATCGAAAGAAAGAACACTCATATTAGTAGTTGATGTAAAAATGTTCTTGAATTACAATGGATACATAATAAAATTCCAAAATAAGTAAGGAAAAGGACTATAAAAATTACGACCTACAGTATTGGTTGTTTTGAGAATAATGAAAAAGGAACTCTCCTTTTATTGAGTTTTTATTGAAACTATTTTATATTTAACTGGCACAAATATATATTATAATATTAAAAAATAATGTTTAGCAATTTTTTTATCAAAATATCTATGTTACCCACGAAATTGCATTGGTAGGTTGATTAGTTAACTGATTTCCAACCTCTAGAACAAGTCATAATGTGGCGTCCCACGTACGTACTCCGTGAGTGATAAGAGTACTGGTCGCATGTCTAGTTGGTTCAGTTATGATACACTCACAAATGTCATGCAATGTTTTGGTGTTTCTGGCTGTCACAGGCTCCTGATTCTTCCAAGTACAGTCGGTATCAGAGGTCATCTGCAAGGCCAGTAGCTGCTGCAGCAAGTGATCATTTTCAGTGCATGCCAAATGCTCTTGTCCAAAGCTTCTTTTGCGCTCCCTGCGTACATAATGTCCCTAAAGCCTCCAAATCCCAGAGGAAGGTACACCATGCAGCTTCGTTTGTTCGCCTGCTGGCTGCAACCATGTTAGTACAGTAGGTAACATGGGATGTTAGACAGTCTGCACTGGCTAATAAGCACAGAAAGACTGTGATATCAACTCGATGGCCAGCATTCCATTTATAAGGTTCTCTTCGTATTAACTCCATCATGGAGAGAGGTTGGTATCTATCAATGCAATATGACTGTTGACCTACGTGTCATGAAATCTCTTAAAAATATTTAATTAACCTATCATTTGATTGCTCATACGTGTCAAAATATTAACAATGACTGTTGACCTACGTGTCATTTAATTTCAGGATGCTTCAAGGAAAGTACACAGTGGCTAGCTCGCACTTTCCAAATATGTTCGACACCAATATGACCCTGGCCTCCTCGATGCAACTGGTGCATTAAAACAAAATCGGATAAACTCTTGATTTCATCATACCATCGATTAGAAAAACAGCATGAAAGGAATTTCAAATATCGAACATATTTTCTTCTCTCTCTATACCACTGTATCCTATTCTTCTATTGCTACTGGTTATTTTCACGTCGACCCCTGTCCCAGAAACATGCATGGTAATAGGTCCCTACTGGTTGGGACGAGCGGGCATCTTCCACTGCAGGTCTCAATGGGTATAAATTCACCAGTAATGTATGTCGAAGGTATAAATTCCTTTCATAAGGTTCTTCATACTAATTACATCTTGGCACGGTTAGTATAATCAGTGCAGTATGTCATTTGGCCTACGTATCATGAGATGTCTTAATAATCATTTGATTCAATTGATGGCAGCTTGGAGTTGTCGTCGGTGACAATATACTACAAGTAATTGTCGTCGCTCGCGGAGGACGGGTGCCGGGCCAACTGCGTTGCCGACTGTTTTGCGCAGCAGCTCTGGTGGTGGGCAACGGTTCCAAGTGCGTCGAGGTAGCGGCGCTCACCAACGGAATGCCGGCAAATGGCAAGGCGTTGATCAAGGTTCGGACCACGCCAAGACCAAGAAGCACACAACTAGTGCACCCCTACAAAATCGTTATCATTTGTTTGGCCTTCCTATTGGTGGTCACCGTTGGCGGCTTCCTGGCACATAATTACGTCAAGAGGAACAAAGAGAAGAGCCAGCGGCTATTTATGAGCTCGAGCGTGAGTGCGTTCAGCTGGAAATAGCTTCACCAAGCCATGAATGGCTTCGAGAAGCTTCTTGGCAAAGGGACTTTCGGCGAGGTATACAGAGGAACGATCTGTTGGCCGCAGCCACAGCTTGTCACAGTGAAGGAGCTCATCGACTGAAATGAGTACACTGAGATGGAGTTCACAAATGAGGTGCAGTCCGTCGGTTAGATCCACCACCGCAACCTGGTCCGCATGCTCGGGTATTGCAAAGAAGGGAAACATCGCATGCTGGTGTTCGAGTTCATGCCGGGTGGCTCGCTCCGCAACACCCTCTTCAACGTCCAGGAGCAACCGCCATGGCTGTGGCACGCTGAGGCGGTGCTCGCCATTGCACGCGGGCAGATAATTACACTAGCTAGCTTGAATTAGTTGGGCACAAATGTTCCCCTTGCATTGTCCATGCAACTTTTGTACTTCTGAAACTAATCAATCGTTTGTCAAATCACAGAGTGAGAAACAACACCATGTCCAACCCTACAACGTACTCCCTCCTTTACTAAATTGTTGTCGCCATTGACTTTTTCGTGAATTTTGACCATTCGTCTTATTCAAAATATTTCTTCAAATATGAAAAGTTATATGCTATATTTCAAGTTTCTTTAGTGATAAAACATATTCCAACAAAATATTATCATATTTTTTAAACTTTATTTGAATAAGACAAATAGTCAAACATAACAAAAAAGTCAATGACGACAACAATTTAGTAAGGAAGTAGTATTGCTTTATTGGTGTATTCCATTGGAACATATCCAATAATAACTTTGGCTTCTTTAGTCCTTATGTCCTTCACCACCATCCTTCTCCAAAGGTTCAAAAGCGAGATATGGTTGTGACCAGCCTACTTTATATGGGGACTGGCTCGCCAACGGTTGTGATAAAATACTGTAAACATGGACTTTAACATGATGTGGTAGTTCTTAGGAGTTAGCAGTTGGCCAAAGTTTATGAGAATATACTTTTAAATTGTCTTCCATGATCAGCTAGCTGATATCGTTTTATACAGCACTCAACTCACAGTTGACATCACCGAATGCCATAAAGATGAGGCTGTCTCATTTGGCAAACGGACAAGCAAATCCAAAATCGTAAATGCTGTTTGCAGACAGCTGTGAATCATAAACTATCATATATTTGGTAGCTTACCATCCAAGTCTCATATTCTCATCTTATGTTTACCCAAATTTTCATAATAATAGCTGTTATTGGACGTATATATTTTCTAATGGAAGGCGGTGAGCTGTATCGTAAAAGTTGTAGGACGACGGTGTGCATCGGTGAGAACCGGCGGAGGAGGGTTTTTTAAAAAAATAATATTATTTTAATATAAAATTGCAGATTTGGGGTGCTAATAAAAAAATTGCAAAACTAGAGACTTGTCGATCATTGGGCGACTGACTAGTGCCAAATCAGTCGTGCAGTGACAACCCTTAGGTGGTATCATAACTAACTCACAGTGCGGTAAGGGAAAGATGCAACATGCCGCCCATCCACATTGACATGGTAGCCTTCCATACCAGCTATTATAGTCAGAACAAACTGGTTTCCCTCTGCAAATGGGTACGGTTGATCCACAGACCCCTTGTCGGGCCTTCCAACCAAACGGTTCAACAACAATTTTACTCTTGATTCTTCTTGTAACTTGGTTTTGCTGCTATCTTCTTCACGGATCCACTTCTAACACTTCAATTTTTCGTCAACTGAAAAGGTCAATAGCGTAACTTCAATTGTAAGCGTACATTCTTTGAAGGAAACGAAAACTTTGTCACTTCTGATGAATTTTTCAAAATCAGCAACTGATCGATTCGTTTAAAAGTAAAGCCTCTTTTCTGCAAATTAAACTACGCAACCGCCTTGGTGCCAAAAAGCCCGACCATGAACCTGGTCAACCCCGTCGTCGGCGCGTCGCCCTCACTCCTGTCTACGACCCTCGGCCGGCCCACCACGGTGACGCGCGAGCTCACGGCCATCCCGCACAGCAGATCGACCGCCACGCCTACGCTGCTCGTGAGTTGGTCTTTGGGTTCGAGAGACTGAGGTGGGGCAGGACGTCGAGGCGGACGACGAATGCGAAGGGGAGGAGGAGGACGCGGGCACAGATGCGGAGAGGAGGAAAGCAACGTGGGGTCGCGCGGCGGCGAGGCCGCGGCCGCAGAGGCGTCGATGGAGGTGGAAGAAGAGTTGTCGGGGCGGTGGAAGCGGCAGAGGAGACGGCGAGACGCGCGCCGTGCGGAAAGGCGAACGGGGAACCCTAGAGCGGTCCCTCACGAGTAGGCGCAACCAACGGACGGGTTTAGGCCATAGGATGTAGACGACATAACCGAAATTATATTATTGGTATCTATACAATATAATAATAAAACAGGTCTGGTTGTCATTGCATAATATTTTCATGTTGGTTTCCTTATTTGTTTCGCTCCATCGTTTCAGTTCAGTTGTATTTGGTTTGGAGTCAGAGTTCCACCCAAAAACAAAACATAAAAGGAAACCGTTAGGGTTGTGACTCCAGCCGGACCACCAAGTAGGCAATAAATTGAATGTGGGGTTCAGGAGGGCTCTGTTTTGCATAGATGATCGAGAGATCTATGTATCTAGACGCTGGATCGAGACATAGCTTTCTAGAACTGAGAGGAGAGAGAAAAACAGAACATTGGAAGGAGAACTGAGGAAGACGATGAGCTTGAGAATGCTGGCGGGCCATCCTTATATGGACCGTGATTGCACATGGGCCTTCATCCTCCTCTTTTTAATTTGGTTTGTTAAATGCCATTCCTTGCAAATCGGGTAGCCAGCTCCGTTGATCTATCTCCATAGTTGAACTCTAGGCAATCATCGCTTATATCAGTCCTTTTTTTAGCTTCTCATATTTTAAATCATGATATCACAGGTATTCTTTCTTCTTCTCAAAATATAAGACTTCATATCTACCTAAGCGTGTTGCTGGCCCCATTGCTTGTTCCATTTGCCTGCTCTTAATACCGTCAGGTAGTTTTGCTCACTGAAATTCTACGGATGCACTATAAAAATATTTTATAGCAATTGACATCCGACCGAAAGTCAAAATATAGTTGAAACTTTTTTTACATATGCCGCATGCTTACATCGTGACAAATAAGCTGTAATCTTTTTGTGTAATGATCAAGGCTGGATGACCTGTCTATTCTGTTATATCTCAAGAGCCTTCGCTTCTGGCTCAGAATCCCTTCTCCAGTTTACAGAGTTTAAGACACGCTCGTGACGAAGCACAGACACTTTTTCTAGTAGATATAGAGGTATAGATTAAGTCATTTTTGAGGGATCAATGTGTCTCAATGGAAACCTTGTCTACATCTTTTTTAATCCAAAATATTTTTGCATAGTCTTCCGATCCTTCTAATAATCAGGTTATGTGCACGAAACATGGGTCAATTATAATACTCACAGATTGATACAGAAGATTCGTGTTGTATGTCTTTGGTAATGGATTACCATTGCAATTTGAGGTCAAGACATGACACTAGTTTACATACTCACTTGAAGGTAAATAAACATCAGCCTTGGACACTTTGACAGATGCAGTCCAGTGCTAGAGTGCTCAAACTTGACTAAGTGACTAAAAGTCGTCATTGTATCGATCATAATCTTTATTTTGTTTGTTGTGTGAAAATGATGAGGAGACTGAAAGTAAAGCCGCCAGCTAACGATAAACACGGGCAATCAAAAGAAATCCTACTGTGCGTTGAAAAGAAAACATTGTTTGATCTCATAGTTGCGTACATATCCATCCACATATTCCTTCAAAGATAGTCTTCTCTGATATTTGGTGAAAGCAACACTATAGCATCAATAATGCAGCCGGAATCTAGGAGAAACTCTCTCTTTTTCTCTCTCCTTCTGTCTCGCACTGGACATGCTAAGTTACGATAGTGCAACCATCTCCATTACCCGTGGTATATAATACACATAAATTAATGAACGGGAGTGCATAACTTTGACTACTTTTAGAGTCCCATTTAAATATTATATGACACGGCTTATTAAAAATCGTACGTGTCCTAAGGGAGATTTTGAATGACGACACGCCACTGTGTTTTTTTCTCATTGGGGACTAGCTAGTGGTGGAGATAGATAACCGGGCTTGATGTAAACGTTAAGGACAATCAGCTGTATGGGTGCGACATAGAGCATCGGCAGATGGCGTGCTGGCCTCCGGAGCTTTGGACGCACATGAGAGTTCTCTATTTTCTGCAAACCTGCGCTGCCATCAAAGTGGAAAAAAATCTAAGGTGTGTCTACCGTCAATGCATGGCGCGTGCCGCTGAACCAAATATGACTGCCGTGAGCCGTCCGACGCTTTCGGACTTCATCAGTCAGTATGGTCCAAATACGCTGCTGTGGATTGCACGATAAGGACGACATCATTGTCATATCAAATGGCATGGAAATATATGGTAAATATTGATTCTTTCGATGGAATCGGTCCTTGTGCGTTATCTGCAGCTCTCTTGTTCGTGGCTACTAGTAATAGTGTGCCTGCATGTGTTTGATACATGCGCAAAAGGCTCTGGGAAAAAGGTAGGTGCACCGATGGGAAGGAACAATCACCAGGAAAAGGAACGGAAAAATATATGAGCTAGTTGATGATCTTGTTCAGGATGGTTTCTGCTGTCACACCTAGCAGCGTCGCGTCACTCTGATGGCAACATGTTGTAAGGTTCTTCAAATTGGTTTCAGCATGGATTGGCTGCTGTGATAAGTGCATTATCTCCTTTATCTCTGTTAACATACATGATGTATCACTATTTTGTATGCTACACGAAACATCTCTAAAATCTTTTTGATTCGATTAATTAATGTCACTGTCCTTGACCATACAGTTCTTTAGGTACAAGAAATTGTTTTTTTCTTCTAAAATAGAGATTCGGTCTTGTATGATTTTTTTGTTACAACAGTACAATGCCCAACTTCTTTCAAATAAGCTGGACATGAATATGCGGCTTGCCTGCTCAACGCAACTTGTTGCCTACTAAACACGAGTTTCCTGCCAAGGACACTTCTAATACACTGCTCGTCATAACCACACGTGCAATTTAGTACTGTCTTGTTATAGATCACTGCAGTCTGTCCTTCATGTGCCCGCCTATGGTTTCTGCATCGTGAGAAGTCCGTGCTAGTCCAGACATATCTGTCCTCAGTCACTGCCAGCTTCATGTGCCAGCAATAATCATGTGCACGTTTGTTCTCTGGAAGAAAATGAAGTGCAGGGGATGTGTTCCTCCATGCATCCCAATCCTAAACATTCAGCAAGTTTCTAGCTAGATCTGTCACTCCTTCTGTTTGCCATGTCTCTATTTCTACGTGGTTTGTTTACATCTGGCAGCTGAACTAGCCTATGGTTTATATAACAGACGGATGAAAGTGGCTACCTGACCATTTGTTGAGATAAGAGGAACTCTCTCTTTTATAAGGCGTGCTGTCTCTTTTATAACAACACACATGGCTGCGTAGTAGTCACCACAGTTAGCACCTCATTAACTTCCGTAGCATCTCTACTGCTTGGGTTCTCTTTCTTCCTTTTTGAAAATCAATATTCCACAGACCAACCACTTGTAAAAACTGTTTTTCTTCAGTCAGGAGCTTAGGTCATTGTGCGTTGTCTGCAGCTTTCTTGTGGTTCACCAGCTGGGTGAGCAATAGTGTGCCATCATTAGGGATGGATATTGAGTTAGCTAAGCTAGGCTCAGTTTGTTTTGATTCATTATAAATTGGCTAGGCTCAGCTCGACTAGTTACATAAACGAGCTTTTAAACTTGAGTCAGGTGGGCTCGATAATCAGCTCCAGCTACATCATTAGGATCGCGAGCCAGGAGGATAAAAAAACTCAAGCACTTGATTCTACCATCTAAAATATTTTAGTATAAAATAACAATGACATATAATTTATATTTAATAAAAGAGCAGATAACGTAGCATTTGAAAATAATTAATTATTAATATAATATTTAAGAATATATTGTTATTGAACATTACTTCTTCTCGGCATTTTGAGCTCGCTAATTTGATGAGGTAAAATATAAGGCCGACTCAGCTCTTTAGGCAACCGAGTCAAGCCAACTTACTCACAAATTGAGTCAAGAAAGGAGATTGAAGCTTTTTGTACCCCTCCTCCTCCCCCCCCTCCCCCCCCACCCCAAGTCAGCACTGGAAATATAAACCCTTACTTTCTTAGGCTTCTGGTTGGAAATATGAACAATTTTTTATGGAGAAGTACATATCTTGTATAATACTGGTTCAAAAATTTTATTCATGAAATGTTGGCAAGAAAAATTGCATCAACAGCTACTTGCCAAAGGCGGACTAATGATAAAATAACACCTTTCCGTGGAAATAAATTAACATGAAGCTTGACATAATGATTCATCCAATACAAATGTGACTAACACAAAGCTGCCAAGTTGATGGTTCCTACCAACCATTTTGTCCATACTACTCTCGTTATAGAAAAATCTATTATATATATAAGTTGGCTCAAATTTTACTTTACAGGTGGTTGGTTGATGGAATATTAATTACACCCCAAACAATATCTTGACTCACTTTAAAGTAATATTTTTTTCTTTTGTTCATATATCTTAGGCAAAATTTGCTCTAGAGCACCTTTCAATGGTGGTCTTTGCCACAAAGCACTACTCAATGTTGGTTTTGCTAGAAAGCACTCTTTAAGTGTGGTTATTTGCTATAAAGCACTTAAGCTAATATAATAATGATTTATTAGAGAGAGGAATACTCAAAGGACCAAAGTACCCTCGTCGGTCCCGCGCCGCCCACCCGCCCGATTCCCTCCCGCGGGATCGCGCCTGCCCCGCTGCCCGCCCGCTCGCCCGATTGCGCCCGCCCGATTCCCTCCACCGCCGCCGTGCCTCCTGCATCTCCCGCCCGGACCCCGCTCCCCCGATTCCCTCCCGCAGATCGGCGCCCGCCCGATTCCCTCCCACCGCCGCCGAGCCTCCCGCATCTCCCCGGGATGGGATAGGTCGCCGCCCCCAGCTCCTCCCGTAATCCTCTCCTCGGTTCCCCTTGAGCAGCAAGCGGCGGCAACGGCCATGGCTTGGAGCCCGTCTAAACGAGTGCGAGTTGTTGATTCGCCCAAAAACTAGACCTCTCATGGGTTCCTGCTGGGTAAGGCTCAAAGCTCCCTCTTCAATGGTGGATTTAGGTTTAGTTTAGGCCGTGGTCCTGAGTTTTGATTGCTTTTCATTTGCATTTTTATAGGATGGATAGTAGCTCGGCTTGCAGGGTCAAAATCACCATTCCTGCATATTGGGAGCTAACAAATGATAACAAAGAAGTATACCATGTCACTGAACATATGAGATTAATTGTAGACAAGGACACCACAAATTGGGTGGACTTTTTATCCGACCTAGAAGGAAAGGTTAAGCACAACAACAAGCAGGAGTTGCATGTTTCCTTTAAGGACAAGAATAAGAATGAATATGTGCGGATTGCTTCGATGTTGTATTGTTGGAAGCATTTTCTCGGTATTGGGATGTCGGGAGGCTACCCTTACAAGTTGATGTTAATGACCTTGAACATAGTAATTCCGATACTGCTCTAGCTGTTTTTCCTACTTCTTCCAGCGGTGATAAAGGTGCAGCCATTGCAAGTAAGTTAGAATTAGACCTGAACAACACACCAACTGACTGGGGAGAGGATGCCGAGATTGAATATGTTGGTGTTGATGATGAGAATGAGAATTACAACGAGCTAGTGCCAAATGACTTAGTTGGAAATGATCGAGATTATATTCCTGATTCGACAAGGAAGATAGTGATAATGAGATGTTTGTGGATGATGACAAGGGATGTGACACACATGTTCATGTGACAGATTTAGATAATCCTAAGATAGCAGTTGGTGTTACATTCGAAGATGGGCATTGCTTTAAAAGATGCATCAAACGAGTATGCTTGTGCTTAATGAAATTGAACTTGCAGCTCCACATAGTAATGCTAAAAGGTACAGAGGATATTGCAAAGGCAAAAATTGTAAGTGGAGGATTCATGCATCTAGGTTGCATGATGGGCGGACTTGGATGGTATGATGCTTTAGACCTTTACTATTATAGTAACTTTCATTCTATTTTGTTATTTGAGATATGATGCTTATTTTCTCATGTTGAACGGATCAAGAAGATACCCTACAAGCATAATTGTGCAAGCACTAGCAAATTCGAGCAGAATTGTATGGCCACAAATGCTTGGGTTCGGGATAGAGTGATTGAAAAATTGAGGAAAGATCCTACAATTGGTGCTGCTGCATTGAAGGAATGGTTGGAAGAAAAGTATTGCATTAAGATCTCATACTATGTAGTGTGGGATGGCAGGCAAATGGCTTTAGATGAAATATTGGGCAGTTGGGACAACAGCTTTGAGCATGCATTCAGTTTCAAAGCAGAGCTAGAGCGGAGGTCCCCGGGTAGTATTGTTGAGGTGGATGTTGAGGAAATCAATGGAAAACATAGGTTTCGAAGAATGTTCGTTGCTCTCAAGCCTTGCATAGATGGATTTCTGAATGGTTGTAGACCATATCTTGGTATTGACTCTACGAGTACTCATCTGGAAGGTGGAAAGGGCAGTTGGCATCTGCAATTGGGATTGATGGACATAATTGGATGTTCCCAGTAGCTTATGGTGTCTTTGCAAGCGAGACACTTGACAATTGGAAGTGGTTCATGGAGATGTTGCACAAGGCCATTGGGTCACTCATGGGGTTAGTTCACGTCAACGAGATCGTTGGCAAGGGCATAGACAAAGCTGTTACAACAGTATTCACAAACGGAGTTGAGCACAGGGAGTGTATGAGGCATTTAGTTAAGAATTTTCAGAAAAGGTATTCTGGTGAAGTGTTTGAAAAGCATCTCTGGCCTGCTTCTAGGGCATACAATTCTAATATGTTTGAACAACATTACAACAAAATGAAGGCTGCCTATCCAAAGTCAATGAAGTGGATTGATGACAATCATAAGCATCTCTCGGGCAAGGAGTAAGTTCTCCACACTTAGTAAGGTTGACTATGTGACAAACAACATTGCTGAAACATTTAACGAGTTGGATTCGACATGAGAAATCACTTCCAGTAATTGATCTAATGGATAAAATTAGGCAAATGATAATGGAGAGAATGTTTACAAGGGCAACAATTGCTGAAAAGTTCACTGGAAAGATAATTCCTGTTGTCATGAAAGAATTATATGCAAAAAGTAGGAATTTAAAGTACAAGCTACACAAGTGTCGACCACATATTGGGGAGGTTGGTGGAGTTGACGATCAGCTTAGGACTTGGAGGCACACTGTGGACATTTCATTGCAAGAATGTACTTGTGGAGAGTGGCAGATTAGAGGCCTACCATGTACTCATGCCATATGTTTCATTGGTTCTCTTAGAGGATTCGATCCGGAGGATTTTGTTAGTCCATATTACTCTGTTCAAATGTTCAAGGCTGCTCATGCCAATTATGTGGCACCACTCCCGACAAGAGCCAATGGAAAAATGTGGATTTGGGATTCAAGGTAAAGCCTCCTCTCGTTAAAGAGAGCTGCTGGCAGGCCAAAGACTAGGAGGATAAGAGGCATAGAGGAAGGAGGCTCGACCAAAAGGAGGGCCAAATGCAAGAGATGTGGTGGATTTGGCCACTTGCAAAAAACGTGCAATGAACCTGTTCCTGATCCGGATGCCCCACCACCAGCACCTCCCAAGCCAAAGCGTGTTAGGAAAAAGAACAAGGTTGTTGTTGTTACTACTGCCCATGAAAAAACCATGTAAGTGTTGAAAAAATATTCATTACTTTCTTTTGCATTATGAAATCTTCATCGTTATTTTCTTACAACAGGTTGGCACCTCCAGAGCAAGTATCTTCTTTGCTGGACACACACAATACCTCCGAGCCTCTTCAAACCGTGAAGGATGAGCTTCATCTTGGATTGACACTCTAGGAAAGTAGCAGTATTTTGGTTTAGCTAACATGGTGTATACGTATAGTTGGCTGGTTGGAATTACATTTTGTTGTGCCATATGAACTTGTATGTGGCAAAAAGTGTCTGAATCATATTTTGTTGTGCTACTGTTTGCACAATATGGATAAACTTATTTTGTTGTGCTAATGTTTGCACAAATATGACTATGTATGGGTAGATCGATATGCTATATGAATTTGAAATCGATGTGATAAATCATATTTGTACCGTTTAATTGTCTTGTACTTAACTAGTTACTCGGTTGATGAAGTCATAAGATAAAACAGTCATATACAAGCTTAAACTCGGAGGGAGGGTAGTTTGGTCATTTAAAGAATTCTCTCTCTCATGAATCATTATTATATTAGCTTAAGTGCTTTATAGCAAATAACCACACTTAAAGAGTGCTTTCTAGCAAAACCAACATTGAGTAGTGCTTTGTGGCAAAGACCACCATTGAAGGGTGCTCTAGAGCAAATTTTGCCTATATCTTATCGTGGACCCCGTGATCGTGAGTTGTGTCCCGAGGTTGCTTGTTTCGCCTGCTTGATCAGCAAGTGTGTCGTCATGCTGTATATTTTAATATACAAGAGCGAATGGCACCGAAGAAATGGTAGACTGAACTGATGGAAACAACATTCACCATGGAGAAAAATGGAAGACTGAACTGATGGAAACAACATTCACCATGCATGGAGCAAAACGGAAGAAAGATACAACCTCTTAATTTCTTAGGCTTCTTGTTTGAATATAAACAACTTATTGCGTAATAGAGTGGTGCGGAAATTTTATTCAAGAAAATTTTGTTAACAACTACTAGTACTTCTTTGCCAACGAAGGTGAACATGCTGGTAACTGACACCTGAATCGGTATTAATTACACCAAACCTTTTTATTAGTTCCCGCGATTTCTGTTGCCGAGGAGCACCTCATTGATGACCTTGTCAAGGTTAGCTTCTGCTGGCCCACCTGGGCGTGTCGCTCTGATGGCCTTGTCCTTCCACTCTTCCGCACGCTGACGCATCTGCCGTCCCTTGTCCCCACCCATGACCTCCCTTACCATCTCGGCAAGCTTGTCCCTTGTGACCTCGCCGCCGATCTCCATCCCGACGCCCCATTCCGTGCGCTTGTACCGGCAGTTGGTCACCTGCTCCGAAAAGAAGGGCCAGCTGAGCATGGGCACCCCGGCGCAGAGGCTCTCGAGCGTCGAGTTCCACCCGGAGTGCGTCAGGAACACCCCCACGGCCTCGTGTCTCAGAACGTCCTCCTGCGGGCACCACGTCGTCAGCAGGGCCCGGCCCTCGACGGCGGCGCGGAACTCCGGCGGCAGCACCGCCGCGTCCCCCAGCACCAGGTCCGGCCGGATGTTCCACACGAACGGGTAGCCGCTGTCCGCCAGCCCCCACGCGAACTCGAGCAGCTGCGCGCTGCTCATCACCGTGATGCTGCCGTAGTTCACGTACACCACGGACCTCGCCGCGCGGCCGTCCAGCCACTCGAGCAGCCCGCCCTGCTCCTTCCACAGGTTGGAGCCGAGGCTGTCAAGTGGGCCACCCTCCGGGACGGCGCGCCGCGCGTGGAGGAGGAGCGGCCCCACGGTGTACACCGGCGGCGCGAGCGCGTCGGCCATGGCGTCGAGCGCGGGCCCCTCGAGCTCGTCGAAGGTGTTGATGAGGACCGCGTCGGGGAGGGACGACATGCGCCGCGTCTCGTACACGAAGAAGTTGAGCATGACGTCGTCGCGGTCCGTGGTGCGGATGAAGGTGGGGAAGTCGCGCAGGCGCACGCCGTCGCACATGCCGCGCGCGCCGGTGACCACCGTGTCGAGGTGCGCCGTGCGCGGCGTCGAAGGGGACGAGCCCGCGGTCCATGAGGGTGGTGTAGTGGTGGTGCCCCACGAACCCGCACGCGCTGGCCGTCCACAGCGCCGCGCACGGCACGCCGATGGCGCGCGCCGCGTCGTACCCGGACGACATCACGCCGTCGGCGACGATGCACGTGACCGGCGGGGGCGCCGCCGGTGACTGCTGCGCCGCCTCCTCGTCGGCTTTGAGCTTGTCCAGGAGGTTGAGGAGGTGGGGCAGGCAGTTGTGCATGGTGGAGTAGCAGAGCGCCGGGACGTCCTGCGTGGCGTCGGCGTCTGACGGAGGCAGCCCGTCGGGCATGGCGGCGAAGCGGAACCCGGGGACGCCGGCGAGCGCGGAAGGGCCACGCGAGTGCAGGAGCCGCCGGTGGTTGTACTCGGTGTTCACGAAGGTGATGTGGAAGCCACGGGAGTGCAGGAGCTTGGCCAGCTGCAGCATCGGCGTGACGTGGCCCTGCGACGGGTACGGGATCATCACCGCGTGCGGCTTCTCCGCACCGGCCATGGATCCCATGGTCTGTCTTGGGAGCGATGAGGTGTAGATGCACGCGTTTGGGGATCGATCAGAGAATGCAGACAGCAGAGTAGCTATGGGAATTGCCTGAAGGTGACCTGAGCCAAGCCACCACTCTACTTATTATTGCTGGTGATGCTGGCAGGCAAGAAACCGGGACACAAAATAATTTTATCTCTACAGCCTCATCGAGGAAACGGACAAAACTGCTTCCAGAAGCACATACGAGATTCCAACACCGGGTATCTTGCCTAGTGCGAATAATGGTTTCCAACTAATATGAGACCAATCCAACTCAGCCAAAGCAGGATTACTAACCTAATTAAGGGTGTATAATGACCGGGATTAACAAACCGTGGGGGGCAAAATGAACCAAATGTTAGTATAGGGGGTATCCGCACTTCAGGCAAAAATGAGGGGAGTAAAGTGGACTTTTTCCTAAAATATAAATGGTGTCCAACAGAAAATTTTATTCCAAGCATGCAATAATTGAATAAGGAATATTCCATGGATCACATGAACAAATTTGTGTTAGGCTTAGAACCCCATATATAGTTACAAAATTGTTGCGAGCATTTCATGGCGTCAGTGTTGCATAAATTATTGTTGTACTAGATGCAATTGTTTTATGCCAGGTCAACTGCAATTGATTGGCCCGGCTAACATCTTACTTGTTTCTGCATTTCAAGTGGTCGGTGCAGTTTTTCTTTTTTTACTAATACGACAGAACGATATCAAGAAAAGTACGGAACAAGTACTGTATATTCTAGGTTCGCCTTCACAGTTCTGACAAGAATTTGGTTAGGGCCTGTTCGTTTCCCCTATCTAATTTTTAGAGGGGTCAAATCAAAGAGAATTTTATCATTTTGGAGTACTAAATAAAGTCTAATCTCGAAACTAATTGCAGACCCCGTATCTAATTCACGAGACGAATCCAACAAGGGTAATTATGGTGTTATTAGAAGATGTTTACTGTAGCATCACTGTAGCTAAACATAGATTAATTAGGATCATTAGATTCGTCTCGCAAATTAGAGGGGGTCGCGACATAGGTTTTGTTATTAAATTAATAAAAATACTACTAAATAGTAAGATTCTCTTTGATGTGACAGTATATTAATTTTAGAGGGTGGAAACGAACGGGGCCTTAGTTTCGCATTTTTATCTTTCCAAAATATCTGCTAGAAGGTTCCGTCATGATGATCTGGCTGGCATATTGTTATACATCAGCACTCAAGTTGCCACCCACCTAGTTCAAAAAAAAAGTTACCACCCACCATTGATGTCATGGCTGCCAGAGAAAGGAGCCTGCCTCATTTGGTAAACGGACAAACATCCGGAAGAGCATAAACCATGCAGCTAGCCCGGGATCTCGGCAGTTCAAATGGGCATGCCGGACTGTTTACCTGGACGGGGAAGGTGAACTTAACAAAATATTTAGATATAGCAATACTATTCTGATGTGTACATATCTAGGTACAACCTACAAACAATAGCAATCTATTCCAGCACACTTATGCAGGAGGAGATGGCCTAGTCTTGAGGAAAATTAAAACCAAAAAATAATTGGAGGTGATATCACCATCACAGGAAAAAAGAATTCATGTCTGTTTAGAAATTCGATTATACGAGTTACAGTGAAAGTTTGAACCCGAGTATTGTGAAATGTAATTTTCTTGAATTCCGGAGTTTATTTGGTCCTTTTGTCTAAATGGAACAATTTTTCCTAATTTAGTCAAGCTCAGAGAAGTTTCACCATTGATGGTCTTGTTTTATATTATCTTAATGAACGACATGATGTGTCATCAGCCGTGCATGCAGGTGGGAAATCTGTGTGAGACCTGTCTTAATTACGACACAATTAAGTAAATACTCACGTATTCTGCTCCATGAGTGTGGAGACGTTCCTACTGTAGGAAAGGCACACCCGACTGGGCACTCTACGGTTTAGTCGCCACGCTGATGCTTGCGGCGGATGGAAGATGGATACACGCCGCACGTTTTTCAGAGCTGGAGAAATCCAAGGCGGTTACCAGTCTCTGTCCATCGAGCAAGGCACCACTACATATATCAAGTGATCGATTTCAATCCATATTACTCCTGATGTTTCTGTGTTTAGTCGCCAGTGAGTTGACTTGTCCAGGGGGACAGTGGCGGATCCCAGCACGAAAGTTTCCCAGCACGAAAGTTTAGGTAGGACGAAGTGTCGAAACATGAGAAATTTGAACTGGGAAAGAAAAACATTAATACATGAAAACGAATGAGAAACAGTCATAAAAACATTAAAACTATTTTCATTTTCACTTTTATTCTACAGAAATCATTTTCATTTTCACTTTTATTCTTGCGAGCAATGGAGAAGCTCGACTGAACAAAATTGGGGAATGCATGGGATAGCAGAAAAAAATCATGGGAGAAAACTGATCATCAAAAAAAAAAAAAAATAGTACGAAAATATGCTGGTACTGGTCCGAACCGGTTATTAGGCCGGAAATGCCGCTCCATACATCCATGTGTTAATACATATCAGATCCAAAACATGAAACAAAATAAGTTAGCAACATAGAAAATTCCCCAACGTCAGCATGTGGATGAGGACATAAAAGACTTGCTAATTTTCATGCATGGTACATATGTGTTGATTTTGAAGATAGTGGTTCTATTTAGGACAAGAGGCTGGCAAAGCCCGGTCAATAATGTAGCTGAAACAAAAAAAAAAGTCAATTGTGTTAATACAGCAGCGTCCAGCAAGACTTTAAGCCCCTTAGTGGACTGGCCCATATACCATCAGTTAGGCCCACATCTCTCTTCAGGATTGTACTAGGCTGTCTTCTTCCTTGGAAATACGAGCTCTCAAAGCACACATCATGGCGGAGAGCAGAGCGGGAGCTTCAAAGGAGAAGGGGTAGGGATTCTTCCGTGGCGAGGTTAGGTAGGGCGGCCGCCCTACCATGCCCTATTGGAAGATCCGCCTCTACATGGGGATGAGCTACTATAGCAAGTGATCGATTTCAGTGCATGCCGTAATCTCAAGTTTCTCCATAATAGTGCAGAATGCTGCCCTACTTATGAAGAACATTCATAAGTTGCTAAATAGAGAAGACTTGCCGTGGGTAAAGCTGCTATGGGAATCATATTATTCAAATGGTACCCTGCTTGGGCAGAGGAAAAAAAGTTCCTTTTGGTGGAGAGACATTCGAAGCTTTATGATCAATTTAAAAGCATTGCATTTGCACAACCTGGAAATGGCAGATCAATTGTGCTATGGTATGATCAATGGCAGGGTTCAGTGTTACAACATGATTTCCCCGAACTTTTCTCTTTTGTCAAGAATAAAAATCCGACACTCGCATGATGCATTACAAAGAGAGCTACATGCACTATAAGAAAACGGTACTATAGCCACGCCTCTCAAAACCCGAGTAACCACGACAAGCAAAATGGACCGTGGCTATAGCGGGAGAAGAAACCAACCGTGGCTATAGTGCCCTCTATAGCCACGGTTGAAGAAGTGAACCGTGGCTATTGAGGCCTTTAACAATAGCCAAGGTTCACTTCTTCAACCGTGGCTATTGAGGCCAATAGCCATGGTTCACTTCTTCAACCGTGGCTATTGAGGGCACTATAGCCACGGTTGAAGAAGTCAACCGTGGCTATAGCGGGAAGCGCGCCACGGGCTCACTCCTCTATATAAATCAACCAAATCCTAACACCCACTCCCCTCGTCACTTCCTCTATCTCCGGCCGCCGCCTCATCACTAACTCTCTCTCTGTCTCTCTCTCTCTCCACCAACCGGCTGCGCGCCTACCTCCTCTCGCCACCGGCCGGCCTCCCCGAACGCTCCTGCTCCCCGGCCCGCGTGCCCTCCTCCGTCGGCCTTCCTTCACGCTGCTCCACCGACTCATCGCCGCTCTCCACCGTCCGACCGGATCCGGCGCCGGCAAGTCCGGAGCCACGACGCGTGGGGCCGGGGAGGGGCATCGACCATTGCTCTCCGGCGGGGTCCCTCCTCGTCCCTCTCCGATGACCGACACCCTCGCGAGTGGTCGACTCTCCGGCGACCACGAGCGGCGACAAGGGCGGTCGGATCCGAGGCCGCCCCTCTCCGACGGGCCATGGGCTGCAGCGGGGCGGTTGGATCTAGGGCCACCCTTCTCCGGCAGGCCATGGGCGACGGCATGGCGGTCGGATCCGAGGCCGACCCCTCTTTGGCGAGCCATGGGAGGCGGTCGGATCCGGGGACGCCCTCTCGAGCGGCCGGGTGGCGGCATTGGGCGTCAAATTCGCTGTCTCTGTCTCTCTCCTGTCCTAGCAGTGCGTGGAGGCTCCTTAGTGGGCGGCGCGGATGAGGCCCGGAATGGGCGGGCTGGCGGGTCACACAGGCCTGTTCGGCCCGTTCAAGCTTTTTATTGTTTTTTAATTTCTACTGTAGGGGCGGTTGAAGACTTCGACCGTGGCTATAGTTGTAGCACTATAGACACGGTTGACATTATCAACCGTGGCTATAGTGACACACTATAGTCACGGTTGGCCTTGTTTGCGAGGCTACGGATGATTATCCGTAGTCTCGCAAACATAGCCACGGTTGGGTTGACCCGCGGCTATAGAGGTCTCCCAACCGTGGCTATAGTGCTTTATTGTTATTGTGATGAACTGTTTCATCTACCTCTTTCAGTGGAAGCATATGAGCAATATCAGTAGCTTTCTATAATCCTACAGAATTTACAGACTTGGGGAAACAACTGACGTGTGGCAATATATTTGGGGGTCCACTTCTTTCACAGCTCGAAAGCTTATAATTGTCTCATGGGTTACACAGCCATTCATCCAGCGCATGGTTGGATATGGAAATCAAGTCTGTCAAATGAAGCATAAGGTATTCTTTTGGTTAATTGTGAAGGACAGAGTGAATACAAGAGGTATGCTGAAAAGAAGGAATATGGTTTTAGATTCATATACTTGTGAGATGTGCATCCGGCAATTGAAGGAAACTTTGGCACATCTTTTCTTCGTTGCAATTTTGCAAAAGCATGTTGGGCTAGTATTGGTGTCTCAGTCCCTAGGGTAAACAGAGATGATCTAACTCGATCAAAATTATAAAGCGCCGCATTGGGCTTCCCTTCGCAATGGAGATCATAATTTTGATGACATGGTCGAGTATGGGTGACTAGAAACAACTGGATATTCAATAATGTGGATCCAACAGGTGGCGATATGCAAGGCCAAGTTTTGCAAGGAGTTTGAACTCTTATCGCACGAGCTAAGAAGAAATATTTCCCAAGAGTAGAAGAATGGCTGCACTCAATTTAATTATTTCTTCTTTCTTTTGGTTTTTTTCTTTCAGACTTCCTGTTTGTACATAAACTTTCCTTTCTCGGGTTTTAATAAATAATCAGTAGGAGCTCAGCTCCTCCTGTTTCATAAAAAAAACTTCAAGTTTCAAAGTCTTCCCTTGCACTGTCCTGCATACTTGTGGTTCCTAAAGCCTCCAAATCCTAGAGGAACGAAATTCCAATTCATGATGGTATAGTATTAGCTTGCTAGCATGGGATTTTGGACCCTTTGCACTGGCTACGAAGCACAACAAGACAGTGATACCCACTCGACGACCTGCATCCCTTTTATAAGGTTCCTCATATTACTTCCATCATGGGGAGAGGTTGGTATTTATCAGTGCAGTATGTCCTTTGACCGAGGCGTCACTAATGTCTTAAAAATTGTTAGTCAACTGATGTTTGCTTGCATATAAGAATTTAAAGGTCTTGCATGATAAGTACAAACAGTGGTGAATTTTTGACATGTACTTGTGAATTCCAGACCCAATTACGCAGGCCCATTAGGCCCATACCATTTCACACTATGACAATAATTCACTGTAGCCACGTAGCCCAAAACCCTATAGCCACGGCAAGCAAAATCGACCGTGGCTATAGTTGGGTGCGGGCTACCGTGCTCTTGGACCGTGGCTATAGAGGCCACTATAGCCACGGTTAGCTTTGTGAACCGTGGCTATAGTGGCCTGCACCAATACCCACGGTCCACGTCACCAACCGTGGCTATAGTTTCATCTATAGCCACGGTTGAAGAAGTGGACCGTGGCTATTGTTTTGCACGAGTATAAAAGCCGCGTTCGGACAGAATAGGAGCTCGGTCCAAGTGTGGCGGCTCGAAAATTGAGCAAAAAAATGAAAACCGAGGGGGAAAGGTTTTGATCTCGTTTTTTTTTTTTGCAGAAATTTGTTCTCCGTGGTAAGGGAAACTCATCCCATGTATTATTGTTGCTATAGTGTTGTAATCATGGAGAATTTTGGATTACCATTTGACCTAGGTTTTGATTTCGATTTGTCAAATTTCTTCATGTTTGTAGGTTTGTTGTTGGTTTGAGTTGTGTATAATAAACTCATATATCATGTGCTTGTGTTGCATACAAAAAAATCATGTCTTACAAGCCTTTTTCATGTCAATCAATTTAAGATCTACTTTATGCTTTCTTGAGAGAGACCCCTAGAGCACAGTTTAATTATTAAAAGATTCGAGTCAATTAATAATAATTTGTATAGTGGGTTTTTATATATGATAGCACATTGTCTTATGCAATATATTAGTTCCCTTATATTTTCTATAAATATATAATATTCATAATGGTAAATAGATTATTTAGTAATTATTTAATAATTATTAATTCTAGCACATTATGTTATGCAATAGATTAGTTTCCTTATATTTTCTATAAATACTTAATATTCATACTTGGTAATTATTTGATTTAGTAATTATTTTATTATAATTAATATTCACGTAATGCTTGTTTAGATGGACAAAACATGGATGTACGAAGAGTCAAGATTAAGTGCATATTTCCGAGGTCAAGTCGATGTATTTCTCAAGAGGGTCGTTGAGCATGCTAAGCGTCTAGGAAGACAAAAAATATATTGTCCATGCGTGGACTGCAAGAATAAAAAATTGTGGACCGATACACTTGTAATCAAATCTCACTTAGTGAGGAGGGGTTTCCTGGAGAATTATACGAGGTGGACAAAGCATGGAGAAGACGAGCCGGTCGAAGTTGAGTTGCAGCCGATTGAAGTTGAAGAAGAACAGTTTGTCCAAGTTGACGAGACTTTTGATTTTCATGTCGAAGAAGAACAATGTACTGATTTTGATGTTGAGGAATTGTTATGTCATGTTGAGCCGCAAGTTTTACTCAATGCAGGGACAACAAGAGGGCTTGATAACTTTGCAACGATAGAGAAGGCATCAAAGGATTTATTGTTTGAGGAGTCTAAGGGATGTTATAAAGAGAATACTCGTGTTACGTACGGTTCTCGAACTCATGAAACCGAAGGCCATCCATGGGTGGTCGGATGCCGGTTTCAATGAATTTTTGGATCTTCTTTCGGATACACTGCCAAAGCCAAACTTGTTACCAAAAAACACGTACTATGCTAAGAGACCGATATCTCCAATGTCGCTGGGTGTGCAAAAAATCCACGCATGTCCAAATCATTGTATATTATACCCGGGGAGGAGTTTAAGGACCTCGTGAGATGCCCAAGGTGCAAACGAAGTCGTTACAAGACGAATGAGGAGTATGATGTAGACACAACTAATAAGAGGGGAAAGAATGACAGGAAGAGGAAGAAAAGCGAGTATCGTCAATGGTAGCGACGATGATAGTAAGGTTCCAGCCTTGGTCATGTGGTACCTACCGGTGGTCGATCGCATAAGACGGATATTTGCCAACCCAAGAGATGCTTGAACCGATGACATGGCATACACGTAAGAGGGACCCTAATAAGCTGAGTCATCCATCGGATAGAACCCAGTGGAAAAACTTCGATCGTAACCACCGTGACGACTTCTCGCACGAGCCAAGAAATATACGGTTTGCATTGAGTACGGATGGAATGAACCCTTTTGGTATGACGAGGAACGTTCGCAGCGTTTGGCCTGTGCTGCTAACAATGTTCAACCTCCCCCATGGTTGTGCCACAAGAGGAAGTACATATTATTGTCCATTCTTATATCCGGACCGAAAGAACCCGGGAACGACATAGATGTCTTCCTGGAACCACTGTTTGAAGACATGCGGAAACTATGGTTGGAAGGTGTGCGTATGTGGGATGAGCACCGAAGAGACTACTTCACGTTGAAAGCGATCCTTTTCGTGATCAGTAATCGATTCCCCGGCGTTAAGGGCGCTTTCGGGCCAGGTGAAAGGAAATGAGGCATGCTTTGTTTGTGTTGACGATACATCACACGTGTATCTTCCATCATCCAAGAAGACAGTGTACACTCGAAATCGTCGATTCTTACATCGGAGCCACCCGTATCGACGGATGGCCAAACAATTTGATGGTACGATTGAGACCGGCGAAGAACCTCGACGTTGGACCTCTATTGATGTCTTTACAAATGGGTCAAACACCCAGGTGGGGTGGAGGTCGATGAATACAGGTTAACCGTCGTTGATCTGAAGAATGTAGGTTATAAAGATGACCCGTGGATACTTGCTAAGGTAGCAAAACAAGTGTTCTATATACTCGATCCGGAGGATGAGAAGAAGCACATTGTTATTCCCGTAAATAAAGAATACTTGGAGTGGATGGGTCGACGATCAAGATGCATACAATCAGTATGATGAAGTTCCATTCTTCGTGGATCCGAAAAAATTTAAAGTCATTGAAGCAAAACTATCGTATCAAGGAATGCCATACCTACGCACGTATTGCGAAGGAAAAATCGTTCAAGGATAATGTACCTTTATTATTCCATTGCGATGTACCTATGATGTACTCAAATATATATGTTTCAACAACTCGTAATTAATTTAATAATATTTTAGTGAATTTTGAGCAAAATAAATGAATTTAATAACCTTTCCATTTTTTCTGTCACTTTTCACAATTTAACAAGTTTTAAATAATTTTTCAACTACTTTAATTAATTTAATAATATTCTATTTATTTTCAATAACGTTAATGGATTTAATAAATTGTTAATTATTTTTCTGCCACTTAAATCAATTATCTAAGTCTACCTGTTAATAATTATCTAAGTCTACCTGTTAATATTCTTTTAAATAACCCCATTTAATAATTATCTAAAAGTTGCTAATAAATATTTAATAAGTCTACCTGTTAATAGTTTTCAGCCACATAAATTAAATTATCAACAATTAAATAATTTCACAATTTAACAAGTATTAAATTTCACAACCTCAGCTATAGCCACGGTTGACTTCTTCAACCGTGGCTATTGTAAATCAGTAACAATAGCCACGGTTGAAGAAGTCAACCGTGGCTATAGCAGTCGGTGCGCGGCGGGCAGGGGTTTCGTACCACCTCGCCTCGCCCAATGTCGCCTCGTGCCGACTTATAAGCACCACTCCGTACATGGTTTCGATGTTACCGATACATTATGGGCCTGCTCTTCCATGTGGGCCGTCTGTTTGTACTCGGGCCTTGATCTTGAACTACCCCGTGGGCCTCGGGCCTCGATTGCGTTCTAATGCGTTGGTCAATGTGGTCGGGCCCGTGGGCCAAAATTTTTTAAATTTATTTATACATTTAGTTTTAAATTTTAAAGTTTGTATATATACTGATTTAAAATATTGAATAAATAATATTTAGGTTCAATTTTCACTTGAAATCCTAAAAATAGCAAGGTATAATTTAAAATTTTAAAAAACATTTACTCTTTAGATTTAAATTTTAAAATTTATTTATACATTTAGATTTAAATTTTAAAATTTGTATATATATACTGAGTTAAAATATTGAATAAATAATGTTTAGATTCAATTTTTATTTGAAATCAAAAAAATAACAAGGTATAATTTAAAATTTTAAAAAACATTTACTCTTTAGATATAAATTTTAAAATTTATTTATACATTTAGGTTTAAAATTTAAAATTTGTATATATACATTTTTAAGTGTAAGATAGTAATTTAATTATTTTTAGACAATATAAATCAATTAAATAATATATTTTATAACAACAATAGTGATTTGGGCCTCACTCTTAATATGAGGCCCATTAGTAGTTCATCCACTAGTTCATTTAGGTTGTGTTTTTTTTTAATTTCTATTTAAATTTTGAAACATGTATATAGAATTCAAATATTATCCAAATTTAGTGATTCTTGTTTCTAAATTTGTATAAAATTCCAATCTATCCATTTCCACTTTGTTTTGTTAGAATCTCCAAACTATTTTATTGAATTTTCTTCAAATTTACTTAGGGTACGTTTTGACATTTATTTAATCATTTCTATTTCATAAACCGTATCGATTTTGACCTCAACATTTGGTCGGTATGCATGCCATTAATAAACGCACACGTGGAATTTTTGGTTCAATTTTTCAAAATATATAAATATGTTTGGTACCAAACAACATGAGTTTCAAGTACAAAGCTCCACTCACTCGAGACGCATAGTCTCATTTGAACTACTTTTTTTTGTAAAAATCATTAAAAAAATTATAAAAAATATAAGTGAGTTCGAATGCTCGGGGAACAGTGGCATGGCAAAATGTAGGCCAAACGGGCTTATAGTTTGCAAATGATAAATGTGCAAAATAATAGAAAAAACATGGTACCATTTGATTTTTTTTATCTGCACAATTATTATTATTTTTGAATTGAAAATTGGCACACACATCTGTGATACAAATTAAAATCTACTGTAATTTTGTTGGAAATTTTTGAAATATTTGGGTCATGTAAAAGTGAAGAAAAACAATTCTATAGACGAAATATTATATTAAAAAGTAATGGAGTAGAAAAAACAAAAAATACATAGTATGTGTTTGTAGACAACTAAACAAGTGACATGCCAAAAGTTAGGTGCAAAGTCATTATAGTTTTTAGAATAAAAATTGAAGAAGTAAAAGAAAAATTACATAAGAAAAAAATAAACACTCGAGTGACAAGTGGGGTCGGATGAAACAATAGCCACGGTGGGTTTCGGAACCAACCTTGGCTATTGAATGTTTCATCGACATGCGGGCCCCACATGTCGGTGGGAGCTCAATAGCCACGGTTGGAATCGACATCAACCGTGGCTATTGTTATTTGTCCCAATCGACATGTGGGACCCTCCGAACTATCTCCAACCGTGGCTAATGCGGCCTTATAAAGGGGCAGGCCATGGGCGGGCATAACCCTAACCCTTGGCGCGCCGCAAATCGACGCCGCCAGAGCCGCCGACTGCGCCGCCCTCGTGCTGCTCCTTCTCTTCTCCTCCACTGCGCCGCCCTCGTGCTGCTCCTCCTCTTCTCCTCCACTACGCCGGCCCGAGCTCCTCCCGTCGGAGCTCCTTCCCCGGCCCGAGCTCCGCCCGCCTCGAGCTCCTGCCCGCCCGCCGGAGCTCCTTCTCCGGCCTCGAGCTCCTCCCCGCCCGCCGGAGCTCCTTCTCCGGCCCGAGCTGCGCCCCGCCCGAGCTCCTCCTCGCGCGCCGGATCTCCTCCCCTTCGCTCCGGCCCTCCTGCTCGTCGGCCCTCCTCCACGTCGGCCCTAACGCCAGCCCTCCTCCTCGCCGGTCCTCCCCGACGCCGGCCCTCCTCCGTGCCGGCTTTGACGCCGGGCCTCCACCTCGCCGGACCTCCCCGACTCAGCCCTACTCGCTAGCACGAGCTCCCCTTCCCCGCCGCCCAAGCTCCTCTCCTGGTATGCCCTCTCCCTTCCCCATTCCCCCTCTCTTCCCCCTCACCCAATGGTGAGCCCTCCCGTACGCCTGCCCGCTCTCCCCTTCCACCCCTCCCCTCCATCTGCTAGCGCGTTTGTGTTCTCCATTGCTGTGAATTGATTGATGATTTGTGCTCTCCATTGCTCCGGTGGCCTCAAACATGTATATTTGCTATAGTAATTATCAACTGCTATATATGCTGCAAATATATTTGATGTTGCAATTAAATCAGCAAGGTGGAAAATGAAACTTAAATCATCATCTATATATGCTACTGTCATAGAGTAGTAATCTCCAATATATTGTCTCTAGAGGCACATTACAATTTAAATATAAAAAGTGTATATGCTAGTTTATTCGTCATACAGGGATGACATGTTCAGTTAAATTAAAGTTATTTATTGCTGATTTTGAGATGATTTAGTGCTGATTTATTGCCGATTTCAGTGCTGATTTCAGTGCTTATTTAGTGCTGATTTCAGTGCTGATTTCAGTGCTTATTTAGTGTGGCATTTTGGAGCCTTTGAGCATGCTAATATTGTTACATTGAACTATCGATCGTGGTGGGAATGTATATTTACCACTGAAATCAGCACTGCTATTTGGACTCGCTTACTCCTGCTCGCTTACTTGTGCAATGTAATCAGCACTTAGTGTTCTATACTTATTTTACCACGAGTGAAGTAATTGTTGTGTATGCATTTGCCACCTATCAATCGTGGCTAAACCGATGGTATAAAATTGGACACCTATCTATCGTGGCTATCTGAATTATACATTAGCCACCTATTTTCTCATCTCTTTCCTCTCTTACTCTCTTTTCCCCTCTCTTTCATGGCTAGACCATTTTTTTCATATAAAAACTATTTTCTCCTCGCTTTCTCTCTTTCTCATTTCTTCCTCTATTTCCTCTATTTTCTCCTCTCTTCCTCTCTTTTCTCCTCTCTTTCATGGCTAGACCATTGTTTTTAAATAAAAACTATTTCATCCTATCTGTTCCATTTTTTTCCTCTCTTTAATCTCTTCCTCTCTTTCCTCTCTTTTTATGGTCTAGCCATGCTCGATGATGAAAGCGGGCAAAGTGAGATGAGTGTGGCAGCATGGACCGCATCCTCGGATGTTAGAAACATGTTGACATATGAGTCGATGACCTTAACGATAGTGTTGGATGGCCGTTGATTCGGCAACCCGCACCGAGAGCAAAAAATCCAATCTTTTTGGCAGATGATGATTGTTGATAGAAGAGGAGGTAGCTGGGGGGATCAATATAGAATGTAGGGTGTCTTTCATTAGGAAGGTTGGTACAATAAAATGCAAGACATACCGCAACTCGTACGACTTGGGGTAGACATGGTCGAATGCTTGGGTATTCTTCGGATCATCTTTGTGATGTGTATGGCACATTATATTTGATTTTTCGGAGGATACTCAAGTATCCCGACCTATCTACCCCGAGGTCGTATAAATTGTGGTATGCATTGCATAGTGTGCACCTGCCTTTCTTATGAAAGTGTTCTACATTGTATGTTCATCCTCCTCAGCTACATCCTCTTCTTCCCCGTTCGATGCCATGGAATGTACTCATTTTCTTGGAAAAATATATTTTCAACTAAGTCTTCAAAAAAATTCTAACTTTTTGACGGATGACGATGACTCTTGATAAGCATATGCATATTTAGGAGAACGGGAAGATGGGGTAGAAGAATATAGAATGTAGGATGTCTTTCATTAGGAAGGTTGGTACAATAAAATGCAAGACATACCGCAACTCGTACGACCTTAGGTAGACATGGTCGGATGCTTGGGTATTCTCCGGATCATCTTTGTGATGTGTATGGCACATTATATTTGATTTTTCGGAGGATACCCAAGTATCCCGACCTATTTACCTCGAGGTCGTATAAATTGTGGTATGCATTGCATAGTGTGCACCTGCCTTTCTTATGAAAGTGTTCTACATTGTATGTCCTTCTATCTCGTCTTCCTCTTCTTCTATTTGATCCCGATGCTATCCATGTTCGATGCCAATGCTAAATAATCCTTTTCTGTCATCTTATCTCTATTTTAACTCTTTCCTCTAATTGTTTGCTACTAAATCTTTTCATTGTTACGCTAAAGGTATCAAATCCTATAATGACGGACAGCCCCCGATCCAAGTATACACGGGAGGATGTTGTGAATATGAACCATGAAAGCTCCTCATCAAGTGGACAATGGGAAGAACCGGAGGATCCTCACCCCCCCCAGCGTCGTGAACCTAGGGGTATTAATGAGGACCCAGATTACGTGCCCTCGGAAGAGGTATCACGTGAAATGTCATTCTTTCTTTAAATATTTCAAGTTTCCCGTATTAGCATATTACCGAGCTTCAATGATTCTTTATATGGTAGGTTCCTCGACGAAGTGTTCGTCGTGCCTTGGCCGCACAAGCGACACATTCCATGGCTTGCGAAGACACACCTCATGAGGAGCAAACGGAAAACATACCGGCCCATGAGTCCCCCGAAAGCACAAGCGTGGGGGTAAACGGTCCGCGAACAAGGCTGATGGCACATATGAGGTGACAACACTGGACCCCGCCGACCGGGAGCCTGTTGAACCAATGGGTGTCCATGCAAAATGGCGGAATCGTTGTGGTGTTGTTGTCGGGGAGAAATGCAAAATAACCTGGACCGAATGGAAGGCTGGTTCCTCAAGAGCGTAAAGAGGAAATGTGGAATGCCGTTAGATCACACATTCTCTTCCCACCAGCGGACCTCGAGAAAGCCAAGAAGGCAACGCTGACCACAATGTCACATATCTTTCGAGAATGGAGGTCCCGACTAAACTGCCGTTACGTGAAACGTGGCATAACACCCTTTGACAATTATGGTCAAATAAGTCCACGGGACTCGGGAAGAATTTGTTCAGCGAGAAGACAGCTGGGCCTGCCAAGGACCTTAGTGCAAAGATGTTAGAGCTGAACAGAAAAAATAAGTACAAGCCACACTTGGGCCCCGGCAGCTACAAGAAAATGATTCCGGAGTGGAAGGCGATGGAAGAAAAGCTCCGTGCTTGAAGGGAAGCCCGATCCACTAGAGGGCCTCGAGCCGCGTGCTAAAAATTGGGTCCGTGCGCACTCTAAAATGGATGAAAATGGGGAGATTATTCCGATGGACGCGGAATCGGCGCAAGTTATCCAGCAATTGACGGGTGACATCAAGTCGCGAGCCGCGATCTGGTGTTATTCAATCCGAATATCACGGAGACCAACTCTCTCTTGCTTGTGGGGACCAAAGAGCATGGCGGGCGGGTGCGAGCGGTGTCCTCCAAGGCAACTTGGAAAGAGGGTTTCTCCTCTAGCTCTTCCGCCTCGTTGTACAAAAAACATAAATTTCACAAGAAAGATAAGGAGGAGAGGGACAAGGAAGAGTGGAGGAGACAGGATGGAGATGTACCAAGCCGACATGCGAAGTGGAAGTATCCCCGATACGACTCCTACTGTCCCAACGACTTCGCCTAGCTTTACCTCCCCGTTAGAAGGGGAAGTGATAACGCAAGAATGTCCTTGTGAGCTGCATGTGCCATTTGGTTACAAGGGAAAGACCATGAAGGTTGCAAGCTGGTAGAGCACTTCCGGGACGAACACTCCACAACATGGATATTCCACCCGGGTACGTCCGTGTTACCGTCGAGGAGGTCAACCAAGGATGTGAGGAGCACGAGATTGAGTGCCCCATACCCGACGCGGGGATTATAACTCTACATGATGCTATCGGTTCGTTCATCATGTGGAAACGTCGTGAGGTTGTGCTCTCGGAACCATGAGTTTCCCCTCCCCCTTGTCCGGACACGGATCGGTTCATGAGAGTCAACAATTCACGGGGGATGAAGGCTGGAGCAGGAGAACCGTCTCCTTTGTCGGGTGCTTGCTTCAGCCGCTAAGGAACAAGCTGAACAAGGACATGAAGCGGTTATGAGTCCTATACTCGCGGACAGCCCGCAGCAAGAAACCGCCACGAGTACACAGCTATGAGGACCCTCGGCAACAAATAGTGCCTCTTGTCGAGCCGGAAGGGCAATGTATCTCCTCTGTCGAGCCGAAGCTGAAACCCTAGCCTTGGATGAAGAGCCTCGGTTTATCGAGCCTCTTCGGACGGAGTTTACTCCTGTAATTCCTAGGATGATTACGCTCGTGGGGGTGGATCCGTCAAAGCCGCAACCTGAACATGTCACGAAATACTTGGAGCGAATGAGGAAGGGACCCGTGCAGCCAATCACGGAACCTCGTCAATTGGTACATTACGATGATGACATATTTGAGGGTCGTGACGAGAATGAGGACTTCCCAAATTTCATCTTTGGCAAACCCCTCGTATCTAAAAACATGTTGTCAAACCTACCGTGGGAGATGCGGAAGCTGCATGATCGGTACGTAGCGGCAGCGAAAGAAGGAGTGGATATGATCACCTGTAAGCTTCCGAGGGACGTGTTCAACGATACCGGTGATTCGGTCCTTGGACTATATTTCAATGATATCCACACTATGTTTCGCCTCGGCGAGATAGACACGACCTTCGTAACCTTGTGGTGCATGTAAGTGCCTCCATCCATCTTTTTCTTGTCTCATACTTTTTGCAGTACATGTTACACACTCCCTTTTGCTTTTAATGTAGCTTGAATTCAACATTTCAAAAGAAGAGATACGACAGACCCGATTGGAAGGTTGGGTATCTCAATCCGAGCTTGATCAATCAAAGTGCGATCAACCCCGGATAAATGAGAAAGACAAGATATATAAGGATAAGACACCACAAGAGTTACAAGAACTGAAGGGCACCATGAGGACAAAAGCTAGGGGTCGAGTTGCAGGTTATATTTACAGGTGCTTCGGAGAATGGCAGGATTGTCACGCCATTTACGCGCCTTACCACTTCGAGTAAGTTCGACCACTACCTTCCTCTCGTCGATCGTAAAGATAGATGACATACTAACGAATACGATCTTTTGTTGCAGTGGTCATTGGATTTGTTTCCTGATCATGCCAAAAATTGGATATCTATTAGTCTTGGATAGCCTTGACTACGACTCCAATCGCTACGAAGATATCGTGAGCGTTATAAATTGGCAAGTATAGACGTACAATTAAATAGCAATAATTTCATGCAATAATACCCTTTTCTCAATACTGTAGTGCTTATTTGAACTACGTAAAGAACCCGAAGGTGGCACGTTATAGAATTCGGAAACAAATATACTTTCGTCATAAATTTCTGGTAAGACACACGTCACACACATCTAATTTTTTTAATGCTGCTATCATTGAAATAGAGTGATGTTTTTACTTCACTCTATTTAACGAGTGCATTAAACAAGTAAAAGGTAGTGTGCACTGTGGATACTACGCATGTGCGTATTCGAGCTCCGCTGCATCCAACTTGAATGTCATCACCCATGAGACCACCGAGGAGGTACGCTAAGATTGCATCTGTTTAATTTACATTCTTTCTGTTTTTTTGTCTATCATGTACCAACTTTTATGTATTTATTGACAGCGAACAAAAAGTCTAGAAAAGGCAATGATAACGGACAGAAAGATATTGAATGAAATATCAAAGAATGGATTTCCGACGGCGCGAAAGCATCTAAGTACAAATGACATGTACTACATTGTCGCTAGGATGTGCCGTTTCTTGCTTAGAGAGGTCATCAGTCCTCGTGGTCGGTTCTTTGACGAGCAAAGTGAAGTGACAAAGGAGCATCGGGCACTTTTTGAGTGGTGCGGCTCGAAACGACCGTACGAGCCCGATGTTGTTGAAGATTCGTGTAGTGTAGACTTAGTTTGAAAAAACATTGTGATGTTCACATTATTAAACTTTTGATGGATTTTGTTAATATTTGTAAATATTAATGTGATGTAATACTTTAATGTTAATGTGATGTAATTATGGTTAATGTTATGTAATTGTAATTTATTATTTCTAATGCATATTTATTTTTTTATTGTCAAAAAAGTAAATAGCCACGGTTTACTATGCCAACCGTAGCTATAGTGGTGTCCACTATAGCCACGGTTGGTTTATCAGACCGTGGCTATAGTATTCTACTATAGCCACGGTTTATATTTCGAACCGTGGCTATAGTGTCCTTCTATAGCCACGGTTGGCTATGTTAACCGTGGCTATAGTACGCCACTATAGCCACGGTTGACATAGTGAACCGTGGCTATAGTTGCGTACTATAGCCACGGGTGTTCTGTTTTCCGAGGCTACGAGATGGTTTTCTGTAGTATCGGAAACATAGCCACGGTTGGGGCTGACCGTGGCTGTAGAGCCCCCAACCGTGGCTATAGTGAGTTTTTGTTATAGTGTCATCTATTTGCCATCGTTCTTCTTCCTCGACTAATTGGTGGACAGAGCAGCGACATAGCATCGACGATGAGCGCTAGAGGTGGAGAGATAAGGGGACTTAGCGCGGAGCTTAGGTAGGACGGCTGCCCTACCTTGCCTTGTTGAGAGATTCACTTTCAAAATATGTTCGACACAAATATATGACCCTTGCATTCTCAATGCAACTTTTGCTAACTACCTCGGATAAATTCTTGGTTTCATCACATCACCGGTTAGAAACACGATACGAAGGAAATTTCAAATAGAATGTTGCTACACGTACTAACAAAAATATACGGATATATATAAATGTCATGTAATGTAATTAGCTCCACTAATGTGGTGGTGTTGTACATCACAAGTGTGTTAGTTTCATTGTCCGGACCAGCTCATGCTACTGGAGTACTTTGTTCGGCCTTGCTTTATACATAACTAGTAAGGCAGCCCGCGCATTTGTGCGGTTTTAAGACACTCCAATGAAAACTTCATTCATATAGTTTCTCCTGAGGCTGGCTTCAACATTTCATAATTTGCTACATTCCGTGATATGAAACTATGGTGTAAAGGCAAAGACTTGTTATTTGCTAGTATCCATCTAGCGAGCGACCTAGTATAGATTATGGTCTATTTCAATATATTCCAAGTCGATAAGTTCGACTGTAGTTGCATATGTGACAATTCATTTCTTCAATTATCCACCTCTGATGATCCTTTTTTTTCTATACTGCCCTCTACTTCTTGGTTTCCATCTAACTCTCCAGCCAGTAGAATACGAAACCACCTTGACATGACAGTGTCTGATTTTATTTCTTCACATTTTTCCATCACAAATGCCATTGGAAATTTGCTAATTTTCCGTCAAAGTGGCTCCAATTTTTTTTCTAACATTTACTAATTGGAAATTGCCGTTTGTGAACTAAGTTAATAGGGCTACAATCTCCATGCACACCTGGAATGGTAAGGCTCTAGAACTGAACATGGATGCATGGCAAAATTATGCACCTTTCCTTTTTTTTTCTCCCAATACTGCGAGTGATTGGTTTGTCCTGCTTCTCATAAGTTTGTATGCATAGGATCGGCATCTGCTGCTCTATAGATACCGTCAGTGCTTTGTTTTACGTGATCAGACCATCACACCAGGCTATAATTCACTATGTTTTCATTCTGGCATGAAATTTTTCTTTTACTTGAACTTTCTCGTTCGCTGTATATATGATGCAGTACAGTACTATGATGTGGAGTAGAGACATTGGGCAGTCGTACTATTAATCATCTAAAAGATGGTGAATGGTCATGGAAGTTATGGCGGAATAGATGCAGCTAACGAATGACTTTGAGAATATTTGATTGGGCATGAAGGTGCATTTGATTATGCAAGCGCAGTGGCGCCCGAATGACTGTATTGTAATTTGTGGATGAGCTGTCAGGCCGTGAATTTGAACGTATTCACAAAACTACCATGCTGACTAACGACTGGGGCGTTTTCATTTTTGAGTATTACATGATGATGAGAAACAGGGTAATGGTGCATTATTTATAAATATACAAGGGTATATTATTCTAATTTTTTACAATGGCAGTGATGGGTAAAAGTTTCTTCTTTTTTATCCGATTAATGTGGTAATTTCTAGGCTGAACGTGATGTTTCCTTTCTCCTCTTCTTGGTCAAATATATATAACTAGTCAACCTACCTGCGCATTTGCTCAGCTGGTCTCGATATTTTACTGTAATGTTTCATTCAGACAATTTTATTTTAATTTTATACTGCATCATAACCTGAACCCATTATAAAATGAAAATATTATATTTTACCTTATTAATGTGGAGTAATTATAAAATAGTTTATCATAATTTATTATGTCATAATTGTTATTGCTTTTCTATGCCAATAATAGCTCTTATAAATGTAGTAATGGTGCGTCTAGGTTATTCACGTTATTAATTTCCAATTGAATACAACGCTATCAATACTTTGTTCCTTGTATTATGTAAAACTTTAAGTATTAGAAAAAAATATTTAGTTGCTTAATTTGGTCGTATGAATGCGCACACGTCTTAGAGTAGTCGATTTATTTATTTTTATTTTTTTATATTGTGTAAAATACAAATACAGAAAGGATGTCAAAATATGAATATAGGTCATATGTTGTAGAAACTTTTTAACATACAGTTAATATGCTATCAAAAATATTTTCATATGTACTCATTTTCATGCATCAAATTTTTGAATAAACCATCAAGATTATTAGAGTCATGCATGCATCGCACAACATCTTAACTATATTATTTTCTCATTCAATGTGAATGATTAACCTACCACCAAAGAAATTCTCTTCCAGCCACTTCAACTACACAAGAATCACCTTCAAAAAATTTATCTCTTAACATTAATATTTTATTATCTTACCACAAAATGTTTGAAAATGGGGAAATAGTATTTTTCAATATATCAAGAAATATAATGACATTGGTAACCACATGCCTTTAATTTGCGGTAGACTTATCTCGATGATAACGGCCATCATGCCATAATAACTTGTTGTGCCTCGTACTATTAGAGGTTTATCAGAATCTTGATGTCGGGCTTCTCAAAATTTTTAAACATGAGAACAAAGTGGGGTCATACTGAAGCGATAACCTAATGTCAAACATAAAAGATAGAGAAACTTTCCTCAAACAATCAAACCACAATGTGAAATATAGCAATACCCTATAGTGTGAACAACGATATTATGAAATATATTATTTTTTTATTATTAAATGCATCCTAAGATTTATTTCAATTTAATATATTTTTTCTAAGTTCTGATTGTGGAATGCTTATGGAGGTACTTGAAATTTTTCAGGTCGTTTTTTTTTGTTGTTGTTGATTCTGTGGTGGTGAAGCATGTATTGACTGTATTAATTAAAAAGGGCCTTTGAGGTTGGTCAATATTATTTGAATCAAGTCCCATACCAATAGACACACGTAAGATAGAATAGTTTTCTCATTTTTTACTTCTAGGTATGTAACGTACAATATTTCCTTTTTATGCTGACTTAGTTTAATCGATAATGGCTGGCGGGTAATTTAAAAAGTATATATAGGGGTATTTCAGTCTAGCTAATTTTTTGTTCTTTACTTGTAGTTATCTAACGTACACTATTTTCCATTTTAATTTTTTAGTTTAATTGATAATGGCGGGTGGGTAATTTCAAAAGCATACCGTGTTATTCTCCTTCCGCCGCCGATCATTTGATCTGGCTGGCACCATCGTCGTAATTCCATCATCAAGCAGTAGCATATATTGGATCATCTGGATCATCGTCGTGATCAGGCGGACCGTGTCTGCAGGAGATCGTGCTGCTGATCCACATCACACAGCCGTCACGGGTCCTGGCGTCGTTGGGGCTTCCGTCTCTATATGGCTTCCATGCAGCCGCGCCGTATGGCTGTCGTGGGTACCGTTATCAGAATGACTCGCAAGCCGCCAAGACAACCACGGTCCAGGGACGTTGGGATGGTTTTCTTCACTTCGTCATTTAATTTCTTTTCCTCTGCCTTGCTCCATGTGGGTGGCAGAGGAGAAAAAGAAGAAACAAAGCACTGACATGGAGATCTACACGGAGTTGCATCCTGTTGTGGTGCTGTTACTATTTCTTTTTACTCGATCATTGATCGAGATTGAGCGTCGACATCGCGTGCTTCTATCCCAACATCAACATCGACTTGTCCGGCCCATGCTTCGTCTTCAACATGTGCGGGGCGACCAGGCGTTTCACGCTCAAGGAACGCCTTTATGCGTCGGGCTTCACCGCCTTGCCGCACGTTTTCAAGTCGGTTTTGTCTACACCACCGTCCAGGACGTCCTCCACATCGCCACCGTCGTGTCCATCTGTGCTGCATTGTCATGTCTTCATTCACAGACCAGTCTGATATGCCGGTCGTGCGTGAAAACGACGTCAAGGCCGTGTACCTTGCCTTCGAGATGTGGTGCTCCCGCTGTGACGACACAAGATGTTAGACTATATTTGGTAGTTTAGATATACGTGTCTCATATTTCTCGAGAGGTGTCTCGCGCTCCTAGTATAGTATTCTGATATATACCGGTCGAGAGGTACAATGTAGTACAATCCAACATGTTATTCCCAATCTATTGCTCTTACATTTTGAAAGGGGATCTTGGGAAATTCACCAAATAAAAAAGACTGCACCAAGGGACCTGTGCATAATTGCACCAGGGAATTGATGGGAACATTGTTTGTTACATGACGATCACATGGCTTTCACTCTTTGTTTTGCACGATTGCACCAAAGCGTTCAATTTGCACTAAATAGTTCTCAATTAAATAAATGTCTTAACTTCCGGACCTGTTGCATGCTATTGCAAAAGATAAACTACCTGATTGAGTTTTCTGTAGACGATATGGGCAATGACTAATACAATACTCTGAGGTTTAGTCGCTACAGATTCTGGCGTTGGATGGACGCAGCTCTGAGGTAGAGATATGCAAGCCAGTCAGCGTCTCTACCCATTGAGCAAGGTACTCCTATATATAGCAAGTGATGAATTTCAGTGCATGTCACTCCCGATGCTTCAGTGTTCGGCAGCCTGTGAGAGGACATGTGCAGAAGGAATAGCTGCTATAGCTAGTGATATCGATTTCAGTGCATGCCAAATACTCAAGTGTCCATGTATTCCCTTGCCCACCTCTGTGTACATGCGGTTCCTAAAGCCTCCAATCCCAGAGGAAGATATATGCCGTGTAGCTTATTTCATTCCCTCCCCTGCTGGCTCAAATCATGTTGGTATAGTAGCTAGCTAGCATGGGATTTACAGTGTTTGCACTGCTGGCAAATAAGTGCAAGAAGACAATGATATCAACCCGTCATTTCTTTTTGTAAGGTTCTTTGCATTAATTCCATCATAGCAAGAGCTTGGTATCTATCAGTGTAATATGTCCGTTGACCTACGTGTCAAGATATATCTTAAAAATCATTAAACTAAACAATATATTCTCTCCTTGCACATACGGATTTCAGGGTGTTCCATGATAAGTACCGTAGCTAGCTCGCACTTTCAAAATATGTTTGACATAAATATGAACCTGGCCTCCTCGATGCAACTTGTGTATTAAAACAACATCAAGATAAACTCTTGGTTTCATCATATCACCGTTTCGGCATACAGCATGAACGAAATTTCAAATACAGTCACATCCACTGTTGATGCATGCTGGTTCGGAGGATAACGCATCTTCCACTATGGGTCACAAGGGGTCATCATTTACCACGAACATGATAGTTCCGAAGAAGAAGAAAAATTCGAAGGGATGGAGTCCTCGATGCTTTCCAATCTTGAACATGCTACAACTTTGTAACGGGATCTCTCACTCTCTCTGAAATGTGTCTTTAGTCCACTTCTTCCAGCAGCTTCTAATTAGCCTAAACATTCATAAGAGAATGTTTATCACATGAACTGCAAATGTACTGACCAGAGGAAGGGGTCTCTCTCTTTTATGAGAATGTCTCTTCCATGCGAATGCGCTGCTGTCAAAATGTAGCATGGCTTGAACGATAACACTGATATATGAAATACCAAAAATAGTCATGAATTATTGTAGTAGTTGATATTTTTATTTCAGGAGAGTACAAAAACTAATGCGTTGAAGGAAATACACGTGACAGGCAGGCCATAAAATACTATAGTAGATGGTAATCATTTGGCCCTACCACCAGATCGGACAGCACACTCTGGGACAGAGGAACGGGAAAGGATGTTGAGCGGTGCCTTATGGGCAGCATGTAGTTCGGTTTATCCATGCATGTATACAAATGAAAGCTTCATGTCACTAGTGTTTAAGCAAGAGAGGCAATAGGAATCCACGATAGTCTTATTCTCATGCTTCATTCGTGTCCCTATCTTGTCTTAAGACACGTACACTACCTTGCACGCGTTGCAGCTGACAGAGAGCGTAGCACTTTCTTTGGCCCAGATGGCAACGGCCATGCAGCCAGGCTGCGTTGCTCAGGACAGAAAGCAGAGAGGAGAGAAGGTTGGCGGTGGGTCCCACTGTTCTATGCAAAATTGCACCAGGGAATTGATGGGAACAGTTCCATTTGTTACACGACGATCACATGGCTTTCACTCTTTGTTTTGCACTATTGCACCATAGCGTTTATTTGCACTAAATATATCTACTACAAAAGAAGCCGACATTAACACATCGCATTTCCAGTAATAGCGGGCACAAAAATTTCGCTATTACAGGGCGTAGTCATTTATGTCATCGTGGACAACGCTATTGCAGGCTCCACTGTAATAGCGGGTGATGATGACATGAGCGATAGCCGATATTGAAATTGCCAGTAATAGCGGACTGATAATGGAAAAAAATCCAATAATAACGGGCATAGTGACATCATCTTGAGCCCGATATTACCGTGCATCCGCAGCCCAACTCGAAGCCAATATCAGCCCGCTTATATATATAGTCACTAGGGTTTGAGAAATTAGCTTAAGTCCCGAGCTCTCCTCAGCTCCCACCTCCCAAGCCGCCGCCTCCCACCCTACTTTCTCTCTCTCTCTCTCTCTCTCTCTCTCTCTCTCTCGATCTATCTATCTATCTATCTTTCTCTCTCTCTCATCACGCACCTCTGGCAACCGTCACTGGCGCGCCTCCCCGCGCAGCCGGCTCCGACCACCCCTCTCTGCCCTGTGCCGTGTGCGACTCCCTGCAGGCGGCGTCCCTAGAGCCCCTCCCCGGTGAGGAGCGGAGCCGCCCCTCCCCACCCCGGCCAGCTATAGATACGGAAAGGGGGAGCCGCCACCTCCCCTCCCTGGCCGGCAGCAGATCCGGAAACGAGCCGCCGCCCGTACCCACCCCGACCGGCTATGGATCAAGCGAGGGGAGCCACCGCCTCCCTACCCCGGCCGGCAGCAGTTCCATCAAGGAGCCGCCGCCCTTCCCCACCCCAGGCGGCTGTAGATCCTGCGAGGGGGAGCCGACGGCTTGGGAGGTTGGAGTTATAGTATGGAATGATTCTACCAGTGCCTGTCCAACAGAGCAAAACCAATACTACACCTTGATGGTTATCTATGAATAAGATAGATTCAGTATTTATCAATATCTCAATAAACTCCTATAGAAGTTGTAAATTAAATAGGAAAACATCTTGTGCCTATGAATTATATGGCATTTCAGGAGTAATACTTGGTTCAGTTTGTCACAGATACTTATTGATTAATGGTATGGAAACCATCAGCAAAGTGAAGTTCTGTGTGACATTCATTCTGTTTGTAAACATTAAAATTGTCACTTAAAGATCAGTAATCAAACAAAATAACTATCAGATGGATTGCTATTATCTTGAAGTCTAGTTGGTAAACCTCTTTTCTTATGTTGCTGTTATCAAATCAGATGTTAATGAGTTGTTTTTTAAGATAATGGAAAAAAATTACAAATGAGTTGTTGTGATATCGAAATGTGAACTATTATGCTATCATAAATTTTAAACCGAAATAGAACTGCAACGTTGTTTCTATTGTGCTTTATTTACAATAGATGGGAATCAATTCTTTCCAAGATTTGTTGTGTTCTGCATCTTAAGGAATGCTTGCACCTACTTTAAATAATTCTACACTAAACTTCTTAACAGATCAAGCACCTTGTAGTATTGACACGAGCAGAATACCTTCAACTTCTGTGTGCTGTGTTTAATCTGTCGTTCTCCTGTGGTTGCCCAGAGTTGGCAGCAGCTCATCAGGCGAACATAGTATACACATCATGTGGAGGAGGTAACAGGGCGTAACGATTCAGAGGAAAATGAACTCCTTTAAACCATGACAAAGGGGGTGACGAATGCAGAACTTATATCACAGAACTTATTATATAAAAATATTTAGTGAGTACTTGTCGTACTACCCTAGATGAAGAAACAAGTTTGTAAACCTAAAATTGCACAGAAAAAGTTATGAAAAAAATATAAATGACACATATGATAAATATTGTGGTCTAAGGTTGAACTGAACGACAAATCCAAACAAGACCGTCAACCTATCGTAAACAAAACTGAAAGTTGAGTTATTATTCAACCTAAGTAACATTACAAGAGATTTGGAGGTTTGAAAAGTTACACAGAAATGTGAAGAAAATTTGGCAAAATACAAATTCACCTCTCAAATCTTAATAAAAAGAAGAAAAGCTAACTGGTAGCATAATCAATATTACATAAATGTTTACTAGAGTCAAAATATAGTAGTGTTAATCTTCAATTGTCTTAATGTAAAACTAGGCTGCTTGCAAAGGTTTCCTTTCAAACCAATCAACTCATGTAGCATGTCCTCCTTAAATTGTTGAATAATGATCTGTATGAAAATGAAAGAAAAAATAATATTAGATGATGTCAGTGGCTATAAACCAGCCTGATAATTTTGTTGATTTATGGTGTCCATTGATTTGAGAATCCTAACAGCAACGACAGCTTCGTAAACAAAAGTAGTCTTTCCTAGGAGACACAATAGGAGATATGGATGCCATTTTTTGTTGATGCTGCGGATTTAAATCCTGATACAATAGGAAAAAAATATTGTTTGGGTGCCACTCATAGATATGAAGGACGCGAGAAAGGGAGGTAAGGAGGAAGATGAAATGGGGACTGAGGGTGGCGGCGTGGCAAAAATGATGAATCACAAATGGAAATTGTGTACTTTATTCTAAAAATGTTTTTCAAAATTTTCAGATTAAAATTTGAGGCAATTTTGAGTTTAAACAAAATATAGCAAAAAACTTTTATCCGAAAAAATTGAATTTTTCTTTGCATATAGTATAGACTGAGACGAATCTATTTTGCTATTGTAGCAAAAATAATGCAGCAATGAAAGCACAATAATCTAACAACCAAAGTGATCGAAGTGGCAGATAAGAGAAGTGAAATTAAATCCGATGGCAAATAAGAGAAGTGTAAAATTTTGATAGCAAATAGGAGAAGAGTATAATTTTGGATGGCAAATAAGAAATTTGCTCATCAATCAAAGGGCAGAAAGCCTTGGGTGAGGCAGATTCCAGTTGGATCATGCGTCGAAATTGACGGTCCCGATACTACGTGCTAGGCAAGCGCTTGCTAAATTGAGTTTTCGATATAAAATACAGCCACTTCCACTGCTGATGCATGCTGGTTCGGACGATAGTGCATCTTCCACTATGGGTCACATGGGGTCAACGTTTACCGCAAACATGTTAGTTCCGAAGAAGATAAAAAGTCGAAGAGATGGAGTCATTGATGCTTCCCAATCTTATGTGACTAGATCTCTCACTCGCTTTGCCATGTTTCTTTAGTCCACTTCTTCCAGCACCTTCTAACTAGCCTAATGATTCATTCGAGAATGTCTATCACATGAAATGCATATGTACTAACCAGACGAAGGGGGATCTCTCTTTGATAAGAATGTCTCTTCTATGCAAATTGAAGTGAAACAACTTTGGTCGATTGTAATGCGCTGCTGTACAAAATGTAGCATGGCTAGAAAGATAACACTGATATATGAAATACCAAAAACAGAGTCATGAATTATTGCAGTATATAGATGATATTTTGATTTCGGGATAGTACAAAAACTAATGCGTTGAAGGAAATACATGCAGGCTATAAAAGACCCTATAGTACATGGTATTAATTTGTTCCACTCTGGGACAGCACACTCTGGGACAGAGGAACGAGAAACACTACAGGAAACAGATTATATGCCGTGTGCCCCTGGCACACGGCACAAACTCCCATAGTGAAAGGGTATTGTGCGGTGCCTTATGGGAAGCTTCTAGTTTGGTTTATCCATGCATGTATACAAATGAAAGTTGCATGCCACTAGTGTTTAAGCTAGAGAGGCAATACAAATCCCACATGATCTTATTGTCATGCTTCATTCGTGTCTCCGTCTTGTCTAAGACACCGACACTACGTTGCACACGCTGCATCTGTTAGAGAGTGAAACACTTTTTTGGCCCAGATGAATGACATAATTTCGATGAATAGTTGGTTGACGTGGACTTTATTTGTGTAGATTGTGCGGCACACATGACATGCTGGTAAGTTTCACGACGCTCGACGACCACAAAAGCACCACTTGTTTCAGCTCGACATGTTTAACCCTGCAGCATGTGACTCATGGTTCCTAATGTTTCGCTCCCACACACGTGGTCGTACCTGAGAACCTGTGTGAAATTCAAAATAGGGCCTAATTTCTAAGAAATATCTTAGAGAATTATTAATTTAATGTCAACAATCTTTTGTCCAGAGAGACGGTTCATTATCAAAATTGAATTCAAAAAGACTTATGACCAAATAAAGTGGTCATTTCTTCAACAAACACTCGAGATGAACGGTCATAGGAGGAAGTGTAGAAATCAAAGTCAATGACGACATTGGACACTTCTTCCAAAAAAAAGAGGGTTGCTTCAAGGCCACCCCATGTCCCTAATTTCATTTAGTAGTCGCTGATCTGCTAGCCCTCATTACTAAAAGGGTTAATTACAATGGACAAATAAGGGTAATCATAATGCATCCGACTGATCATGGATTATCCATACTGCAATATGCTAACGACTGTTTTGGGGGGGGGCTCGAACCGGAGCCCCCTTGCAGGGAGGCTTCACGCCTCTCCCCTTTTCTCTAACGCTGACCAGGTCTTTTGCTAAGTGTGCAGGGAACCAAGCTACGGACCCGGTGAAGTACAGGTGCGGCTCGGCCGGGGGTATAGAGCGCGGCGTAGAGCGAAGCCACCGCGAGGCGCGAAGCGACCCGACGGGACTTCGCCCAACGGTGCTTCACAACCAGGTGCTTAGCCGGCGCGGAGCTGGACGCAGCTTGTGCAAAGACCGGGATGCCATTGGAACCGACATAGGGTTGCATCCTTTTAGGTCTACCAGGAGCAGTTCGCCGAGGATAGAACGCTCATGTAAAGTTGTGGTTCCCCACGACTATGAAAGGAGACCAAGGTCACCTCAGAATACACATGTAATCTCCAAGCTAACCTCGCTATAAGGGGTTGTTACCTCATCACGTTTTCCATTACTCATCCAGTATCGTATTTGTTGTGTTCGGTGGACTAAGTCTGTTTGTCTCTCGGTGCTTAGGACACCAACATTGGTGCCCACAGTGCGTGAGCCCGAAGTACAAGCTCACGATGACCAGTTCCACAAGGACCACGGCGGACGCTCAGCCACATCGAGAGCTACCGGCTGGACCATCAAGGATTACTTCGACCCAACTAGAGCAAAGCCATAGACCACCTTCGCAGTCAACACAACTCCGGATAGAGCACTCACCACACGAAGAGCAGGGCAACAGCAGAAGCGAGAGGCCGACCATCAATACCAAAAACCAGGCAAGATGCCATCCATTCAAGAGGAAAATGATTCCAGAGACCGCAAAAGTTCAACCAATAGCACTGCGTCGGCACAAGAAGTTGAAAAACTGTGAAGAGACAACTCAGCCTTGCAAGAAGTGGCCTTGAGAAAAAAGTTTCTAGAAGAAAGAGAGGCACTTGCTCAAAGAAAAGCGCAAGCATGAAGACTGACAAGCGAAGTCAGGCTATTGCAAGCAAGAGCGAAGCACTAAAGCCAGCAAAATCAAGCAATAGAAACCCTGCATCAAGTGCAGCAGCATAGCAGAGTGCCATACCCAGAGCCGCTCACACTTCCACCACAGAAGCTCGAAGACCAAAGCGAGCAAAGGCACCACACGCAATGATTGCAAGCAAAAAGGTTCGTAAGCATGATATCAAACGTCCCAACACTTTGCAGAATGGCTGATGAATAGGTCGAAGTGGTCGCACATGCCTATACATTCTCGGAGGCTGACCTGGAACTAAAAAGCTACCCTCACATAGATGCTTTCGTGATTGAAGCTCACATCGACAAACGGCGAATGGACAAAGTACTGGTGGAGAATGGTAACCAAGCAGACATTGTGTTTCATAACACATTTCTAATAATGGGATACACATACCAGGACTTAGAGCTGTCCAGCATACCCTGATTCGTAACTCGGAAAAAGCATACTGGCAGTTTTATCGGAAAAATAAAACTACCAGTATCCTTTGGGGATGCAAGCAACTCAAGGACCAAATTCATAACATTCCAGGTGGTTGACCTAAGTTATCCTTACTTCGCAATACTGGGAAGACCAACCATCAGCATGTTCGAGGCGGTAATTCACAACGCATACCTTCTCGTGATGATACCAGCACCAAAGGGAGTAATAACATTAAAGGGAAACCAGCAGGAACATTGAAAGAGGCTTCGCTCCGGAGGTGGCAAGCATCCGTCGTGTCGGAGCGCTAACAAGAGAGCACGTCAGCGAAGAGGAAAAGAGAAATACCAAAAGGGAAGAAGAAAGAAAATTGTGCAAAGGAGGAAAGGGATCATGCCGATAATGAAGCAGTTCCAATACAATCAGATGATAAAACAAAAGCATGTTGCTCGACAAACAAGTGCTAGGGCAATCAGTCATCATTGGAGCAAACCTATCTCAATACGAATAGAAAAGACTTCTCCGATTCTTGCTAAAGAACAAAGACGTCATTGCATGGTCATCACGAGACCTCGAGGGGCGTGAGTACAAACATAATAGAGCACAAGCTGGAAATTGACCTGAGTGTAAAACCGAAAAAGAAAAAGCTCCGGATGGCTCAAGTGTTAAGAGAAGTGAAATACCCCAGATGGTTGGGAAACATAGTAATGGTCAAGAAGAAAAGTGGAATGTGTAGAATGTGCATAGATTTCACATATCTGAATAAAGCATGCCTAAAAGAGGATTTTCTGCTGCCAAAAATAGACAAGATAGTCGGTGCCACCACCGGAAGCGAACCGTTGTCGAGTGCTTGACTGGTTTTCGGGGTATCATCAGGTTTGGGTCAAAAAAGAGGACGAAGAGAAAACAAGCTTCATCACACCTTTCGGCACGTACTACTTTATTAGAATGTCGGAGGGGCTAAAAAATGCAAGGCCTATATTTTGCAGAATGTAAAGGAAGGTATTCGAGTTATAGATACACAAAAATGTTCATGCCTAATGTCAACAACGTGATAGTCACAAGTAAAAAAAGGGAAAGCCACACGGATGACCTCGCAGAAACTTTAGCCAATCTCAGAGCGGGGATGTTAAAACTGAATCCGGAAAAATACATCTTCAGCGTTTTGAAAGGAAAAGTGCTCGGGTGCTTAGTAAACTCAGAAGGTATTGAAGCAAACCCAGACAAGCTGAATGCAATCATAAACATGCAGCCATCTCGCAATAAGAAGGAAGTGCAAAAGCTGACCGAACGAATGGCCTATGGTTCTTCAAGATACTGAAGGGGGGACAGAAGTTTCAAATGGGGCAACGACCAGCAAAAAGCCTTTGCTGAATTGAAGGAGCACTTAGCGCAATCAGCAAGGATGGCAAGCCCGAAACAAGGCGAAGTGCTCCTCCTCTATATATCCGCAAACCACTTCGTAGTCAGCGCAACCCTAGTCCATGAGAAGAAAACAGGAAGTCTGATAGACAAGAGTGGATAAGAGAAAGAGCTCTTCGAACAGAACCCAGTTTACTTCGTAAGCGAAGCGCTTGCAGGGTCAAAACTTTTCTACTCATAAATGGAGAAGATTTGTTATGCGATAGATATGGCAGCAAGAAAACTGAGGCATTACTTCGAGGAGCACATAATTAGAGTCCTCGCAAACAAACCACTCAACGACATCTTTGAAACAGAGAAGCCTCGAGTAGTGGGCAAATGGGCAATGGAATTATCAGAACATGTAGTCTACTTCGAAAGGTGAAGCACGGCAAAATCTCAAATACTGGTAGACTTCGTAGCAGATTGGACATCACCGGGATATTTCGTAGAAGGGCCGGTGATAGAAGCGTTCGGATAATTCGAGTGTGATGGTGCGTGGGGCTGTACATGTCTCGATTTTGAAACAGATACTGTACTTTATCTTTGGGTCTCTAGTCCACAGATCACAAGGCTTCCTTTAACATCATGCCGTCTACGTGTTTCTTGAACACATTGGGAGGTAGCCCTTTCGTGAGTGGATTCGCGAGCATCTTTTCTATTCTAATATGCTCGAGACTTATGGTTTGATCTCGGACTTTATCCTTCACAACATAATACTTTATGTCAATATATTTTGCAGCACCACTTGACTGATTGTTATGAACATACATGACTGTGGGCTCATTGTCACAGATATAACTTCGAGTGGTTTTTCAATACTATCATCCACTTTCAAATCGGGTATGAACTTCTTTAGCCAAATCACCTACCCCGTAGACTCGTAACATGCTATAAATTCGGCATACATTGTTTAACCCATAGTAATAGTCTGTTTAGAGTTTTTCCTTCAAATAGCTTCCCCTGCTAGGGTGAACACATATCCTGATGTTGACTTCGTGTTATCTTTTGCAAAATCAGAATCCGCATAGCCCACTACTTGGAGTGAATCGACCACATATATGTCAACATGAGGCCTTTCGTTCTCTGCAAATAACGCAAGAATTTCTTTACCAATTTGTAGTGATCTAAGCCCGAATTACTTTGAATTCTACCAAGCAACCCGATGACAACAGTTAAGTCAAGGTACGAGCGCACTTGTGTATATTGTAGACTTCCAACAGCTGAAGCATACCGAACGACTTTTATTTCGTTGAGCTCAACTTGAGTTTTGGGGCATTGAAAATGCCTATACTTGTCACCCTTGGCTATAGGAGCATGTGTGGATCTACATTTGTGTATATTATATTTCTTCAATACCTTTTTGAATTATGACTTTTGGGACAGTCCCAACACACCTTTTGCTCTATCTCGGTGAATTTCACCGAGGTCTTTCATGTCCCGAGGAAAAGAATTTCTTTGTCTCATTTGGTAGATTAATATCACTACTAGCAAAATAAATTTCCCGTTCTTGAACTTTGCATAAATGCAGTTGTCCTCCATATTTTCTTGGAACCCAAATTCTTTATCGTCTCATCAAACTTTAAGTACCACTGCCTTGAAGCTTTTTTCGTCCATAAATGGATCTCTTTAGACGACGACCCATGTTTTCTTTGTCTTGCATAGCAAAACGTTTCGGTTGTCTCGTGTAGGCTTTTTCATCCAGATCCCTATTTAACAATGCTGCTTTTACATCCATCTGATGTAATTCTAAGTCATAATGTGCCACTAGTTCCATTACACTTCGAAGGAATCCTTACATACAAGAGATGGGATAATATGTCTCGTTATAATCAATCCCTTCTCTTTGCGTGAAGCCTTTAGCCACAAGTCGCGCTTTAAATTTTTCTATATTCCCTCGAGGGTCATATTTTGTCTTTTAGACCCATTTATAGCCTAATGTTTTGGCACCTTTTGGAATTTTCTCTAAATCCTCAACATCGTTGAGATTCATCGATTTCATTTCATCGTTCATGTCCTCCAACCATTCAGATGCATGTGTGCTTTTCACGGCTTCTTCATATAAGGTGGGATCATTCTCCATATGAAAGTCTTCTATATTATATGGTTCATAATCAAGACTTATGGCCACGAATGCTTTTTGGAATTTAGGAAAGTCTTTCTTGTAATGTCCTTTCTTCTTGCATTGGAGACACTCAACCTTTGCCACTGTCCACTCTGTTGGCTGCTGAGGCTGCTTGCCCTTTCCAGCTGGAGGTTCTTCTTCTTGTTGTCCACCACAAGGTTAAAAGAGCCACATTTGCCTCATTGATCCTTTCATCCTCTTAGACACAATTAGCTATCAGCATGTGAAACGTCCACTTCAGGAATGATGTTGTAATTGACAACGAAGTTGTCAAAAGGCTTGATCAAGGACGCCATGACTAGATGGACTACAAAGTCACCTATCGGACCCAAGTCAATTGGAATCAGCTTGGAAGCCATGGCCATCATGTGAAGGATGTGATCCCTCATACCATTACCAGTGCACTACTCAGTCACCAATTGATTAATCAGCTGAGTAGCATAATTTATTGAAGGGCCGATGAACTGTGCCTCTCATAGGGGTGCCAGGCTCATTAGGATGGGGTGTTGTCAACACCCAATCCAACTCTCGTAGCACAAAGGCTAGGTCCAGCCTGGCTTTCCAAGCTCCATAGTTATCCCCCTTCAACATCAGGATATCCTTGATGCAACTCATCAAAGAGGGTCCTAAAATACAACCATGTAAAATGAGAACGCAATTCTATTATGAAAACAACCAATATGCTTTAAAATCAACATCACCATTGCATAGAAAATAGATATAATGCACAAACTATCATAACCATGATATTGTAATTAATAACTTTGGTAAGAAAATAACAACATAAATGCTCCTACAATTAAAATTCTCCTGTTGGTTTGAAATTTATTTTGAGAAACCACTAATTATCATCTATTTAATGAATAACGCAGCGAAGAATATCACAATAATGTATGAACAGTAGCAAAAAAACATTATTTACCCTCTAAAAATTTTATCTCGTTGGTTCAAAAGCTTATAGGGGTAAAAACATCCAAATAAGCAAATATTGCATTCAAATTTGACATAAAACAGGTCAAAAACAATAATCAAACAATAATGTTCATTCATCACCAAAGTTAGACCATTTCAGTTTTCAGCCTGCTGTTCACAACAGCATGCAAAACTTTGCGGCCCATGGCCTTCTCACGCGAGTGCGAAAACCGGTCACACCGGCGCGTGCTTGGGCACATAGCTCGGTAGCGAGGAGTTGGGCCGTGGAAGCGGCCCAGCTAGCCGTAGCGCCCTACCTCGCCGGCCACCAGGAGCCATTGACCACCGATAGACGATCCAAGGCATGTTTCGCTCAAACATAACCAGGCCCCCCCCCCGAAACCCTAGTTCCATTGTCACTCGTTCACCTCACATGCCACACAATGGCGATGGCGGAGCGGCCCTTGCGCGGTGGCCCGTGGCCACCGGCACAAGTGAGTGGTGGCTCCGCCGCCACCGGCGCGCGCGCGAGAGAGAGATCTAGAACACCAGGAGGACTACGAGTAGCCGAGGCTAGAGAGGTTCGCAGTGGAGGAGGACGACTCGGTGTTGATAGCCATCGGTGCTCCCATGATGTAGTCCAATGGCGGGCTCGATTGGTGATAGCCAGGGTCGCATGCACGGCCTTTAGGTTCTCCAAAGGCACTGCCGTCGATGGCGCAACCTTCAATATTGTCTTCCCGTCATCGACTTCGCAACCCTCAAGATTGGTTAGGGTTTGTGGGGTGAGGTTGCGGCGGCGGCAAACTTCTTATTTCATGCTCGAGCCGACCCCCATCCCCTTTTATATGCGCAGCGAGACATGGGCCCAGCAGTTATAATCGGTCCGGGCACCCCGATCGGGCGTGGTGAAGGGTGTTGGGGCCATCCTTGTGGAGATCAAAACTAACACCATCTAATTAGTAGGTACTAGAAGTGAGTAAACTACATACCAGTGGATTGAAACACAACAAAGATATTGAGAGAATTAGTTTTCAACTTGTAGAATGCATGTTTAAGATTGGGAAGCATCAAGGACCGCACGGCCTCGATTGTTACATGTTATTTGGATCCAACATCCTGTGACGTCCCACTCCGGGGACTACACTATGCATACGTACCAATCCTTGGAACAGTAGTTGGTACACACATCGATGATACAAATCCAAGTACAATGACCTTTATTTATTCCTTAAAGGGATACAGCTAGGGGATACATGGTCTGAATTACAAGCAAAGAGGTGGATAGGCCAGCCTCACATAAAAGAAAACACATTGGGAAGCTTCATAAACTCCATAGGCAACATCGAGCGAAGGACACGACCTACTCCTCATCTTCATAACAATCACCATCTCCATCCGAATGATTTAAGCAACGGGTGAGTACATAAGGTACTCAATGAGCTCTACCACTCGTCAATGGATTATATATATGTAATCTGGATCTGGTCAAGGTGTGATCAGAGGTTTAGCGGAAAGCGTGGATGCAATGGGCTCACTACAAAAACAATTGGGTTTTTGTAAGAGGAAAAACATTTTTGTAATTTTAGTTGGTTGGACCTGGGGGAGATCTTCATCGATCCCGACAGTTACCATACTTTTAGTTGAGCCTTCCGACCGAAGGTCATAACAGCTCTCGCACACCGGCCAACACCATTTCCAAAACACATGGGCGCAAGGTTGCCCACTCACACATCAAGGGTTTAATATTTGTGGCTAATCAACGAGAGCTCAAGGTTTGGTGTGTCAATATACCGTGACAACGGACATCTAGATAGTTTTACACTCGTAGAGGTTGTACACTTTACCCACGAGGCTATATGTTCTTTGCTACGGAACACATAACGCTGCCACCGCAACTAGGCACGCTCACAAGTCCACCCCGAATGCCAAGGGATCCGACGCGTATGACACAAGCATACCGTCCACCATATATGTGCCAAGTACTAGACTTCACCAAATAAGAGATCCTTGGACCTCCGTCATCTACTACACCCGGTGGAACTTCTTGCTGCGTAACCCAAGGTCCGGTGCACGATCCCGCCCATAACAGGTTCCGTGGTTGTACACTAAATCACCAATTTGGGGTCCGAAGAACTGGTCCTTATATGGCAGGGCAAACACTCGTCCATCGCAAGTGGACATCATCTAATCATCAAGTACTCTACATCAATACTAGGAGTTTCACCCACGGCCACTAGTATTTCCCACCAAGCTTCACCTTAACACAATTGGTCTAATCACCCACCCGTCAACACACACCACCAAACTCATTTTCCAACATTTTCATGAACAAGGTGTATGATGATGGACGAGTAATAGCTTCCTAAGCATGATACTACAACATTATCATTAACATAGTTAACAGTAACATCTAGGTTTATCGGGTGTTCTATCGGCAATCAAGGATATAATGTTCATATCTATAGTGATTTGAACATTATCATACAACAATTGGGCTCTAGCAAAATAGTTGCAAGGATATATGCATATAAGAGTAGCTTCTTATATAGGTGCGAGAATAAGCAGAGTAATAGGATCAATTGTGGTCTAGGAATTGATAGCGCTTGCCTCCTAACACGTCCTCGAAGTCTTCCTTGTAGTCCGAGTCCTCTAGCTCCTGCTCCTGGTTCTCCTCGTCTACGAGACGGCGTTCAAATATGTAAACTACCGTCACATATAATAATGAGAACAAAAAGTAATAACAAGCAAAAACCAGTTAAATTGTAGTGAAGAGGAAGGCTCCGGAGGCTAGGGTTTGTTATGACGATTACCTAAAACGGAGATACGGTTGAAATTATGGCCGTCGGAGGTTCTAGGGTTATTTTGTAAAATGGCCATGGCTGTTATTAAAAGGAAAGATATTTTACTAATTTCTAGAAAGTGGAGGGGCTAAATTGCAAAAATGCGTTTTTGTCGGATCGGGGACCTATTCGTAATTTTGGAAAAAATTGAGGGGTGTTTATGTAAAATTCTAGGGGCTCTTAAATAATATTAGAAAAGGCCTGGGGGCATTTGTAAAAGTGAGTTTACTGGGGGATATGGGATTTATTTTTCTATTGGAAAAGCGTGGAAATGGTCCACGGTGGACCGATGGGCGGCGCGGCCGGGCGCTTGTGACACCCCTACCTTGCAAAGCAAGAGGGATTATTGCACAGGACCACATCGGGGGACATTCGACGAAGCAAACGTTCATTGCACATACCTTAATGATAGATCCACAATTTTCATATACATATTTCGGGTACATGAGTGGCATTTTTTTACATTGAAGTTCATACACTACATAGAGTCCGAAATTCAGATTTCATTACAATACTTTACTTTACGTGAGCGGAAGCGTGAATAAACTCTACGATGTTAATCTTAAATGCAACACATCAACCGTAGATGTGCCACATTATGCTCAATAGGCTCATCTGCACAAAATATTAACAAAAAAGCCCCGAGTATCTAATATACTCCATAAGTCTTACCCGACAAAAATGGTTTCCAAAACCGTCAAAATGCGAGAGGGCTCACCGGGCTGACTGGAATTGCCAAAAGCAACACCTATTCCAAGTCTAAAATTCCATATTTTAGCCATATTAAGAGGGTTGTGACATAGATATAAATTTAGTGCAAGACTAAGAAACATGGTTGCAATACATGACTTTAATACTTCAAAAACAGCAAGTTCATCATCATATTCCATATCATTACTACGATATGATCTGCTCGAGACAAGTGGTACTCATTATAGGGAGGGATGGCGATATATATCGATTTTATTCCTGCAGGAGAAACCCAAATGCACGACATACGTATCGTGTAAGAACACGTATGACCACCTTTCATGAGATCATCATAGATATGAGCCAGGTGTAACCTGCACGTGTATGTCCTCCTTGCAACCACGGTTCGTCGGGTCCAGGGATAAACCACACACCCTCCATCTACTCACAAACCCATGCAACCACCGTGACCGACACTTAGCACAAAGGGTGGAGTGACCGTCCAACACTACGACTCTCAAGTTACATCAGTTTACCAACTCTCATACGAAGGTACGCATTTGGTACACAACTCAATACTTGCTCGCGGAGTCACAATGAACGGTCCTCAACCGACACGCACGGGGCTATGGTGAACGACTGCCAACCTTGTCATCGTATTCCTACTCGTGCACTTCCCTGTACGGTCTCCAATTAATTCCATATGAGAGGGTAGCAATAATTGAATCCCTAGACCGAGTGGCCTCCGAACCGCTAGGTGTTGCTACCGAGGACACATTAAGCATAGCACACTAACGAAAAGATTATACCTATCCAAGACCATAGGAATAAGGATCATAATGCAACTAGTCTACGATCAACTCCTAACATAAGTGCACAATACATAATATAGACATATGTGGAATTAAAATCGGAAACTAAACAATTGGGATTATGCACCGGGGCTTGCCTTGGGACGAGTCGAAGTTAGCACTCTCGACCAAGTTCAATTCAACGAGATCCAATTCGTGATTTCTTTCTCCGATCGGAGTCCCTATATGGATGCAATGCATGATGTGAGGATGGATGCATACACAGAGATTTTGTTCATGGAACCTTCTCAACAATGATTTAAATGATGATGTTTTCATGAAATAAACATGCTTATGCATGGGAAGATGATGGTTGCATATGGATGATAAACCATGATTGTATGTCAAGGGGACAAACTTCTAATTAGACAAAACATTAATTAAACAACATAAAACCATATACTCTAGGTAGGAAATGAAATATGCCCATGACATAAAATAATACATGACTTTCTAAATGTCTTATATGGCAACATGAGCATCACTCAAAATGTATTAAAAACACTCCTATATGTGATGCCTTGCTGCCATGTGCATGAAGATGGGCACAGTAGATGATGATCATGCACTCGAAGGCAAAGTTAACATGGACTATGTATAAAAAGGCTATATGACAACATGTGATGTGATTCTCCTTAACTTAGCAAATTCTAAATGAGCACAACATTGCAATCAACCATCTCATACATGCTCTTGGTGAATACATATAAAAGAAACATTATTATGTAAGTAGATTGTATAAGACTTGGCTAGTGTACTATATGGCAACATGAGCACGGCATATGATGTATAGGAGACAATTGCCTATGAAATAGTTGCTGTCATGCACATGATTGAGCTCCTGATCGATAAGTGCTTGCATGGAAGGTGAAGATTTTTTATGACAGGCATATAGAACGATGACACACTATGTGATGCCATTACAGTACTCAATGAGCCGAAATGAAGTAAAAGGTTCAATATATCATTCCATACATGATTTCTGTAAAAATATCTACAACGACCATGATTAAGCCTAAGAAGCATATATGCACCGAGTAGGGATGGTGGCATGCATGGGTATCGATAAATATGGTAATTTATCATTTTATGCAAATATGAACTTGTCCACTTATAATTAAGCAAGTAAAGCTATAACACTCCTAAACATAAATTCTAGGAACACTTCATTTACTCATGATAAAGATGGTCATGGATAAAAGAAATGCTTGTACCTGAATTATGCATATAGGACCATATGGTATTATGTGATGAAATTCTTAGGACTTAGAAACACTTAAATGAGGCAAGGGGTATACAAGCAAGTGCATGTATGAATTCTGTAAAACACATAAAAGAATCATGAGTGTGCATAATAAACATGGATGCACCGTCTATATGCTTGCATATGATTTAAACACGGCATTATGTAGATATGTCATTTTGTACAAATATTACAAAAGCTATTTATACTTAGCAATTAAACACATGAACAAATTCCAAATGTGAACATGATGATGAAACATGATTTTTCCTTGTGATTGAGCACCAGAAGCAAATATGTTTACATTTTACTCATTTTTCCTAAATAAAGCTTTTCCCTAGTTAATCAACTATAACAATTATGCAGAGAAATTTTACCATTTAAGCAAATGTAAGTATAGACATCCCTAAACATGATTTTGATGCCAAATCCTAATTTACTCATGATGAGCACCAGAAACAAATAAATGAACATTTATATATGCATTTTTCACATTTAAGCAATTATAGCAAATATAACTTATATAAACATATGATGACCAATATGATGCAAACATGCTCAAATGCACCAAATTCGTGTTCTATGTGATGAAACTGCTGTGAGGAGTGTTGGGGTCACATTTTATAAAAGTTGCATATGCTAAATATTTAATTTCTTAGATTTTTAAGGCTTATGGTGATAACATCTTTATTCGCATAAAATTTTGTTTTTTCACACATAAGTATATGTCATAAAATGGTTCATTGTAAAGTACACCTCTCAAGCTTTGCAAAAAGCTATCATTTGCATTTTTCTGACCTGTACTTTTAAAGATATGAATTTTTTTAAATTTCATAAATGTTTGCAAGAATTACGAGAATGTCATTGGTCAATTTTTTTGAATGGCTGGCACGAGCGGTGGCGCTCGGTCGCCGGAGACGGGTGGTGGTTCGTCGGAACAGCGAGGGACTACGCGCCTAGGCCTGAATCTCGCCGCCTAAGCATGTTTTCGCACGACGAAGAAGATGGGATGGGGCGCATGAACTGGGGCTCACCGGAGTAGGCTGGCTACGGGCGACGGTGGATGCGAGGGCTTTAGCGCCGCTGCTCGTCTAGCTCGGGGCACCGGAGGAGGGGCTTCCAGGTCCGGGAGCTCCGTCATGACACGTAGAAGGCCGACGTCGGTGAGGCTGGGTCGGGGATGCCGGGAAACAGGGTCTCACCGTGGAGGTACTCTCGCGGCCATGACCGACGATGGGGAAAAATGACGCCTGCACCAAACTCGGTTGAGCCAAGCCGGAACAAAGGGCCGGGGAGTGCGTGGGACTCTTGCAGGTTCCATTGCAAAGAATCGAACAACGAGCTCACCTAATCAACGAATTTGACAGGGACGGCCATGGCGGTCGATGCTGGAGTTTTCCTTCGGTTGGCACTGGTCTTACGGGAATGAAGTCAGCTGGGCATGTTGGAGTGTGGTGCGAAGCTTTGGGGAGCTGTTTTGATGCTTGCTGCTGTGGGCGAGTGCGAATGGCAGTTGGGGGGGGGGGCTCGGTCATGGCGGTAGGGAAAAGGGAAAACCCATGGCGGCGATCGATGAAGGAGCGTTCTGCATTGATTCCACGCAAAGGAAGGGTGCGCGATGCGTGTGGCGGCACTATGGTGTGAGGACGGCGGGCGGGCTGGCCGGGATGGGCACAAACACCGAGAGTCGCTGGCAAGTGGAATCCTTTTCTGGTTTAGCTCCAAAACAATAGTTCTCCTCCATATTTTTCCAAACCAAAGTTTGTGCATACTCCTCACATTATGCTGAACAATTTCTGTTATAGGCCAAAGATGAGACTTTGCTTTGAAAAAAATCTTAAGAATTCAGGCAAAAATATCCTAGGGATTTAGGCCATGAGGAAAATGAAGCAAAAATATCCTAAAATTATGTTTTCATATGCTCTACAAGGATTTGCAAAAATATTGGTATGCTTCCATGGAGACTCATTGAGTTTTGACAAGTGGGGTTTAAACCTAATTTGAATTCAAATTTCCAAAACCCTACCTTATCATTTCAGGTGCCTAATCATTTAATTTAGAGTTTTAAACCACACAATTAATATAATGGTACTGTTCACATGTGCGTGACATGGGGATGTCCGCACGCCGGTGGGGATGGGACACGCGAGCGTGGCGGTGAGATGGGAGGATGCACAAGCTTGCCGGAGACATGGGCGACGACGGTGGAGGGGGAATGGGGATGCGGAGACTTGGGCAACGGGTGGAGCTCGGCTCAGGAGGAGGGGGCTCTAGCGACCGGACGGCAGATGGGGGAGAAGGAGGGCAGGCGAGAGGACGGTGTCGGAGCAGGTGGGGGAGGGAGAAGGGGAGCTAGGCGGGCGAAGCTTGCTCGCGAGCTTGGCCGAGGGCGATGAGCTCGAAGTCGAAGGGAGGGGCGACTTTTATAGGGCTGAGGCGGGGAGGTGGCCATGGCGCGGTGGCCAAGGTCACATAGCGCGGAGCACGGAGAGAAGGGGGGGGTCGAGTACAATGCGGAGGCGTGCCGGCAGAAGGGGAGGTGCTCGCGGTCGGGTCGGCACATCCGACGAGCGCGCGGCGCGGTTGGCCGGTGGAGGAGACGACGCGGAAGGCAGGTACGACGACGACGGGTGGGCGACACAGGGCCAAGGGGATAAGGAGGGGTAGTGAGGCCAAGGGAGGGTGGCGGCATGGGCGTGCGGGCCAGCTTGGGAGGATACACGTGGAGCTCGGGGCAACCGACAGTTGTGGGGGTGGGGACGCCCGGCCGGCACGCGTGCGCATGACGCGCGTCGTGCTTGCGGGAAGAAGGGGAAGGGGGCCAGGGGGAAGCTAGGCTGGGCCTAGGGTTGAGGGGAGTTGGGCCGAGTGAGGGAGAAAGGGGGTAGGGTGGCCTGTTTGGGGTATTATTCTTTTTCTTTTTCTATTCTTCCTTTCTCTACTCCATAAATTCAAATAAAATCATATAAACTTTGGATAAATCCCAATGAATTAAAATAAAGCAAAATAAAATAGAAGCAAGGCAATTAAAAAGAAACATCCAAGTTTTCAAGCTTCAGGATTTTATTTTAAAAATTTGTTAGTCATAGATTTAAATTAGGTTTTAAATTCCTAGTTATTTTCAAAAATATTTTTTCGGAGTAAAATAAAATGATTTATTTAGAAGATATTATTTTGGCCGAAAAATCGGGGTGTTACACATCCCTGTTGTTAACGTTGACCCATTGAATCCACAGCGGAAGATGGGTGCTTTGACCGGAAAACTACGTGACAATAATCATCAGGAACAGAAGAATGGGATGTGGTAGTAAAACAGAGAGAGCAAAATATAGTAGGATGTACGAGTACTATATTACTAGAGGGTGGATAACTCGAGTGCATTGTAATTTTCCTTCATCCTGTGTTTGTAGCGGGTGATGTGATATGAAACTAAGAGTTTATCCAAAGTGGGTTTAATACACAAGTTGCATGGAGCAGGCTCTTGGATATATTTGTGTCGAACATATTTCTGAAAGTGCAAGCTTGCTAGTTATCACGCAAGACCCAACAAGTCAAATGTGCAAGCAGACATCATTTATATCCAATGATTTTTAAGACATTTTGTGTGACGCGTAGGTCAAAGTACATATTCCAACAACCTCGCTACGAAAAACCTTATAAAAGGCATGCACGCCATAGAGGTGCTATCACCTGTCTCCTGCTAAGAGTCGAAGAAATTCCAAGCTAGCTACTATACCAACATAAATGGAGCCACAAGGGGAGGGAATAAAAGAAGCGGCAGAAATGTGCAGTGCAGGGCTGCGTTCCGTTGGGAATTGGAGGATTCAGGAACCACATGAATGGAGGTCGAGCAATGGAAGGCTTGGATACTTGTGAATTCAGCATGCACTGAAATCGATCACTTGCATAAGTACTGTCACAGGCGACCAGAATCGAAGCATCGGGAGTAGCATGGACAGAAATCCATCACTTGCTATAGGCGTGTCTTGAGACAGTAACTGCCTTGTGTTTCTCTGCCCGAGAGTAACTATAATGGGATACAGTCAACAGGCAAAATAACCCACGACATCAGCCAAATACGAACTGGAGGACTGGGAAATGCAAACAGAGAATGATGCGAGTGCCTAACAAGTCGCTGGCTCAGAGCAGGCTGAAGCGGCATGTACAAGGGCCAGACGCCCGGTTAAAGCCTACTGCCGACGATTAAGTAGGCGCATGCATAAGGCCAAGCGACTATGCAAATGTTGCTAACGGCCTCCACTATGGTGGAAATAAAAGAACCCAGCTTTACCGTGCCATATTGGACTATACCTTGCAATTGGTTTGTGAACTATACCTTGCAATTGGTAGGGCCTCCACAATGAACACTGTATATTAGCTTTACGGATGAACGTGGCATGCACCAAGGCCCCGATTCTGTAAGCATTTGAGGACGAGGAATAAGGCTCTAAAGCGTGTTTCAGTGTTCATAATTTGTGGTCGTGTCTATCAGTTAGTGTTTCTTTTGGTAGAGTTCATGTCGTCTGTCAGAGTCTTAAACCAGTTCCGTCGCCAGTCAGCCCATGTGCGGCTTTTTATTTTAATATATTATGGCTTGTTGCCCCTAAACCTTTTATTAATGTGATGGTTGAAGGGTTTGTCCGCTACCTTGGTGCAAGCAAAATCGATCTAATTGCTGCGCTGTTTTGACCACTAGCTTTGTGGTGACCATGGTCTTTCTCCTGGAGTTCTCTTTTGATTCTAGGTACATAAGAAACTTTTGCCCCCGTCAATTTAATGACTTTGATTCTCAACCTTCTATTGGCGCATCTGGAGGTATAACAACAATCTGGAATGGGAATGGATTTGAGGGAGAACTTATTACACTAACAGTTACTCAGTTAGTACAAAGCTGACATCTAAGATGTCTAGACAAAGTTTACAATGCTAAGATGTCTAGACAGAGCTTACGCTTGGCTCCTAAGTGTGTTATATTGGTAGTAAATCAACATGATGATGTAATGTTTTTATTTATGCAGTCTGTAACATACGTATATTTATTGACCACAGTTGCATATAAGTATTGATCATAAGAGCAGCCCCGTGCATGTAGCTCCTGCTTATGCAGGCTCCGGGTAGGGGTCCAACCACTTTGGTTATTTTGTACACAATCTTTCGTTGCATTTTTTCAAGAGGCCGTTTCCAGAACTTGAACTTGTGGTGGCAGCTTTACCGCTGCGCTGCTCCCGTTCCATATGTATTTCATCGTAGTTGCTAGAAAATCATCGTGAACTGATCTATCGATGAACCTTTTATGTGCCGAAATAGTAACACAAGAATAATATGCAACCATCGAAGCATGTTATTTAACGTTCTTGGTAGGTAACTTGACATTATAATTTTGAGATGTTTTCCGGTGTTTGCAAAGAATGTGGACCGTCAGTTGCCCTCGATCCAATGATCCATGATAGAAGGTACCAACCAAAAGGTACTTCAATATTGATAGAAGTACTTAAGTATTAAGGATAGAAAAGTAATTTTACATGGTGACCAAAATAGATCGTGAGCAATGAAAGGAAAGATGTAATTTATATTGTTTGGTCTGATTTACTTAGGATTATTGAACCAGTCCAGGCTCGAGCCTGCCCCATCGAGTAGACAAGGAAACATGTAATTTACATTGTTTGGTTTGATTTACTTGGGCCCCATATACTACATAGGATATTGACCATGTCGCGATAAGAGATATGAACACTCAGGTCATGGCAGTGCATCCTTTCAGATCAAATTTACATTGCCTGATTTAGATTTACTCATTATATTGTGATTGATAAGGGTTTTTGTGCCACTAATTATTTAAACAACATATCGTCAATGATAATATTCGATCACATCATGTCTAGTGAATCTTCTTCTATTGCTTGTGCTGCCATTGTTGACGTGATAAGCTCCTCAGAGAAAGTGAAGAAATAAATCACCGAAGAAGATGATGGCCTATCAAATGTGAAGTTTGATCGTGAAAACGCATATTTCTTACCTTACTCAGATTATTCTTTCCTTACTAAGTTTTGGATTGCTTGAATTGAGCTTGTACGTGATATCACTTTTTCCCATAACTTGCTAAGGTTTCCTTACTCATGCTATTGGTAATGATTATTTCTATTCCATACCTTGCCCCTTGCTCAATTAACGGTCCAGATCAAAATATCCTCTCATACCTCTAGGTACCTCGCAAACACGGGAAAATTTCTCTATAATTTTAGCCAAAACAAATTGGTTTTCAGACCATGACAAGGCCAGCTCATTGAACTTGCCAATCTTCCGGCTTCCTTTTTTGTCTGATTTAACAGGCAACAGACTACAATCGTACGGTGGTTTATATTTTTGTCTTGATCACAAGAGTACCATTCGGGTTCCACGCGAAGAGAAATGTAGGAGGGGCAAGACCACCTACGGTTTTTCTATAGTATACTAAAACCACCTTGTATAAAATAAAGTACAAAGAAAACTTCTAATACAATTGTCCTGATATTTAACCACTGGTAGATGTGGTACTTATGTGAGTATCCTTGTGTCTCTGTCTCTCTCTACCACACCATCCTATTGCTCTAACGCCGGCGGTCGTAGCTAGTTAGCCTCCAAACAGAGAAACTTGCACATTTTGTTTTTTGCGCATTTCAGTTACAATGGGTCTGTGACACTGCGTGCATTCTTAGCTGGGGTATCAAGAAGCTGTTGGACTTATTGTGACTGCCTTAGTCAGTCTACCTGAGTCATCGCTCTCTTACTGTTTGCATATCCCCCCTTTTGATCTTCTCAAACACGTCCTCGAGCTCGATGGTTGTCTCCATCATCTCCTGCAAGCCCTGGCAATGGACTTCGTCCTGAACCAGTAGATCTTGCTTTCCAGGAAGCATGTTGGTGGCAAGTCGCACCCACTCAGAATCCACACACTGTAGTAAGTCCAATTGCTTTTTATACCCCTTAGCATGTTTGTTCTGAAAGCCATGAAGGTGCCGAGGTGATGGGGTTCTTGATGCTTCTCAATCCTAAACTTCTTACAAGTTTGATAGTCTGTAGCTGGATCTCTCACTCTTTCTTGAACATGCCTGTTTATATTTGTCGTTTTTTTCTCACTTCTAACAGCTGCTAATAAGGCTCGATTCATGTGAGAGACATTAGAGGAATCCACCAGAAACTCAATGATACGAGGAGCAGTACCGTTTCTTTTATAACAAGAGAGGAATATCTGCCTCAACATTGGAACACTTGCATGTAGTGTTATCTCGTGGGCACATTAAGTGAGGTCACAGCTCCCCAATTTATTGCTGTAGATGCAGTTGTTTCATGCCTGCTCAACTGCATTTGATTGGCCTGTCAAATATGTTACTCGTTACACATTTTTCTTATGTAACATGACAGAACAACATCAGCAAAAATACAGATTAACTACCCCCAGAAAATACAGATGGAACTTTAATTCTGGAGCAACTTTACGACAGAGTTTAAATCAATTATATTACTCTACTCTTTTATTATAGAGCACCTTTACGACACATGTTATAACCAGTAATTAAGTACTGGCAGCACCACCAGAAAATACTGATGGTACATTACATATGATTGTTCAAATAATTTTTCTTCCCACAACTAGTACCACCTATAACTGAAGGTAGTATTGATTTTACTGGGTAATTACTGGAAAAATAACACAATAGTAACTTTTTTTATTAATTAACGAGGATTGTTTCCGTACTAGGAACGATACTGGTCGGTCAGTTAATTTAATTTCATCTGTCCCATCTCTCTCTCAATATACCAATATAATAATTTTGATGGTGTCATCTACGCTCAAAACCCGTCCGTCCGTCGTAACCCATCAATCACTCTAAATCTGGCCCTCGCCACTGCCGCCATGCCCCATCCGCCTTCGTCTCCTCCCCCTCTTGATTTGGTTAGAGCTTCATGCTCCCTTCCCCGTCTGCCGTCAATTTTGCCACCACCGCCGCCACCACTGCAGCCATGCGCCCCTCCACCTCCATCTCCTCCCCCTCTCGATTCGGTTGGAGCTCCATGCTCCCGTCTCCCCGTTCCCGTCTGCCCATCACCACCATCGACCTTGCATGACTGCTGTAAACTGTGAGTCCTAAGATCCGTTTAAGCCCATCTGTTTTATTGTTTTTGGTCTCGGTTCATTTAACTTTGATTCCTCAGTCCATTAGTGTAGCTGAATTTCGGTATATGTTTTGTAGACTATCCTACATGCCCATGCCAGCAAGTAGAGCATAATGAGAAGTTGAATGTGATGGTGAAGGACGCACAAGAAACTTTGCATTGCAACTGACACCAATGGCAGTTATTGTGTGGTTCATCGATGTAACGGTTAACTCCTATCCGTTGGGTATGTTTAGCAATACTGTTTACACGAAATAGCATATTTTATTGATATTGATGCCTTCATAGCTATACTTTTCAGGGGTGTCAAATATTTCAATATTGGTATTTGTGAACCTGTACTCTGTTTCTCGACTGTTAATATTTACAGCAAAATAATGCATGTATTAAACGGATTTATAATCTCATTTTAGGAAAGAAAAAACAATGTTAGTAGAAAGCCCAGAGAATAACTTCTTTGTATTTGCAGCATGGCTAAACAGAAACAGTCAGCAGTTAATTGGTAGCTTGGTTTGTCTTAGCCGGATTATTATAGCATCTCGAACCAGGTGACAACATCTCCTTCCACCCTATCTCTAGATCGTTTTTGGCAAGATATGTATCTTTTGTGGCGATTATGGAGGTCTGAGTTAACAAAAAAGTTGATTCAGACTTCACACTGGAAGTTATTAATGTAGTATGTACCAAATATAATGTAAACAGGTGGAAGGATCTGTCAATACAATGTCAGGTCCTATACATTTTGGAATTCACACGGATGGATGTGTTAATAAGTATGACACCAGTGAGAGATTTAAGCCATTTTATACTTCTGTTCTCAAATTTATGAGTTAATGCGGTTTGGATACACTGGTATGATCATTGAATAGTCAATTTATTTCATTTTTTTGCACGAATAAGGTTCAATACCCTTCATACTGCTTGATCAACAATGCTCAATCTATATCCTTATAGGAGTTCCTGTCGAAATAATGTTAGAATGTGCACCATAATACATTGAACACTGTTGTAATTTACTTTTGTTTCTGAACATTCTTGAAGAATGGACGAGTTCTGTTGATAGATTGGTAGAGCATCAAACAAACCTAATGATATTCTGTGATTATTCTATATCTGCAAGGTGTTCGATTTAGGTCCTAAAAGGTCTTGTGCCAATTTGTTGGGAAAAAACGGGAAAGGCCAGAAAAGGAGCATTGTGTGAGAATATGAAAGGAGTGGTGAGTGTTTGTTCCTGCCCACAATATTCTCTCAATGCTTGTACATTTGAGTTGCTATAGGAAGCTTGCTGGTTCGATTGGTCCTTCGATGCCAGGTGACCTCAACCAAGCATTTTGCGAGTAACATAAGCCATCAAGATGTAATCTGATCAGAATGAGATGCATGAATAATAATCTAAGGTGAGAATGTGAGAATTGCATTGTTCCTTCAGTTACTTGGCAGTGACTACATATTGTCTTGCTATGGAGAGGGACTCAAAGTTACTGTGCTAAACAGATAAAAAGAATGTAGACACTTGGCAATGACTGCATTATTATAGCTGGCCAACGGGCCGGGCTGGGCCGGCACGGCACGGGCCCGTGACGGGCCGGGCCATTTTCTTAAGGGGCGGCACGGCCCTTCTAATAAACGGGCCGTGCCGGGCCGGCACGACGGGCCTGCGCCGAAGCCCAAGCACGGCACGACTCATTTTAAACGGGCTAAACGGGCCACGGGCTAAACGGGCTGGGCCGTGCCGGGCCGATCCAAGATTAAAAAATAGTTTTCTACTGATGTTAATTATTTTTAAATATAAACGGGCCAAACGGACCGTGCCGGCCCGTGAAGCACGGCCCGAATAACAGGCTAAATGGGCCAATAGCTAAACGGGTCGTGTCGTGCCAGCCCGACGGGCCTGCGCCTAGGCCCAGGCACGGCCCTCAACGGGCTGCGGCCAGCACGGCCCGTTACCAACGGGCCCGGGCCATGCTCGGGCCGGGCTAAACGGACCGGGCCTAGAGAGGCCCTTTTAGCCCGGCCCACTTGGTCAGCTATATGCATTATATTGCTGTGGATAGAGACTCATAATTATTCATTACTCATTTACTGAAAATTGCAAATTGATTTTTGTGTGCTAAATTGATAGAAAAAAGAATGTACATGTAAGAAAAATTGCGTGTAAGAAAAAAAGAATGTACCTCTTATTTGCATGGATTGTAACCTGCTTGGCAAAAGATTTTCGAAATCAAAGCCACTGTAAGACTACTATTTGCCACTCACCTGTTATCAATGTTCAGAATGTTTGAGGAAGTATATTTGAAGCATATCTCTGTGTTTATGATTATAAAAATCTATTATGTATCCTATGGAAATAGTCTATTAAGTTATAGGTATTTCACTGACTACTGAAAGCGTTCTTATGTTAGCATATGGGTTGCTTACCCTACATTAACTTAAGTCCCTGTCGTTTGTGATGAAATATTCAAACCGTTATGCAAAACAAAGGGTCTGAGTCCAATATATGTAGGATCATCCTTTATGCAATTGGATCTCATTGACGATGCTCACATCTCTTGTAGATTGAATTTTTTATCGGTAAACCTGTGTTACCAGTGACTATGTCAAGCAAATGGTCCTTCAAATTCGGGTACGTCTTGTGGCATGAAGGCGCATGAATTTTTACAATGGAATGAGGAGAAGGTGGCATTGAAGAACCATGAGACGTCAATGAAATTCTTAAACCTATGTATGTACAATAAACTCCTTGCAGTGAGTTTTTTTAAGATGACTGAGAGTGCAAGCAAATCAAGAAGTTTGCATTTATATGTGGTTTAGTATAGTTTGTTAAAACAAAATCCTTGCAGTACACATTTGGACTTATAAATTTTAGAACATTACATTGCCTTTTGTCTTTAGACTGCATCGTGCGTGTGTGCGCGCATGAAAGAAATCAAAGTAGTGATATTTTATAGTTCAAATAATGTGAACTATTTTTATGACCAAATATGCTGTCATCATACTATGTTCATATTGTCTGATAATCATATTTATGAGTGTCTCAATTGTTTATGTCATCATTGTTTACTTTACCATCTTACTTTTTTAGTACTTTTGGGGCTTGGCTTGAACACTATATATATATTGACCAAGAAAAGGAGCCTCCACGTTTGCTTAAAAGGTCTAGAAATTCTTACATTAATCAGAGAAAAAGAAAAAAGAAAATTATCCACCACTACCATTATAATATAATAGCTCAAAATATCCTTGTTATATTAACAAAATTTAAGCCACTACCATTCTGATAGCATATATCCCATCTATATACATGGCCATCAAAATCTATTATATATATATATTTCCGACCAAGAAAAGATGCCTTTGGTTTCGCTCTCAAGACCTAGAAATTCTCACATTAACGAGAGAAAAACGAAGGGCCAATTCCGTAGAGGCCATTGCAAATTTCTTCTATCCCCGATATGCCATTGCAAAACTTCTTATCCCATACATGCCATTCTCGTGCAAAATTTATCCCGTATATACCATCTATTTCATTAAACTCTTAATGTTTTTCCAAAATAACTAATCTACCCTGCCATCTTAATTAACGAGTGCAGCGGTGCGGCGATGCAGGGCCAGCGCAGCAGCCACCAGGACAAGCGCACACGGTACAAGCTGGTGAGCAGGCGGCGGACTGCGGGTTGAGCGTGCGGCAGGGCTGTGGTGCAAGCGTGGTGCAGCAGTCATCAGGCGTGGCCGCGGCCGAGTGTGGCTAGCGGCGGGGTGAACCTGTGCGGCGGACGGCGGGGCGGCGAGCGCGGGCGGCTGTGGGCGAGCGAGCGGGAGCGGCATAAGCAAAGCAACGGAGTGAAGAAGGAAGAAGACAGGGGTGATTTTGTCTTTTCACCTGATTTGTAATATCGCAACGACGGCATGGATGGGATAAAATTTGTAATCCGATGGCAGATAAGGCGTTTTGTGATGGCATATTTTGGATATGAACGTATTGTAATGGTTTATATGGAATTATCTTGAAAAAAGAAAAAAAAAGAAAATTGCCCACCACTACCATTATAATATGTTAGCCCAAAATATCCCTATTATATTTAACAAAATATAAGCCGTTACCATTCCCATAGCATCTAACCCTATTAGACCCGAATTCTGTGCGCGCCCGCGCACCGCGCCTGCTGTGCGCGCCCCTACGTGGCGTGGGTGCATTGGACGCCATGTTGCGGGCCCGCGAGACTCCTGGAACCGCTCGCGCTTACGCTCGCTATGTGCCCGCTCGGCTCGGCTGCGTCGCTGGCGCTCGCTCCGTGCCGCTCGGCTTAGCTGCGTCGCTCGCTCTGTGTCGCACTGCCGCTCGGCTGCGTACGTGAGCTGTTTTTTTTTAAGGCCGACTGCTACGTACTGTTGCGTACGTAGAGCTGCAACGTAGAAAGGCCGACTGCTACGTAGAGGAGCTGGCAATTTTCAGTCACTTCTAATGCATGCTTCAAAAACAACTAACTGATGTTGCTACTTTGAAGATTAACCCAAATTTGATTACAATAATACATAAAGCGACAAGCATTGTAAATTAATGTTGACAAAACAAATATAATTTCTTAACAAGATCTTATATTGTAGCATTCTGAATGAGAACATGACTACACAGATTCATCAAAATGTAACTTCCTAACAGCAGCTTGCATTGTAGCATCTTGATCAACTTCCATCAATAGACTTGTGTACCATCCTGTAGTAGCATCTTGATCAACTCTCGTTCCAGAAGGATAAGGATTGACGAAAGGAGCATTCATGGTTGAAGATTCTCCAACATTTAAATCCTGTATATACGACAAGTAAGTGTCTATAAATCATGTATGTTATAGAATTAAATATGAAAGTAGCCACGGTCTTACAATTGATTGGTTTGGCTCAGCATGTCCGTCTATTGCCTCGATATCATCATGTACCGGATCGTCACCTACAATGCAATATATATGATAATAAAATATTTAGAATAAATTTTACACAAGAACAAAATGTATTTGACAGATCGCTACCTTTCTTCTGGGCAACCTTCCTCTTCTTCTTCCCTGTGTTCTTTTCAAGGACACTTTTTAAACGTGTCTGCTTGGGACCTTTTATGATCTGGAGGGATTCTAAATGATATTACACCATTTAGTGGATCCCGGACACATTCATTTGGAGTAGGGGAAATCTCATTGGATTTTTCATTCATCTCACTTAGATAAATATCCGCTTCCTGGTTCAAGTCATGTAAGGCTTTCTGAATTTTATCAAGTAGTTCTTTTGATGACGAACATTTCAATGCAAGAGATGTGGCTTGTCGAGATATAAGTGCTGCCTGTGCATTCAAATCTCCCTCCTCGGATGCTTGTTTTGTTTCAATATAAAATCCATTTTTAGCATATTTTGTCCATCTAGGCAGTACATATTGTGATGGCAAATTATATACCCCATTCATGTTGTAGACTCTAAGAGCATGTTTACATAATAAACCTGAAAATTATAGTTCCAAATTTAAACATATGTAAAGTATTAGATGTATACATGTGCATTAATTATAAAATGCATACTCTGAGATAATACTTAACATACCTATGCATTCAAACATCCGGCAAGAGCATGTGATAGTCGAATCTTCGGTGTTCAATACAACTGTGGCTCCACGTTCAGATTGCATATACTTAACAAAGAATGTCAAGTTTGACCCGTTACCTTCCAACAATTCACAAGACAACGTAAATTGTTTTTTAAACTCTTCCTCAAAATCTGAATACATTCTCCTTGTATATGTTTCAGCTGCAGTTTTCAACATTGGCAAATTTGAAATGTAGCAAACTGGGGTTTTTCGACGTGACTGAAAATCAGCATCCTTCTCATTTGACCTTAGATTCACTGTAACCTTTTCACATTCTACAAGGAGTTCTGAAAGACCGAGTTTTCTACGAAATGTTTTCTTGAAGACATTGTTCATACCTTCGCTCCTCTGGGTCGAGTGCATGTCTGCTGTAAATGAGTCACGATGTACCGCAGCCCACTTTGTTCTCAAAGCATACAAGTTTGCCATCCATGTGTTATCCTCAAGGTTGTATTCAGCCAACAATTCATGCCATTTCTCTGTGAAGTAAATCTCTGCTCTGTCTTCGTAGATACAACTTTTGAAATCCGCCCAAAACTTGTTAGTTTTCTTCTTGTCGCCTGACTCATCCTCTGCCGCTTTAATTATAGGACCAAGATGTTTGACAGCATTTTGACCAATATGCCACAAACATAGGCGATGGGCTGTGTTGGGGAATACAAGAGCAATTGCTGCTGCCATTGCCGCGTCTTGATCTGTGAAAATTGTGCTTGGGTGTTTTCCGGACATTGCTTGAAGAAATGACTCAAATAGCCAAATAAATGATGGTATAGTCTCGTTGAACATAAGTGCACACCCAAAAATTATTGTTTGCTTGTGATGGTTGGTGCCTAGAATCGGAGCAAAAGGCAGTTCAAACTTATTTGTTTGAAATGTGGTGTCAAAGGACACAGCATCACCAAAGCATTTGTAGTCCATGATAGACTGACCATCTGCCCGGAAGAAATTTGCTATTTCCCTAGTGTCCTTGTCCACCTGAATTGCATAAAAAAATGTAGGGTCTTGAGCTTGTTTATTTCTCAGATATTCAGATAATGTTTGTGCATCATTGGCTTCTAAGTACTGTCTGCATGCTGACGACCAATTGCATTATAGCAATCCATCTTAGTAAATGGTAATTTGTCTTCCCCTCCGTAATGCTCCTTCATGAAGTTGAAAATTTGGGATGGCTTCATTCCAGACCGCCGTGCCTGCCCAATTAATTTTCTATCTGCCTCTATGATCTCTCGTTGAGACCTCAACTTATGTGTCTTATCCGGACTGGCAAGCCAATGGTTGTGCTCTACTACGACCTTTTGGACAGTCCACACATTCTCCTTGCTGATACTAAACTGGACACGAGCATCACAACCAGTCCTTGTAACATCTTTTTGTGATGCCTCATTTTTCCGATGTCCTTCGCCACTGCAAACAAAATATTTCTGACATAAACTATCATCTGATTTGCGCTTCTTCGTCCGGCTTTTTCTAACACTGAAACCAACAATTCCAGCATATGTATTGTACATCTCATAAGCCTTTTCCTCGCAGTCAAATGTCATTCCAACTTTAGGTGCCATCTCAGCATATTTATTAACCACATCCTATACAAACAATTATCAAAGTCAAAATAGTAGTACAAGTTAAATTATCAAATGTCATTACAACGTTTGCCCATGATAGAATTCGTAATGTATTAATAATCAGTAGAGAGCCGAATACATGTATTGGCTGGACGGAGTTTGTACCTTGACCATTATAAAAACAGTGTTCGGTCAAAGATAGGAGGCCAACCCATGTGAAAACTATCCATAACAGTACCATGCACGTACAAGGAATAGTATCATGCAAGGGTACAACTAATGGAAAGAAATAGTAGCATGCAAGTTTGATTTTAAGCTACAACATAAATTAGTAAGTTTGATTTTTTCACCTCATTATTAGGTCCTTCAATCTCCACTTGTTCCTGATCTCCATGATTGCAACCAACACCATAATTCAGAGCATGTAATCTACATCACATGAGATCACAGCAAATTCAATTTAATCTATATAACCGATCACATCAATTCAGTTTACTCTAAGTGATAACATCAATTCCTCAGTTTAAACAGCACATACCTGTCAATGTGGCCGGCCTGCACTTCGGCATGGGGATCGCAGTTGTGCACTTCGCCGCGCTGCACGTCCGGCAGGGGCTCGACGCCCTGCACTTCCGGCAGGAGGTCGCCGCCCTGCACTGCCGGCAGGAGCTCGCCGCAGCGCCCTTCCGCCGGAGGTTCTCCGCGCCGCCACCCTTCCGCCGCGAGGTTCTCCGCGCTGCACTGCGTCTTCCGCCATGGGCTCGCCCCGTCGCCCTTCGGCCAGAGGTTCGCCGCGCCGCCGCCCAACAGCCACGTGATCGCCACCTCGACAATCCATGGAGTCGCCGCCCTTCCTGATAGAGGTTTCCTTTAGACTAGCCCTAGAACTTTATGCGAGTGGAGCCGATCGGTTGCCAGGATAGCCGAGGTGCGCGCCCAGCCGAGCCCTGCGCGGACCGACCGAGCCTTCCAAGCGCGTGCCTCTTCTCGCGAGCGGGCCTACAGCAGGGGAGATCGAGCCAATTGCAATATGCCACGAGAGGGCGCGCACCCAGTCCGCGGTGCGCGGGGCGCGCATCCAATTTTTTTCCGTTCCGAAAGCCTCCCATTCCCAACGCAAGGTAAGCATGCGCTGTACTTGTGTGCAGCTTGATTTTTTCCCCTGCCCATGTGGGGCTAGGTTCGTGTTCGTCTGCAGTATAGTAGCTGCTAGATTGTGATTTATTAGAAAGTTGGAGCACTGGCTAGCAAGCCTGAAGGAGAGGAGCTATGTGAGGGCGGCAAACATGCATTTTATAATGTTCTTCATATTAAGTCCGCCAAGGAGAGGTTGGTGTGTTCAGTACATTACCTCCATGATCTCTGTTAACGTCCATGATTATCCGTAGTACTACTAGTTTATTGTATGCAACGTATCTGAATAATCATTTGACTCAATGAATATCACGGTTTATCACCCTTCAATTATTGGTTACTACTTGCAATCGTTTTTCATGATAAGTAGAATGTCCAATTTGCACTTTCGGAATAAATTGAAAATGAACACGTCCCTTGACTGCTGGATGCAACTTTGTCCACCAAAACAGATCCCGGTAAACCCATGTTTCATCACAACACAGAATAGAACACAGTACACGACGGAAAATTCTAACGCACTCCTCATAACCACCCCTACAATCTACAAAGTACTATTTATTTTCGTGCAATTTTCTTTCTTTAATTTTGCTCTCTTTTGATTTTCTACCATTGGCGGTAATAATCATGTTGCCGCTGCCCTGCAAGGCTGCAAAGTCCAACTGGACCGCAAGCACTGCGAATAGGTCAGCATGCTAACCTGGTGCGTCTTGGTTCTTGAGAACATGATGAAGTATAGCCTGTATAGGGAATGGGGTCCTGGATGCTTTCCAATCCTAAATATCCCATAAGTTAATTGTAGCTAGATCTCCCTTTCTGTTTATAATAATTAGCGTATCTCTATATTAGTATGTGGTTTTTTCACTTCTAGCAGCTTTTTTTTTTTTTTGACCGAACTCAGTAGGGAAGTCCCCTACCTATTTTTTTCCTTTGTATTGAATGACAAAAGTTTATGTACAGAAAGCAGCCTCAGGCCACAAAAAAGACCCTAAACTATAACTTTAAACTGTATTTGGGAGATTACATAAAAAGGTGTCAACCAGAGGCTTCAAAGCCGGTTTGATTCTGAATTCTACTAAGGAGAACTCATCTTTGAACGATTGAAACCATTGTCGAAGAGAAGCATTCCTATTATCAAAAATGATGCCATTCCTGTGGCACCATATTGTCCAGCAGCCAACGATCAGAACTTCTCTGAAAATTTTTGAATTGAAGCATTGTCGAGCAATGAGAAGCATATCATCCGGTTGATGATTTGTCTGCCGATTGATGTTCGAGTGTCCGCCAACAGCGAACACTAAATGGGCACTGAAAGAAGAGATGCATCAATGATTCCTCGGTGTTTGTATTGCAAAGCACACAGTTGTAATTCTCCAAGTGCATATTTTTCCTTCTCGGAAGATTTCTTGTATTCAGTCTATCTCGAAGTAGGAGCCAGAAGAAAAATTTTAGCCTGCTCTTACAATATGAATTCCACATCCATTTAAACCAAGGGGAAGCCAGGTTGGTTCCAATTAACTTCAGATATGCATTCTTGACCTTGTAGGTATTATTATCCCAGATGTAGCTCCAAACATCATTAGCATCTAGATTCAGGTTAAAGTTTTGTATAGTACTCTGTAGATCAGATAGTTCCCTTGAAGCTGTCATGGTTAGAGGCAACCACAAGAGATTCTCAATGTCCGCTTGAAGAAAATCCTTTATTGAGATGCTTTTATTATGTGCATATGTATAGAATTCCGGGTACTGAAACTTGAGAACCCCAAAATCCCAATGATCATGCCAGAAACTAGCTGTGATTCCGAAGCAGCGAGAGCAGGAAGCAATCATGAAAAAGTGATCTGTCAATCTGATAATTGCTTTCCACCAAAAACTTCCTTTTGGTTTGATTGAGTGTGGAGGCACATTTCTTCTGTATAATCTTTGCCATGTTAAGTGTACCCGGGGAGGTCATGATGGTTGTAAAATTTATCCAGAAATTTGAGCAAAAGAGCATTATTCTGAGCTCCGAGATTAATAATTCCTAGTCCTCCCTGTTCCTTTGGCCTGCAAGCTTTTTTCCAGGAGACTAAACAAGTACCTTTTCTATGAATGTCACCACCACTCCACAACTCATGCATTCTATATTTATCAATTTGTTTGATGATTGTGAAGGGGATTTTCAAGGTGCACATGTAGAAAGTAGGCAGGCTGAGATTACGAGAGTTGACCATAAGCAATCTGCTCGAGTAGCTGAGTAGTTTATTTAGCCCAATTAATCTTTTTTCAATCCTTGTCAGAATGGGAAAGAAATCTGTGATTGTTGGTTTTGTGGTTCCCAGAGGCAGACCCAAGTAAGTGAAGGGCATGGTTCCAACCTGACAGCCCAAAGTATGTGCTAGGTGTTGTGCTCTGTCTTCAGTCATATTCATTGGTACCAAGAATGACTTATCAAAATTAACATGAAGGCCAGTGGAGTCTGCAAAAGTTCTCAGCAAGCTTTTAAGCACCACTAGTTGGTTAGCATCCCCAGGTAACACAATTAAAGTATCATCAACATATTGGATAATTGGATAATCACCAGGAAAACTTTGATCAACTGGGTGCATGAGTAACTGTCTAGAAGCAGCTTCATTAACAATGGATCGAAGGAGATTTGCAGCAGTAGCAAAGAGAAGAGGTGAAAGTGGATCACCTTGCCTGACACCTCTCTTGCACTTAAATGGTTTTCCAGGCACTCCATTAAGCAGAACTGAAGAGGAACCAGAATTCAGAATCTGTTTTATCCATGAAACCCATCTTGTCGAAAATCCTTTTGCTTGCATCATAGAGATTATAACATGGTGTTCAACTTTATCAAAAGCTTTCTCAAAATCCAGCTTGAGAATAACAATCTCTTTCTTGGATTTTTGGCAAAAATATAGAAGTTGATAAGCATAAGCTAGACAATCCTGTATTGTTCTACCCTTTATGAAACCATATTGATTCAAGTGGACTACCGAAGTTAGGACAGATTGTAGTCTATTGGCCACCAATTTTGTGAGGAGCTTTAGAGCTGAGTTTAGAAGAGATATTGGTCTGAAATCATTCACAGTAGTCGGGTTGTCCTTTTTGGGAATTAGGACAATGAAGGATCCATTGATGCTTGTAATGTCCGAGTCCCCGTGACAAAGTCATGACACATTCTTTTGAAGTCCAACTCAATAAGATGCCAGCATTTTTTGATAAAAGCTCCATTAAAACCATCCGGCCCTGGTGCATGATCTAAAGGCATGTCTCGGATTGCGCATGTTATTTCCAAGTCTATAAAAGGAGAGTCCAGCACCGGTAAATTGCACCTCTGAATTAGTTGGTTGAGATCAAACAACATATTTGGAAATTCTGAAATCCCGAGTCTGTCCCTCGAAGGAAACCCGAGTGCATTTGCTTTCAAATCATGGTCTTTGATAATGGTGCCATCGGACAAAGTGAGCTCGGTGATCAAATTTGCTCTATGTTTAATTGTGGCCATGGCTTGGAAGTATTTTGTGTTTTCATCTCCAAATCTTACCCATCTAATTGTGGATCTCTGCTTCCAATAAGTTCTCATTGCCTCAAGTAACAGTATAAGATATTTCTTTAAAATTCTCCTGAAGTTTGATTCAATCCTGTGCAGTGGCCTTTAGGCTTCAAGACCATCCAATAGAGCAATGACCCAATTGCAATTGTTTATTTTTTGATTGAGAGCAGAGATATGTTTGCTCCAAGCCTTCAAACCTTTTCTCGACCTGTTTGAATTTTGCAGAAAGAGTCTTTGCTGAGTTGCTGAAAAAAGGTGTGGTGTGCCAATGCAAGTCGACTGTCTCCATGAATCCAGTCATGTTGATCCAGAAGTTTTCAAACCTGAATATGTTTGCTTTGGGGATATTGGTGCCCACTTTGACCACATAAGGCATATGATCCGAAATTGGCCTTGATAAAGCAGTGACTATTGTATCAGGATATTGTAGAGTCCATGATGCCGATGTAAAAACCCAATCCAGCTTTTCCAATAAAGGATTATCTTGCATGTTGCTCCGGGAATACGGCATGCCCTGAAAACTGATTTCTACTAGATCCAGATGATTAATGACATCATTGAAAAGCATCATTTCATAAATTGAACCACCAGGCCTGCTTCGTTTTCGGGTGACCTGATCAAATTAAAATCCTCCAAGATGATCCAATCCTCAATACCAGAACAATCAAAGTTGTATAGCCGGTTGATGAAATCTGCCTTCTCGAGTGGCCGATGAGGGACCATAGATATTGCTATGATGAAATATTTTGCCATTCGCTAAACATGTGAACTTCAAAGTAATTGAATAAGAATTAATGAGCAAAATTTCACCAGAGAAAAGAGAACCATTCCAGACCGTTAATAGACCACCGGAGGCTCCAATCGAGGGAGAAGAAGCAAATTGATTCAAGTTGCGTGGACAAAAATGTTTCGGGTAAGCCGAGTCAAAATTATCTCTTTTAGTTTCTTGAATGCTAAGAATGCCACAGGAAGATTCAGCAATTTTGTCTCCGAGGCAATCCCATTTTTGTTGTGAATTGATGCCTCTCACATTCCAAGACAAAAAAAACCGATTACGCATTCTATCCATTGAAAACCAGCAATCGAAGACTATCTCTCGCAAGCAACCCAAGGGCAAAGTATGGATTCCAGAACCAGTATTCTAGTTCATGCTTGAGCAGCAGATAATTAAGGAGTAGCAGTACATCACCATACGAGACAATAGCATAAAAGGCTGTCATAGCAGCATGAAACCAAGGTCTTACAAAAGAGCTTAAACGCCACACGGGGCTTAGACACATCCTACGAACAGAAAGACCGATAGAGACGAGAATCCCACTAAGACAAAAGAAAGAGCGCCTAGACCATCTAAGACACCCGGACCCAACCAAGGAGGTGGGATGATCAGCCATCGATATTGTCATCAGCGTTAAGAAGCTCGCGGACACTGCAGTAGCATCCATTTTCACAGCCGGTTGCGATGGCCTCGAATGTTTTCCACTCGTCGGGTAGGGCGCCGGCTCTTTGGCAGCAGAGGAAGCAGCAGGTTCGTACATAGGTATCTCTTCATCCGGAGCAACAATCTGCAGCGGTGTGGGTGCTTTGTCAAGAGGAACAAGTGCCAGATCTTCTTGCTCAGCAACAGCAGCATCACCCATCATGTCTTCATCATCATCGGACCTCCGGTCTTCCATTTCATCTTCAGGCTCCTGGTCAACCACGGGGAAGCCCTGCGATACTTGCTCGGAGTGCGGCGGGCACCTGCGTCCGAGGAAAGAGACATCCATTGGTGTTCGGAGTGTCTAGCCCGCTTTTTCCCGCCCACACGCTTGGGGAAGTTCTTGCCATCCGTGATGCGCACATCATCATCCGAGGCATTAGAAACCTGATGGGTCGGAGCATCATTAGATTTCAGGTCCGTTTGCTGTGAGTAAACCGTCGATTTCGGAGTATGGTAAACATGATCCAGAGCAGAAAGGCTCGATGGTAGGTGAAACCCCAAATCCACAATATGTTGAATGATGTTTTCAATTAATGTAGGAATAGAGTGGGTGGGCGAGAGCGTCACCCGAGACGAAGCATTTCCGGGGCAGGAAACCGGGGAGCCGGGACCGGAGCCGTGACCAGAGCTTGATGCAGAGGCTGACTTAGAGTTTGCCTCCGAATCCCCTCCATCTTCATTGCCGGAAGCAGCAGAACCAGTAGCAGCTGTGTTCTTGCAGGTGTTTAGCCCTTTTCCGGAGGGCGGACCGACGATTGCTTGCGGGTTGTTCCGGACCGGAGTATCTTCACCATGATTATTCAAGCCAATGTCATGAACATCAATTCCCCGAGAAGGTGGCTCCACAGCTTGGACTAAATTTGGAGCTAAGTCCATTGGAGCCTCCTCATTGTTCACTTCACCAAAAGGGGCATTGCCCACTTCGGATCCAGCAGCGGGTTCATGAACATTGCCTGCATCACCACTTGGGCCAACCATCCGAGTGCTGGGTGGGGTAGAGGATGGGCAATGCCATTGGGGGGACTGGCATTTCATCGAGCATTTGAGGCAGATCACGACGAGAGAGAACATAAACGAGGCACAGTCCAACTTTTCGCACCACGTCCATAACCGGAAGAAACAACAACGTGAGGTGGAATCCTACTGTCATCATGCACCACAGCTTTGACAATAACTCTGGCAAGAACCTCCGGCTCATGAACATGCATTAGGACGGCAAAGCTCGAGATAGATCTAGCAATAGCAGAGAACGATCTACAGTCCAAAGGGAAGCAGAGCAGCATGAGCCAAACCTCACGATCAACATCAACGTAGCTAGCATTGGCGGCTTGATCATGCTTCCGAAAGTGCACATGATATTCTCCAAAGGGGATCGGTTGCATATCCAAGAGGCGCTGCCTATTGAGCGGGGAGTGGAAGCAAACAAAAGCATCTCCTATTGCTCGAGGGCTGGATTTCCGGAACAGGAGTGCGGTACTCGAGACGAAGTTCGCGAGCCAGCTCCCTTTGCAAGATGTTGAAGTCCCGCTTGTCCACACGAGGGAAGAAGGAGGCGATGGCGACATGCTCGAAGTTGGTCTCCGGAAAAGCTCCCGGAAACACCCTTGCTCGATCTCCCGGTCCAGCGTAATGGACATCTACCAGCTGGAAGCCAAAAGGCACATGGGGGCGAGGATCAACGGGGAAGTTCGCCATGAGGGCGGAGGCGGAGGGAGGGGCGCACGGGGCTACCAACGAGGGTTTTGCAGCCAAGTTCTCCGACTCGGCCGGGGAGACGAAGGGTCGGCCTCAACCGAGACAGGGAGAGGAAGGAAATAGGATTTTTTCCTTTCGCTGAATGGGCCTCGAGTATTATGGGCCGAGGCCTCAATTCGGGGCGATCTTTCGGGACATAAACCAAATTTCTGGGAGACTTTCTAAACTTCGTCGGGGGTTTCCCAAATTAAACGACCCGGAATGTCTACAATTAAAGGAGAAATGCCCATATCCAAAACAGCGGCGACAACGGACATCATTTTTGCAAGTAGAGATTTTATGACCCGAGGCAAGGCAACGAAAGCACCTGATTTGTAGGGGATCACGCCGGAGATATCGCTGCACAAATTTTGAAATTTGAAAAGGCATCTGCGAAGAACTTGGACTAACACGATCATGGCGGAGCACCTTCTCGATAGGCTTAGCGGTGCGCCGGGAGTTGAAACTCGGCAGCAAAGTTCTTCGAGAAGTAATTGTTTGGAAACTTCAACCGCTTGAAAACCGACAAATGATCATGCTCCTTGACCGCAGCGGCATAAGACTTTTTAGCCCTAGTGACCAGATGCCACTCTTCATCTTGCTGCTGATCCCAAGCCTGTTTCTCTTTCAGCCGGTGAGGACCACCATTGCTCCAAAGGGTAAAATGGAGGTGAAAGGCATTGCATAGAACTTTCTTCATTCGATAGATCCAAAACCCCACGGCTTTAGACGAAACAAAGAAGCTAAAGCACCAGTCTTTAAGCCAAGAGACTCTAAAATCCTTCGCAGAACCACCAAGGCAAGATCGAAGGATCAAGGAGATTGAATCTACATTGAGGCGAAGCGAAGAACGACCGAAAGAGGCCACCGGAGCGAAACCCGAGGATGCCGAGATCGGGGAAACCGTAGTGCCAAAGCGATCTCCGACGCAAGATTGGAACTCCAGTCCTGGCTTGAAATCGAGCTCGGAGAGGCCGACCATGGCAGTGGGCGCCGGGACCGGAGTGGTCAGCGGCGAGGTGCGTGAGTGGGAGGGAGGGCGTCGGAGGGGGGGGTGGACGCCGGGGCCGGAGTGGCCACCGGCGGCGAGCCCGGTTAGGGAGGACTAGATCACGATCGCCATGATCGCCCTACCGAGAAACCCGGAGCGTTAACCACCTCTACTGGCGGGGTGTTGTAGGTACGTTCTAGCAGCTTCACTAGACTCGGGATTAATATGACATGTTCGTTGCGGCCCTTCGATGGTCTCCAACATAGAGTGCAGATGTAATGATAAGAGGAATCACTTTTAGAGGCATGGTCACATGGAATGGAAGACATCTGATGCCTCCTACGATAATATAGCTGGACCCACTATAAAATGCTCTGCGGAGCGGTGCTGTCAGCCTCCACAACGAGACCGTTTCGTTTCGATAAGTTCCACACGGGCATCCAGATTGAGGTCCCATGGGCACGGCTGCAGGGAATTTGGGGCTGCAGATTGTTGTCGCGTGGATCGATAGAACGGATTTCTGATGGCATGTTTATTCTGCTGTTTGGAGGCAAGGGAGAAAAAAATAGTGGGTTCGGACTATGTGTGGTTCTGTACTCGAATATGGGACAAGTACCCATTAAATTTCATTGATATAGGGACTGGACCGGAGCCCGCCCGTCAAGTGTAGAGGCCTCGTAAAACACAGATACAAGCATGTCCATAGTGCAACCGGCTCATACAAGTAGAGGTATCAAATCACAAATAACTTGTGTTCGTTTCAATAGCAGACCACCTTTTCTCTCATCTGGGGTTCGTTCAGCCTTGTAGAGCTCAGGACGGAAAAGCTGGGTACCATCCTGATTTTCTTCTCACTCCTGATCCTCCACTAGCATAACGCACGTGTTTTCAAAAATAATATTTTATTACCTTCACATAAAATGAATTTAGTTGTTTTGAAAACTATTTTGAGAGGGGTTACAATTGTACATTATATTTAGGATAAAGTCCATCTTGTTCCTTCAAAGTATAGCTAAAGTTTGGATAACCTCTGAACTATTTTTTGGTTTAATTAAAACCTAAAATAGTGCAATTTGGTTCATTTTACTCCCTAATATAATTTATATTTTTTGTTACTTCACACACACACATTGTAAGGCTTGTTAAAGAAATACATCATAATGTTTTTTATTAACATTTTGATAGAGAATGACATTTAATAGTATATTGATCCATGTCATACAAAAATGTGTGAAAAATAATGACAAAAAATTCATAATATAATTTCTCACATGTAATGTGATAGCAACTACCATCCTATGAAATTTTGACTTAACACTCCACTTGTGCATAGAGAAACAAAAAAGACAGATTCTATTAAGGGGTGAATTGAACTAATTATACTATTTTGGTGGGTAAACTGAACCAAACAATAGTTTAGGGGGTTATCTAGTCTTTGGCTATACTTGGGGGAGTAAATTAGACTTTTTCCTTATATTTATCTTGGATCACAAACAATGCAAATAAATTCATTTAGCAGACCTCTTTATTTTATTTCATTTGACACTGCAAACCAAAAATTATTAATAGTACAATGCAAATTAATAACGTATTTCTGAAAAAAATTTACCACTTATTTACAAATTACATAAATGTAAGTTACATATACATAATAATTATTGTATTTTTATGCACCATAAAAATATTGGATACTCACTTTTTTAGAGATATGGATTTTATAATAATTTTTATTGAACTAAATATATAAATTACTTTTTAAATATTTGAAATTCACCGGATGCTGTACATATGATTTTTCAATCTCGCGAACCCTTTTTATGCTTTTCTTTAGATTTTCATTCAATTAGAACTTTTTTCATCTGCTAGAATTTTTTTTTAATTTAATATAGCGTCGGTGATAAGTTATTGCTGCGGCTGGAGGCATCTATTTTTTTTCTTACTCTTTCTCTTTTCGTTGACTTTTGTTGGTTGGAGCCTTATCTCCTACTCCTGCCTAGACCATGGCGTCTCTTCACTCCAAACTTTGCTTCAATCACCCCAAAAAAAAACCTTTGCTTCAATTCAGTGCTGAAAATGCGAGATTTGGTTCTCAATTGAAGCTCCTACGCATGTTATCGAAGTTTAATCGAGCTTCCTGCAGAAGCTAGCTCTATCACTTTGTTTCAGATTCTTCCCCGATGACTATGACGACGGCCATGGTCTGCCGCGGCATTGCGCACTCATCTGCGGTGCTCTGCCGCCTCACTCCTCTTCTTCTCGGCCCTGCCCGCCCCTCGCCGCGAAGTCCGACCCAGTTGTTTCCATGAGTTATTGCCACTACTACTACAGGTACAACACTTGGCCGTACGGAGAAATTGATTCACAAATTATTTTTTCCCCTGGTGTGTAAAGTGTTTGTATCAGTTAGATAGTCTCATTTTTTTTGTTTGTCTTTGATTCAGTGGGTGCATCCTCTTCCCTTGTTCTCTCGCATTACTGAACAAACAAGGATTATTATACTGCCATTCTTTTTGTATGTTGCTGGCAGACAACCTATTAGCGTTGTAGTTTCTTATTATGGATGCCTAGTGAATTTGGTTCTCACAGGTCTGGAAAGTATACAATCATTATGATATCAAACATGCTTATAACAGAGTCTGGAAATTGTTTCCATTATCGAAAAGAAAAAAAAATCAAACATGCTTAGGTCATTAGTTGATGAATTGTCAAGCACTCAGTTGAAGTATAATACTTTTGTCAGTGTTGTTCATCTCAAAGGCACACTGTTTTTTGTTCCAACTGAAGTATAACACTTGTTGAAATATCAGTTACCCTGCATCCTACAGTCTGCTCTGCAACATGTGCTTAGCTGAACTTAATACTGGCAACACCTGTTAAGTATTTCATGTTCCATCATTAGCTCTTCTTATGCTAGGTAGGGTTATTTATGAGCTGAAATATAATCATATTAGAACCAACCTACACTTTTATGCATTAATGACCTTTATTTAACATTTTTGTAGTAGTACTAATTAATATCTCTTATAACTCCTGTGTGTGCAGAGCTTGAAATGGCCAACATTTTTCTTGATTTCAGAGTGTGTACCCTTAGCATCAGCTCTCATTTCGACCCTGGTTGTTTTCCTATTCAAAGATGAGAATCACGACATTACAATTGTAAGCACTAAAGAAAGTTGACACTATTTTAGATTTGCTTCTTGTATTTGCAATAATGTGACGAATTCAGTAAAGGGTACTGATTGTTAATATAATGTTTTTAATTGCAGACAAATAACAAAAGATGTAATCAGACTATGATTAAGAACTTTCATCAGTCCCTGCAACCAGGTACCTTATATTTTCCTTTGTCATGCCATGGATTGTGTTCATGAATACCTAAATCATAGCAGAAAATATTTCTAAATATTCTAAGTGCTATTGAACTGAAACAGAAATCAACATTATCATTTAATTAAATCTACAAAAGGATTTTCTAAGATAAATGCTAAGTATATATGAAATAAAAGCATTAAAGAAAAGAACAACAAAATAGTTAACTAATGTTTTCTCATGCTTCCAAGACATCTCTATAAACAATATTTTTTGTTTTTTTCCCGGTTGGGTCGGCATCTTCGTTAGGCTTAACCAAGACCCATGTAGTTTTTCGTGATACCCCCTAGATAACGCAACATATAGTTGGCCATGTGAGAAGACAGGTTCAGGGAGGTATATGCCAACATTTGGTATAGTTTGACCCTGCGCTTTATTGATAGTCATTGCAAAGCTCAGTCTTATCGGGAACTGCTTCCTTTTGAATTTGAATGGGAGTGTGATGTCCTCCGAGGGAGATAGAGGTATCCTTGGTATAAAAACTCTACTCCCAGCATGTTGGCCATTGACAATTTCAGCATCAATGGTATTATCCTCAAATCCCCTAACCACCAACCGAGTACCATTACAAAGACCATTGTGCGGGTCAAGGTTTCGAAGGAGTAAAACAGGACAATTCTTCTTGATCCTAAGCTCATGTGGAGGTAATCCATTTGGTGTGATTGAGTTTAGAAAATCAAGGGGGTAGTTATTTTTTGAGTCATCATCAACCGAGTCATGGCTATAGTATATCTTCTCTTCACCTGGGAACATGTTAATCATTCTTGCATTAAGCCCATCAACATGATCATTCCTTGTAGAAAGTATTGCACGCTCTCGGATATAGCTTATATTGTTGGAATTCTCACTGAGGTCGGGAAATACAGCCTCAATGAGCGTGTCAAGTGACTTGTCTGAACTGTACTCTATGACAATTTCATTTGGAAGCTGCACATAGTCATTTGTGTATGTTTTTTCTGTCCCATTTCCAATCCGTAGCAAGAAATCCGAGTACCAATTGTCATTCTGTGCTCTCATATTTTGTATGAGTTTTATCTTTCTTATACTGTTCCATATATAAGAGTGTCGTAGGGTAGCATCAGTGATTTGGGCTCTCGTCCCCGTGGCACAACTGGAAGAACCTGTCTAAAGTCACCTCCAAATACAATAACTTTACCACCAAAAGGCTTTGAACATTCCATTACATCCCTCAGTGATCTATCAAGTGTCTCAACGGCTTGTCTCCGTGTCATTGCTACTTCATCCCATATAATCAGGGATGCTGTGTACAACAGGGCAGCTGTCCCACTTTGCTTTACAAAGTTGCAAACTGAAGTATCAGAAAGTTTGGTGATTGGAATCTTGAATCTAGAGTGTGCTGTACGGCCACCAGGCATGATAGAAGCTGCTATACCAGATGTGGCGGTTGCAACTGCAATAAGGTTCATTGAGCGCACCTTAGCAAGCAATGATCTATAAAGATAGGTCTTTCCCGTGCCTCCTGGACCATCAACGAAGAATACCTTACCTTCTCCACTAACCACATGACCTAAAATTTCATCAAAACCAGCCTTTTGTTCTAAGTTCAGTGTGTCTATAATCTTTAAATCTTCCTCTTGAAAACCAATTTTTGTTTCCTCTGTTAGCTCTCTGTAGTAGTCTCTTGATTTTTCATCTGATGGCAAAGCATTAGTAAAGAAATAATCATCATAAATTTGAAATATCAATTAAAAAATCATGAGGGAATGCCAAAGGCTTACTTGATGCATCCAAAGTTGGAAGCCCGCAGTCCTTTATTTCTTTGCCCATCGATCTAACAATATCCACTATGTCTCTAAGTACAAATTTCACAACTGATGGTGAATTCCCACGAGTACGACGGTAGTCTTCTGCCAAGGATTCAAAGTGCTTGTCCCAAAGTCCACGTATGTTAGTGTGCTCACAAAATACAATAATTGTTGCAAATAACCTTCTTAGAGCATAAGGCATTTTAAATGTTGCAGCTTCAGTTAGTGCATCATCAATGTAATTATCAGTCTCCACAAGGCTCAACGCCTCACGTGCTTCTCTAAATGTCGAGCATTGTACACTACGCACAGTTCGAAGTGCATCAAAGGATGTTGCACCTTTCACATGGTTTAGAAGTATCCGCAAATAGTATCTCTCACCTTCACTGGGGTTTGCATAAACAAGCCTTCCAATCTGGAATCGTTTTACCCTAGGCCTCCAAAATTTTCCAGAATCATTCCAAGTGTAGTGCTCTAGAAATTGCCTATATAGATACTTTGGAGCATTTGAGTCAGTTGCGTTCATCCTGAAATACTGTGTTAACATATATCTTTGTGATCGTGTACGCGTTGCAACATCTTCTAGGCTATCTGATTCTTTGAATGCAACCATGTGCATACCAGGAAGATGCACCTGAATTTGCAACACAGATGGTGACATTGAGTACAAAGGAAAGCCGTATAACCTGTATATTCCTTCTATTGCAGTAACACATCTTGCCTTCCTGTATTGCTTTATCTCATTGATTTCTATATCATCACTATTGTCTGGCCCAATACCAAATGAAAAACAATCATGACCTTTGTATATGTATTTGTATAGGTACTTTACGGACTTGATACTACAACAAACCTCCACATTTATATGACAGTTATAACGCATTAATAGCTTAGGGTTATACAGAACGACCAATCTGTTATCCAACCATTTTTTTCTGATCTGCACTTTATGCCCATTTTGACGCCTCCTATATATAGGGTATGCATCCTTTCCTTGTTGTGTGACATCACAAAATTGGCGAGGATAATTAAAACGACATTTTCCATCCACCATACATGGGCACTTTGGATTAAGAGCTCCACATGGACCATGCATCATATGTCTGCACACAAGATCATGGAGCTCAGGATATTTTGTCTCATCCGGAAGCTCTGCAGATATATGCTTATCAAAATCATCAGGTCCGCTTAATTTAGCACTATTGTCCATAATCAGAAGAAAGTGCTCATGTGGCAAACCCCTTTTCTGAAACTCTGTGACATGGGCCCAAGCTGCCACCTTGCCAAAGTGCTCCTTGTTGATCAAAAAATCTTGGAGGTCCAGAAGCTTTGCATGATAGACCCTCGCCACAACATCTGGTCTATCTTGCGATGTTTGTCCTGGCAACAACTGCTCTAATATCTCTGGCCAATTTGGGTTGCAAGTTATGGTCACAAAGTAGTCTGGCCGCCCATACCGTGCTACCAAAGCCATCCCATCCATAAACCTTGCATGAACATCCCGATCGCTTCCAGGAAAGCTCTTAGATATCACAATTCTTTTTCCGGCCCGCGCGGCATGTACCTCTCTAGCAGCAAGAGTGTCAAGGACACCCTGATTAGAATTAACAGTAAGAATAAATGAGACTTTGTGAAATATGGAACCATCAATACAAAACAGATAAGTTTGTTGAATACCACAAATTTTTATTTAAATCTGATATGTAAATTGTTTTAGTTCATAACTTTTAGTTTATTAAAGTTATTGCATAAAATAACTATATTATGGACATCTACACAGAAATTACTTTGTAACTTGTGGAAAAATGAAAAAAATTGATTATTGCATAAATTTTGTAATTTGTAATATCACTGACCTGGTAGAGATCTGCACGGATAATAGCCTGGTTTTCTGGCTTAGAGTACCAATCTAAGCGCATAGATTCAATCTTGATATAGATATCAACGATCCACTGTTGGAAAAGCCGGCCACCGTAGAAAAATATGGTAAAGGCTTCATCTCGTATTTGCATAATGTAACAATAATATTCCCGTGCACTAACATAGAGTCGCGACTTTGAATTATCTATAATATATTTTACGGTTATGGCTATATAACAAACATTATCAAATCAAAATATAGTTGCACCATTATCTGATAAGAAATGTCTCACCTCGTTGATTGCCATAACCTTCACCATCACCTTCTTTACTATCTACATCTGTAATGTGTGAGTTTGTTAGGATATGCTAAAAAGTATAACACAACAAATATTACACACATACAATAGAAACACTAACCTTCACCACCACCACCACCACCAGCAGGGACTTCGTCATTATCATTAGTACCAGACACATCTGCATTTTCAGTCCTACATCTCACAGATTTCTTCTTTTTTGTTGGTGACTCAAGACTAATTTCTGCATGGAAATGGAAGCAAATTACCAATATAGTGGCCAAATGCAACAAAAAAAGAAGAGATAGTAAACAAACCTGTTTTTTTATGCTTCGTATACTTTCTCTTTTTCCTAGGGAAACGCATAACCGGCGTTTCTTCCAACAATATTTTTCTATCCTCCCATCCGGTTTCACCCCCGGGATAAAATAGAGGGTAGGCTAATGGATCGTAGCAGCCATGGTATGGTTTAATAAATGTTGCATGACCTGAGTTTGCACAAATCATTATACTACGAGTAAACTTACGTTGGTCGTCATTTCCATCCAACCATATGGCAGCCACCTGTTCCATTGCTGGTGCATTATACCTCCTTTGGTCCACTGAAATACTTGTATTCAATTCGATTTTGTTGCTGTCCAGATTTTCCTTTTGCCCCAGACTTTTGAATGTATGAACATATGGGTTATTATTTTGTATTAATATATCCAAGATTTTTCTAATTACACTGGCGTCAAGATGCGGAGATCTCTTTGTTCTTTGTGCAATACTTTCATCTGTATCAAAGAAGTATAGCTGCATATGTCGTGGACCTTTCCCACAAGGCGCCAACTGATCCAATTTATAATAGATCTGGCCATGAACCTTAAAAGTATAAACACCAGTACCTGTGAAACCATTCACTACTTGAACAATGACAAAATATATTAAAAGTACTAAAGAAAGTATCAGATGAGAAAAAATACCTGCGGCTGTTGCAAGTTGACAATCAACAGTGGCACCAAAGCTGGTGAAAGAGAAGTGTGAGTTATAATATCTGATGTTTTTTTCTAAAATACAGTGCATCCTTGTCCGACTGGCTTGTGAATAAGTGGCGTAGCTGATCAGGCACGTTTGGAGTAAATATATTGACCCTACCCTGTCTACAACAGAAGCTAGGGCCTTCACCCGGAAACCTTATAGCACCACAATACTCACAATTTGGTACTTTTTGTAGGACGTGATGAGAGGCTGGCAAGTCTTTGTAAACAAAGTCATAAGGATCATGATCCATGATCATTATGTCAAGATCTCTATACGTCTTATACTGAACACCTGCCATAACATAATATGGGGTTATAAATGTTTGTATGAATCTAAGTATGATTTTAAAATATCTATTTTTTATATAAACATACTTAAAAAAATGACACCATTGTTTTTACCTCTTTCATTATACACCCTTGCCTCATCATCCACATAAATGTTTGTTCCACGGTCTTCAGGCTCCAAGCAATCCAAATCTTCTTCTAGTGATACAATAATATTTGGTTATACGAAAACAAGGAAATCTAAAATACAAATTCAACTCACCATCCATTGCCAATGTTGGGTCATCTGGTTCCCATATTCCAGTATCAACTTTTTTGTCATCACCTAAATTAAGATTAAGATTGGCCCCTAAAAGCATAAAAACAATGTGATATTAGTGTCAGAATATGCTACTCTATGTTGAATTATTATTTATATTTAAAATACCCACTTTTGGTGGACCCTCTGGTCCTTGGACCAGTCTCGTTTTGTGTTACACCAGATTGTTCATAGGCTAAAGCTGGACATACCAAAGAAATAAATACTTGATCCAAAAATTATGAAAACAACAAAAATAAATACTTGATAAAATTTTTCTCTTGTTTTGCTGCAGTCGACATAATAATTTCACACATCTACACCTCGATCTGGTTTGCAACGGCACAATTTCACACATGTATGAACTATATATTATAAAACACAATACTACCTAATAAAGAGCTAATATCACAAATTAACAAACCTGTCCAAGAATTTTGAACTATCTTTTCGTTTATGTTGTCCGTAAGTTTTTCTGCCTTTCTGCGTTGGTAGTTTTCTTTCGCCTTTGCAGCTCTCATTGTCTTTTGCTCTGCTGTCAAATTTGCATATGTATCCCTTGCCTTTTGCCGCTTACGTGCTGCTTTATCAAGTTGTTCGATGGCAGGAATACCTTTGTATTTGTTTATAAAAACAAAACTGCATTAGCAACCTAACACTGATCTCAACAACTCCATAGTACAAAAAATAAAAAACCATGGTTGTTACCAGGAACACTTTCTTGATCACCAAGTGATGTTTGACTTGAATCCCCTCTTGCTCTCTTAGTGCCTCGACCAGACATTCCTTTTGGTGTGATTGAAATTTTTATGTGTTAAAAAAATATCAGGTATGCAATACATATATTCACCAATAAAGATTTTCAACAAGTTGTCTACTGCACTATTACATTAGGTAATAAAAAAACATTTGCTTACCTGATTCTGATAACTTGGCATGATTGACTGCTGAAACGGAAGAGGAGTCAATTGGTATGTTCATGATTTGTTTTATATTTATGTAATTATTTTTTCCTAAGCAGTATCACATTGTTGCTAAATTTTTATTGAAATAAACTGTCTGGTACAGTTGACGAAGCTGGGCATAGCGCTGTTACATTCAAGCATGGCGCAGTATCAAATTAATTGCATGAACGGATGAATGACGTACCTGCAGATTCAAGTTTTCTTCTTGTTGCATGGCACTGACAGAAACATGAGATCGTTGACTGTGTTTTATTCTTGCACCGATAGCAACGTGAGATTGAGGAGATTGTTGACCATGATTTCTTCTTGTTGTATTGACACCGGCGGCGTGTTTTGTTTGGCACTGGTAGCAATGTGCACCGATAGCAACGTGAGATTGAGGAGATTGTTGACCGTGGTTTCTTCTTGTTGTATTGACACCGGCGGCGGTTTTACAGGCAGCAATGTGAGATTGAGATTGAGACGAGATTGCACGTGAAAACTGTAAACTTGTATTGGAATCCTTTTTTTGTACGTGAATTAGGATAGGATGTTTAGAAGTGGGACCAGATGTTACGTGAAGCTAAAATTGTTTTAACTTGTATTGGAATTGGACTCCTTTTTCTGTGCGTGTTGGAATTGGACTCCTTTTTCTGTGCGTGAATTTGTTTGGCACTGGTAGCAATGTGCACCGATAGCAACGTGAGATTGAGGAGATTGTTGACCGTGGTTTCTTCTTGTTGTATTGACACCGGCGGCGGTTTTACAGGCAGCAATGTGAGATTGAGATTGAGACGAGATTGCACGTGAAAACTGTAAACTTGTATCGGAATCCTTTTTTTGTACGTGAATTAGGATAGGATGTTTAGAAGTGGGACCAGATGTTACGTGAAGCTAAAATTGTTTTAACTTGTATTGGAATTGGACTCCTTTTTCTGTGCGTGTTGGAATTGGACTCCTTTATCTGTGCGTGAATTTGTTTGGCACTGGTAGCAATGTGCACCGATAGCAACGTGAGATTGAGGAGATTGTTAACCGTGGTTTCTTCTTGTTGTATTGACACCGGCGGCGGTTTTACAGGCAGCAATGTGAGATTGAGATTGAGACGAGATTGCACGTGAAAACTGTAAACTTGTATCGGAATCCTTTTTTTGTACGTGAATTAGGATAGGATGTTTAGAAGTGGGATCAGATGTTACGTGAAGCTAAAATTGTTTTAACTTGTATTGGAATTGGACTCCTTTTTCTGTGCGTGTTGGAATTGGACTCCTTTATCTGTGCGTGAATCAGGATAGGATGTTACGTGAAGCTAAAATTGTTTTGTGAAGCGGGACCAGGTGGGTATGTGGGTTTCAAGGTGAGGAAAAAAGCTCAAAAATAGCAAAAGCTCTCTAGAAACACCGTTTTTTTCTATCTACCACCCTATCCACTTCCTCTAATCCTTACGAGGTGGGGCCAACGTGAGGGGTACAAGGTGCTATTCCTAGGTGAAAATTGGTTTCAAAAGTTTTCGCTCCTAATAGTATAGATCAAAAGTTTTCGCTCCTAATAGTATAGATATGGAATTGCTGTCCACAAGGATTTTCTTCATTGAATGGCCTGGCCACCGTGCGGCTACGACATCAACTTCACATGGTGCGGCACAGGGACAACATAGGAGGTCAGACTACGATCCAGCAACTGGTGCTTAAATCCTGAACTACTGATACCTTCCATTCCTAATACACAATTTTGCAATTACAATGCTAAAACTTAGGAGGTCCGACTACTATCCAGAAACTGGTACCTAAATCCTGAACTACTAGTACCTTCGGTTCCTACTACATAAATTTTGCATAACAATGCTAAAACCTGTAAATTGCGATTTCAAACTATGTGTGCTTATGTACTGGAATGTTGAACAAGTCACTTTCTACAAAGGTTCGGATTGAGTCATGTGGTAAAATATAAATGGATTGGTCTAGTGCTGGAATGACATAATAACCAACGTATCATAAATATTTAACTACCTGTATCAAAACAAATTCAGAGACTACACAAGTTATGGAGCGACATCAAAACATCATCTTTAATTTATTTTAAGCTAAAATGTGTCCCTAACATCATCAATTAACAATCAAATCAGTACAATGCTTGGCTAGAGCAACACTATATCCACTACCACAAAAACTATCTGTAGCGGCACGGCCCAAAACAACCTGCCGCTACAAATAAAATAATATTTTTAGCGGCAGCCCACTAAACCATCCGCCGCTAAAATTTATCTGTAGTTTCACAGCCCAGAACGGCCCATAGCTATTAAGTCCGAGGCCTCCACTGCCATGACCTAGTATAAAAATAGTCCCTAACCCTAAGCCACTCTCACATCCACCCACCGCCCCCCATTCCTTAGTCGTCACCTCCACCCACTTCTCTCTCTCTCTCTCTCTCTCTCTCTCTCTCTCTCTCTCTCTCTCTCTCGCTCTCTCTCTCTCTCTCTCTCCACACCGGCAGGCCCTTCTCCGGTGAGAGTGGACGGCTGGCCCTTCTCTGGTGAGAGTGGACGGTTGGCCCTTCTCCTGCGAGTGGGCGCGAGCTTCCCTCCATGGAGTCGACGGTCGTGGGCTCCCCTACGCGACAACGGCGGGGCGGCAGATCCACTGTCTCTCCCTCTTCCGGCGGTGCACGGGGTGGTGGAGGACGGGGTAGCAGATCTGCCGCCTCCCCCTCTTCCGGCGGCGCATGGGGCGGCAGATCTGGCCGGGGTCGACGTGGCGAGCGGTGGTTTGGAATGGCGTGGAGAGGGCCCATGTGGGCTCACTTTGTTTTTTGTTTCCCAGTTTAGCTGTAGCGGTGGGTGGTTTCAGTTCTTTGGAACCCGCCCCTACAGCTCTCCCATTTTTAGCTGGGATGGGGCAGCAGCGGGCCACTATACCTGCCACTATAGTGGGTTCTATAGCCTGCTTCTACAGTGCTTTTTGTGGGAGTGTTCATAAATAGTCATTGTTGTTGATAATTTACATTTGAAGATAATTTCACTGTTTTTTTTACGTTTAAATATCTAGTACTGAATGAAGGTCTAAAGACAGTGAATTTTCTGCCAATAATCAAGTGAAAAATATGAAGTACATTAACTTTGAGATCATATATATTTAAATATCGGCATTCGCTCATATAATTTAGCTACACCATGCACTCGACTGGCAATATGATGACCAACATTGCGTTATTTTTAGTTAGGGTGGCAATAAGGGCTAACTAATTTCCTATTTTTTGATTGATGTTCGGCCTGACCAGTGACCAACATGCAGTGATGTCTTCTACGCCACGAAAGTTACAACATTGAGCGGCACAACGATAACTAATTAAGCATGGGCCGTGGTTCACCATATTTGCTTGTTCTGGGACACACCGATACACAGAATCTGAACTTCCGATGCCTTCCCTTCCCATAGGACATATATGATTATCCTACCCTGCATCTACCTCCATTATGGAATGTTAAAGAAGTGACTGCACCCATGAGTTTTCCCGTGCTCTAAAACTCTTAAAACAAGGGGTTGTCTCATAAGCTGCAGCTACACTTGCATGGCCAATCATATATGAAGCGTTGTAGTTCTGGAATGGAATAATATCCAACTACATCTTGTTGATCAAATACTATCTAATGTTAATATCAATTCATTTATCCAGCTTGTCACAATATTGAATATTTAAAGCAGTACCTAATTGTTGACTACAGATATGCTGAAATGTTATGTGGAATTAGAGACTGGCAAATAAACCCCATTTGTCAACAAACATCAGAGACTGGGATCTTCTACCTGTGTCTCCAATATTTTACAATTTTTGCTCTTTCTTAACGATGTTAACACCGAATGTTAAAAGAATGATAATTTTAGAAACATTTTGCACCTAATGATGCTAATTCGTCGGAGCTGGATTCTTTCAGTGGTAAACATTCATTGGAAAAGATAATTTCAATGCTATGGACTGAGGTAAGGTTATGTGATAGGTGCTGAAGTTTCAGTGCTACAGAGCCGTGATTCCAAACAAATGTTAATCGATGAGGGCCAATCACTACTACAATAATGCTCTATAGCGGTGGGCTTAAAAGGGCCTCGGTGGCAGACGTCATAAAAGCCACTAAGACCATGTCACTATTTACAACCAAAACTAGTCACGGTCTGGCAACCACGACTGCCTGTCCGAGGCGCTTAGCCTAATATGGCGCCGGTGGTGGTCTAGGGACCGCCATTGGCACCGTTAATCTACTAATAAAAGAAGGGCGGGCCCTGCTGGGACCTGCCATAGACGCCGTCCCGTACCGGTGCCTCACGCCACACGTGTTGCGACACGAGGATGGGCTATTGCCTCCGCCACGGGTGGACGCGGAGCCGCCGCCGGAGGAGGAAGAGCCGTGGTTGCCGCTGATGGAGGAAGAGTCGCCGTCGGAGGCGGAGGAGGAGGAGCTGCCGCGAAGAACTCCTCCATGACGGCGGCTAGGTTCTTCGATCAGCTGCCAGATCCAGGCGGCAGCGGAGGAGCCGGAGCCGCCGGAGGAGTGAGGCGGCCACTTGGCGGGGCGTTCGCGAGGAGCAACGCCCTCGGCCCAGAGCATCTACTGCTCCTCGCACGACCCCAACGGCGGCGACCCATGGCCAGAGGCAGAGAAGTAGAGGAGCAGAGGAGGAGGGGAGTGGCAGCGTAGCCACTGACCTAACCCTAAACATAGGTGGTGGTGCGCCATGCGGATAAATGATGGTGCAGCACGCTACGGCTACGGCGGGCCGGACTATCAGGCCCGCAGCTAAATTTGCTATGGGCCTTACAGTGTCCGCTACTGCCGGTTAGATGGTACCCGTGGGCCTGTGGTGTCTCCGACTAATTTCCACGCATAGTCACGGACACCGCACTGTACCACCTTAGCAGCGGACACCTCAAGGGACCGTCATTGTGGTCAAATGGGCATCCGCCGCTATAGTGGGTTATTCTAGTAGTGAATACAGCTGCAATTAGCTTCAGAGATGGAGAATATGAATATTCGTATTGTGTCAGTGACCCGATGTATTGGCACCTCAGCTGCATCTCATCCATCCAATTCTTAAGCACGACAGATATATTAGGACGTTACTCTGTTGTGCTATCGTACAGTTTCACTTGAAATTTGGCATCGATCAGTATTGTTATAGTTATTTCAATATGGCACACTAAATTTCAATATGGCAAAACATATTTCCTAGGATCCAGGTTTGTCACCGTTGGTTATGTGGTGGAGGATGTATAAATGCACTACAAAGAACCCACGTCCGAGTCCTCACACTCTCGAATTTGTGTTTCTATTTCAGGTCATTTTTTTCTTCTTAATGAAAAAACACCTAACACTTCCTATATATATTAGGTTTCCGTTTTGTGAAAAAATATTTCCTGAATTTGGAAAGAGTTCGGATACTAGTTTCAGAAGTATTTTGTCGAAACTATGGCAATCACAGAGCTTTCACAGAGATCTCTGCTCAGTTCAAGTTGCAAAACAGACATATGCAGCACATTTCTCAAATTTCTTACCTGTATCCAGCACCATTTCGCTAAATTTCTATTTTTAATTATTCAAGATCGTAAATGCATCAGAAAAAAATGAGGACAAAGGAGGCCCCACTTGTGCCATGCATTCCTGCCTAAGGGGCCTGGTCAGTTCTTTCTTGCCCCATGACAAGTTGGGACAGCTCACTAGACTACATCACGTGCAGACGTGCATGCTCAACACTCATTCCTGCAGTGCGTGAGGATTTTTAGTTCATAGTAGAGCATGCCGCTGGAGCCAAATTCATGACCAGTAAGAGGATTTGTGGATTTTGGATTTTGTAAAGGATTCTTGATTCCTTGCAGGGACAAACCTCCCGCCCTATAAAAATAATTCAGGGTGTCCCAATCGATCAAAAACTTGTCTATTTACTTTTATCATCAATCCCTTCTTTTTTGAACCCTAAATTTTGTTCTTTTCCCGTCTCGATAGTGTTTGAGGACATTCTAGCTTTTGTGCCAACGCTAGGTCAACATTTAGGTGAACACCTCCTAAGGCTATCTCCAATGAGGCTGATCCATTTTCGAGACCCAATAGCCCAAATGGGTGTTGCTGGACATGAAGAGTCCCGATGCAAAAGTTGGTGTCTCCAACGATTACCAAAATACCGGTTGAGTGGTCGGTCTGTTTTTACGGCCGTAGACGCGGGAAAGCAGTCAGATATTTTCTGTTCTCCCGCCTTTTGCTGCTGCGACTCCCGCGTATCCGCTGCTCCACCAAGACGCGCGTGACCCTGCGTTCCCGCGTCTCCGCTGCTCCACCAAGACGTGCGCGACTCTACGTCTCTGCTCCTTCACGCGCACATTTCGACGGCAACGGCGATTGGGTATGCTGGGTTTTGTTCTTCTCCTCTCCAATCATTCCTTTCTCAATCTCTCACAATGGAATTTTCATATTTATTTTTACGGACCATGTTGCAGTAGGATTTAGATTTTCTTGTATATTGTAAAAGTTTCTTGATTCCACATAACAATAGTATATCAGAGTAGAAATTAGTGCTTATGTAATTGAGTATTTTATCCTCTACATTTGTTCAGCCATGGCGTTCAAGTACTATAGGAACACTTGGTGTGGGTCTGCTGCAGCATCCATGCACAAGGACGAAGAGATTGAAGCATGTGCTGCTGTTGTTGCAACGTTGAGGCAAAAACGGCATTGGGGAGGTTCTGTTGTAGGCCATAAGACAAAAAAACGCGACCGCATCAGTGGAGACATTCGATTAAATAATGACTACTTTATTGAGAGACCGTTGTTCAACCCTGAAGAATTCCGTAGAAGGTTAGTGGTAATGAAAATTCAATACTATTATGGCATAACTATATGCAGCAATCCCTTATGCACCAATCTATGTTTATGCTCTAGGTATCGTATGCAGTAATCCCTTGTGTTGGAGATTGAAGATAAAGTCTCAGCTGCAAATGATTTCTTCAAGCAAAAAAGGGATGGTGCCGGTGTGTTGGGTTTTTCCACTAGACAAAAGGTTACCGTGGCTTTGAGAATGTTAGCTTATGGAGGGGCAGCAGATGCTCTTGATGAAGGACTACGTATGGGAGAAAGCACAGTTCTACAGACAGTTAAGGAGTTTGCTAGCACAATCATCGAAGTTTTTGGAGATGAGTTTCTTAGACCTCCTTCAGAATCTGAGTTACAACACATTTTATCAGTGAATGAGGCACGCGGATTCCCTGGCATGATTGGAAGTATCGACTGCATGCACTGGGAATGGACAAATTGCCCTACTAGTTTCGCCGGGATGTATAAGGGTCATAAGGGCAAGCCTACAATGATCCTAGAGGCAGTAGCAACAAAGGATTTACGAATTTGGCATGCATTCTTTGGTCTCTCCGGATCTCACAACGACATCAATGTGTTACACCGATCTCCAGTTTTCGATGATTTGGCAAATGGAAAAACACCCCCAGTGGACTTTACTGTCAATGGTAACCCCTATACTCTTGGATACTACCTTGGTGACGGGATATATCCTGATTGGGCCACTATTGTGAAGAGTGTTAGTGGTCCAGTGACTAATAAGGAGATTGTGTTTGCATCACAACAAGAAGCTAGCCGCAAGGATGTAGAAAGAAGCTTTGGCGTTCTTGAAGCCAAGTGGAAGATCGTGCACCGCGGTGCTCGTCTATGGAACCAACATGATCTCAATACCATTATGCGAGCATGTGTCATATTACACAATATGGTTGTTGAGAACGAACGTGGAGTTGATCTTCCACATGTGCATGTGTCGGAGTGGCCAGGGGCAGCTAATCCGCCAATTACTCCACCGAGGGAAGTTCCTACAATTGACGAGTTCATGGAGGCATATAATTTGATCCATGATAAATCCACTTCTCAGCAGCTCAAACTCGATCTCATTGATCACATGTGGGAACTATATGGGTCTAAGTCTGGACCGTTTGCTCCAAAGCCATGATCTGTTAGGATATGTTGCTTTTATTTTGTGACTTGTAGTACTAGGACATGGTGACTTTATTTTGGTGTACAGCAGAACTGGCAATGCAATGATATGGTGACTTTATTTTGGTGTAACATATCAACAGCCAGTGTAATGATATGATAACTTTATTTTGGTTTACAAGTGAACTTATATGTAATATGACAAGATTATGTAATCTGAACTGTATTGTCAAATGTTGACATGAGAATATATAATGTGAACTTCACTGTGAAATGTCACCAGAGAGCATGTAAACTAAACTTTATTGTCAAATGTTGACATGAGAATATGTAATGTGAACTTCACTGTGAAATGTCAACCAGAGAGCATGTAAACTGAACTGGGAGTTTAACTTCATTATCACACAGAACACACATACAATATTTCTTAGTACGCGCACAGGCACATACACACACAATACATAGTTCACAGAGCACATACACAACTGGAATAGAAAACAGCATGACAACACATACAATATTTCTTAGCACACTCGTTACGGTCCATCATTGTTCTCAGGGGTGATGATACCTCTACGCTCCAATATTTGGCGTTGCATCATGATGTAATAAGCCTTGACAGCAGGAGATAGCTTCTCTAAATCTGCTCCCATTATGCCAACTTCTGCGGTGAGCAACTGTGCCTCACTTTGCTTCGCTCTGACCTCTAAGTCTTGCTTAGTGAGCCTCAGCTGCTCTTCTTTTAATTTGCTCCTACATTCCATGTCCTGCTTCTGCAAGTCAAACATCTTCTGAGAAAGATGAATTTTATCCTCCTTCATGCTCATGATCTGGTGCATCTGTTGGTCTTGCTTCTCTTCTGCAGTTTTATTTCTATCATGTATTTGTTGCAACACTTCTACCGCAGCACTAGATGATGCAGTGTCTTCCTTAGACTGACGTCTTTTTGCACTGTCACGACCTTCCGGCCTTTCCACAGGTGCACTAGTGTTGGCATGTTGTGGACTAGGGGTTGCTGTTGTTGCTACTTTTCCAACACTTGAATTAGTTGTCAGTTCCAAGAATTTGTCATTCCATTTTGCCTCATCGCGTAACACTTTCCAACAATGCATAAACTGAAATGGCTCAGTTTTCTCATACATCTTCACAGCATCATCAATCTGAGATTGAAAATAGATACAAGTTAGTAAATATATGCTCCAAGCACCATAGAAAGCACCAGCGAAAATAGCACACAAAGCAATAAAGAATATACCCTGTCATATTCATTCTTCCCGCTCTCGTTTCTCCTATCTACTGCAGATTTGAATGAACAGAACTTGCTAACTGACTTTTGGATAATGGCCCATCTTTTTTGCAATGAAATCTGGCTACGTACCGAGCCTTCCGGTTTACGTGCTTGATAATAGTTATATATTCTCTTGTAGTAGCTGTCCATACTTTGATTAACACCTGCAATAGGATCCTTACTCACGTTGAGGAAGGCCGAGCAAACAACAGCATCCTCATCTTTTGTGAATGCACTCACTCTGTGAGAAACTCTTCTCCCGGAACCATGTTTCTTCCCTGACATGGGTGGTGACACAATTGTTTCCGGAGGCGTGAAATGATCATCTTCAACCCCAACCAAGGCACTCCCTCCATGCATGTCATACTGCAAAGAGAATATCAAGAGTAATTGAACCCACTGCTACATCAGAGGATGTGCCATATGAACAAAAATTCACCATCAAACCTGATATGCATTAGCATTATCTATCTCTTCAATCGAACCACGAAAATAGAATGGTTGTGGAACTTCTCCCTCTTCAGATTGACCACGTTCCATCCTGTACATAACCAATAAAATTGAAACCATAAATGCATTCACAAGTTCCTGCCATGAATCAAATTTGAGCAACCATTTAAATCTAAGTCCTAACACTTATAACAGCATGGCAATGAAATTTGATTACTCTGTCACAACCATGTAGCAGTCAACATCAGAGAGCACCAGAGAGTCCTTAACCAATTTGCTAAACCTCATACTCTGCACAACAATCCACCGATCCCATCCAATTTCCAATTTCAGAGAGTCCTTAAACCAATTTTGCTAAACCCCAAACGAAATCGCACTACACATCCAATTTCCAATTGGGCCCTGCTATGCGTAGGAAGAAATATCGTACGAAGCTAATACGAAAACTACTGGCCGCCGGCGCCGTCCTCATAACAGATTTGTTGCTTTCTTCCTCTTTTCTCTGCACTACACCACAAAAATCAAAATGCCTGAACATTCATGTTATCTCTAAATAAGCATGCACCTTGAAGAAGCAAGTGCCCTGCCACTGTAACACGAATTGTGACGCTGATGCATCGCATTCGCATGTACATAGCGAGGCGGCGCACTGAGCACTTGACGATTTGCTTCTATGTGCGTCATGGCCAACACCGCCATCTTGTCCGGCGCCAGGCAATGGTGGCATCCATTCCCTGTATGACTGATCCACTGCCACACCATAATCTTCTCATGCTTACCATGGAGAGAGCTCAAATGGGATATAAATTTCGGGAAGCAACAAGGTTGATTGTGGCTGCAGGATATAAATTAAACCACTAATGACATAGGAAACACATGTAGCCCGTGGTATGGACAGGAGCGTAGAGCAAACTTCGTAGGTGTTTCGTATCAAACTATTTCGTACCTCTAGACTTTTCCTTTCCAATTTCAGATATCAACCAATCGAAGCGTCGCCCCAACCAGCAGCCATCCACCAGCTGCCGGCCGCCGCCGTCCACCAGCAGACGCCGCCGCCTCAAACTCCCCGGCAGCGACGCGCGACAGCTACCTCCCTCCCCTTGCCTCTCCGCGCCGCAACAGAGCAGGGGAAAAAAATTGGGCGGCGCATACCTGACAAATGCTGTCGTCGTCGCCGTTTCTCACGCCGGCCGCCGTCGTCGTTGCTCACGCCGGCTGCCGTCGCCGCCGCCTTCGCTCGCCGCCGCAACCGTCGCCTTTGCTCGCCGCCGCAACTGCCGCCTCGCCTGCCTCCACAGAGCTGCAACCCTAGCTTTCTCTCTCTGTTTCGCTCGACCAGAACGCTGGGTCGGAGACGGACTGATGCACATTTGCATCAGTTCCTGTAGGGCGCACAAAATGGGGGCCGTCTTTGGGTAGCCCGTTGGAAGCTGGATTTTGCGATTTTGGACTCATTTTGCATATGGGTGGGCTTTTGGATACTTCCTTGGAGATAGCCTAACGGGGTCCCTCCTGGGCTAGTTCTCCATATCGAAGATTGATTTTCCATTAATTCGTGTTTATCTTGATTTATTGCCACATAGATGGGAATTCATAGGACAATGCCAAGTCTTTGATGATTTGCAAATCGCACAGGGGTGTGCTCATGCTTAACGATAGTTTTTAGTGTCAACAACAGATTTTAATGACACGATGACGACTGAAGAGCAATGACAATGGTCCATCTGTCTGTTGTATGGACAAACCGTTGCACAAAAAATGAACTGCACACGCCTTCCCATCCATTCGGACGATACTTTTGCCACTATCAACCTCCATTATCCGATGCCAAATAAGTGGCAGGTGCTGAGAATTTTTGTGTCCCTTAAAGCACTTGGGCTCTCTCATACACTGCTGCTTGTTTTGTGTGGGAAAGTATATGTAAGGACGTAAGGTGCTTTAGTTCTGGAATTCAATAATACTCCTACCCAACAACATTTTGATAAAGTATGTCTGCACCAACAGAAATCTAACATTAATACCAATTGATTAATTCAACTTTGCAGATTGTTGAAACAGCAGCAACAAATAGTACACTACACATATGTTAAATGAAGTTATGGAATTAGAGATTGGCAAATACACTCTGTTCGAGAACAAAATATGAGAGGTGCAGATGTTCTACCTGTCTCTTCAACATTTTACAAATTTTTCTCTTGCTTAAAACTGATAACAAAAAAAAGTTGATAAAATGAAAATTTTCAAAACATTGTGCACCTTTTGATTTTAATTGCTAAAACATTGTCTATGCATGCCGGCCGCCACGCGAACGACGATCACAGTAGGGCATCGTCCTGTAGCTGCCGGACTGGCCATGCTGATCCACTGTATCTATGTGGCCTTCTTCTTGTGCTGCTAGCAGTGAGGGTCACCACGATGGTGGAGCGGAGCTAGGGCCGGCCCTGAACCCTATATGGGCAAGGTGGGTTCCCATCTTTTTTCTGTTGAACTTGTGGTTGTTGGCAGGCATTACCCTCACTGCTGCATTTTGTTGTTGTATACGGATCTAGATTAATGATTGTTATCCAACCCACGCTAATGCTAAGCATTCCCAGAAGCAATGTCTCAGTGGGATATGGCGTGTGCACTGAGGGCAATTATGACACATGTCTAAAAACTGTAAAGTGACACAAATAGAAAACTTTGGGGAAGCAGAATTCACTGTTGATGAAATGTAGTGAACTAGCAAACCAGATCGAGAATCATTTGCATTTGATGTTCTAAATGCCAATCATTTCATTATTACAAAAAATTGTTGTTGAATCTTGGTGGATTCGATTGGGAGTGTGTCTACCATAGGAATAGGCTGTACAATTCTAAATCACAAGTCCATCAACCCGTGCAGTCGCACGGGATAGCATTTTTATTTTGTTGTACACGTAGGAGAATATGCAACTATCCAATCCTCAACAGATAGATGAAGTAAGTAAATACTTCTATTATTCTTAAACTCAGTATAATTTTACTCTACAAATACATGCCTTTATCGATAACAACTATTAAGGTAGATGTTTTTTCACATTATAATGCTGCTTTCAATGCAAGGGCATTAAACTATTTGTATATTTTTCTATAACAAAATTGTTCAACATTATTCTTCTCAATTTCATTTAGTTAGACCGTATGCACATACCCGTCTTTGTTTTCTTTTATTTATATATATTTCCTTCACCTACATGTATGTACTATGTATATTTATCTCCTTGCCATTTCTACTGTTTTTCTCATTGTTTATATTTTTCTTGTAACATATTTTAGTTGCCCATAGGGGTTTTCATAAAAAAATATTTTATATATTTGCAAAAATTAAATATATTTTAAAATTTGGTACAACATTTCCGTCCATCATTTCTTAGTGCACAAATGTATATAATATGGATCCTAGATTTTTATAATCCATAACTCGTCCAATTTACTTTTTCTTATTGCGTCGAGCTTCTGGAAAGAAACAATGCAACTTCAATCATCTATAAGCTGCAAAAGGACGAGCTCTTATTCTCCACCAACATCTGCCCCCAGTGTATATAATGTACTCAATAAATCACCTTATCCTGGTGATTATATATCTTTTGTAGCCTACTGTACTTATGATTGATAAAAGAAACCTAGAGAATATTCTTGGCTACTTGCATCTAGAGGCCGAATGGATCTTTAATGATTATATGCAAAACTACAGAAAAAAAATACAGTAGTTCATTAACTCATTCACTGCTTACGGCCAAAGCTGACTATAGTTCTGAGACGACCTGCCAAGTTAAAAAAGATACTACCTACTAAGTTGAGCCAACCAAGATTTATTTATTTTATTTGTTGTCTCAATTCTCTTCGTGAAAGCTAGGGAAATCCTACGGGACGTTCTCTCCACGGATACGCACAAATATGCAAGCTTAACACAAGTGACTGGGCTATTTCCATATTCCTCTAGGTCTCCGTGAATAGTTTGTATAGTCTCCATGCCACACACGGTTAGTTATACGAAAGATAATCAAGTAAGAATCATTGGCTATGATTTGTGAAGCATCCGATTCAAGGGCCGGATGTTTTGCTTTTTTTGTGAGAATTTCTAAAATTTTTCATCGATTTATATGGAGGTCTCAAAAGTAGTCTCCAATTAGTAAATATAAGATTAGGTGGCACCAAAAGCACTTGACATCGTGAGGGGCACATGAAAGTTCATCATCGAGGAGGATGCATGCATACTAACTTATAACGGAGATCAACAAAATTATAAGATGGTCAACACTTTTCTTTGAACAATATGCACCGAAAGCTTTACTACCTTGATAGATGCACCAGTAGGCCTGACACTAATGGAAAGTTGAATAGTCCTGTCGGAACATGAAAACACATAGGAAAATTATGCATTCTGCACCCCAGAGAAATTACGCATGCCGCAGCCCAGCCCGTGGAATCAGAACCTATTTCTTTCTTTCTCCCACAAAAGTCATTCCCCTCTCTATTGTATCACGCCGCTGCCCCCCCGGTCATCCATCACTGCCTCTGCTTGCTCCTCCGCGCCGTGACGCACTCACGTTGATGAGACACTCGTCCATCAGCACCACATCGCGACCACGCCATGATGGCTGCTGATCTGATCAACTGACTTATTCTTACATAAGAGTGTGCTCAATCTTATTAATTACTAGGACCAATGAAGCTATGTATGAGAATGCAATCAATAGCAAATGTGTAGACTGCAAACACATTTAGAATGTTAGAGATTAAATTAGAACTCTGTGAAGCTCATATTGAAGTCTTGAGAATTATGTTTAATTTACTACAATTCGTGTTGTGGAACAATAGAAGAAACAGTACAGTCATTTTTGTTTCTATATTATGAGCGAAATGGGTGCTAGACACTACAAGAAACATCCCCTATAGCCACCCTCCAGAGGGACCTGGAGCGGTGGGTATCCCGACTGCCGCTACGGGTCCGAGGCTAAAAAAGAAACACTATAGCCATGCAACCAAAGATCACCCGCCACTAAAAATAAAAAAAACAGCACCATTGGGGTCCACTCGCTACCAGGCACTAGCCGCCCCGTCCATCGCCGCTGTACCCTTGGCCGCTCAATCCGCTACGCCCGGGGGCAGATCCTCCGCGTGTAACCCTAGCTGGAGAGGAGGAGGGGAAGCCTGCACCGCCCTCACACCACACAGGAAGAGGGAGGAGGGGGAGTGTCAGCCGCCGTCACGTGGAACCTTAGCCGAAGAGCAGGAGATGGGCCCAGGGTCATCATCGCATGGTCCACTACCTCACCGTCACGTGGCTCACTCAATGTCGGCGACCTCTCCAGTCGTCCTCACCGCCTTGTGTGGCTAGCCGGATCCGGCCCCGATGCTGGCCACTTCCACGCTGGCACTGGTAGTATTCCGCTGCAACCCGCTAGATCTCGAGCGCGACCACCACCTGAAAGCCATGGTCCGCACTTTGCCCCTCCACGGAGGTCCGCCGCGCCACCAAGGTCGGAGGGAGGGAGGCGCATGGAGGGGGGGGGGCATGTGGTGATATAGAGGGAAGGTGGTTAGGAGGTAAGAGGTAGCGAGGTGGATGGAGGGAGGGGGGGGGGGAGAGGCAGCTAGGCGGGAGGGGCTAGGTTTTCTTGCTTTTGTAGTTGGTGGGCTGCGGAGGCGGGTTTAATTCAGGTGGTCCGCCGCTACAAATAGATGCTGATTTGTAGTGGCGGTTGATCAAGTGGGCCACCGCTACAAATAAGTCGGTATTTGTAGTAGCGGGTCAAGTCTGTGCCGTCTCTGTTGTATTTTGCATCCTATAGCTATAGTGTTTTTTTTATTGTAGTGAGAGATGTGCATTTTATGGGATCGATCTGTTGTATGTGCATATCCATGTAGAAATTAATGAAATGATGAATGATCAAATACTTTATTTTATGTTTTCCTGAATATGTTTCCCCTATCGCTCTATATCCTCGTGTGCTTCCCTATTGGCGAGCCGACAGAGATAAATTCCTTGGCGTTTTTTGGCCGCCAGAGATATTCGGATCTCTAAGTAGTGTGAGAGACACTAGGAAGACGTGACCTAGTATAAGACGTGACTTAGGAAAAGGTCAAGCCCAACATACAAGCCGGCATGAAGCTCTCAAACACAGATGAAGCAGTGTCCTCGCACAGACACAGAAGAAATCAGAATCATGATTGCATTTTCATATCTCCTAACTTTAGAAGCTAATCTCTGGTCTTTAGAACATAGACGCACACAGATGAAATTGATTGTGGAATTGATGGACCGGACGATGGCACAATGGAAGTAGGATGAGTAAAACATGACGTGGCACGAACATTTTTTCGTCTTAGGATAAGATGAAATGGACTGGCAGGAGTGTTTATCTGTGGCAGTAGGTCCTGCTGTTATGGGAAATCGGCAAAACCGTGTAGTACTTGTGTAATAAGTTGAGTTGGTTGAATATAATTAACAACAATTAAGACGCGTTGTTAAAATGTAGGCCTCATGCGCTATACAGAATGCTGATATGCAATAAAAAATCAGTGTATGCCAAAATTACGCCATGTATATGAGTGCTGAACATGTAATTATCGCACAAGTTAGTTTATGAATCTTTGTATAAATAGTAGCAGATGTTGGATGCAACTAGGAGCGTGTGTATAACACGAATATGTCGTCATCAGCTTCTTACCACTTACCAGCATTCCACACCATAAGCTGAAAAGAAACCAAATGGTCCTGAGAAAATAGCTAGGAGAGATGATAAAAAGCTCAACCTTTTGGCTAGATCAATATGCACCGACAGTTTAGGTTCCTTGTCAGATGAGCTAGTATAGGCTTGAGAGACACCAGGAAGACAGGATCATCCTTGGTGGAAAGGGTACTGAGCAACACGATACGATACTTGCTCCGTCACTCATGCCGTCAGAGCCGAAAAGGGGCACCCTGGAACCCACAAAGTGCCGCACACTCCGCTAGTAATAATACTTATGGCGCACCGGCCCCAGATGTAGCTCTGTGAAGTAACAGCAAGCCAGACTACTAGGCAAAACTGAATTAGCTGGCTCAAGGGAATGCAGCTATTGATACCGGGCTTCCATTTCTGCTTGGAAATGCTTGCCTGTGGCCTGACTCCCGCGCAGTTTTCCTTGCACGAACGACGAGTGTGACAGTGATACCAACAGCTTCTGTCAAGCCTCCCTGTAATATAGAGATTGCGTCACCTACTCACATGATGTGACTGCAAGGCACTCTTTTTTTTCGTTATAATTACCGAACCCCAATTGTGCAATGATTTCTCTCTTCATCTGTACTAGCTGAACTTCATTTTCAAATTGCTTCTGAGTGTTAAACGGCTAATATGACAACTAGATCAATGATCCATGAGAGCTAACTTAAAGAATGGAACCTGCTGCGTGCAACTGATACGAGGTTTAGCTGTCTGGGAATCGAAATAAAAACAACTTTGGCCGATTGCAATGCACTACTGCTGTGCTGTACAAAAACTACCATGCCTGAAAGATAGCACTGTTGTATAAAATACGAAAAACTAATCTGAGTCATGAATTACTGTAGTAGTTAGTATTTTACTTTTGAGATAGTACAAAAACTAACATGTCGGTGCAAATACACATTGCTAGGCTATAAAATGGCCCTATTGTAGTTGGAACTAATTTGGTCCTACCACCAAGCAGCATAATCTGCGGGAGCTAGCACCGAGACATGTGTTGAAAGGTGCATCTAGTCCGTTTTATCCATGCATCTATATAGATGAAAGCTGCATGCCCCTAGTTTCCCCATCTAAAACATTTCAGGCTAGAGAGGCACCAGGAATCTACATCATCCTCTTTCTTCTAGTGCTTCCTTCTTTGTCTAGCACGGGACCAAACCTCCTGATCATCTTGTTGCATGTTCTAACCGCACTTTTCATGCCACCACCATGGAGCCACACCCATCATACACTCAAGGCGCGATTTGCCTAGTGGAAGAACAAAAGGATTGATTCCTTTAATAAACTGAGGAAACAGGATGACGATCCTGCAAATCTGCAAGGATGGCAACTGGCGCTAGCTTTCCTAGGAAACAAAGTCAGCACACATCAAAAGTAGGTGGAACGTTGAGCTCGACATTTCATCAAACAATTCGTGGGATGAACCATATCCGGGAGGAGCGTCGGGAAGAGCATATCGGGAGTTGTAGGGTGGCATCCATGACGATCTTGATGAAGAAATCCATTGGTGACGAGGACGAAAGGGAGCCAGAGCAGGTCCCCTAGGCGCACGTTGTTATTGGTGACCACTCTCACGGGAGTGACCCCGGCATCGATCACGTTCCCAAAAAAGATATAAATCAAGGTCGGGGAGTCACGGAGGAATTCCTCGCTTTCCTCCTGCTCCAAATCTTGATCGATAATGGCCAGGCCGGAGATGGAATGCACATAGACGAGTGACCCCAGAAGTTATTAATCCATGTCCTGGGCTACATGGCTATACCACACGAATGAACGTAGCGTGGGACTGGCGGCTAAAGCTAAAAAACAGACAGCAAGATTGATGAGCTAATTGTGGAATACACGCGAAAGAGAAGAGTATGTGCACCACAGAGAGTTGGAATTGGAAACAAACATGGAGTCAGAGTCCCAATCAAACAATCATTGTCACTACCATTGTCTTCCTTAATGGAGCATTTTACTATGCTTTTTGGTGTAGTGTTTCGTAATCACAAATTAAGTTGCTTTCGATATTGTTCATCGTATAGTAGTAGCATAATAATATGTATCACACACATCGTAAAGTGACATGAACGGTGCTATACAAGCGTAACACAACTTCAATTTTGTCTTGGCTGAATAAGTACAGGAGGGGATGTCACAAGTCACAACCTCTGCTTCTGTGTTCCGTACAAGATAATGGGATTTCTGAAGTGGGGATTGACGATGCTGTTGCAAGTGAACAATTTCTGTGCATGCATAACTCCTATGCCTTTAACTTTTGTCGTACCCACCCTGCGTACATGTGGTTTCTAAAGCCTCCAATTCCGTGCGGAAACTAGGTTGTGCGTTTGTGCAGCTTCTGTTATTCCCTGCCGTGCTGGTTCCATTCATTCTGCTAGAGTAGCTAGCTTGTGATTTGTTGGGCTATTTGCACCGGCTAATGAGCGGTTGGAGACAAGTGGATATCCACGGTGAGCATTTTCCTTTTATAAGGTTCTCCAAATATTAGTTCCATCATGTTCAGATTAGTATTATCAGTGCAGTATGTCCTTTGACCTACGTGATCGAATAAGAGGGTATCAGTGCAGTAAGTCTTTTCACTGAACTAATGCAAGCTTGCACTTTAAAATGGTAGGGATTGCATGCTAATACAGCTGTCATCTTGCAATTTCAAAATAAATTACATCACCCTTCATCTTACCATTAAATAAGCACTCTACATGATCGAATATCATGCAGGGGCCCGCAAGGGGCACAACATAATTCAAAATATCAATGGTGATACAGTTGAGGTCACGCAAGGGGCATCAGGTAGTAATTCAAAAAATAGATGACAATAAGAGTTGGAATTGTTAACGAACATGGAATCATATTCCCAGTGAAACAAAAGAAATGTGAGAAGAAGAAAAAAATCCTTACTAATAAAAGAAACACTTATATGTCTCGAATTACACACCATTTTCAGTTACAAAATAAAGTAAACAATGTAACCAAATATAAGTTTGTAAATTACTCGGTACATCCATTAGAAGCAAAATGAGCAATAAATAGTAGTTATTTATGAAATAGATATGAACATCAAGAATAAACTAGGATATCCAATATAGTACATATAGCTAAATTTTTCAAAACAAACTATCACGTTAATTCCAGCCGTGCAAATGTTTGGGTCACCAAATAGTTGACTATGGAGTTGATGTGGACAGGGCAATGGCACAATGGCAGCAGGACGAGCAAAATACACGCGGTGAGGAGATTGTTTCCTCTTTGGTTAAAGAGAAATAGTCGACATTGTGTTCTTTTTTATGGATAGTTGGCAGGGGTGTTTCTCTCTGGTGGCCGTAGGCTGCGGCAAAACCGTGTAGACGAGAATGTTATATATTCGATGATAGATTACTCTTTTATGTAGTACATAGTTTGGAATAAATATGTACCTTGGTGCAATTTGATAAGAATAATTAATAGGCAACATTAAAATATAGACCTCAAGCTTGCTTACGCAAAAAAAAAAAAAAAAACAGATTGGAGCAGTGCAATACAGATATACTTCAGTGTATGACAAAATTAGGAGATGTATTCATAGTCGCAGCGACAGCAAATTCAATGTCCACATCACGTCACGAATTAGGACAGTGTACCGATAAGCAATTGCATCTAATCTTCTTAATGACGAACATTTATTAATCATTGCGCAAATTAATAGTGGAATCTTTGTATATATACTAATCTGGATGCAACCAGGAGCATGCCTAAAACATGAATCAGCAGTGCAGTTATTCTAGATCATCAGCTGGATGTAACCAGCACTCCACATCTCGTGAGGGGCACAGGAACGAATTGTTCCTAGGAAAATAGGAGATGATCAAAAGCTGATCGACCTTTTGCCTAGACAAGGATACTCGGAGGGCATTGGCTCCTCGTTAGATAAGTTAGTATGCTTGAGAGACACCAGGAAGCTAAGATCATCCTATGACAGGGTAGTCAGCAAAACGTCAAGAGGGAGGTGCAGGACGGCACGAAACTTGCGCTGAAGCTCATGACGTCACAGCCGAGTAGAGGCACCCCTGAAAACCATGAACTGCACAGCACTGCGCTGCTTTATCTCATGCCTCACAGGACCCAAATGCAGCTCCGCCTGTAGTAAGAACAAGCCGGGGTGGGCAAAAGTGAACTAGCTGCAGAAGGAAAAGTAGCTGTTGATACCGGGTTCTCATTTCTGCTTGGAACAGCTCGCTTGTGGCATGACTCCTGTGCAGTGGAGCATCCGTCGCACGAATCACGAGTGTGACACAGTGACACCAACAGCTCGTGTCAAACCTTCCTGTAATATAGAGATTGGGTCGATGCATTCTTTTTTTTTTTCGTTATAATTACCGAACTCCAAAGTGTCCCATCGTGCAACGCGAATTCTCTCCTGGTCTGTTCAAGCTGAACTTCATTTTTAAATTGCTTCCGAGTGTTAAATATAACAAACACATGAATGAGCAATCACAGCTAAAATGAAGAATGGAACCTGCTGAGTGCAACACATGAAAAGTTCTTTTTTAATTTTTTATTAAGAACTACTTTATTTTTTTCAGTCTGGTTGTGAGGTCTAAATACTGGGTATGAATCTTAGTTCCATTTCTTTTCTTCCACTCTATGTATTTCGTGTTCCAGATACTAGAATAAATAATATCCGACAAATTAGAATTATCTTTATAGAGAGAACAGGCCCTTTCCATGTATTGTCGATAGGATCCATTCTAACAAGTCATACACTCATATTCCAGAGATACCAAAACAAAAAATCCTCGGTCGAACTACCAGAATGTCTAGAAATGTGGAGCTTATAGCAGAAAGACTCTTTTTGGCTGGAAAGAAAAATAAGATACGAGGTTAATTGTCTGGGAATTGAAATAGTAAAACAACTTTCGCCGATTGCAATGCACTACTGCTGTACAAAGAAGTAATATGCCTTAGAGATAACACATATCTATGAAATACCAAAAAACTCATCTGAGTGACGAATTATTCTACTACTTGGTGTTTTATTTTCGAGATCGTAGAAAAACTAATGTGTTAGTGCATATACACATTTCCAGTCTATAAAATGGGCCTATTGTAGTTGGAACTAATTTGGTCCTACCACCAGGCAGCATATAATCTGTGGGAGCTATCAACGAGACATGGCGTTGAACGGTGCTTCATAGGCAGCATCTAGCTCATTACCTAGCACTAATCCATCAAGTAGGGTGGAATGTTGAGCTCTCTAGCACTACCTAATCTTTAAAAGTTGAAGTAGAGCACCCAAGCAGATGGGCCAGAGCGCAATCACCATTTCATCAAACAACTGGTGGAAGGTGCTATATCCAGGAGGAGCGTCCGGCAGAGAATATGCTGCTGCTCATTTTGAGTTGTAGGGTTGCTCCCGTGACAATCTTGATGAAGAAGTCCATTGGTGACAAGGAAGAGAGGGAGGCATATGTAACATCCTGGCTAGGGCTTAATAGGATTGATAGAATACTCATAGCAACAAGTTGTAACTTCTTTTCTAGAAGCTCATCTCTAAAGTACACTAGGCCAAGCGTGTCAGGACTTAATAGGACTTATAGAATACTCATGTCAACAAGTTGTAACTTTTTTCCGGAAGCTCATCTCTAAAGAACTCTCGGGTTAAGCGTGCTTGGCCTGGAGTAATTTAGGGATGGGTGACCAACCGAGAAGTCTTTCCTGGATGTGCATTAGTGAGGACAAAACTGTGCAGAAAAGACTACTGTTGATATGTGATGGAAATCTGGAGGACCTATTAAGCTGCCATGTGTAAGCGGGTCTAGCCCGAGTGGTGGGCCCATCACAGCTGCTATTAGAGCGAACTCTTGCGGTTTCACGTACATGTTTGTCGCACGTATGCATGCATGGTATGTATGGCTGGTCTGGGCCCGGAGTGGTCACACAGCACGGGACATGCGCTGGCAATGGATACATAGACGTGACTAAGTGAGAAAGTTTCAAGGTCCTGGCTTGGGGTTGACCGATCAGGATGTCGATCTTCTAAGGAGGCTAGTGTGTAAAATCTTGGCCCATGGCTTAATAGGATTGATAGAATACTCATACCAAGAAGTCGATCTTCTAAGGAGATGAGGGTGTAACATCCTGGCCCAGGGTTTAATAGGATTGATAGAATACTCATGTCAACAAGTTGCAACTTCTTTTACGGAAGCTCATCTCTAAAGAAGTCTCGGATTAAGCTTGCTTGGCCCGGAGTAAGTTAGGGTTGGGTGAACAACCAGGAAGTCTTTAATCGATGTCCACTAGTGAGGACAAAAGTGCACAAAAAGATTAGTGTTGATATGTGAGGGATGTTTTGACGACCTATTAAACTGTCATGTGTAAGCGGGCACGGCCCGGCGTGGCAGGATGTGACAACAGAGTAGGTACCGGGGCGCACATTCTTCTTGGTGACGACTCTCATGGGAGTGTCCTCGGAGTCAATCGCGTTCCCACAAAAAGGTAGAATCCATGGTCAGGGACTCACGAACATCTGAAAACTTCAGCACAAAGTGAACTTACAAGCTTTCCTGTTGTTCCAAATCCTGATGGACAAAGCCAAGGCCGGAGATGGAATGAACATAGACGAATGAACCACAAGTCTTGGGCTACATGGCTGGCGTGGCAGTCCTGGGGACGAACACTACAAGAAACATTTAGTGTAGCAGCACGCCAAGGAGAACTATAGCAGTGGGATCCCACCCACCACTACTGATCCGAAACTATAAGGAAAATCTATAGCCACGCAAATAGGGTCACCTGACTGTAGTCTAAAAAAAGCATGATTCTGGCTGCCTCAGGATTCTAGCCCACTTTAGGTTGCCCAACTCCATCCGGATGCCATCGAATTATGGCTGCCTCGACCACCGCTGAGGGGCAGGGGGTAGCTAGATCCGTCGCCATGGCTGGTTATGTGTCCCTCACTCCCGCCCGTCGACCCGTTGTGCATAGCCGCCGCCGCCATGGGAAGATCCGACCGTGGAGGGGTTGCTGGAAAGGTGTCGCTGATGAGGTGCAACGCCGGGTAGGGCGAGCCAAATAGGTGACCCTCGAGGAGTTGGCATAGAAAGGACACAAGAGAGGAAGATGGTTGGGGAGGGGACACGGTGGAGGGAACATGCCACGTATGGGTCACATGCCAGTTGATGGTCGAGGTTGCCACCCGCTGCCAAGCAAAGTTGCCTACCGCCGTCGCCTACCAGCCACCGGCTTGCGGTCACCCAGCCATCAGTCAAGATCGGGGGAGGGGATTCACTAGAGATGAGGGCTTAGAGGGAGAGGAAGGGGGGCACAACTGAGGTGGGAGGGTTTGTTCGTTTTTACTGATGGGTGTGGGCCACAAGAAGTGGCTGCCGTGACAAATAAATCTTCATTTATAGTGCTGTAAGTGGGTCACCAATAGAAATAGGTCTCTATTAGTAGCGGCAGTCTTACATTGGGCCACCGCTAATGCAATTTGGCCCATGCCACTATGGTGGCCAGTTCTGCTAATGTAAGATACTGTGGGGTTTCATCTTGGACTTCTTGAGTAGAATGATTGTGGCGGTGCAGTAGTAGATGGGGAGGACTCTGGTGCGGGTCTTTATAACATGGAGACCAGTGAAACAAAAGAAACATGAGCAGTCCTGAAAAGAAACCAATATTATTGGAAGACTTCTACTCAAGAAGTAAATTAAAACAATATTAGTCATGAACTATGCCGACAAATAAACCTTTATGTTTACTTTTAACTAAGGTATTTAAATTGCCATTTGAATCGGAGGAAAAAAGAACAAATTTGGCTAAAATACTCATGTTTCTTGAATTAGTCACCGTTTTCATTACAAAATAAAATAATCAAAGGAACCAAATATAAGTTTGTAAATTACCGGGTACTGCCGCGCTAGAAGTAAAATGAGCCATAAATTTTTACTTATTGATGAAACGGGAAGAACATAAAGAATAAAGTAAAAAATCCAATATAATATATAGATTTCAATTGTTCAAAATAAATTGTCATGTATTCTCAGGATAATTAAGAATATTTAATATGCAACATTCTGGCTTACAACAAGACAGAAATAGACTTCAATGTATGACAGAATTATCCCATGTAATTGTAGTGGCAGCGACAGCAAATTCAATATCCACAGCGCGTCAGGAATTAGGAAGTCATACCGAGAAACATTTACGTTAGATGTTCTCTGAATGCCAAGAATTTAATAGTAATGATTGCGCAAACTAGTAGTTGAATCTTTGTATAAATAGTAGTAGATGGTGTATGTGAACAGGAGCATGCCTATATAACTTGAATAAGCAGTAGTACAGTTATTCTAGATTAGCTGCTTGTAGCTACCGGCAGTCCACATCGTGAGGGGCACAGAAACAGATTGGTCCTCGGAACGTATGAGACCATCGAAAGCTGGTCAACCTTTTCCCTACCAATATACGCCGAAGGCTTAGGTTCCTCGTTAGATGAGCCAGTGCGCTTGAGAGACACCAGGAAGTCATGATCATCCGAGCACAAGGTACTCAGCAAAACATCTAGCGGAAGGTGCAAGCCGGATTGAAGCTTGGACCGACGCTCATGATCCCGTGGGACCAGAGCAGAGGCGCACTGGAAGCCACAAAGTGCCTAGCACTCCAGTGCCATAGCTCATGGCGCACCGGCCGCAAATGAGCTGGGCCCGTAGTAACAGCATTGTTGCCAAGGCAAAAGCAAAGTCGCTGCAGAATAAGCTGCACTGGACGCATATGTTCAGTGAGGCAAAATCAAATAAATTCGCTGACAAGCCTTAAGCTTGGCTGCACTAACATCTGGCGGCGCGTCCCAACAGGTCACGTGTAGCAAGTTCATCCACCCGCCATCAAAGTATCAATATCGGGACACTTACTCATATGTGACTGTACATCGTTTTTTTATTCATAATAAATCATCTCTCACGTACTATTCAAAATATCGAAACGCCTTCTTTCTCCTCCACTATAATAATCGCGTGCTATAACATTGCTGTACTCTGCCTAGTCATGATTTATTTGAATTTGAGAATAAAACTGTGTGCCCCAGAATGATAACATTCATGCGTGAAACCAAAAAAACTTAGTCCCGACTTATTATAGTAGTTGGCATTTTAGTTAGTCCATGAGCAGGTGATCGCTCTACGCATGGGCAGGCTATATAATGACCCTATATAATATAAGAGTTCGTCCATTTGGATGATGCGTTTGCCGCTATCGACGTCCATTATGCGATGTCAAAAAGTGGCAGGAGCCGAGAATATTTGGGTGCTCTAAAACTTTTGGGCTCTCTCATACACTGCAGCTTGTCTTGTGTGGAAAGTATACACTACAAGAATAACATTGTGTAGTGATAGACGTAACTTTTGTGTTAGTAGCGGATATTTAAGAAACCGTCGCTATTTTCAGTCGAACGACAAGTTCCGCTACTACACGTAGAAAATAGTGGCGGGCACCATATCCCTGCTATAATGGTAGCTCAGCCGACTACTACTCTTAGAAAATAGTGGCGGCCGCATTGAGCCCGCTACTATAATATGGGCTAGCCCACAACGCATGTAGAATGACTCCAAACCCTAATCGTCCTGACCCACCCTAGCCGCCCTCCCTCACCCACACCACAACCACCATCTATCTCTCTCACTCTCTCTCTACGTACAGTCCACCAAATGCCAGCCTCCTCCCGCAGTGCCCTCCCCGCCGGCATCGCCCCTCCCTCCCACCGCTCCTCCCGTGGCATCGCCCTCCCACCAGCGCCGGTGAGTAGGCGGCCGGACCTGGCCGGTGGCACGTGGATCTGGCCGCCGACGCATGGATCCGGTGATGATTCTTTTTCTTAATTTTTTCTGTCAGAAATATAGTAGCGGGCTTTTGGCCCAGTATCGATGGCCTTTTGTCCGCTACTACTACTTTACTTAGTCCTGATTTTTTTTCCACTACTATTATTTCTTGTTCGTTGTGACAGTGGCTTAGTGGCGGAAATGGATTCCGCCACTATGGCCACTTTTAGCCTGCCACGATAGAGCTCGGTTGTAGTAGTGGTATGTAAGGAGCTTTATATCTGAAATTCAGTAATATCAAATAATATCGTTATAAAGTTATGTCTATGCCAACAAAAATCTATCATTAAATCAATTCAATGATTCGACTTTTCAGATTGTTGGATAGCAGCTGCAAGTAATAGTACGCTACAGATATGTTAAATGAAGATCTGGAGTTAGAGATTGGCAAATACACTCCATTTGCGAACAAAATATGCAAGGTGGAGATGTTCTACTTGTGTCTCCAATATTTTGCAATTTTTTTTCTGTTACTTAACAGTGTTAACACAAAAAGTAGTGTGCTTGCATGCCGGTATGAGGACGACGATCCTCATAGTAAGGCATCGTGCCTGTTTGGTGCAAGAGTGGCAATGCTGATCCACTATAGCTTAGTGGTCTGCTTCTAGCACTGCTAGTGACCGGGGCCACCTCTATGGTGGAGCCGAGCTAGGGCCAGCCCAGAACCAGCCTATTTGGGCTTGGTCCATGGGTTTTTTTGTTGAACTTGTGGTTGTTGGTGGGCATGGTCCCTCACTGCTGCGTTTTGTTGTTGTATACGGATCTAACCGGTGCAAATACTAGACAATTCGGTGGCAACGTCTCCGTGGTGGATTTGACGTGTGCACTAAGGGTAATTATGGCACATGTCAAAAAACTGTACAGTGACACAAATAGACAACTTTGGGGAAGGGAATTTCACTGTTCATGAAATGTAGGTAACTAGGTAACTTGGAAACTAGATCCAAATTCATTAACATTCATTGTTCTAAATGCCAATCATTTAATTATTATACAAATTTGTTGTTGAATCTTGATGGACGCGACGTGGAGTGTATCTACCATACGAATACGCAGTACAATCCTATAGCATCAGGATGTCATGAAAAGCACTCAACACTGAGGGGCACATGAAACTTGATCATCGAGGAGGATGTATGCATACTAACTTGTAACATAGGAGATCGATTAAATAATAAGCACTCCTGGACAATTTGACTTGAACAATATGCAGCGAGAGCTTTGCTACCTTGATAGATGCGCCAATAGGCCTGGCACCGCTAGAAACTTCAATAATCTGCCTCCGTCTCCACAGCCACCACCAGTGTGCCCTGCTTCTTGTGCCGACCTTAATGGACACCTGCTTCTCTGCGCCGTGACGCACTCACCTTGCTAATCCACTCGTCCATCAGCACCGCATCGAGCCCACTATGACTGTTGTAGATCTGATCCACAGCCTTATGCATACATAAGAGTTTGCTTAATCTTATTACGAGGACTGATGAAGCTTTGTATGACAATGCGATCAACAGCAAATCTGAAGACCGCAAACACATTTAGAATGTTATTAATTTAATTAGCACTCCGTGAAGGTCATCCAGAAGCCTCTAGAATTCTCTGTAATTTACTATAAGCCTTGTTCGCATGGTGCAATAGAAGTAACAGTACAATCATTTTTGTTTTCTATATTGTGTACCAAAAATGTGCTAGAGATGTGCAAGTTATGGGATCGATCAGCTGTTTGTGCATGTCAGTGTAGAAATTAATGAAATGATGCAATTATCAAATGCATTTTTTCCTGAATACGTTTTCCCTGTACGCTAACCGTCAGGGTAATTTCATCCCTAGTGGTTACCATCAGGGAATTATTGTCCTCTGTCCCTCTATCCCTGTACGCCGGCAGGGATAATTTCCGTGGCGGGTTTCCGCCAGGGATGTTCGGCCCTCCAGTAACGTGAGAGACACTAGGAAGACATGACTAGTTGCAGACCTGAAAAACTCTGACACAGATGAAGCGGTGTCCTGGGAGAGACAGATGTTATAGGAAATATCTGAGATGCATAGTTGTGCTACCGATATGTACAGTACCCATAGTACAATGGAGCCTCCGGTAATGCGATGTGCATTCGTTCGTTGTCTTGGTTGTCATGAATATTATTGTTGTTGAAGAGCTAGTTATTGTATATGGAGTTGATAGACCGGGCGATGGCACAAATGGCAGCAGGATGAGGAAAAACATGATGCGGCTGGAACATTTTTTTCGTATTAGGATAAGATGAAATAGACTCGCAAGAGTGTTTCTCTAGTGGCAGTAGGTCCTGCTGTGGCAAAACCCCAAAACCGTGTAGTAGTTGTGTAATAAATAAGTTTGTTGAATATAATAAACAACAATTAATATGTGCCATTAAAATGTAGACCTCATGCTTTGTTTACTACCAAACATATTCCTGAAGTGTAATATAAATAGAAAACATCGATCACTGTATGCCAAAATTATATGCCATGTATTCGTAGTAACAGTGACCGGAAATTGTGAGTGCTGAACATTTAATTATCGCACAAGTTAGTTGTTGAACCTTTGTATAAATAGTAGTGGATGGTGGATGCAGCCAGGAGCGTGTCAATATAACATGAATAAGCAATAAGTTTCTACATTATCAGCTCACCAGCATTCGACATCATGAGGTGCAAAGGAACGAATTGGTCCTGAGAAGAAACGAGATGATCAAAACCTCGACCCTTTTGCCTAGACCAATCTGCACCAAGGGTTTAGGTTCATCATCACATAAGCTAGCTAGTAGGCCTGAGAGGCACCAAGAAGTCATGATCATCCTAGTGCAGGGTACATAGCAAAACGTCAAGAGGGAGGCTCAACACGGCATGAAACTTGCTCTGACGATGCTCGTGACGTCAGAGCCGAGTAGAGGCGCCTAGGAAACCACGAACTGCCTAATACTCTGCTGCTATTGCTGATGGCGCCTAGGAAACTCTGCTGCCTAGTACAACTTGGCCTGTAGTAACAGCAAGACAGACTAGGCAAAAGTGAATTAGCTGCAAAAGGGGATGCAGCTGGTTGTACCGGGTTCCCATTTCTGCTTGCAACCGCTAGCCAACAGCTTGCGTCAACTGTCCCTGTAATATAGAGATTGCATCGACTCCAACAATTGTGCAAGGATTTCTCTCTTTATCTGTTCAAGCTGAACTTCATTTTCAAAGTGCTTCCGAGTGTTAAGCAGCTAATATGACAAACACTTCAAGGAGACATGAGAGTTAAAATAACGAATGGAACCTGCTGTGTGCAACTGATACGAGGTTTAGCTGTCTGGGAATTGAAATAAAGCAACTTTGGCCTATTCCAATGCACTACTGCTGCTGCTGTACAAAACGTAACATGCCTGAAAGATAACACTTATGTACGAAAAACAAAAAACTAATCTGAGTCATGAATTATTGTAGAAGTACTTTTTTTTGGGGATGCACAGGATAGTTAGCATTTTACTTTCAACGTAGTACCAAAACTAATCTGTTGTTGCAAATACATATTGCCAGGCTATAAAATGGCCCTGTTGTAGTTAGAACTAATTTGGTCCTACACCAATATACGCTGAAGGCTTAGGTTGAGAGACACCAGGAAGTCACGATCGCCTGAGCACAGGGTACTCAGCAAAGAGGAGTTTTTGGGTCCACAATACTTGCAAGTAGTTTTGAAAAAATACTTGCAAGTAGTTTGATCCAACGGTGAAGATTTGAGATCAGAAATGCACAACTACTTGCAAGTATTTTATCATGTGAAGGGTATTATCGTCAAAGTGATAGATTTGTCATGATTAATTTTTATTTTCAAGATAATATAAATGAAAATCAGTAATATAATTAATCTTCGATGTTAATAATGTGTTCAATATTATTTTTACAATAAAGTTATGGTTCATATATCTAAATTATATTTTATGAAAAAATATAAATCTGTTAATTATTACTAAAATTACAAAAATACCCTTAAACTACTTGCAAGTATTTTGTAAAAACTACTTACAAGTATTGTGGACCGAAAAACTTCTCTCAGCAAAACGTCAAGTGGAAGGTGCCTAGCACTCCGGAGCACACTACTGCTGCTGATGGACATCTTGTATAGTTGTAGCACTTTATTAGGAAAGATGAAGGGCATTTCTTGGATATGTAACTGGTCCAAATCGGGTGGCCCTGAGTTTGACGTGGCATTCATAAATCATGACTCTCGATGAGCACAGTACTACTACACTACTACAAACGAGAGCTCTGTAGTGGCGAACACAAACTTTTTCGCAGTGATGGAGATGCAAAGGGCCCGCTGCTAAATTTGGCTACAATAGTCAGACCGCCACTGAGGATATATGGGTCCACAGGCTTAGTCTTGGTGGAATGAAATTTGTTCATAGACATACCACTAAATCATGGTGCTTTTGCTTAACCTCCTGCTATAACCTGCTTTAGCTTTCCTATTAGTAGATTTAGAGACATACCCCTAAACTTGTAGCCCGCTATTTAAAACATTTTTGGTAACTCATTGTGCCAGAAGCATAGTTCCTTGAAACCTTGCCCATTAGTGATCCAGTTCCCCGTTCCCGATTCAATTATATTTTCTCAATGTGGTATCTATTAACATTCCGGATTTTTCATCTACCTTCATAATCATTTTGACCATTTGAGTTTTCACTGGATAGCAAGACAGTATCGACTGATAATATAGAAGTATTTTAATGTTACTAATTTTTAGTGGAGATCTACCAGTCTCGTAGTCTTTTTTTTCTTTTTTTTTCTTACGTTCCCTAAACTAATTTGATTGAGACGGAGAGATGGACCGAGCTAACACAAAAAACCAGAGCAATGATTTGAGTTTTCCCTCCGTCTCTCTCTCTCTCTCTCTCTCTCTCTCTCTCTCTCTCTCTCTCTCTCTCTCTCTCACCAAACCTCCCGCCACCGCCCCCACCAACCACCACCAGGCTGATCCGGCCCCCTTTAGGCGGTGGCGGCAGGGCAACACGCGGGGGCCACAGATCCCCCCCCACATTCAGGTGGTGACGGCAACGCGTGGGGTGGGGGCACATCTGCTCCGAGGGCGGCGCTCGAGCGGCGAGGCGGCGTTGCGAGGTGGGCCGGACAAGAGCCCACTTTTTTATTTTCCTATTTCGACTGTAGTGGTGGATGCTTCCAGATCCCGGATACCTACCGCTACCCGTTTATCTGTAGCAATGCACGTGTAGCTACGGGTGGTCATACCCGCCGCTACAGTACACTTTTGTACCCGCGCTACAGTACACTTTTGTAGTAGTGCCTGAGGACTGCCCTGAGCCAGTAAGCACTCCAATACGCATCGGTCAATGTGGCCCGCATATATTCTGTAGCAACTTTCTGCTCTCGGTGTGTATGCATGTATCTTGTTTTCATGTCTTTATTGGTGTTGATATAATCTTTTCTGGTCGAGCGTTTTCTGTACAGTACTTGATCAACAATTTAGTAGTAGGCGTGGATATTGTTCATGGTATAGTATTAGCTGTATCATACACCTCCTAAGCTAACAAGCGGTGGTGTCAGATAGTGCACGAGACTGCCGAGCAACGGCTACACTACAAGAAATGGGCACTATAGCGGCGGCAATGGCTACTGCTGCTGACTCCGTAGCTAAAAATATAGATCTTTAGCGGTGGATGTAATGAACTAGTGTTAAAAAATTAGTAGCGACACAGGTCAAAGATGTCACCCATGGCAACCCATAAATCTGAAAAAAGAAAAGTACCTCCGACTGGCGAGCAGCGACGGATTGACCGCTACACCCCGAAGTTTGCCGTCGCCCGCGAGGCTGCCAGATCCACGTACCATCGCCACTGCAGCCGGCAGCACCGTACCATGGTCGGATCCAGCCTCGTCCGTGCTAACGCCCGCTCCGGACGCTAGAAGGTGATGAGGCGGCACCTCTACCGTGCGCTGCCATCCCCTTCGCGCGCCGCCGCCAGGGATGGGGAGGCCAGATCAAGCCTATGCTGCCACCATGGTCGGGGAGCAAGGCGACCGTACTGGATGTGGCCTCACCTTTGCCGGATCTGTGCAACCGTGGCCGGATTCGTCTTTGACAACATTGAAGGCTGGCCCAAGAATGGGCGTTTAAACTTGGGACTAAGAATGGGCCCAAGAATGGGCGTTTAAATTTGAGACCGCGCACTATGCATGTGTGCATCTTGTATTATTTCCGCCCCTTCGGAGCTGGCCCCAACCAGTTGACCAACCTACGCAATTGCATGATTGATTTAGATATCTCATTGTAAGGTTTAACTATACCATAACATTATTTGAATTATACACTCTGACTTAAATTCATCAAACTATTAATTCACCTGAATTAAAAGTTCAATTAATTACATAGGTTAAACATTTTTAGCATCATTAATATTCAAAATTACGATTATGGAGACATAATTTATCTCACCATTTCTTTCGTATCCATATTTTTGTTATTTGTTTAAATTAATCTTGGTGAATTTAATCTGGGTGAATTATGTCTCCTTTTTTTTCAATGTGATGGTACTTCTCTTATTAAACATGATAATTTTTCTACTACAGCATTGTTAGTTTGAGTACACAAAAACTAGCCTGTTATTTTCCCATGAATTTGGTCTGCCGAATAATGTCATCAAGCAATATCTCTTTTTTTCATTGGGATGGTACTTTTCTTGGTGAAACATGACAAGCTGATTTTTTAGGTTTTTAAGTGACCAAATTCCGTATAAACCACTCAAAGCTATACCTTTCCCTTAAGGACCATATAAAGTTTCCCTTCTCAACCATCCATTTAGATTTCTCATCCCGTATCAACTATTTTCGCTACTGTACAGTAAAATAATCAGCGTTGAACTGTCACTTGAATTCGAATATTTCTAGTACTGACCATTTTACTGATGCATATGTGGGACAAAATTCCTCTCCTGCCATCCCAAATTCCCTAGCGCTCAATCCCTAACTCTACCTGCGTGCCCACATGGGGGCGCCCGGCACCGCGCGACGCCATGCACGCCGCGTGCTGAGCCCATGCTCGAGGCTGCTGCACGCCCGTGTGTGGGAGCCACACACTCGAGCGCCGGCTCCTGGCAGTCGCGCCCCTGCTCGTCTGCGTGCTCTGCATGGAGAACATCACGCTTGGTTGAGGGCACGAGATTCTCGGACGGATGGTGACGGTGGAATTGAGCCCCGATGGAGGTGGTTCTCGGCTTCCTCTAGGGTAAGATTATCAGTGTCCACACAAATTATTCAAATATAATTAGGATCTCAAGTGCATGGGTTCATAGACTGGTATATACTAGCCAGGAGGCACAAAACAATACTCCCTCCGTCCAGAAATATAAACATTTGTTGACTTTTCAAGTATCACGTTTGACCATTCATCTTATTCAAAAAAATTATGAAATTATATTAAAAAATAAATTATATTTATTAATAAACCATATCATAACATAATAAATAATACTTTCATAAATTTTCTAATAAGACAAATGGTCAATTCCATCACACTTGTTGTTAACTGGGCTAGGGTGATAAAGGATTCATTAACAACAGTTGTGGAAAACTCAAATCAACTTATGCCGGAGAGATGGCCATGTGCCAAGGAACACTCAAATCGAAAGAGACATGTGGTTATGTTCTCACTTGTCTGAATAATCGCCTTCAAAATAAAGATTATTTCCATGTCAACATCACAATTAATGAAAAAGGAATTCATGTATGGTTTTGAAATTTAATTATACGTCTGGTTATTAAAGCAAATTCATAATTAAAGCCTTAATATTTGTGATCTTCTCTATATGGAGCATTCCTATGTTGATCTCCACCAAATTCCACCTGCCCGTTACTTTTTGATGGTCGATGTGAATTATATGATGTATCTACAATGCATGCCGTTGGTGGGAATCCGAGACACCACTACTACAGAAAGAGCCTACAATAGCATCTCGTATTTTCCAGTAATAGCGGGCACCAAAATTTTCGCTATTACAGGGTGATTTTGCTGACGTCATCGTCGGCGACACTATTACAGTGTCCACTGTAATAGCGGGCGGAGATGACATCAGCAACAACCAATATTAGAAATACCCAATAATAGCGGGCATAGTGACGTCATCAGGATTCGATATTGAAAATGTTACAGCAATATCGGGTAAAATGACATCATCTCCGGCCCGATATTGTTGTGTCCCCCGGCCCAACTAAAAGCCCATACCGGTCCGTTTGTATATATATAACAGCTAGGGTTTCCAAATTTTCTAAGTCCCACAACTCTCCACCCACTTCTCTCTCTCCCACACGACACCCTCTCTCTCTCTCTCTCTCTCTCTCTCTCTCTCTCTCTCCGTCGTTGCCACCGGCCGCTCGTCCCCGGCTGTGCCGCCCTCCCCGCCACGTCAGGCTCGGCCCCTCCCGTCGGCACGGCAACGGATCCGGTCACCGAGTCGGGCCCCTCCCCTCCCCTCCGCTGCTGAGCGCCGTGACGCGACGGCCGGATCCGCGCCCCAGCCCTCCGCCGCAGAGTGCCGCGCCGACGGTGGATCCAGCCGCCGCGTCGGGCCCTGCCCCTCTCCTCCGCCACGTCGAGCCGCGCCCCAGCCCTCCGCCGCAGAGTGCCGCGCCGACGGTGGATCCAGCCGCCGCGTCGGGCCCTGCCCCTCTCCTCCGCCACGTCGAGCCGCGCCCCAGCCCTCCACCGCAGAGTGCCGCGCCGACGGCGGATCCAGCCGCCGCATCGGACCCGCCCCTCCCCTCCGCCACGTCAAGCCGCGCCCCAGCCCTCCGCCGCGGAGCACCGCGCGACCGTCGGATCCAGCCGCCGCATCGGGTCCCGCCCCTCTCCTCGGCGTGGAGGATCCGGCCGCGCGTCGAATCTGGCCACGAGCCTGGCGGCGGGCCGTGCACGGATGTTTAGACTTTCTAAGTTAAATCAAATAAACACCACTATCAAGATTGCTAAAATATCTGTTGATAGATATTTATAAATATCCCCAAGAGCATGGATAAAACCTAGCATTTCCTACGAGTATTCCAAGGGTTTTGATTTATCTTCTACCAAAGGACAAGCGTGGGATTCTTTGATGTATAAGGTTAGCCAAAAAACCGCAAGTATAACTTTCTATACTGAGTGTAGAGAGGATATAATTAGGAAACAGCACCTAAGTGGGCGAACCTTCACTATAGCAAACATGTACTATAGTCACGGTTGAAAGGGGCCTATAGCCGCGGGTATGCCAACCGCGGCTACGGCCCGAGACTATTGTGTGGTCACTATAGCCACGCAAAACATATCAACCGTGGCTATAGACCGAATAATAAAACAAAAAAAGTGGGACCACAGGGGCCCACTCGCCGCCGGACGCCCACCACCACCGGATTCCGGTCGCCGTTCGCCGCCGCATGGCCACCCCCTAGCCGGATCTGGCCGCGGCACCGTCGGATCTATGCCGGGGAGGGGGCTACCGGAGCTCGCGCATGACAGAGGATGGCCTGCGCCGCCTCGGAGGTCACCGCCGCCGTCATGGAAGAAGGGGAGCTGCCGTTGCTGCCAGATCCGCGCTCGGGGACGATCCTCCGTGCCGCCCTTGGAGACCGCCCGCACCCGAGGGAGTCGCCAGATCCGCCGTGCTCGGGGCCAGATCCGCTGTGCCCGAGGGAGGAGGCCCGCGCCGCCCTACCGTCGTGGAGGAAGGGGTGCGCCGGCTTGGAGGAGAGGATGGCAGTGTGAGGCAGGAGGCCGGCCCATGCCGCGCTCGGAGGTTGTTGCTACCGCCGCCGTTGTGGAGGAAGGGATGCCGTCGTGGAGGAAGAGGACCCCACGTGTCGTCGCCGCCGTTGTGGAGGAAGGGAGGTCGTCGTGGTGGAAGAGGACCCTGCGCATCGTCGCCGCCGTCAGGAGGAAGCCGCGTGCCGACGCCGCTATTACGGAGGAGGTGCGGGAGAGAGGAGGTGCGGGAGAGAGAGAGAGAGAGAGAGAGAGAGAGAGAGAGAGAGAGGAGGCGGCGTGAGGGAGGAGGCATGGGATTAGGGTTGGGTTTTCTTTTCATATCTAGTGGGCTGTGTTGGGCTGGGTAAAATGTGGACCGTGACTACAGATGGAGTCTCATCTCGTAGCCACGGTTGACAATGTTAACCATGGCTACGGAAGAGATTCCGTCCGTAGCCATGGTCCATTTTTGTGCCGTCTTTGTTGTATTTTTCATCCTGTGTCTATTGTGTGATTTTGTTATAGTGCTTGCACTTCTAAGAGCTTCCTTTGGCTGCCGGCCTACCCTTGTGTTTGCAACTCCGGCCAAGTGTCTATGATGTTTCTGAATGTGGAGGTAAGCTACTATCGACACGATCCCCTCACTTCCATGGTATGTGTAGCAAACGATGGCAACATCAAACTTAGACACCACACCTAATTCGTTCGTTGTTATTCTACTCACAACAATGAGAATAGAATAAACTTAATTAAATAAGAGGCACACCTTACTTTCCTTGAGATGATTGGCACCAATATATATTATGCTGGCTCACTATGGTGGGAAAATGGCAATAAGGTACAAGTGTTGGAGTAGAACACTGCAAGTACGACTTCTTTCACAAGGGTATTGGGCTACGAGTGTGGAGAGGAAACACACTCTAAGTGGAATTCTCCCATGCTATCTGATCTCTCTCTCTCTCTCTCTCTCTCTCCCTCCCTCCCTCTCTCTCTCTCTCTCTCTCTCTCTCTCTCTCTCTCTCTAGTGTTTGGGAATTTATCTATGTTTCTTTATTTTTTGGCCCAAGACACACCTGCATATAAGAACTCAACAACGCTAGTGGAAATTCTTAGTTGAAGGCCCTGTTACTATGTTTGTTGCTTCATTTTATCCACGTTCATATAGGGAGTTAACACTATAGAATAGGTCATAAGAGCCATCAACAACGAGGCCATCATAACTACGACATTGTTAATAAGAGCCATCAACAACGAGGCCATCATAACTACGACATTGTTAATAAGAGCCATCAACAACGAGGCCATCATAACTACGACACTGCTAAATAGATGTGTCGAGGTTTTAGCTCATCAATATAACTATGGGGTTTCACACGAATCCAGAACACGGTTGTGCACATAGAACAATATCGATAGGTTCGGGCCTCCTTTTTGGATAACCAAACTAGGTCATGTAATGAGGTATTGTATTATGATGGTGTAACTTGTGTTTCGAGGGCTTCCCCTGTCCGTCTTATATATCCGGGGCACTCGGTTACATGGAGAGTCCTAGCGAATATTTTACTTTGATAAGTGTGTTTGCTTACACTTGTCATTGCAATATTTCTGCTGACGAAGTCTGTATTGACAGAGTAGAAAGATTGTGCAGATGCTTGGAAAAACTTCGAAAGCCACGTTGAAGAATATAAGCCATCTCGAAGAATATGAGCCAACTTTGAAGCCGTTGTGCTGCTGCATTCCATGGAGTTGACCACTAGAAGCTAGTTAAGTTGATCTATATGTGCTAGACTAGTTTTTGTGTTTATTGAAACATTTCATTCGATGAAAAAAATGTAAAACTACTCTCTGATTCAATATATTATTGGTTTTATCTGGACGTACCTCTGAATGTCTAGTTTAATGCAGTCATTTGATTAGGTACAACCTTCTTTTTTTTTGTTTGTCAGAGTCTAATTTCCCTGAGTGCAAGCCGCCAGGGAAATGAGAAAAACAATTTCCTTGTGTGCTTGCCGTCAGGGTAATATCCCTGGTGGTTTTTCCTTGATGAGATATGTCTCCCTGACGGTTTTTACCATATCCCTGTGTGTTTTTGGCCTGCGGGGATATTTCGGTTTCTAGTAGTGTAGTCGGTCTACAACTCATTATAAATATTGTTATTCTATCTCTACGCTTTCTTGCGGGCTACTCCTTGTCCTTCGATAGGTTGGCCTTCGTAGGTCGCCCTATCCTCTATTGGTATTTACTTTCCTTGTTGGATACCCGTAAAGGTAAGTATTCCACAAGACGTCATGTAATCAGCTTTATAAATTTGGATGTATCGGAAGACACGAGGGTGCTTTTCTCGTTGTCTAGAAAGATCCGCCTGTTTGGGCTTGCTATAGATGAGAAGCTTAAGGAGCCATACGGAGGTGGGACTGTAATCCTGTATCTCCGCAATTTCGTATGATGTCTAGTTTTGAGAAATAGGCAACCAATTTTGTAGCAAAACTATGTGTGATTCAATTAAAGTTAAGGGTCGAAGCAAACCTGATTTTGGAAGAGGATAGCAACTGGGGATTCAAGGGAGGGATAGGGTCTAGAGGAGCAGAAGCCAATGATGACACGGACTCGAGGCGCGGCGGCAAGCAATATGCTAATACCATGGTCCTTCCGGAGGAATCAAAACACAAGCATAGGGCAAGCTACCGGTGGCTGCTCGACATGTTGGCGGCCTTGGGCCGAGTTGCTGGGAATTGGGAGAGTATGTGTGTTGGGGGGGGGGGGGGATCATCACCTTACCCCAATGGGCCAATCCGGAGGAAATAGGAGATGTGCCACCCACTCGGAGGCCCAAAGAAGAAGTACTTGGAGGGGAGCACTTGGCCCAACCAAGACCCAATATGGTCATGAAAATGGAATCCAACGGACAATTGTTAGTCATGTTGTATGATTGTAATTGTCTAGAATGCCCTTGAGTAGGCAGAATAGGGTGTGGGCATAAGTGTAATTTGAGAAGTTGAAGGTGACGATTAGGGTTGAGAGAGTATGAGGCTATAAATACTCTCTCAACCCATCACATCAAACTCCAGATTGCCCCTCCTGTAACACCACTGTAATACACATGTCCACCTTCGTAATGGGTCCTTCGTGACCCATTGTGAAACATCATCATCGCCTTCGTATCTTTCTTGTTCGTTCCTTTCTACGCCTAGCCATGGGCCTCCATAGTTTCGATGCTCCTCTTCTCCACTCTTCGGAACATCCTTGGGCTGGCCCACCTCTCATTGGTTGTGAGCCTAGCAACCACAACAGCTGGCGCCGTCCGTGGGGATCGAACAGGAAAGTCTACATCATGGCGGGAGGTTACACCGAAGCCGAAGGGCGGGTGATCCACAAGGCTCTACGACAGCAGAGTTGGTTGATACCGCTGGCTAGGGAGAAGCTGTACCAACGCAAGGTGAAATACTCGAAGGGGTGACCAATGATGGAGCCTCGGGCGAGACCGAAAGGGTCACCGAAGCTACCATGCAAGCGGTGCTCGAAGACTCCGGACTGCAACAAGAGCGGTAGCTGGAAAGGCAAATGCAGGAAGAACGAGGGAGTGTGAAGAGCAAGCGCGAAGGGAGGCCTAAGAAAGGCTTCTCCAAGAAGAAGAAAACGCTCTTCGGATGGAAGAGAATGTGAGACTTCGTCTCGTCCAAATTGAAGCCCAAAGAAAGGAAGCCGAATAGCGCACGTTGAGGATGTGTGCCCTAGACAATTTTGCAAGGCAGGAGGCAGGATACAAGCAAAGATTGGAAGCAGCCATGAAGACTCAAGAGCTTTTGACAAAGCAGCTGGAGGTTCGCAAGAGGGCCAACATGTCGGATCGCCATGTCCCGACGACGTGAAGCTTATCGGAGCGGCCTTCGCAAGATCCTGTACTTGAGCGGACAATTCCTCTTTCGGCTATTAGCACAAACCAGAATGTGGAGGTGGATCCTTCGTTACCTCTAGCTTGGGAATTGCAAAAAACTGTATGGCCCCATCGATTGGCAGGAGTCAAGCTTCCGATATACAAGGGTAATTCAGACCCGAAGGATTTTTTTCATCCGGTATGAGACAACGGTGGGATCTGCTGGTGGCGGTGATGCAATCAAGGCAAGGGTGCTTCCGTTGACTCTAGAGGGGATAGCAAGTACATGGTACTCCCGTCTCCCAACCGGTTCGATACATTCTTGGGGACGAGTTAAAAACGGCATCGTTATTTCATTTCCGGGGAACTCACCCGAAGGAACTCAATAGTGGCGACCTGGTTGCCTCGCTATCAAAGAGATGATGAAACGCTGGCTCAATTCACCAAAAGATTCATGTATTTGAAGTGTCAAGTGGCGGACGTCCCTGAGCCAATCATTATTGAATCTGTGGCAAAGGGGCTTCATATCTGTGAGGCTCGAAGGAGGATAAGAGAAAAACGACCTAAGACCCTAGATCATTTGCTTAGAATACTAGAAGCTCAAGTAAGGGTCGAGGAGGACATACGGAACGCGAAGGCGGGCTGGCAAAATCAGTCCGACCGAAGGGGGAGAAACTCCCGATGAATTCAGATATGATGGGAGCCATTAGAAAATGCCAAGGAAGAATGTATACAATCTGGAGGAAGAGTACTCTCGTAAGAGGGCCACCCTTCAGGACACTCACAGAGTCTTCCCCTTCGGGTCATCATAAGGGAGAAGGCTATGGTAGAGGTCGTGGCGAAACTCTGCAGGCAATGGATCCCAAGGATTTTTCTGTTATTTCCATGGTCCAGGAGGGAATCATACAACTAACAATTGTGAAGAGATCAAAGCAATGTGTGTAGCCGGACGGAGGGACAGTCCGAAGGTTCTCGCTCGATCGCACACTAGCCATTGTGTGCTTCCTACACCTTTGCAAGTGTTACCACCACCACCGCCCTTACCATTCTCGGCTACCTTATGCTTCGCCGCTTTACACGCCCTCTTTCGGGTCGTCTCAACCGGCTCATCACACGCCTTCAACACAGCAAGATCAAGCTTCATCGGTGTTCGTGGCCGCTTGACGTTCTAAGGGTCATCAGCCGGTGCAAAGGGCATTACATCAAGCGCCACCAGCCGAACTTGCCCAGTATGATTGCGGTCAAGGATCAAGGGGGTCGGTTCTTTTGATTACGGGAGGTAATAGCAGAGACTTCCCATCAAAGAGGCAGCGTAGACAGTATACCGAGCAGGTTACTCATGTGGTAGCGTAGACGAGTATACCGAGCAGGTTACTCATGTGGTAGCTTGCCCCCAATTGGATTGCATAGATGGATGGATGTTCCTATTGCCTTCTCGACGGCTGATTTTAGGCCTATGATTTATCCACACGATGATGCCTTCGTGATGAGAGTAAACATTCATGGGTTTGATGTGCACAAGGTCCTTGTTGACGGAGGCGGTTTGCGGATGTCTTGCTATGGAGCACTCTTGAGAAAATGGGTTTCAGTCAAGCTGATTTGCAGCCTTCGTATACTCTTTTGCAAGGCTTCGAAGGTCAACCGATTCATCCTGTGGGTTGCATCACTTTGAAAGTCTCGTTTTGTGGCCCGAATGGACAAGGGCGAAACCGAACCGAAGACATCAAGTTCGATGTGGTGGACATGATGTACCCCTACAATGTGCTTCGGGTCGAAGGGTTATTAACAAATTTCTGGCCATCATGGTCTAGCGGCGTGGCTCGAAGCGGCCCGCCGCTACGAGTGCTGGGCCGGTCACTCGGCGAAGCCAACAACCGCTATAAACCTCCACTTATAACTGCCGAGGCGTAGCGGCAACCTGGCTCTGTCCGTCGTTGTAGGCGCATTTGGGCGGTCGCTACAGTGGGTCGGTGTGGTAGTGTTCCTAAGGCCTCCCAATCCCAGCTCAACATACGCGGTGCTATTTACTTGTGTGGAGCATGCATGATTCCCTCCTTCCATGCTGCGAGGCAAGATTCATGTTCATGTATGGCTTACACTGTTCGGGCACCGGCAAACAAGCGTGGAGGACAGCGGCCTGCATGCACTTTTTTGTAAGGTTCTTCAACTTAATTCTGTCAAGGAGAGGTTGGTGTGGTCAGTACATTATCTCCTTGATCCGACTTAGCATCAACGATGATCCGTACTAGTACTAGCTGATTGTACATGTGAAGGTTCATGACCCTTCGTTTTTCCTTTGGGATAGCGATTCATCATCCTAGAACTTCTACTCCATTCTATAATTGATGTCATGATTGACTTTTTATGTTACGTTTCATGATTTGCCTTATTCCAACCATTAGTTCAATGCAAAGTTATAAGGTATGTTATAAAATTTTAAATAAAATAATAGTCAAACGTAACTAATAGAGCCATTAGGGACATCAGTTCCAGAAGAGAGCATGTATTGGTTACTACTATCACTACTAGGATTCGACCCTGTAATTGCGGGCATTTTGGGCCTGTAAATCGGGCATTCCGGACCATATTATGCACACGTTTTGCAGGATCGGACCAACAATAGCGCCCAGGACCGCCCGCTATTGCAGGAAACCCAGCAATAGCGGGTAGCGTGATGTCACCTAACCTTGGTAACCCAGCAATATCGGGCCGATGACGTCATGCTGCCCGCTATTGAAGGGTCACCCTACAATAGTGGTCCGGTGACATCACGCTGCCCGATATTGCTGTGTGGCCCTTCAATAACGGGCTGGTGACATCACTATGCCCGATTTTGCTGTGGTTTTTTCAATATCATGCACGATGATGTCACATACCCGATATTGTTGCCCGATATTACTGGCATTTTCCAAACTGATATAATTATTGCTATTTATTTTATTTTCCAGGTGACAAATGCAAATATTTTTACGTAACTGAAAATACATTCACATTATATATACGCAAGACCACATAAATAATCATTAAAGCATTTATATGTACATACAATATAGTTGTCATCCATTTTATAATATCCACATACATATACATCATGTTTCCAATACACAATATTCATCCATCAAAACACAACTAAATTACAACTTATCCGGCCACTTCGGCTCTAGTGCCTTCGATCTCTGCTCCTCTGTCTTGGTATTTTGCACAATTGCATCTTGGTGGCCCTTTTGGCCGCTGTAACTATACAAGTCTTCATGCATTGCAACATCACTTAGAAGATCAAAATACTTGCCTCTCTCATTACTGAACTCACGAATCATGAAGCGAGAGGAGTTTGGCTACAATGAGCTCAAGTGTGCTTTCTTCTAAGTAGGAACCTGTTTTTGGCTTTTCATATCGTTGCTGCCACAAATAAATTATGGAATTAATACATGTTTGTTAAGTAATATAAAACTAATTAATATACTAATGCAAGAAAAAACACACTAACTACTTACATCTTTCCATGGGGCCGGTTCTTCCGTAGGGAATGTAGTATATTCCCCATTTCCGACGCTTATGTATTTGCACACATAGTAGCCACAGTGTCACGGTCCCAGGACGTTGTTTTGAACACTTTACAAAACAAGGAAATGGTTAAGTTACTTTACAAATAGAGACATTAATTAATTGAATAAAAGAAATGACCATGATATGAGATAATAGTACCGAATAATGCGTTTTGTATCCAAGGTTGGTCCGTTTGGGATGAGGGTCACCACCAAGCTCGAGATAGTATTTATAGGCACTAATATAAAAAAGCAAATGAGCAAAGAGCATAATGCATTCTATAAAAAATGACAGTTCATTGAATATCTGAAATTACCTATTCAGGGTGTCCATGAAATCCTTGTACCTCTTAGGATCATAATCCAAAGAGTCAAACACCCAAACTCCCGCGAGTTTCAGATGTGTCATGAAAGCAATCCAATGGTCACTATAAAATCTGTCATTATGTCATTATCTAAGTGAAATAATGATTTACACAAGAAGTAGCAGGTTACGAAAACTTACTCAAAGTTATATGGAGCCATAATGCATCGTCTCTCTCTCCATTCGCACATGCGTCTCCCAATGTAGGTTTCTATACATCTCCTTGCATTCTTAACCGCTTGGACATGTACTTGTTGCCTTCTAGTCTTGGTCACCTTTTTTCCGACCAACAGGGGATGATTATCGGTAATCTTTGGATTCATCGCGCTTTGGCTAATGGCGGTGGGTTTAGATATCCGACTTCATTTGAGGCACCGGAGTGATGACACATTCCGAGCGATGAAAAAGGGTAGTCGGTTGAATTCATATGCCATTCGATTGGAAACATAATAAAGGTGAAAAACACTTACAGGCACCGGACGGTAACGAGGGTAGCATCCATCCGTTGCGAGACGGTACTGAGCATGGATCTCCTCAAAAGGCACATTTAAGTCAAAATATCCCTCTTGTCCAAAAACCTCTCCAGGGATTCTTGCCGCGATAACTTGGACACCCTTGCTACATGCATTTAAGTACCATGGATGAAAGTACTTAAATATCCATGGCTTCTTTTTCAATACATCTGCTGGTAGTAGTGGCATGCCATGCTTATAGGTAGGGAAGTCTTCTTGTGTGAGATCCCAACCTCCTTCCGGGACGCCGGGAGGCGGAACAGGAACATGTGGGACCACTTCCTTATTCTCGCTCCTATATTCTGCCGCCACGCCTTTATGCCATGTTGCGACCGCATGCCAAGTCGTTAATATATCGAGAATCGTATACATAGTCGTGAATTCATGAGTATTACAAAAGTGTACTTACTTATTTCCGCGCTAGATAACTCCTTCCTCGGAGGCGGAGGTGGAACAGGCTCGATCAAAGGTTCACCGTTATTAGGCGGGGTGGACGAGCTACGAATCGTCCTAGCCCCTTAGTCACGTGGTGTCACCGGAGTCGAGTCGATGTTGTTCGAAGGAGAGCTGCCTCATTCCCAACATCCGGACGAGGCGGCGTGGAGAAGCCATGTTCTAGAGGGATCTGGTCCTCATGCTTCGGAGAAGGCCGAGGTGAAGGTAGTGGCTCAAAAGAAATCTCGGGGTCAACCGGTGCTTCTTGAGTAGGAGGAGGCGTAGGTGCAGGCGAAGAATGCGCTACAAGAACGGCGATCTCGCGTCGAAGCCAAAGGATGATATGATTAATCGCATCATCGAGTGTCTCAATACCATCATCCTCCTCTCGGATAATCAAGGTCGCAAGCAAGATAGTTGTCCCGAACCTTGATAACTTGGACTCTAGCACACTCCTGCGGAATTGGTACATCGTTAAATGTACGTCCAGGGATCGCAATGCCCTCTCGCTACCTTGACGGTCTTCCCTCTCTTGCCGAGCGTCATGTGCAGCTCATAAGGTGTATTCTCCGTGATGTGATCCACAGGGTACCTAGTGGCATCAGGCGCAGAGCCATGACTGCTTGGAGGCCGAGCATACGGACTTGGGTTGTCAATGTTGAGTTGAAATTCCGGTACCACAATAGGTTGGATGACAGCTTGAGGATTATTCTTCATGAATTCGTAGAAGTTTTTTACCCACCATTCATGATCGATACCCTGTTGCTCGCGTGGCCCACACCTACTACATTCTTCACTCGTGGCAGCAGATGACACTTCTTTCAGTCGTGCCAGTGAAGAGACCCCTCTTGTACGACCCCGATGTTCATCGGTCCCGATGGCAACAGCTTAACACATCTGTCCGTGGATTGAGAGTACCTTCCTTCTGTTGTGCGGCTACTTGCTTTGCTCTTTGCAAGACTTCGGTAACCCGAGCTTTTCGGCACCAGCTGCCCATCAACAGTGGACCTTGAATGCCCAAGCACCCAATTTTGGGTTCGTTCACTCGCATCCTTCTAACGGGTCCGGGATTCCAGCTTCTCGGCGTTGTTCTTCCATACTCCTCCATTTCTTCACTTTAGCGTTGTATCCTCCTGGTCCCAGATTAGGACGCAACTTGTTCTTTTTACTTAAGCTTTGGAAAATCTCGCTCTTCCTTTTAGCATCGTCGGAGGAAACTTTCTCGACGAACGAGTTCCAATCATTAGGCGTGATAAAACCGTACTTCTAGAACGGTGTGATATTGCTGTCTCTTTTTGTAGTAGTGGTACACAGTGTCCTGAGATCGTATAATATTCGTGGAAGAGGTCAACGTTTCTTTTTAATGGTTACGGATATTAGAGATTTTTTCATAATGATATAGGCGGGTAATTTAATAGAGAATTAGATTCAATGGTTATCTTTATTCTGGAAACACTACGGGAGAATAGCCGTTTGCCAAGTACCAAGTACCATGGGCGCTCGACAAAGCCTCGTTAGCACTTGGCAATGGCTTTGAAGAGTGCCACACTCGGCAAACAGCGCTCGGCACATCTCTTATCGGTAAAACGTTGTTTGCTGAGTGCAATCCTTCGAGCACTCGGCAAATTATTTGTCGAGTGCCGGACTCGACACTCAGCAGCTATTTTCCAGAAATAATAATAAAGAAAACTGGAGCAGTGCACGCCACCGTCTCGAGCGGTCCTACCACACTGCCTGCCATCGCCACCGTCGTGAGCAGAGGCGCCGCTACCCTGCCGTGCACTGCCGCCGCCCATCCAGGACTGCCGCGCGCCGCCACGCCTCGCCGTGGCAACCGCAAGTAGAGGCTGCCGCTGCCCTACCTGGGCTGCCGTGCATCGCTGCCGGCGTTCCGGGACCACGGAGCGCCGCTGCGCCTCGCCGGGGCTACCACGCCCTGTTGTCCCTATCGCCCGCCGAACGCTGCTGGGGACGCCGCCACCCATGCCCGCCCCCACTCGATCCGACAGCGCTCAATCGAGCGGCGTTCAATCCAGTGGCCGTAGAGGGAGAATGGAGGGAGGGGCCGCGTGCGTTGGAGGAGGAGGTGGCTGGAGGTGCTTGATCCAACGACGCTCGATCCGAGTAGCCACGGAGGGAGGGGGCGACCGTGGATGGAGAGTGGAGGGATGGGCAGCGTGATCCATGGACAGGGAGGGGGCGGAGAGAGAGAGAGACAGGGAGAGAGGGAGGGGAGGAGGAGGAGGATGACTACGTTTTCTCCGATCCGGAGGGAGAGGAATGGACCAATAGGGAGGCAGTACCGGGATTAATGATATGGCGCTGGCGCCTTTGCCAAGTGTGCAGAGAAAACACTTGGCAAGGAGCTTCTTTGCCGAGTGTTTTCTTTGACACTCGGCAAAAAAATAAGTGTATTTCAAAAAAAAGGTTAAAAATAGCGAATAAGTTTTAAAATCAACCAAATTTTGACATAAAATAATTTATATGATCTAGTACCAATACAAAATGATATGATGTCTAATTCATATCTAACCATCACTTTGACTTCAAATCCTAAGGATTCATTCTTAGCTCTAAGGTTTTTATTCGAAGTTTCTCAATTTTGTAAACAACGTATGTGATAACTTTTAGAAAATGTTCTTTATTTTTTATTATAGGTTCCACATGTGATACCATCACATCATGACAAATCTCATCATTTTCGGACTTTATTTCCTTTTTCTACAATTTAATAATCATTCAAACGCAAGTTTGTAATCATACTTATTAAATAATATTTGCCAAAATTCGTTTTATTTCATGGTTAAGGTCTCAAATTGACCTAAATAACATGAATATAACTGCTATATTCGTTGTATTTTATTATTTAAATCACTTGTAATTCAAATTTGACTTGATTCAAAAATTACTATAAATGTAACTAAATAACGAATATAGCACACAAATACAAAAATGTACTAAATTATAGCATGGACTGACACATATTGTATATCGAGAGTAGAAAAAATTTTGAAGGTGAAAAAGAAAGATTTTTTTTGCCAAGTGCAAAATAAAACACTCGACAAACTCAAACCTTTGCCGAGTGCCACGTAAAATACACTGGACAAACACTAATCTTTGCCGAGTGTATTTTATGTGACACTCGGCAAAAAACACTTTGCCGGGTGTATTTTGCTTGCCGAGTGTTTTTTATTTGACACTCGTCAAAGACTTTGTTTGCCAAGTGCCCGTGGTAAAACACTCCGCAAAGAACGGGACACTCGGCAAACATCAGTTTTCTCATAGTGAAATACTATGTTATATTAACCGATGTTCGGATGTTGTGCTTTTTTCTTAAGATTTATAGAAATTTCGTTGCATTAATGTCAAGACCTCAAAAGGAGGCTCCAAGGCTCCAATTAGTATATAAAAGATTGATGTTGCTATAGTTGGTAGCTTGTAATTTTTTAAATTGTTTGCACTGGCTAATTCGCGGCAGCAGACAAGTGATATCGACGGTTCTGCATTCATTTTGTAAAGGTTCTTCATATTAATTCCCTAACTCATTAATGGCGAGGTCGGTATTATCAGTGAAGAGCGTCCATTAACTACAGATCACGAAATGCAAGCTTGTTTATTTTCAAACAGCACGGACTTGCATGGTAACTACAGTGTTCATCTTGCAGCCAAACTCATGACCAGAGTGAGGATTTGCGATCCTGTTTTTCTTTTCCCTGAACTAGCCTACCTACCCGCACATTTGCACGGCTAACTTTGTATCTCGTTGGAAAAGTTAAAAAAATCTTTATTTTTCTTTCAATTCTACATTTTAACTTTTATTTATCAAACATTAACTTTTGTTAATAGATCAGTAATTCATCATGAAGGACTAATGGTTGTATTATCAGTTATATTTATTTGACAACTTTTGTAATGCATATATATAAGAATACAACATAATCATATTTTAAATATGGGTAATTTTTAAATAATGGTATTTTTAAATAAGGGTAATTGTAAGTAGTAAGAAATTAAATATAAGTGTAGTTTGGTCTTGTTTTTTGGATGGAAGTAGCAATAATTTTTCTTTATTTTTTCTTCAATTAATATGGTAATTTCTAGCATTCGATAGCGGACATGTCGGTTCATTTCTTACTAAAATATATAGTCATTAGATAAATTTTTCATTCAAATATAAAAATGACATCTAAAAAATTCATCAAGCATAGAAAAATATTGTAAGATAGAAAAGGCCATTGAAAGGAGTATATTACATAAGTGAATTGTATCACCACCAACCAAGAAGCATGGGATGAAAGAGCGCTTATACTCACTATTGTAACAAGGCAATTAGACTCTATTTATCTAGAATTGGAAGGCAAACAAATTAATAGTAAAATCATTTGTATCACTAATTTATCTTTTTAGTTTTGCAGGTTTGGAGTCCTCATTATCAGCAACATCATCTTTGTATACACATTCGAGCCGATTATGATATAAGAACTACAATAGTTAAGTTTCAGTCTCCTTTTTTATTTTCTTACTGATATAAAGAAATGCAGGTAAAAAGTGTATAGAAAAGAAGGCAGATTTGATTACTTCTAGTAACCAGGCCGTCTGCATGCGCCTTCCATATCTTCAGCGACGGTCAGGTGTCACATGGTAGAGCTCAACCAGGTACTTCCCAACATGTTGCATGTTTGGCTCCATATAGAAACACACAAGGACATGCCGGAGCTCAAATAACTGGCGGGGCACGAGCTCCCAATGTCAATGCATCTTCTTCCTCTATTAATAGCGGCTGCCTGCGTGCGTCCACCTCCATGGTTAATAGCCTCCCAATGATATCTGCTCCTTGGGGCTAGTCCTCACTGCCACTACCACATATGTGTTTCCAATTTCAATTGTTGGGATTGTCGGAGAACACCTCATAGAACTATAGAACCCATGCCTGAGAAGGAAATAAATGCAACGACAGCCGGGAACAGAGTAGCCTTCCGCCCAGGAGCTCCCAAATTCACTTCAATCTGTTTTCCCAAGGCAGCTGCATCCACATCTGCGATTAATAGCTTCACAGGGATATCTGCTCACAGAGGCTAGATAAACCGTCACCCTCATCCTCATCGCCGCATTGGGAAGTTCAAAGACATCACAACACATGGTCAGGATAGTTGATCTCCCATATCACAAAGACAACCCGTTGTAGAATTGTTGCCATTACCTAGACTCACGAACGTTGTCAATGTTGTGTGATAAGATTTCGGCAAAACAGGGTTACATGTCTTGGCAAAGGCCATGATTTCCTTCATGCAGCTTCGTCCTTGGGAGAAACAACATGGTCCTTGGCGTGGTTGCCGTCGAGGACAAGGAGCGTATCATCACACCGAGCAAGCATACATGAGCGAGGACAATACAAGTGTGGCAGTGGCGGGGTGAAAGAAATTGGCTATGACTGCTAGGTTAACAACACGTGAGAGATATAATATGCTTGGGAGATTAATGGTTGGATTGATATTTGAGATTACCTAATTGTTAATGAATGGCCAGATGCTTTGCTTTTTTGTGATAATTTAGAGGGTATTTCTCTTTTTTTCCTAGACATCGTGATTGGAGGGTTATCTCCTTTTATTAATAAATAGAATAGATGTCTTTGATATCGGTGATTGAACCGTAGCTCGCCTGTCAATGGAACTAGAGGTATGGTAGACGACAAATACAATCATTTCTGAATGAATAGATATTGTGGAAATTCCATCATGGGATTTCATCAATATGGTGCGGCATATATATATATGACGATTATAGATGAACCCAAGGAGGGTTGACTTGCCGTGAATGCCAGTACAATGTGCATAGACAATGTGAATACAATTATAGATAAATCTGATATGATTTGGTTGAGGAAGGCATCCCTCTTCTTCAAACATGACGTGGATCTGAACCTCCCTGAGCTTGAGTGCCTGCTATATCTTGTCTGTGGTCTGTCATCATGCACTGTGGCAGGTGGAGAGGGGTAGCGAGAAGCACTGCTGCGGGTGGAGTTGGAGGAAGCACGACGGGCGTGGGGCTTGGTGCATGGTCGAGCACCACTATACAACGGTACATTTTTACCGACCTATACTATGCACAGAGGGTAAGTCGCTAAAAGTCTACCACAGATGGTTGGTCGGTAATTCTGTGTGTACCGACGCACCATAGGTCGGTAATTGTCTCGATCATTACCGTTGCAGCATGGGTCGGTAAATGTTCTACAGGGTATCAAAGTGTCGGTCGGTAAAAACTTTAATGGGCCGAGCCCACTAAACTGTGTGCCTCCCACAGCTATGGGCAACCCTAAACACAAGCCATCCAGCGCGCCGCCACTAGCCTCGGCCACCACCGAGCGTAAGCATCGTCGCACCGCGCTCCGCGCGCAAGGACCCACCCGCTGCCACCGCAGACCTCACAGAAGCGCTCACCCGCCGCTGGTGCCGTGCACCACGCACATGAGCAGGACCAAAGTCAGAAGCCGCCGCTACGTCGACCAGGAAGACGCTGACCTCGAGCAACCATGCCGCACTGTGAGTCCATGCCCCATCGAAGCCTATCTGAAGATCCCATCACCGGTGGTCAGATCCAGACACTTTTGGGCCGAATCGAGTTTCACCGTGTGACTGGCCTCCGCCCTTGAACTCCGTCGCATCCCTCGACGCCCGCATCCGTCGCCGTCCTGAAACCAGGAACAGCTCACCATGGATGAGGTGCAGCTTATTTCCCTAGCTTGCTTAATAAATTTCACAGTACTTGTGCATGTTGTCTTCAAATTTCTCAGTTAAGCTTTGTGCTCTGTTCTCTCTTTGTTTGGAATAAGCAGGTTACGATGCCAATCGTTATATTTGGGACGACCAAGGGCAGTGCACTTCACAGTTTCTTCTATTGAGTATTCTCCACCAAGATAATCTCAACTTTATTTCAGTAGAAGTATCTTGTCAGTACTTTGAGCTAGATAATTCAATGGCTAAGTACTTTATAGTGCCTACAGGCTCACTCAAAACTACTTGAATTGTGGTTCATGTTTTGACTTATTTCAAACATGGATCGATCGATTCAGTGGAGACAAAGAAAACTGGTGCAAGGTAGCAGCATGTCAGAGAAGCTGATGAATATGTAAGACAAATAGTCTAGTGTCTTCGTATATAGCCATATACTTCAAACATGTCACTTAATTTAAACAGCTAGCTGTTTGTTCTTCAATACTGTGCAGATTTTAGGAGAAAAGCAACGAGTTCACTCTCTCTCTTTGCAGGTAGAACGTACTTTTTGTCATACATTATTCCTTCAAATGGCTCATATATGACATGCCATTTTTGAAAGTTTAGATTAATATTCTGATATGACATAATCCATAGATAGGCTTTGTAAGATAGGTTTAGATTAATATTCTGATATTCTGATGTAACACTTTACTAGCTGGTTGTGCACATTTAAAAGGAACAACCAGTTATGCTAAAACATTTTGTCTTTCCATTAACTGTATAACTTGCCCATGAACACCAACAGTATGAAGACTTTTTTAAGCTATAGTTGGACCTATTAGTTATGTATACTGAGATGAGAAAAGTTCATTTTTTGCATATAACCCTCTAAATCTTATCCTAAAGAAGGACATGTAAGACTGATTGAGTTCAAAGATGGAGCTGGAGATGGTTTCCATAATGCTCAATTTCAAGTCGCCATTAAGAAATGAGGTATTTATATGATCCCATTCATCAATTGCAGTCATTAATTAGAAACTTAATGTAGTTCAACAGTTCTTATTTTTGAACTTTAGTCACCCACTGCACTTGTCTGAATGTGTGTTTTTCACGATTTGTTTCCATATTGACTAGTGAGCACTGATTGCAGGAAATAGTGGGGCATTGATTGCTACGATCTGAAGTGTTGATAGCAATCGGATGACTGGAAGCATTTTGTGTTACTCCAAAGCAGCTGTTATGAGATACTGATTTTGTAGAAATATGTTGGGCTATGCATTGATCTATTTCTGTAATAGAATCTAGTTTCCATAAACTAGCACTTGGCTTGCCATGTCTTGTGCTGTATTCTGACAGCTTGTAAGCACTTTACTTTTGCCTTGTAACAGCGGAATCGTGATTTGAAGTAATTAATGGATGTTGAAGTCATGATCAGTGTCACTATATATTTTTATTACATGTCAATTGATTGTCTATAGAGCACTGCAATTTGATTGTCAGAGGATGATAATATGTGGATTAGGTTTGATGCTGTCATTATGTGGATGGTTGCCGACTGACCATAGGTCGTTAATTCCTCTATTAGCATCGAATGATCGGTCGGTAATTCTTTTGCATTAGCAACCAATCATCGGTCGCTAAAACGTAGTCGGTCGGTAAAGCTTTTACCGACGCCACTTACACCGACCAACGTTATGAATGCCGATCAATTAATTGTCGCACAAGTCAGTTGTCGAATGTTTATATAAATAGTAGTAGATGGTATAGCAACCAGGAGCGTGCCTAAAACATGAATAAGCAGTACATTCCTAGATCGCCAGGTTGTTACCAGCACCACACTCCGTAAGGTGCATAGGAATGAATTGGTCCTCGAAAAAATAGTTGATGATCAAAAGCTGGTCGGCATTTTACCTAGACCAATATGCGCAGAACGCTTAGGTTCCTCGATAGATGACCTAGTAGGTCTGAGAGGCACCAGGAATTCATGATAATCCTTGCAGAGCATACTCTGCAAAACATCAAGCGCAAGGTGCTAGCCCGCCTGAAACTTTCTCCAACGCTCGTGACGTTGGAGCGGAGTGGAGGAGCTCTGGAACCCATGACCTGCAGAGCACTCCACTGCTATTTGTGATGGTGCACCGGCCACAAATGCAGCTCACTGCCATTTCGAAGACAAAAGTAAATTCGCAGCAGAAGGGAATGCAGCTCTTCAGACCGGGCTCCAACTTCTGCCTGCAACCGCTGCTGTAACGGTGACACGAACAACTCGCGGCAAAGCTCCCCGTAATATATATAGAGAGTTGGTCACTTACACACAACATACTGCAAAGCATTGTTTTTTCTTTTTATAATTAATGAACTCCAACATATCCAACAATACAACGATTTCTCTCTTTGTGTTCAAGCTGAATTACTTTTTGAAGTACGACACACACTTCAATGAGCCATGGGAGCTGGAATTAAAGAATTGAACCTGCTGCGTGCACTACACCTGTAGAAAACGAGCTTTAGCTGTCTACGAATTGAGGTAAAAAAAACTTTGGTCTCGATTGCAATGCACTACTGCTGTAGAAAATTTGGATGTCAGAAAGATAACACTGATGTATGAAATACAAAAAACTGAACTACATTTTCGAAGTGCTATCCAGTGGTAAAGGGCTAATAGGACAAACTCTTCTATATGCCATGAGTACTGAAATAAAGAATGGAACCTGCTCCGTGCAATGGAGACCAGGTTTAGTTGTCTAGGATTTGAAGTAAAACAACTTTGGCCGATTGCAATGCACTGTTTTACAAAAAGTAGCTTACCTGAAAGATAACACTGATGTGTGAAATAAAAAAGACTGGATCATGCGTTATATTGGTAATTGGTATTTTATTTTCGAGACAGTACAAAATTATAATATGTTGATCGAAAATACACATGCCAGGCTATAAATTGACCTTATAGTACTTGATATTAATTTGGTCCTACTACAATACAACACAAACTCACAGGCAGCGCCTAATTCGATTTATCCATGTGTCTAGATCGATCAAATCTGCATACCACTAGTTTCCACACAAACATTTTAGGACATGGAGAGGCACCGGGAATTCATAATGTCCACTTTATTCCTGTGCTTCCTACGTGTCTATCTTGCCTAAGACACGCGCACTACCTTTCCACACGGTGACCCCTGGTGCAGATAGAGATAGCATAGCAGTCTCCATGGCGCCGATGAAAGATATCGTTGGACAAATAGCTGGACGACGTGTACACCGTTTGTGGATCTCGTGGCACTTAATATGGGGTGGCATTCATGATGTTCAACGATCACACAAGAACCAGTTGGGATTGACATGTCGATAAATTTCTGGTTGCCATGTTTAAGCGTGCTGCCTACCCTGCCTACCCCCGGTCTGTGGTTCATCCAACATTAGGACGTGTCGGGACCCTTGCCTCCACGTTGTGCCGCCCGTACCGCCGTGCTCCAAAACCACCTCACCCTCGCCACCACCTCACCTGCTTCTTCTTCCTCACGTTGGTAGCATCGTGACCGTTCGACGAAAGGTGCGTGAAGCTCAAACACTTGTCATATTTTTGTCTCATGTCGAACGCTCGTTGTATAGGATTTGCCCTAAATATCGCGTAAATTCGGTCTCAACAGTTCATGGGCCTTAGTAGCCTACCGGTAGCCATCGACTGCACGGCCTGTTGTTCTGGCAACGATCGGCAAGTCCACCTATCAACTAAATTGATTGTGGCCTACCGTTCGTTTCCTTTACTATCATGGCTTTTCAAATTTCAACTGGGAAAATAAGTTGTGCCCCAAAGGGATCTCCTGTTCTTCCATCAAATATTCTGCTTTTTCCCAGATACTCGGGTTCAAATACCCATGGATTTTGTGTTTGTTTATTGTCTTCATATAATTCCAAAAACAGAAGCTTTAAGCCAATTGCTCATATCTCTCATCGAAGGGTGCTATTCTATAATGTTTCAACAGGTGATCCGAGCGAGCTTTTAAATATTTGTCCCACATTTATTGGTGAGGTTACTCCTAGGGGATTGAAGACCATATCAACCTCCACCATGAGCTCCACCCTCTCCAGCACCAGCTCCTCCTTGTCTACCTCCTCGATATTGCCCTCCTTAACTGCTCCAATCCTCCCAACCAACATCCTTAATGCGATCAACATGTCCTGCATCAAGTCGCACGTGCTGGTGGTGCTCTGTTTCAAAGCCCCCAACTTCAAGAAGTGGAAGACCTACTTCCAAGAGGCCTACGCCAAGTTCAGCCTTGCTGATCATCTCGACGCCTCCACTCCTGCATGCCCCGACGATCTTACCTGGGTGTTCGTCGATTTCTACATACACAGGTTGGCTCTACAACTACACCACTGAATGCATCATTGATTCAGCGATCGCTGACGGCCAGATGACAGCCGAGCTTTGGGATCGCATCGGAGATACTTTCACCACCAACCACCATATCAGAGCGATCCACGCGTGAAATCAGTTCTACTCTATGGTGCGGGGTGATCTCCCCATCACGGAATACCTGCATCAGCTGAAGGTATTTGCTGATGCACTACAGGACGTCGGGTCCAAGATCACAGACGACAAACTCGTCTTGAACGTGCTTCGTGGTCTCAATCCTCATCTTCACCAACCTGCTATGTTTCTCTTGTACAAGGATCCCCTACCAACCTTCGCACGGACTTGGCACTTGCTGATCCTCAGTGACCCGACGTCCGGCTCCAATGATGGCTTCTCCGCCATGCACGTCGCCTCCATTAGGTGCGCCGGCGGTTCCTCGTGCAGTGCACCTTCCTCGCGCGCCCCATCTCGACCCTCTCCTGGACGTGGCGGTGGTGGACAGGGCAGCTATGGCCATGGTAGTGGCGGCTCTTCTTCCAGCTCTGGCCAATATCAGCCCCGGCCTCCCATGGGCCGATCTAGCGGCCAGAAGTTACGTCAGGCCCGCCCGCTATTACTAGGGAAGCCCCATTTTCAATAGCGCTACGGCCGCTGACATCATCAGTGCCCGCTATTGCAATGACCCCTGCAATAGCGTTGCACCTCGATGACGTCAGCAACATGAGCTAGCAATAGCGTTTTTCTGGCTGCCCGCTATTACTGAAAAATGGGCCATGATATTGCTGGCTCGTTCTGTAGTAGTGTATGACAGGGTATGATGCGGTGCCATGGATAGCGACCACAGAACTTGATGGGAGGAAAAGCAGATTGTGTCATTGCGAGATACACAGGCACTACTAGACCACAGGTGGCACTATAACAATAACTCACCGTAGCCACGTAGCCTAAAGCCCTATAGCCACGGCAAGCAAAATTGACCGTGGCTATAGTTGGGTGCGGGCTACTGTGCCCTTGGACCGTGGCTATAGAGGCCACTATAGCCACGGTTGGCTTTGTGAACCGTGGCTATAGTGGCCTGCATCAATAGCCACGATCCACGTCACCAACCGTGGCTATAGTTTCATCTATAGCCACGGTTGAAGAAGTGGACCGTGGCTATTGTTTTGCACACTATAAAAGCCGCGTTCGGACAGAACAGGAGCTCAGTCCAAGTGTGGCGGCTCGAAAATTGAGCAAAAAACTGAAAACCGAGGGGGAAGGTTTTGATCTCGTTTTTTTTTGCAGAAATTTGTTCTCCGTGGTAAGGGAAACTCATCCCATGTATTATTTGTTGCTATAGTGTTGTAATCATGGAGAATTTTGAATTACCATTTGATCTAGGTTTTGATTTCGATTTGTCAAATTCCTTCATGTTTGTAGGTTTGTTGTTGGTTTGAGTTGTGTATAATAAACTCATATATCATGTGCTTGTGTTGCATAAAAAAATCATGTCTTACACGTCTTTTTCATGTCAATCAATTTAAGATCTACTTTATGCTCTCTTGAGAGAGACCCCTAGAGCACTGTTTAATTATTAAAAGATTCGAGTCAATTAATAATAATTTGTATATTGGGTTTTTATATATGATAGCACATTGTCTTATGCAATATATTAGTTCCCTTATATTTTCTATAAATATATAATATTCATAATGGTAAATAGATTATTTAGTAATTATTTAATAATTATTAATTCTAGCACATTATGTTAGAGGTGCAAGTTGGACCATGAATGGTGCTAGAGGTGATTCCTCCGCTCGATCTGTGTGTATTTGTTATCTCTAGGTACGAGTCAGAAAGAGGGTAGAGGAGGCCGGCTTTAAAAAACATGGCTCGGTGGGCTCTACCTTGCCTGCGTGGCAGCGAAAATGATAAAGAATTGGGATAGGGTTAGCTAGCAGTACCCACCACTAGTTCGTCCAGTTGAACATCTCCCCAAATGAAAAGGTGAAAATGCTATGAGATGGCGCCTGTTAGTTCGATTTAGGACTAACGTTTATATTAGAGGGCTGCTGTGCTTCGATGAGCAAGAAAACCAGTTGCGGAGAAGAATTAGCACTATAGCAAAAACTCACTATAGCCACGGTTGGGAGGCTCTACAGCCACGGTCAGCTCCAACCGTGGCTATGTTTCCGAGACTACAGAAAATCATCCGTAGCCTCGAAAAACAGAACACCCGTGGCTATAGTGGCGTACTATAGCCACGGTTGATATAGCGAACCGTGGCTATAGTGGCATACTATAGCCACGGTTCGATAAACCAATCGTGGCTATAGTGGACACCACTATAGCCACGGTTGCCAAAGTGAACCGTGGCTATTTACTTTTTAACAATAAAAAAAATACGCATTAGAAATAATAAATTACAATTATATAACATTAACCATAATTACATCACATTAACATTAAAGTATTATATCACATTAATATTTACAAATATTTACAAAATCCATCAAAGGTTTAATAATGTGAACATGAAAATGTTTTTTCAAACTAAGTCTACACTATACGAATCTTCAACAACATCGGGCTCGTACGGTCGTTTCGAGCCGCACCACTCGAAAAGTGCCCGCTGCTCCTTCGTCACTTCACTTTACTCGTCAAAGAACCGACCACGAGGACTCGATGACCTCTCTAAGCAAGAAATAACACATCCTAGCGATAATGTAGTACATGTCGTTTGTACTTAGATGCTTTCGTACCGTTGAGAATCCTTTCTTGGAGATTTCATTCAATATCTTTCTGTCCGTTATCATTGCCTTTTCTATACTTTTTGTTCGTTGTCAATAAATACATAAAAGTTGATAGATGATAGACAAAAAAACAGAAAGAATGTAAATTAAACAGATGCAATCTTAGCGTACCTCCTCGGTGGTCTCATGGGTGATGACATTCAAGTAGGATGCAGCGGAGCTCGAATATGCACATGCGTAGTATCCACAAGTGCACACTACCTTTTACTTGCTTAATGCACTCGTTAAATAGAGTGAAGTAAAAAATATCACTCTATTTCACCGATAGCAGCATAAAAAAATTAGATGTGACGCGTGTCTTACCGGAAATTTATGACGAAAGTATATTTGTTTCCGAATTCTATAACGTGCCACCTTTGGGTTCTTTACGTAGTTTAAATAAGCACTACAGTATTGAGAAAAGAGTATTATTGCATGAAATTATCGCTATTTAATTGTACGTCTGTACTTACCAATTTATAATGCTCACGATATCTACGTAGCGATTGGAGTCGTAGTCAAGGCTATCCAAGACTAACGGATATCCAATTTTTGGTATGATCAGGAAACAAATCCAATGACCACCGCAACAAAAGATCGTATTCGTTAGTATGTCATCTATGTTTACGATCGACGAGAGGAAGGTAGTGGTCGAACTTACTTGAAGTGGTAAGGCACGTAAATGGCGTGACAATCCTGCCATTCCCCGAAGCACCTGTAAATATAACCTCGCTTTTGTCCTCATGGTGTCCTTCAGTTCTTGTAACTCTTGTGGTGTCTTATCCTTATATATATTGTCTTTCTCATTTATCCGGGGTCGATCGCACTTTGATTGATCAAGCTCGGATTGAGATACCCAACCTTCCAATCGGGTCTGTCGTATCTCTTCTTTTGAAATGCTGAATTCAAGCTACATTAAAAGCAAAAGGGAGTGTGTAACATGTACTGCAAAAAGTAAGAGGCAAGAAAAAGATGGATGGAGGCACTTACATGCACCACAAGATTACAAAGGTCGTGTCCATCTCGCCGAGGCGAAACATAGTGTGGATATCATTGAAATATAGTCCAAGGGTCGAGTCACCGGTATCGTTGAACACATCCCTCGAAAGCTTACAGGTGATCACATCCACTCCTTCTTTCGCTGCCGCTACGTACCAGTCATGCAGCTTCCGCATCTCCCACGGTAGGTTTAACAACATGTTTTTAGATACGAGGGTTTGCCAAAGATGAAATTTGGGAAGTCCTCATTCTCGTCACGACCCTCAAATATGTCATCATCGTAATGTACCAATTGACGAGGTTTCGTGATTTGCTGCACGGGTCCCTTCCTCATTCGCTCCAAGTATTTCGTGACATGTTCAGGTTGCGGCTTTGACGGATCCACCCCCGCAGACATAATCACCCTAGGAATTACAGGAGTAAACTCCTTCCGAAGAGGCTCGATAAACCGAGGCTCTTCATCAAAGGCTAGGGTTTCACCGTCCGGCTCGACAGAGGAGATACATTGCCCTTCCGGCTCGACAAGGGGCACTATTTGTTGCCGAGGGTCCTCATAGCCGTGTACCGTGGCGGTTTCTTGCTGCGGGCTGTCCGCGAGTATAGGACTCATAACCGCTTCATGTCCTTGTTCATCTTGTTCCTTAGCGGCTGAAGCAAGACCCGACAAAGGAGACGGTTCTCCTGGTGTAGCTTCATCCCCCGTGAATTGTTGACTCTCATGAACCGATCCGTGTCCGGACAAGGGGGAGGGGAAACTCGTGGTTCCGAGAGCACAACCTCACGCCGTTTCCACATGATGAACGAACCGATAGCATCATGTAGAGTTATAATCCCCGCGTCAGGTATGGGGCACTCAATCTCGTGCTCCTTACATCCTTGGTTGACCTCCTCGACGGTAACACGGACGTACCCGGGTGGAATATCCATGTTGTGGAGTGTTCGTCCCGGAAGTGCTCTACCAGCTTGCAACCTTCATGGTCTTTCCCTTGTAACCAAACGGCACATGCAGCTCACAAGGACATTCTTGCGTTATCACTTCCCCTTCTAACGGGGAGGTAAAGCTAGGCGAAGTGGTTGGGACAAGTAGGAGTCGTACTCGGGATACTTCCACTTCACGAGTCAGCTTGGTACATCTCCATCTATCTCCTCCACTCTTCCTTGTCCCTCTCCTCCTTATCTTTCTTGTGAAATTTATGTTTTTTGTACAACGAGGCGGAAGAGCTAGAGGAGAAACCCTCTTTCCATGTTGCCTTGGACGACACTCGCTCGCACCCGTCCGTCCCGCTCTTTGGTCCCCACAAGAAGAGAGAGTTGGTCTCTATGATATTCGGATTGAATAACACCAAACTCGCGTCTGCGACTTGATGTCACCCATCAATTGCTGGATAACTTGCGCCGATTCCGCGTCCATCGGAATAATCTCCCCATTTTCATCCATCTTAGAGTGCGCACGGACCCAATTTTTGGCACGCGGCTCGAGGCCCTCTAGTGGATCGGGCTTTCCTTCAAGCACGGAGCTTTTCTTCCGTCGCCTTCCACTCCCGAATCTTTTTCTTGTAGCCGCCGGGTCCAAGTGTGGCTTGTACTTATTTTTCCTGTTCAGCTCTAACATCTTTGCACTAAGGTCCTTGGTAGGCCCAGCTGTCTTCTCGCTGAACAAATTCTTCCCGATCCTGTGGACTTATTTGACCATAATCGTCCAAGGGTGTCATGCCACGTTTCACATAACGGTAGTTTAGTCGGGACCTCCATTCTCGAAAGATATGTGACATTGCGGTCAGCGTTGCCTTCTTGGCTTTCTCGAGGTCCGCCGGTGGGAAGAGGATGTGTGATCTAACGACATTCCACATTTCCTCTTTATGCTCTTGAGGAACCAGCCTTCCATTCGGTCCAGGTTATTTTGCATTTCTCCCCGACAACAACACCACAACGATTCCGCCATTTTGCATGGACACCCATTGGTTCAACAGGCTCCCGACCGGCGGGGTCCAGTGTTGTCACCTCATATGTGCCCTCAGCCTTGTTCGCGGACCGTTTACCCCCACGCTTGCGCTTTTTGGGGGCTCATGGGCCGGTATGTTTTCCGTTTGCTCCTCATGAGGTGTGTCTTCGCAATCCATGGAATGTGTCGCTTGTGCGGCCAAGGCACGACGAACACTTCGTCGAGGAACCTACCATATAAAGAATCGTTGAAGCTCAGTAATATGCTAATACGGGAAACTTGAAATATTTAAACAAAGAATGACATTTCACGTGATACCTCTTCCGAGGGCACGTAATCTGGGTCCCCCTAGGTTCACGACGCTGGGGGGGGTGAGGATCCTCCGGTTCTTCCCATTCTCCACTTGATGAGGAGCTTTCATGGTTCACATTCACAACATCCTCCCGTGTATATCTGGATCGAGGGGCTGTCTTCCGGATTATCTTGTAATGGTATCTTGTCCGCCATTATAAGATTTGATACCTTTAGCGTAACAATGAAAAGATTTAGTAGCAAATAATTAGAGGAAAGAGTTAAAATAGAGAAAAGATGACAGAAAAGGATTATTTAGCATTGGCATCGAACATGGATAGCATCGAATCAAATAGAAGAAGAGGAAGACGAGATAGAAGGACATACAATGTAGAACATTTTAATAAGAAAGGCAGGTGCACACTATGCAATGCATACCACAATTTATACGACCTCGAGGTAAATAGGTCAGGATACTTGGGTATCCTCCGGAAAATCAAATATAATGTGCCATACACATCACAAAGATGATCCGGAGAATACCCAAGCATCCGACCATGTCTACCTAAGGTCGTACGAGTTGCGGTATGTCTTGCATTTTATTGTACCAACCTTCCTAATGAAAGACACCTACATTCTACATTCTTCTACCCCGTCTTCCCGTTCTCCTAAATATGCATATGCTTATCAAGAGTCATCGTCATCTGCAAAAAAGTTAGAATTTTTTTGAAGACTTAGTTGAAAATATATTTTTCAAGAAAAGGAGTATATTCCATGGCATCGAACGGGGAAGAAGAGGATGCAGCCGAGGAGGAGGGACATACAATGTAGAACACTTTCATAAGAAAGGCAGGTGCATACTATGCAATGCATACCACAATTTATACGACCTGGAGGTAAATAGGTCAGGATACTTGGGTATCCCCGGAAAATCAAATATAATGTAGCATACACATCACAAAGATGATCCGGGAATACCCAAGCATCCGACCATGTCTACCCCAGTGTCGTACGAGTTGCGGTATGTCTTGCATATTGTTTGACCAACCTTCCTAATGAAAGACACCCTACATTCTATATTGATCCCCCCAACTACCTCCTCTTCTATCAACAATCATCATCTGCCAAAAAGATTGGATTTTTTGCTCTCGGTGCGGGTTGCCGAATCAACGGCCATCCAACGCTATCGTTTAGGTCATCGACTCGTATGTCAACATGTTTCCAACATCCGAGGATGCGGTCCATGCTGCCACACTCATCTCACTTTGCCCGCTTTCATCATCGAGCATGGCTAGACCATAAAAAGAGAGGAAAGAGAGGTAAAAAATAGAACAGATAGGATGAAATAGTTTTTATTTAAAAACAATGGTCTAGCCATAAAAGAGAGGCGAAAAGAGAGGAAGAGAGGAGAAAAGAGAGGAAATAGAGGAAGAAAGGAGAAAGAGATAAAGCGAGGAGAAAATAGTTTTTATTTGAAAAAAATGGTCTAGCCATGAAAGAGAGGAGAAAAGACAGTAAGATAGGAAAGAGATGAGAAAATAGGTGGTTAATGTATAATTCAGATAGCCACGATAGATAGGTGGCTAATTTTATACCATCAGTTTAGCCACGATGGATAGGTGGCAAATGTATATACAGCAATTACTTCACTCATGGTAAAATAAGTATAGAACACTAAGTGCTGATTACATTGCACAGTAAGCGAGCAGGAGTAAGCGAGTCCAAATAGCAGTGCTGATTTCAGTGGTAAATATACATTCCCACCACGATCGATAGTTCAATATAACAATATTAGCATGCTCAAAGGCTCCAAAATGCCACACTAAATAAGCACTGAAATCAGCACTAAATAAGCACTAAAATAAGCACTGAAATCAGCACTAAATAAGCACTGAAATCAGCAATAAATCAGCACTAAATCATCTCAAAATAGCAGTACAATATATCCTATGCATAAACATGAATCATACATTTAATTTGGAGTTGCACGATTCATATTTTGGCTTCTACATGATGAGCGAAATGCAAGCATAACTTTAATTTAACTGAACATGTCATCCCCGTATGACGAATAAACTAGCATATACACTTTTTATATTCAAATTGTAATGTGCCCCTAGAGACAATATATTGGAGATTACTACTCTATGACAGTAGCATGTATAACACCGGGCAGGTTATCGAACAATCATCGAGATATCAATCAATTTGACAGTAGCATTATCTAACATCATGGCATCAACAATCATCAAGATATCAATCAATTTGATAACAGCGGGCAGGTTATCGAACATGTTCGATGCAACACTGAAATCAGATGATGATTTAAGTTTCATTTTCTACCTTGCTGATTTAATTGCAACATCAAATATATTTGCAACATATATAGCAGTTGATAATTACTATAGCAAATATACATGTTTGAGGCCACCGGAGCAATGGAGAACACAAATCATCAATCAATTCACAGCAATGGAGAACACAAACGCGCTAGCAAGTGGACGGGAGGGGTGGAAGGGGAGAGCGGGCAAGCATACCGGGAGGGCTCACCATTGGGTGAGGGGGAAAGAGAGGGGGAACGGGAGAGGGCATACCAGGAGAGGAGCTCGGGCGGCGGGGAAGGGGAGCTCGGGCGGCGGGGAAGGGGGAGCTCGTGCTAGCGAGGTGGAGGCCCGGCGTCAAAGCCGGCACCGAGGAGGGCCGGCGTCGGGGAGGACCGGCGAGGTGGAGGGCCGGCGTTAGGGCCGACGCGGAGGAGGGCCGACAAGCAGGAGGGCCGGCGCGAAGGGGAGGAGACCCGCCCCCGCGGGGAGGAGCTCGGGCGGGGAGGCGCTCGGGCGGGGCGGGGAGGAGATCCGGCGCGCGGGGAGGAGCTCGGGCGGGGCGGGGAGGAGATCCGGCGCGCGGGGAGGAGCTCGGGCAGGGCGGGGAGGAGCTCGGGCGGGGCGGGGAGGAGCACGGCGGCGCGGTGAGCAATCGGGCGGCCTAACGGCGCGGATTTGCCAACGCCGTGGTTAGGGTTGCATGGAGACGCCCGGCCCTCCCTTTTAAGTCACGGATGGAGATGGAGAGGCGGGCCCACCTGTCGGTGGGACAGCTCACAATAGCCACGACTCATTTGATCCCGAACCGTGGCTATTGTCCGCTCAATGACAAGTGAGCCCCACGATGTCGATGGCACAAACAATAGCCACGGTTCGTTTTAACACGAATTGTGGCTATTGTTTCTTTCCGGATCCACTTGTTAGTGACACAATTTTTTCTTTTGTAATTTTTTTCTTTTACTTCTTCAATTTTTATTCTAAAAACTATAATGCCTTCGCATATAATTTTTGGCATGTCATTTTTTTAGTTGTTTAAGCACATATGTATTTTTTGTTTTTTCTACTCCATAACTTTTTAATATAATATTTCATCAACAAAATTGTTTTTCTTGACTTTTACATGACCCAAATATTTCAAAAATTTCCAACAAAATTACAATAGATTTTAATTTGTATGACAGATGTGTGTGCCAATTCTCAATTCAAAAATAATAACAATTGTCCGGATAAAAAAATCAAATGACACCATTTTTTTCTATTATTTTGCACATTTATCATTTGCAAACTATAAGCCCGTTTGACCTACATTTTGGCATGCCACTGTTTCCCGAGCATTCGAACTCACTTATATTTTTTATAATTTTTTATAAAGACTTTTACAAAAAAACTAGTTTAAATGGGACTATGCGTCTCGATCGAGTGGAGTTTTATACTCGAAACTCATGTTGTTTGGTATCAAAAACATTTATATGTTTTAAAAAATTAAACCAGAAATTCCACGTGTGTGTTTATTAATGGCATGCATACCGACCGAATGTTGAGGTCAAAATCGATACGTTTATGAAATAAAAATGATTAAATAAATGTCAAAATGTACCAAAAGAAAATTTGAAGAAAATTTAATAAAATAGTTTGGAGATTCTAACAAAACAAAGTGGAAATCGATAGATTGGAATTTTATACAAATTTAGAAACAAAAATCAGTAAATTTGGATAATATTTGACTTCTATATACATGTTTCAAAATTTAAATAGAAATTTAAAAAAAACACACAACCTAAATGAACTAGTGGATGAACTACTAATGAGCCTCATATTAAGAGTGAGGTCCAAATCACTATTGTTATTTTTAAAAATATTATTAATTAATTTAAATTATTTAAAAATAATTAAATTACTATCTTACACTTAAAAATGTTTATATGTCGGTTTATATTTTTTTAAATTTTAAAATTATACCTTGTTATTTTTAGGATTTCTAATAAAAATTGAACCTAAACATTATTTATTCAATATTTTAACTCAGTATATATACAAATTTTAAAATTTAAAACTAAATGTATAAATAAATTTTAAAATTTAAATCTAAAGAGTAATTTTTTAAAATTTTTTTAAATTATCCCTTGTTATTTTCAGGATTTCAAATAAAAATTGAACCTAAACATTATTTATTCAATATTTTAACTCAGTATTTAAAATGTAAACTAAATGTATAAATACATTTTAGAATTTAAATCTTTTATTCAATATTTTAACTCAGTATATATACAAATTTTAAAATTTTAAACTAAATGTATAAATAAATTGAAAAAATTTTGGCCTATGGGCCCGACCACATGGACCCACGAATGAGGACAAGATCAAGACCCACGATTTAGGACAAGATAAAGGCCCATCTCAAACAGTACGGTCCACATAGCAGAGCATGCCCATAATGTATCAGTAACTTCAAAGAAGCGTGCGGAGTGGAGCTTATAAGTCTGGCGAGCACGACTTTGGGCGGGCGAGGTGGTACTAAACCCCTGCTCGCCGCGCACCCGCCTGCTGTAGCCACGGTTGACGTCTTCAAGCGTGGCTATAGAAGAAACTATAGCCACGGTTGGTGACGTGGACCGTGGCTATTGGTGGAGGCCACTATAGCCACGGTTCACAAAGCGAACCGTGTCTATAGTGGCTTCTATAGCCACGGTCCGTAGGCAGGCAGCCCCGCCACCTGCTCTAGCCACGGTTTATTTTCTTTGCCGTGGCTACTTCATTTTGGGTGGCGTGGCTATAGCGAGTTTTTGCTATAGTGTAGGATAGCTTTTGCAGTATGGACATGGGACATGGAGTGAAGAATGCTTTCAGATGGGAATAGAGAAGCATTGCTGTAGCACGGACGCGGCGGAGGGCATCAGCTACGCGAGTATGTCTAACACATCCTAAGCTCACAAGTGGAAAGGTACGTTGTTACAAGGTAACACAAATGTCCTGCGCCGGCTGATGGTTATCTTTAGGTTCGTCTTGGCCGAACTACAAGTGGGGTCACAGATCATAGAAGTTATGCAGTGGGGACCGATTCTTCTGTAGCAAGTGACTGATCTCTATTCAAGCCTCACCCTTTTGTCTCCTACTGTGTTCTCCTGCCCACTGGGCGTCCATGTGATTCGTAAAAACTCCAATTCCCTGCAGAACCTTAGGCTGTGCTTTCGTGCCGCTTATTTTTCTGGACCCCCCCCCCCCACCCCCCTCTTTCATGTTGCTATAGCAGGTAGCTTGTGATTTGTTAGATTGTTCGCAATGGCTTATTAGCGGCAGTAGACAAGTGATAACGACGGTGTCCATTCATTTTATAAACGTTCTTCATATTTATTCCTTAATAGTGAGGTTGGCCGTGGTAGCAGCTCCGATCCTCAGGTCTCGGGTTCGTTTACTTTGGAAGCGAATTTCAGAATTTGACGTGTAAAAAATCCTGTAGCTCTCCCTGTGCTAGAAAAGAGAAAGGTCCCACATTTTCTTTTGAATTTTTGAGTTGATCCAAACGTGTTGCTCTCTATTATGGCTCCAAACACAACAATCCAAACGTGTTGCTCTCTATTATGGCTCCAAAACACAAGAATCCAAACTCGAAATTTTCTGAAACATTTTGTGGTGACAGCTCACCACAATTAGACCAGCTTTCGTTATTACTAAAATTCAAATTAGAAATAATATTTTTGTAAAAATTTTGTATTCCTTGAATTTAATTAAAATATTAAGGTTTTTTATTAAATTCTAAAATTATGTCAAAAAAATCTCTCTTTTCATGTACATGCTAGAGAAATTAATACCAGGGTATGCTATTGTTCAGCCAATTCAATTCTTGAACATTGAATTTCATTATATTTGAGCTTGGATCATTAAATTGCTCTTTGTAGAATATAGAGGAATTTGACTTCCATGACATAGTGTCACAGATTCATGTTTTTGTTCGGCGCATCAGATCAAATCCAACGGCTATTGTGTCCGGGTGATCAACGGTGGTCCAAACGGGCCATCGGGCTGAAAGGTGAAGTGTGTTGCGCCAAATTGGCCCATTCAAATAGGACTGTTGTTCTTTCTATTTACGTAAGAAAAATGTAAGTACTTCTTTTAGTCTGTATTGTTTTCATTTGTGTCCCTGAATTATTGTGTATTTACGTGCTCCCTTATCTCAAAAGCGAGCAAGCTGCGTGGGACTGCATCGGTTGCTGTTCAGTAGTGACCACAGTACTGTTGAAACTGCTTATAACCTTCTTTAATTATGTGAGGCAGGAGTTTCACGCGTGGCACGGATACTGCATGGCTGGCGCCGAAAGGATCACAGCATGTGAAGTAACAAACGGCGGCACTGTACGTAGTCTCATGTGCTGCGAACCACGATGATTCCGGGAAGTCACAGCTTGTAAGAGCATCTCCAGCAACAGATCTTAAATCAGCTCTCAAATTCAGTTTTACACGCTGGTTTGCAAAATTAGGAGCCTAAAATTTACTTCCAACTCCAGCAGGACATGCAAACTGAGACCCCAAACCTATTTCGGTACCCACTTGAAAAATAATCTTCTTCTGCTCCTCCGATAGGGCGATAGGCGTCTTCATCCCTGAGGCCAATCGCAACTGGGTCCAGAGGTCGCACTCTGCCGGTCAGCGCGGCCGCAACACACCCCTGCCGCCAGTCGATCTGGGCGTTGTTCTGGCCCACGCCGCAGCACCCGCGGTCCTCCATCCAGGCGAGCTCGTAGGGGATGCACCCGATGTTGCCGACGCCGGCGACAATGAACTTGCACGAGCCGAGGGCGTAGAGGTCGGCGAGCTGCGCAGCATTGTCTTGGAGCAGCACCGCCACGTAGACGGCCGAGTCGTACTGCGCGCCACCGTGGCTCGCACCGCCTGGCCACCATTGCCCGCATCGCCGGATCCAGTCGGCGGCCATGGAGGCGGCGCAGCGGGCGCAGTCGGGTGATGGCCATGACGCCGAAGGAGCCGAGAGGGGAGGGCGGAGGACGCGGCAGGCGTGCCGCAATCCATGGAGGCCGGCGGTGGCGTGCCGGAGCAGGCGGCAAGGCAGATGGATGCCGCGCAGAGGAGGCGGCGCTCAGCCCGCCGGCGGGGAGAGGCGGCGCTCGTGGTTGGCTCTACTCGGGTTGCAGGGAAGACGGAGAGGAGAGAGAGAGGAAAAGTAAGAGAGAAGAGAGAGAAAAGTAAAAGAAAAATGAAAAAAATGGTGGGTCTCGCAAATGAGAGCGAGGGTTGCAAGCTCCTAGGAATGAGGATTTGGAGATAGAGTTTGAGATGGCATGAAAAATAGGGACTCAAGTAGGATCCCTGTTGGAGTGATTTTTTTACCCAAAGACCCTAAATATTATAGTAGGGGTCTAAATAGGGGCCTTGCTGGAGATGCTCTAAGAACAATATTTGGATCTCTGACAATGCAAGATCACGGATTGGACGGCATTTACGGCTGCTAAAATCAACGGTAGTGACCGTACCTACCAACCTGCATAGATATGTATATGTTGCTCCGCGTTTGTAGCGCGCAGTTTGTTAATTAACATGCTAAAGTACGCAGAGTATATTAGCAACGCAACAACTCCATGCGCGTGCCCCAAAGGCAAGGCTGGCGTTTTCCTTTACATGTCATATATGCTATAGTTTGCATCTGGCTTTATCATTCAGGCAGATGCCTTCACACTGGCACTGTGTCGTGAACCGCGATGATTCCAGGAACTCGCAATTTGTAAGAACAACGTTTGGATCTGATCTGACTATTAGCTCACCGATTGGATGCCATTCAGGCAGCTAAAATCAACCCAAGCGACCGTACCTACCAACTGCATATATATGTTTACTAACGCATGTTGCTCCGCGTTTGTAGCGCGTAGTTTGTTAATTAATATGAAAAAAGTAAGCAGAGTAGGAAACGACAACAACTGCATGCGCGTGCCCCAAAGGCAAGGCTGGCGTGCCTTTACATATCATATTTGCTATAGTTTAAATCTGGCTTTATGTGCAAGGCAGGTCGCATCACACTGGCAATGCCTTATTGTATGTCATCCATCTCTCGGCCTCACCCTATACGCACATGTTCCTAATCCTAATGCTGTGTTTCTCTCGCAGATATATACTGCCCTACGATCTACTGTTCCAATCTGCAAGGAAATAGGACATCGACAGAAGCTAAACATACATAGTGTGTTCGACGAGGATGGGCATCGTTGACGTAGCTCTAGTCGCGGTGTTCCTACTCGCTTGTGCTCAACCACAGGCTGCACGAGCAGCCAGCCTCCCAACTATGAGCAACCGGAGACTTCCCTCCACCGAGTCCCTCCGTGGCTGTCAGTCGGTGTGCGGCAGTCTGACCTTCGGCTACCCTTACGGCATGGGCCCCGCACACTGCTTCCGGAACCGTGATTTTGAGCTCATCTGCAACTATTCCGGCAAACAACCCCGGCTTTTCCTTAGGGATGGAGTAACAGAGGTACTTGAGAGCATCAATCCTGTGTTATCACCTGGTAAGTCCTACCACACTACTAGATTTACGCTTTATAGCGGCTTGCTAGAAAGGGCCTCAGTGGCGGACGCCTGAAATGCCACTGAGACCCTCTCATTATTTACGTACAAAATTAGTCGCGGTCTAGAGACCACGACTGCCACGACGGGGCGCTTAGCCTAATATGGCAGCCGTTAATCTTTTAGCAAAAGTAGGGCGGCCCTAGGGACCCGTGCTAGACGTCGTCACCATAACGCCGATCAGTCCGCTGCCGGCGTCCCATGGCACCGCCTCACGCCGCGCGTGCCACGACACGAGGATTGAGAGCCGCCGCCGCCGCGGGAGGAGGAAGAGCCGGAGGTGCTGCTGCAGCCACCGCAGGAGGAAGAGGAGGAGGAGCCACCGCTGCAACCGCCGTGGGAGGAGGACGAGGAACCGCCACCGTAGTCAGCACGGAAGGAGGAGGAGGAGACGCTTTCGAGCCGCCGCTAGATCCATGCGGCGGCGGAGGAGAACGAAGTGCCGGAGCCGGAGTCGCGACGGAAGAGCAGGGCGGCTCGGCGGGGCGTTCGCGAGGAGCAAGCTCCTCTGGTCCCAATGGCGGCGACCCATGGCTAGAGGAGCAGGAGGAGGAGGAGCCGGAGGAGGAGAGTAGGAGCTACTACCGCCGCCGCCCCGAAACCCTAACCCTAGATAGCGGATAAGGTGGCGGTGCGGCGCACGAAAGTTGTGATGCGGCGCTGCACCGCCCCCCCACCTATTTTTAGGGGTGCGTGCCACTGTGGCTGTCCGCTTTGTTAGGCCCGCTACTAAATAGCCTATAGGCCTTAGCCGTGGGCCCGACAGGGTCCGCTACTGTCGGCCACGAGACTGTGGCGGGTCGGTGAACCGTTAGACACGGTCTTGTGGTTTCCGCGACTATTTTCCACGCATAGTTGCGGACACCGGCCTGCACCCCTACATAGCGGCGGACACCTCAAGGGACCGCCATTGCGGTCAAATAGTGGGTTATTGTAGTGGTGTACGCGCCCACCTTCAACTGCTATATATATATATATATATATATATATATATATATATATATGTATGTATGTATGTATGTATGTATGTATTTTCCTAGGGAAATGCATTATTGGAATAGATACATATCGTGTAGAGTTTCTAATATAACCAAATTAAATGTGTAGCACTAAATCTCCGTCTCACATTTCTGAAGCGTATAGTACATCGTCATGCATATTTTATCCCAATTTACAGGTCGCAAAGCAGAGAGCACTTACTGTGAATTAAACCAATGCAAGCTCATGTTTACCATGCACAATGAAACTTTATATGTTGGTGTAAATTACAGGGATCAATATCTCACCACCTCCTCCTTCGATGTTTTCCGTGGACCCTGTTGATAATGATGTGTACTTCTCTTGGGAAAATTATGGACGTCCAATTTTGAGAGCCTATGTGGAGATCACAGCTCATGCCTTCGATATATACAGCCTGGGAAGATTTAGAGGTGGACCAAAGTATACACCTGTCGACGATTGTAGGTATAACAAGTACTCCACGGTTTGCCAAGCCATGATCTCTTTACCAACGAACCTCAAGTTTTCGCGTGCAAACCGCACCTTTGGAGCGAAACCGCAGCATCCTGAGGAAAGCTCACTGTGGGACAAAATTAACGTGACTACTACTAGCTTAAGTCTTGTGGCTGGTCTTATTCAGGATCAACCGACCTGCGCCGCTTGTCTCAGCAACTACAGTCATTGCGAAGACTATGAACAATCAGACGTCGGTGGTTACCTGTGCACATGCCGCGAAGGGTATCAAGGCAACCCGTATATCGTTAATGGCTGCTCGTTGGATAATGGTAATAAACTCTGTTTTACATACTTTGCTAATGATTTTCCATAAATTGTGTGTGTGTGTCTATATATAGGGTAATTCCATCCTACTCCTAGGTGTAGTTAGTCCCACGTTTAAAAAACCACCTTGCGTATGTGTACATACTCATTTATCATTTTGATTATATACACATACCCAATATAAGAATTTTCAAAATTATAACCATGTAAAAAATTTGAGTGGAACTCATATATTTTTGCACCTTATGATATATCGCCTTTCCTATACAGAGAGAAAGGTATGTCTATATACTTTATCTATCCTCATAAAAAACATGATCTATCTATCTATCTATCCTCATAAACAACATGATCTATCTATCGCCTCTCCTATATAGAGACAAGAGTATGTCCATATACTTGATGTATCCTCATATAAAATCATGATCAATTTGAGTATGTACACATACCTAAAATAAGAATTTTCAAAATGATAACCATGAAAAAAGTTGTGTGAAAATCTTATATTCATGCATCTTTTATATATTATATTTCCTACATATAGAAAGGAATATGTACATGTACTTGATTTATTCTCTTATAAAAAAGGAGTATGCCTACATAGCACTTTTAAAATTAAAGTATATATATATACTTTATTTAGAAACCTCAAGTATGAAAAGATATCATCTAATTTAAGAGATACACACATGGGAGTAACTACACCTGGGAGTAGAAAAAATGCTTCCTACATTCTACTGTCGGGTATAGTTACTCCCACGTTCAAAAATTACCTTGGGTATGTGTACATACCCATTTATCATTTTGAGTATGTACACATAACTAAAATAAGAATAATGAAAATGATAACCATGAAAAAAAATTATGTGGGAATCTTATATTTATGCATCTTATTATATATTGCATTTCCAATGTATAGAAAGCGGTATGTACATATACTTGATTTATCATCTTATAGAAAAGGAGTATGCCTACATACCACTTTTCAAATTCAAGTATGTGTACATACTTTATTTAGAAACCTCATGTATGAAAAGATAGCCTCTAATTTAGGAGATACACACATGTGAGTAACCACACCTAGGAGTGGAAAAACGCTTCGGGTAATTACATTTTACTCTCGGATGTAGTTACTCCCACGTTCAAAAAACCACCTTGGGTATGTGTACATACTCATTTATCATTTTGAGTATGTACACATACCTAAAATAAGAATATTGAAAATGCTAACCATGAAAAAATTGTGTGAGAATCTTATATTTATGCACCTTGTTATATATTGCATTTCCTACTATAGAAAGGAGTATGTACATATACTTGATTTATTATCTTATAAAAAAAGAGTATGCCTACATACCACTTTTAAAATTCAAGTATGTGTACATACTTTATTTAGAAACCTCAAGTATGAAAAGATACCCTCTAATTTGTGAGATACATACATGAGAGTAAGTAACTACACCTATGAGTAGAAAAAATGCTTACCAAATATATATATATATATATGCTTTATATTTATCTATATATGCTTCATCTATCATTTTACTTATATGTGTATTTCTGATATCATGAATTTTCCCGATAAACAGTATATGATCCAGTAGTCCCAAGGCAAGATAAATGCCGCAGAAAATGCGGTGACATCATAGTTGAATTTCCTTTTGGACTTGAAAAAGGCTGTTATGCAAGGGAGGAATTTTGGCTCAACTGCACGGATCCTGTTCTGAGGATTCGTGATGGATCAGAATATAATGTGTCGAGTATAGATATAAATGCGGGGACCATTCAAGTCAGTAACTCGGATTATAGTCAGATCGGTAGACTCTACAGTGGCAGTTCCTCCACTGTTCGAGTTGTGAATTGGGCCGTTGCGAACCTTACGTGCGAACAAGCCCGTCAAAATATCTCTGGGTATGCATGCAACCACACTCAGCGAATGCACTGAACTCAACTTGAAGGAGGATGGCTACATTGGTTATAGATGCAAATGCTCGAGGGGCTTTCAAGGAAATGCATATATCCCAAATGGTTGTCTAGGTACACGAAACATGAAACTTGCTTACGACGTTTCTTTCTGATTTGTTGCAGTATATACTAAGACTGCTGGATATGTTGCAGATGTTAACGAGTGTGAAACTACACCAGGTATTTGTGGAGGTAAAATATGTCATAACACTGAAGGAAGCCACTATTGCTCTCCACTAACAACTGTTCAACTTGGTGAGTCTATATACTAGTCGAATTTTCTTGGCAATACAATATGCAGTAAGTTTATCAGTACAAAAATGAAATCAAAAAAAAAAAAATTACTGCAGGACTTATCATCGGCTTTTGCACTTCCTTTGGGTTTCTACTTCTTGGCCTAAGTGCAATATTTCTCGTTTATAAGTGGAGGGTAGATGTCAATAAGAAACTGCGCAAGAAGTATTTCCGGGACAATCAAGGCCTTCTTCTAGAACAACTAATATCTTCAGATGAAAATGCTAGCAACACGACCAAGATCTCCTCTCTCGACGAGCTAGAAAAGGCAACTAATAACTTCGATCAAACACGTATCTTGGGGCATGGAGGCCATGGTATGGTTTACAAAGGAATCTTATCTGATCAACGTGTAGTGGCTATAAAAAGATCAAATATCACCGAGAAGAGTGAGATAAATCAATTCATCAACGAGGTAGCTATTCTTTCACAAATTAACCATCGAAATATTGTTAAACTTTTTGGATGTTGCCTCGAGACCGAGGTCCCACTACTGGTCTATGACTTTGTTCCCAATGGGTCTTTATTTCAAGTTCTTCATTCTGGTACACATAATGGTTTCCTCTTGTCTTGGGACGATTGTCTAAGAATTGCCACAGAAGCTGCTGGAGCTGTTTGTTATCTTCACTCTGCAGCTTCGGTATCAGTCTTTCACCGTGACATCAAGTCATCTAACATACTCCTTGATGCCAACTATATAGCTAAAGTTTCGGACTTTGGTTGTTCAAGATTGGTGTCTACCGATCAAACTCATGTCTCTACACTTGTACAAGGCACGTTTGGTTACTTGGATCCAGAATATTACCATACCGGACAGCTAAATGAAAAGAGTGATGTATATAGTTTCGGTGTCGTGCTTCTGGAGCTGCTTCTCAGAAGGGAGCCTATTTTTATAAGCGAGTCAGGTTCAAAGCAAAACCTATCTAGGTACTTTCTAGAGGTCTTCAATTCAAGGTCAATCATGGAACTAGTTGCTGCTCCAGTACATGAGGAAGCAACCGAGGAAGAGATTAAAAGTGTTGCTACTCTTGCGGAGAAGTGCCTAAGGCTTCGGGGTGAAGAGCGACCTACTATGAAAGAAGTGGAGATGGCACTACACACCATACTAACCAAAAGGTTGCAGCAGCTTCGGGCTAATGATGATGAGATACAGGAATTGATATATTCAACAAGCAAAGAGGATACTTTTGATCAATTAATTTCTGCTGAGGGTTATAGCCTGGGACAAGCAAGCCATAGGAGCTACGGCTTGGAACAAGACTTCCTGTCATCTGCTGAGATGCCCCGATAGGAGTGCACAAGAACTTTGTGCCACTCTATTAGTTTTCTGTGTGTTTAGTTTTGATATATCAAATAAATTACAATGGCAGCCCACGCATTTGCGCTGCTAGTATTGATGTAAGTTTATATAGCTAATTACGCTTAATACAAAGGCCACCTAGAAACCTAACATGACAAAACTAGGACAGAAACATGTTGTCAAGTATCACTTGAATCAACTGTCTTCCTCAGCTTTTCGCTGATTTTAGCATTTTTTATATAAAAGTCAGTTGTTTTAGTATTTTGTAACTTGATTGTGTTAGATACCTGGTCACTTGTACTCCCTCCATTCCATAGTATATGGCACATTAGCCTCATTGAATTTTCTCAACTTATAAGATGCTCTTGGTCTCTCAGGTAAGCAGAACCGAAGAAGTTACCAATTTACCCCTTGCGCGCAACTACTCGGCTTCCCCCACAAACTCTCTCCACCCCCACCCTCAAATCCATGTTGCCCTCCAATCCGACTCGCCGCTGTTTCATAGACTACCAGTCTCGCAACGTCGATTGAGTGCTGCTCCAGGTCGTCGGTTCCCTGGATCGAGGTCGGAGGTTGCGGTGCCGTCTGCAGCTCATAATCCCCTACTTGGGCCTCGAAGCCCATGAGGCGTGGCTTGGGAGGAGGGTACGCCGGTGTGTGCCTTGGCCTTCCACACACATAGGACGATGTTGATCACCACACCGGAGAGCTCCAACCCATCCACGCAGCAAAACAACCAGATGCCCAGAAGACCTACCCTGGCCACGGCTACTTTCACTGCACCCTCCCTGCATTGAGCGCCAAGCGCGCGCGGCAAGGGTGACGGAGGCTAGATTTGTAGCTAAGTTGTTCACACAAAGGGAAGGGGTTAACTTTGTGAAAAGTTCTTTTCCTGTTGCAAAGTATAATTATGTTTGTATAATAAGTGCATTAATGGCTTATTATGATTTTGATCTCCACCAAATGGATCTGAAAGCTGCTTTCTTAATGTTATTTGGAGGAGGAAATATATATGCTACAACCTGAAGGGTTTGTAGAAAAAGGAAATGAATATAAGGTTTGCAAATTAAATAGATCAACTTATGGTCTTAAACAAGCTTCACACAATGGCATATTCTGTTTGATAATGCTATAACCTCCATATAGTTTTTCAATGACCTTAGGTGATCATTGCATATATTCTAAAGTCATTAGCCACAATTTTGTACTGTTATCATTATGTATTGATGATATTCTTATTGCTTGTATTGACAAAGTTACATTGACGAAAGTTAAAGCTTGATAATATGCAAAAATTGATATGAAAGATATCAAAATTTGATATGTATTAGGAGTGGAAATACATAGTGTGGCATTAATATTATTGATATGTGATGGGGAATATTTTTGATGTGGAATTTTAGCACTCGAGGAAATCATGTATTTGAGGTGCTGAGAACGTTTATGCTAGAACAATAGCGGAATTTATTGAGGTTGAATCTACTGGAATGTTGTTTATACGTACATATTTAACCCGAGTACAACATAAAGGTATAGCTTGGTTTGTCTCATTGGATTGGCTCTATGGACTGTTAGCTCACATGATCGGATTGGAATTAATATCATGGCACATGACTAACACATGTATGCTAAGGAGTCTCACGGCATTCCGGAATATACTAGAATAATTTGACATGTCTGATCATGGTTGGTGACATGGTTCTGAAGTCTCACGGCATTCCGGAATACACTAGAATATTGTGCTGCTGTCCTCACACTACCACAATCTGACACTGTAGCGACGTGGCCCAAAATGGCATAGCGGCACGGGCCGAAGCTGCACGCCGCTACAGTGCTAGGCAACCGCCGTTACAAAGGGTACATATTATACCGGTGGTTCATAGTGTCAACCACCGCTAGAAATGTGTTTTAGAGGCGGTTGACGATATAAACCGCCGGTACAAATACTAGGGGTATAAATTGGTGCGTTCGGACAACACAGTGAGCTACTACACTATGGGCGGCCCGAAAAGTCGGGCAAAAATTAAAAAACAAGAGGGGAGGTTTTGAGTTCATTTTTCTTGGATACATTTGTTCCCTACCTTAAGGGGAATCTATCCCATGTATTTTTTTCTTCTAACCATGTTGGAATCAAGTAGAATTTTAGGTTTGTAACTGTTTTTCATTTTTATTCCTATTTCTCACAAATCTCTTGATTTGTAGAGTTATGGTTGGTTTTTATACATCCTATTTGTATCTTTAGTCTTTTCCATGGAGAAAAATTGTATCTCCAGCCTTCTCCATGGAAAAAAATATAGATCTAGGTTTCTAATGGTAGAGGGAGATCTAGGTAAGGTAAAGGAAATTGATATTTTTCCTTAAAATAATTTATGTATCCAGTTAGTCACTTTATTTGTAGCTCAGAAAACTTGATGCTACGAGATATATTGTCCCATATTTCGTTGAACTAATTATTTTGTTTTCTTTTGTGTAGTGCTACGGTCATGGATAAATCTTGGATGTATGAGGTGTCAAGAACGGGAAGTTATATTCGAGGACAAGTCAAGACATTTGTCACGTGGGCCGCACAACATGCTAAGCAAGATGGAAGGACTGAAATACACTGTCCATGTCGTGATTGCAATCTATTGATGTTGATGTCAATGTTGACGTTGATATTCACGTTCATGTCAATGTTAAAGATGAGGAGCCTATTCGAGCCGAGGAAGTAGCAGAACAATCTTGTGATGTTGATGTTGAGAAAATGTTAGGAGTTCTTGATGGTATTTACTTAATATTTCTCCACATTCTAATTTGTATTATAGGATAAACCAAGGACTATGACTCTTGAGCATGCTGATTCATAAACCTTGCTGGGTTTGTATGCATTTATTTGTGAGTTTGCATCTGCACTAATTTGCTGATGTAATTTATCCTTTAGTTGTATGTAGGGATGAAGACTACAGAAGTGAACCAGATGGATGTAGGGATGAAGACTACATAGTGAGGTGTCAGCATGTTACAATTTTCTTTACTTCTGATGTAAGCAATAGAGTGTTTTAGAAGAAACATGAGATAGTTTAGAACTCTAACTTTTGAAATTATAGTTTAGGAAGTTGAAGTGGGTAATCCGTTTCAAAGAAAAAGAGTTTTAGGCTCTTTGAAGTTTTATTCCGTGTTGTTGATTTTTTTCAAAACAGATTTTTGTTATATGTGTTTCTTGCATGTATTTATCAGTAAATAATTATATATTTACTATTTTTTACTCATTTGTTATAATTTTAGGCCCGTAGAAACGCACGAGCACATTGCTATATTTTATAGTTCAATGATGGTACACGGTAAGCAGAATCAATGATCCACTGAAATGAGCTCACTGCACTTGCAAGGCGTTGTTGTTGGTGATGCTGAGAATGAGATGACAGTGAGCAGTTGTTGCCACACAATATGATCCGGCAGGCACAGCCAAGCTAAGTTGTCCCTCTGTTGCCGTAAGATGTAGATTTATTGTTAGTTTTGTGGTGAAGCATTTAGCATGAAGCCACAGAGGCAAATGAAGTTTGTCTGCTTTGGGAGATGTTTTTTTTATAACTACTTTGGAGAGATGTTTGACCAAGTGATATATATGGTAGCAAAACATATAGACATGTATTAGAAGAATCCAAAGATTTCATGTTTGTTTCTTCCGATGAATTGTGAGGAAGTGCTGATTAATTTATAAAAGGATTGAAGCCATGTTTGATTGATATATTATATGTAAGCATTAATGCATTATGACTTATGAGGGTGGGACTACCTAAAACAGCCTTTTATGGACTAAAATTAGTCCGTAAAATTAGTCATCTAATTGTTTGAAGGCTCTATGGACTAAAGTTTGTCAGTTGTTAATCCATGGGATCACAAACAGGCCCTAAAAAAAAATTGGTTTCCAAGCACAAGGGGCTTAATTCTTTATGCAGATAATGTATTTTTTTATTTGGCCCAACTTATGCGTGTGGTTATATGATGGATCATGGAAGAAAGGAGTCACAACTAGCAAAGAATTAAATCACTTTTACAAATTGCGTAAGCATTAAGCAAGCACCGTTAGACATAGAAACATTGCTTTTAGCAATTGTTTATGTCTGATTTTTGCTATTATGTTATATAAATTGTCAACCCGTTGCAACGCACGGGCAGGTAACTAGTTATTAGTAAAAAACTTATAAAAAACAAGTGAAACCTCAGTTTTGTAATTACTTTGGCCATTTTTTTTTAAAACACAAGATCTTTTTACCTCATTTTTGGCATTGCACCGTTTCAACATCATTCCAACCCAAATATTTTTTTTTATAATTGTTTGGAAGACTAAAAAAAAACATGTTCCACTACGACATCGAGTCCTTAGTGAAATGGGTTTCAGACCCAAATCCATGTTGGCTTGACATGTTTGTACTTTTCAAAAATTAAATAAAAAATGTATTGAAACAAGATATGCATATAGACAAAAAATTGTTGTAGAATTCAATATGGTTACCGAGATAGAAATAGTTAATTAAATGTTAAAATGGAAAGTGGTGGGTAATTTTTTCTTTTTCTTTTTCTTTTTCTTCCGATTAATGTGGTAATTTCTAAAGCTTGAGAGCGAACATGGTGACTTCTTTTCTTGCTCAGATATATTAGAATTTTTGGTCGGCGAGGTGCTCTGTGCAGATTTAGTCATATCATTTTTAATGATAAAAGCAAGATCATATATCTAGGCCTGGGAAGAATGACACCTCGAGCGTTCATTCTTTCGTGGCATATCCTAACTACATTGGTCTCCATTAACCAATCAGCGACTGAATAAATTGTGTTAATATTTATAAACGCAGCAAAGACATGTTGGGCTGCATATTGGAATAAATCAGTTACATTAGCAGAAAATGTAAGCGTAACAGAATGATGAGCACACGAAAGACGATCAATTTCTAGCAAAATTATTGCTTCATTCTGAGAAGAAAATCTTCTAATCAGAAAATTTCGGCTACAATTAATCTTTCAGGACAAATTAGGTTCATTCTACGAACAAGGACATAAGACATCCGTGATCAGCTAGCTAGAGTCCAAGGAACATGAACAACTACTTTTGATTCTCATTTAATCTTGGGTGGACAGTAATACTGCTGAAGGCCTCCTGGGGCTGCATGGACCTATTCAATATGGCAAACCTTTAGTTGTATTCATTCAACATCATCGTCGTCTTCGTCTTCGATGTCATCAATCCCCACCCAGCGAGTAAAAGCAAAGAGGAATTCTTTGAAGGTCACTGTCCCATTCTTGTCCCAATCCATTTCCTCTGGAATCATCAAACAAAGATCAACAATAAATAGGAACATCGTAATTGGATGGGAATATAAGCATCTCCATCAGTAATACAAGAGACTAAGTTCTAATAATATAAGCATATTTTCTTTATGAATGGAAAAGATACATTCAATTAGTAGCATCAATCTTAGGAGATGGCAGTCCTCAAAAATGATATTCCGATAACCTTCACAGTTTCTTATTTCAAAATTATTTCAAGTTTACAATATTACTTATTGCTTCATTCAAACTACTAACAGAGAAGGAACAATGCATAAAAAAGTCTTTGCAACTACGATGTATCAAATCTTGGAAATCAGATAGATGTGAGCTGATGATGAGATGAGGACACGACTTACCAAATCTTTTCATGCCTATGCGCCCAGAAGAACGCTCTCCTCCAGTGGTCTCATTAATTGCTTGTATCATCTCACTCTTACTGACATACCCATCTTTGTTCTTGTCCAGGAATACAAATGAATCAACCAATGTCTCAAAAGTCGGCTCAAGTTGTCCCAACCCCATTCTTTTTCTCTAAAATATCAAGTCAAGGGCACAAAACATATCCAATACAGAACAAAGCAACATACCAAATGGGAATGTACAATTTCTCCACCTATGAAACCATTTATCATGCATATACTGTATCCAGTGAACAAACAATATTCAAGGGATCTGAATCTATTAAACTTCCTTTGAAACTTCTCAGTATTAATTTGAGCTTCATGTCATATAATGGTAAACGTTCATTGAGCAACAGATCTTTTATTAGTGTGTTCAAAATTAGCTCCAAGCATCCAGTAAACTAACAACCAAGACTTTTTAGTTTGTTAAACAAAAAAAAATATTATGTCATTTTCCATCATTTATTGAATAATGATGGATACTGCTTCTGAAATAGCTGGGTCATTGAGGAGATAAACGAGGCATAGGAAGACGATGAACTCATTAAACTTCATGCCCATGTGTTCATAAATGTCACATGCCTGAAACATATCTTTTATCTCCTCATCTGTGTATTCTATATCCAACTTTTGAAAGCAATGCTTCAGTTCCTGCTGATCAATTTCGCCATTGGAATCTTCATCTGTACAAATACAAAAAAATAATTGACAGAAGATAAGATAAATAAATTAGTCCAGGGGAAGCACCACATTAAATACACTACAAAACTTTTCAAGGAATATTTCTACCATTATGAGTCTATCAAGTCCATATAAAAGGACAAACAAATTCCTTAATGTTAAAGTGCGGCAAGGTTCTAAATTCAGCATGTTGATTCATTTATCAGTTTCACCTACTGCTAATTAATCTTTTGTTTTCTTTGACCTAGATAATGTACCCATGCTAGATTCCTCCAATTTTTTTGTTATACACAAAGACTTAACACATATATCTACTTTGCCCTTCAAAGAATTTCAATATAAAATACATATAAAAAATAATGATCACAAGTCATGAATCCAGCTGATTTTCTGGATCGAGGGCACTAATATTGCAATTCCAGAAAGAAAAGGTAAAAAAGCTAACCAAATTGCTGAAAGATAGTCCTGCAGTTTCTCAAGTTCTCGTCAATTTTAGGGAACTTCATAATAACACTATTGAATGATTTCACAGAAGTTCCTAGCAGTGCCCTTCGCTGCATGGCTTCAACCATCTTCTTCTCCAACTTTGATGCTGGAGAACTGTTTCTTGGTGAGTCACCATGACCAATTGCACCTCCCATGTTGGTCAATCTGGAGATTTTGTGCGGTGGCAAAACTTTTGTACCTGTTAAGGTGTAAATAGCTTTTAGGATGAGAGACTAATTGACAGCACTTACTTTCTGATATGACAACATCTTAGGGACGTTATTAGCATATAATATTACAATGACTTATTGATGATGTTGATTTTTGATGCAGAGACTAAGAAAAAGAGACGGAAGAAAATCATTTCAACCTCTTGCCTATCCAAGTCATCAGAAACAAGTAGGGCAATTCTGTTTCATAATGGTATTGAGAACAAGGCAGTTGGTGTAAAGATTCGAAGGTGTGATCTAGAATGAATAAGACACAACGAATAGCAAAGTCTAGTATTGTCGTTTGAAATATGTAAAATGAGTTAATATCACGGACACAATAAAACTTGCAATCGATGGAAAACCAAGGCTAACAATTGTATTGTTTTGTTAAAAAGGATTGATGTGCCGCTAGCACTCCCAATCCAAACCGGCAATTATCAGGAAGACTCCAAGAAGGAAAGAAACGCCAAGTAAACATGAACGTCCACAGGAAGAAAGCTAAGCGTTCCTTACCAAGAAAGAAATGATGTGAGATCTATCCGAAGACTGAACACAAATCCCCTCCCCGAGATCTCTCCACCGCTGGGTAGGAGGGTGAGTGACGGGGAGCACTTGCACGGATGGGGGGATGAGGCCACGAGAAGGGCGGAGAGGATGCGGACGCTTGCGACCGGGTACTACTGGTCTCGATAAATGGAGGCGATGCCTGTTGGGTACCGTGGGTGGTGGGGAGCCAACGAAAAAATCAATTTAAATTCTGATAATTGCGCAGACCCTTAAATGATATGGCTAAGATCCGTGTTCAAAGGTACCTCAAAAAAACGATTGCTGTTTCAATATTTTTATTTTCTAAAAATCTGGTTTTATCTTGCTATAGTTTCTAGCAACTTCGTTCTAACAAACATTGCATGCATGTAGCCAGTTTGTTGGAAACACCATTGCATCGCATCAGGGCCGTCTCCACGATTTTGAGGCCCCGGTGCAAAATACCATATGGGGCCCCAATTGTTTTAAAAAATTTGTACCACAACAAACTAAAATAACGATTTTTTTAAAAAAAAACATCAGGTTCTAAGTTATATCACAATAAAATGTGAGTGACACTCTTTTGAAGTTAGTGGTTGCGTTTAGTATTTTTCTTCTTACATTCTCCAAAACCAGAGTTACGTTTTCTTCAAATCGGAATCATACTTTTAATTTCTAGAAGACATAAAAATTGATTGGGACCGAGTGCTCTTTGATAAACATATAGTATAGTTTATAGTCATAGCCTTGAAGCATGAGTTCTTTGTGCACCATAAAGAGAAAAAGAAGAGAGAATATACGGAAAAAAGAAGAAAGAATGAACCGATGTTTGCCCTGGGCTCCTGCTCTTTCATTTAAGCACACAACGTGCGTGCATGTCATCTACGGTGGCCCATGGGATGTAGCTCACATTTCACATAAATACAACCCATATAACTAACACATACTAGTTGATAACCCCGCGCGTAGCAGCGGGACTAAAAGATATTATTAACTTTAAAATTATAATCTTAAAATAATTATGTTAATCTCTAACATTTATTCTTTATAATGGTTGAAATTAATTATGATGATGTGGCGTAACGTGAATTGAGAGAAATAGCCATTAAGATGTGCTAGTGGGTTGTATCTTTTATATATAAGTAGATTAGCCAATCCCAGATAACGGTTCGCTACTCCATTGTCTTCTTCCTTCGGCCGCAGGAGCGCAAGTTCTCAGTTCAGGTAATTAATGGCGGAGTGGGTCACAGAATAATTGGATGGAGTGAGCTATTGGCTAAAAATAGAGTTATGCGAGTGCCTTGTCGCGCCATACTAAATGTCAGGCTAAACACCCGTAGTGTGTGTTTTGCTGTTTTTTATATTTATAAGCAAGGTTAGCAATTGGAGGCCCCTAACTTTTGGAGGCCCTCTGCCGTCGCCCATGTTGCCCCTGCTGATCAACGGGCCTGATCGCATGCATGCCTCTACCAATAACTCGTGAAGAGGAATAGAGCTCTGGAACACTTTTCATGCAACCAGTTTTATTCCTTCCTTCCAAAAAAAAAAAAAAACAGTTTTGTTCCGTCATGAATGGCGGTGTTCGATCAATATGGAGATTTTATAAGGTGGAAAAAGATTCATAGATGTTGCGAGGTACAAGAGAAATACTAGGATGTGGCTTTCCAATATTCTCTTATTTTCCGATGTACTAACAGTGCAAGAATGTACTAACATTGCAAGAATGTACATAGCATATAAAATTACAATGACAAATTGATGATGTTGATCCTCTGATCTACAAAGTCACAAAATGCAGTTTGAACAGAATTATTTCCACTTCAACTGATTGCCATATCCACGTCAAGATAATTTAAAGTTGAGCATTTCTGTATCATAATGTTATTGAGAACAATGGAAAAAGGCCTCGTAATTCTTACCAGGAAAATAAACAATAGATCAATCCGAAGAACACAGATCTGGTGCACTCGATCTGAGTGCCTGCACAGACGGGAGGGAGGATGAGAGAGAGGCTTGGCTGCAGTGATGTGAAAGGCAGGGGAGGAGAGGGAAAGGATGTGCGCGTTTGCGATCCGGTAGTGGTTGATGAATGGAGGCGAAGCGTGTTGGGGGCCGAGGGCAGTGGGGAGCCGACGAGGGCTGGTCGGACATGTGCTCTAATGCTTGCACGTGTCGCGTAACACCCGCATCACGCTTATTCCAAAAACAAATATCAGTCTCAAATAGATGACGACTAATTAACTCCAAAGGCTCCTCATTCGATCGTGATTGAATTAGTTTTATTTTGTTCATAAATGGATTCTAACAAAAAAAATGCATGCATGCGACCAGTTTTTTCGAAACACCATTGCGTGCATGTGACCCGGTGTTCCTAAAAAAAGAAAAAAAATCCATTTTCCCCCGAATGACACCAAAAAGTACAAAATAAATCATTTACTTTCCTGTATTTTGTTGTTTTCTTTAAAACCTATCATAGAGAAAATTAAAATTAAGGAAGAATTATTCCCCTTTAAACTAAAATGTCTCAAAAAAAATAATATTTGTGCACCCACGATGATTGTTATTTTACTTTACTTTCTTTATTTCAATTTTTTTCTTATCTTCATGTTGAATTTTTTTATTTGGATTTTAATTACATTTTATTTGATTTTTAAACCCAAATAGAAAAAGAAAAGGAGTTAAAATCCAAACTGGGCCAGTTTCTCCCATTCTGACCTAGCCTTTCCTTCCGGCCCATCTCCTAAAGCTGGCCTGGGCCTGCCCCCTTCCTTCTCCTTCCTCTCGCCCCGGGCCTTGGACAGCTCGTCCCCACGAGTGTGCGCGACGACAATGGTCGGAACTCCGCTCCGATTGATTGGACGGCAAAGCGCGGTCGTCCTACCAGTCCATTGCGGGCCCAAGGCTCCTTGACGATGACCCCCTGCCATGGTACCGGTTGCTCTGCGACACGGCCGGCACGCGACGTCGTCGCAACACGCTGTGCCAACTCCGCCGCACACCGTCCTCCACCTCCTTTTCTCCTGGAATCGCGCGCATGACACCATCGTCATCCCGCCGCCCTGAGTCTCTCCCCAACCCAATCCTTCACCCGAGCTGCACTCCACATGGCTGCTGCCCCTTTTCTCCCCTTCCTCGTGCAGCCACCTATAAAACTCCTACCACCTCCCCCTTCCTATATGTTCTTCTCCTGCACCGGCACCCCTCCTCCCTCCTCTCGTCGCGCTCCCGCCGGCCATCTCACTCGGAGCCCCCTCTAGCCAACCAACCACCTCCTACATCCTCACCATATGTGCGTGCATTCCATCAACCTCAATTCGCCTCGAGCTTGTTTGTGAGCTGGACGAGCCGTTGCATCGCCGTCACGTCCAATCTCCAGCGGCCCTGCTCGTCGCTTCGTCGATGCCACCCACCGATGAGCCAAACCATGTGTGTGCGCCACCTTCCTACACCCCAGCGTGCACGCGAACCACCCCTAGACCCACTACGGCGGCCACCGAAGCGAATTCCGACATCCTCCCCTGTCGTGCCGCCCCTCGGTCCACCGTGGACCCATGGATCTGGTCGCCTCCGGTCGGTCCACAACCACATGGACATTTTCCATTATATTTCCATTGGAAAATAATTCCAAAAACCATAAATCCCCTCCCCATTTCACTCTTCCCTCCGACCTTTCAAATATTAAGAACCAAGAACCTAGTTCTTGGATAAATTCCTTATTTGCCATTGGAAATTATACCGTTCCCTTATTTGCCATCAAAATTTTCCAATTCCCTTATTTGCCATCGGATTAAAATTTGTATCCCTTATCTGCCACTCTAGTTATTTTAGTTGATAGAAATATTTTCTCCCATCGCTAAAATATTTATGCTACAATAGTAAATAGGTAATTCTTAGTATGTATTTTATGTCAAAAAAGGTTCGGATCTTTCGAATGAATATTAGTGGTAAATATTTTTTTCCTCAAAACATACCTTTAATTTTCATTCAAAAATTTTGAAAAAAAATAATTGATATAAAGTACAGTTGAGACGGACCTATTTTGCTACTATAGTACGAATATTATATCAATAGAAACAAAATTTTCTACCATCCAAAGTTACTAGAGTGGCAAATAAGGGATTCAAATTTGAACGCAATGGCAAATAAGGGAATTGGTAAATTTTGATGGCAAATAAGGGAATGATACAATTTCCGATGGCAAATAAGGAATTTTGCCTTCTTTCAAAACAGCCCCTCGAGTCGTTCCGTTCTTATGGTAAAGACCATAACCTTTCCCAAAATCTCAAATAGGTCCCTAGAACCTCCATAAGCCCTAGAAATCAAACCGTAGCTACGATTCTAGCGATTATTTCACCATTATGATCCTCTTCTCAAGCCCTACTCATTAAGCCACCCATGTTCTTTTGATTATTTGGTTTTTTTTGTATATTTGGATTTGTTGCTTTTAGTAGTAATTATTTTCCATTATAAACGTAATATAGACGAGGCTGAATTCAAGGTGAAGAACCCGGAAGACTCCGAGCACATGGGAAGTGATCCAGAACTACTCGAAGGCAAGCTCTACGTTCCCTTGATCGTGATTGAACCTATTTCCATTTCTTCACACCTATATTTTAAGAGCCATTTCTATTATTTCATGCATTACTACTTATATCCACTTAGCATTGCCTATATATGTTTATGTTTGTATATTTTACATGAGTATGTACATAATGCCATATACACCTTACAAACCTTAAACCCTAGGAGTTTCCATTGGCTATGTCAATGCCGACGCGCCCCTATCACTAGCAATTGCAACCTAGTACAACACTATCACATTTCTCCCCTCTACCCGATGTACGACATTTTGCATAGAGCATGAAACGAGTTTGGTGGTCTAAGTAAATGGAGTGTAGAGTATTGACAATTGTGTTTAGGATAGTGTTATGGTTACAAGGTTCTGGATGAGGCTCTAGTTGTGTTTGATGGGTTGAAACAATATGGGATCCACTTGTCGTGGATGAGTGCTCGCCCTGCCATATAATGACCGATTCTTTTGACCTCAACTTGGTGATGTTTAGTACAACCATGGAACCTGTAATGGGTCGGACCGACCATCTCCCTATATGGTCGTGTCAAAAAACACACCGCCGTGGAGTACGAGTAGTCGGAGGATGGAGTAGATCCATGGATCCCATGGCCCTGCTAAGTCCATGGTGCGGGGTGCTCCCGATCATTTGTGAACGGGTATTTATAGGGCATACTAGAAGTCCATAGGACATTATGTTGCTTCTTGTATAGGAGAACATAGCTCATGGGTAAAGTGTACATTCTCTATAGAGTGTAAAACCTATCCGATAGTCGGTGGTCACTGGTATGACCAGTCAGGATCTAGGCTCACCGGATTAGCAACAAATGAAACTCCGTTGGCGTGTGAGTGGGCATAGTGGATGCCCGTGTTTTGGAAAGTGTAGTTGGTCGTTGAGCCAAGAGCTGATCCGACGATAGGTCAGAGGCTCAAGTTAAAATATGGAAATTAGCAGAATTGAAAGGAATCCGCCCTAGGCCAAACACTAAAATGCCAGATGCAGCTGCAGGTATATTGTATCTTCACTTGTACAGATCGTAACCGGTAAACATTGCTATTTTTTGCACGATCTTTTCTTTCCCGAATAAATCATTCTCCCAAAAATCACAATTGTTTCAACCTATGATGGCAGCATATGTTTTTCTTTTCAATGTTCTACGTGGATGCCTGATGCACTGCACGTTGCAATCACCATGCACCATGGCATCACACGCACGGGCTTAACCAGGTGGCTTCCGCTTCCCACTGCCTCGCCACCGCCCGTATCTCTTCCTTTCTATTCCCCGTGGGAGAGAAAGAGGGGTCGCTGCCACACTATAGCAATATCCTGCTATAGCTACGGTTAGGGGGTTCTCTACAGCTACGATCAGCCCCAACCGTGGCTATGTTTTCGAGACTACGGATAATCATCCGTAGCCTCGGAAAATAGGTTAATCGTGGCTATAGTATCCAATGATAGTCACGGTTGAATGGTGACTATCATTGGATACTATAGTCACGGTTTACATTGTCAACGGTGACTATTGTCTTCTTTAGTTATAAAAAAATAAATAGCATTACAAATAATTAGTTACAATTATCACATTAACCATAATTACATCACATTAAAATTAACATTTCAAAGTTACATCACATTAATATTTACAAATGATCGCAAAAAATATTCAGAAATCCATCAAAGTCATCACAAAGTGCAGATGAGACATGTTTTTTCAAACTAAATCTACACTATACGAATCTTCAACTACATCGGGCTCATACGGGCGTTTCGAACCACACCACTCGAAAAGTGCCCGATGCTCCTTCGTCACGTCACTTTCATTGTTAAAAAACTGACCATGGGGACTGATGACATCCCTAAGTAACAAATGACACATCCTAATGACAATGTAGTACAAGTCGTTTATACTCAAATACATGCGGATGAGTTTCCCTTACCATGGAGAACAAAATTCTGCAAAAACAAAAAACAACCTCAACCCCCCCCCTCAGTTTTCATAAATTACATCAGTTTTCGGACCACCACACTTCAAGTGAGCTGTTGTTCGGTCCGAACGCAGCTTTTATACTGTGGAAAACAGTAGTCACGGTCCACTTCTTCAACCGTGGCGATAGAAGTCACTATAGCCACGGTTTAAGATGTGGACCATGACTATTGGTGGAGGCCATAATAGCCACGGTTCACAGAGCGCAACGTAGCTATAGTAGCTTCTAAAGTCACGGCCCAAGGGCAGAGTGGCCTGTCCTCTACTATAGTCACGATCGGTTTTGCTTGCCATGGCTACAGGTTTTTGGGTGGCATGACTATGGCGATGTTTTGTTATAGTGCCACCGCCGCCACCTGCTGTATCGTGTGAGGTAGAGGAGGCGGCTGCCGCGGCCAGCATTGTGAGCGTGTGAAGAGGCCACTGCTGCCCGCAGCCAATCTTTAGACTTCAGCGAAACATGTGGACAAATGGTTGTTGCTGAAAAACAAAAAAATGCTGGCCCGTCTGTCCTGCTTACTTTACGAAGAACAGAAAGTACAAAATGGCAACTCGCTCTTCACTGAAAAATCTTAACATCCCATCAGAACAGCTCTAATCACCACGACATGTGTCATCCGTTCCACTAGAAGGCACCCACAAACAAATATTTTCTCGCCAGGAAACCTTGACGATTTTCCGATTTCATTTATGGTTTATGGCTAATAGGGAAACAATCTGGATTTTTGTGTGTGATGTCAACATCAAAATTTTAGCTTTTGAACATTTCATAAAAATCAAGGATATAGAATGGAAACTTAAGAAAATATCAAATTTCTTAAATATTGACAATCCCGGCTGGTAAATGTTTCGGTTGGTGGACTAGGTCGACTTTTTATGACATCAATGTTTACCTTCCAGCCTGGATTTATTGACAACAGCAGAAAATGACATGTGCTCGAAGATAAATGGAGAGCTGAGTTATATTAGTTGTTACTTGTAGTTGATTCTTTACGTAGCTGACTATATGAGAATTATATTAGACCCGTGCCTATATGAAGGATCAGCTGTTCGTGGACTAATAGGAAAATGAAATAAGTTGTTGAGATCATGTATCATGATATGCATAGGCAGTTACGAACCTAGGTTCGTATGTAGCTAGAGGACAACAATCTGCCATTACATCTCACTTCTTACGTATTCAGGCTGGAGAGGCACCAGGAATTTGCAATGCCTTCCATTTGTTCAAAGTTCTTTCGCAGTTCTATCATAGACTGGTACTCTACGTTGCACATGGTAGTGGTGACATCTAACAGGATCGCTTCAGTCAGTCCGCCTACAGGACATTGCACAAGAACAAGGACTCTTTGTGGTTGATATCTCTTGTCTTGTTAGTCACGTGATTTCGCGACGTATCTGGCCTCAGTTCCAGACTACATACCCTGTCGTGACTCCGGAGCACAATATGAATTACAAATGAAAGACTGATCATCCGTTAATCTGATAAGATCGGTCCCAGAACACGGCGCTGCGACGGTCTGCATCACTGCAGAGCTGAACTACAGTACTGTTTTTAGGAGCCTGGTGTCTCCAAGGAGGTCACTGACTATTGGAGCTTTATAGACCAGACGAACAATCGCTTGTAGTCCATCTTCAGCACAGTGCACGTGCATTATCATTGAGAAGAACGCCAAGATGCATGGGCATCGGTGAATGTCCTCCATTGGGTTCGTGTAAAGGGTGCATGTATATTGTTTCCTTCCGTGACCAGATGTCTTAGCGCTTCAGATGAAAATCAGCATTAGTTAGTACCAGACTTATTAGAAAAATTGTTTTTATGTTTAATCAGGTTATGGCAGCCACATAGCACAGGAAGATACGATGTGACTTTTCCTAGTATGTCTCGTGCAAGCTCATGATAGTAGCGTGGGTGCCCGATGGACTTTAGTGTTTCTGTAGAAGAATAGCATGCTGTGCCATCAATTCCAGCTACATCAGTTCGCTCTTGTAGTCGAAGGAAGTCCACAGTTGCATATATCATCCCCAATACTGTGGCCTTCCAAGACGGGCGCGATGCACGGATATGACAGTCTCCTCCTTGCCAAGCCAAACAACACCACAACGGCACGTGTCGGTGGGTGGGCAGACCAAGGAGCTCTTCGTTTCCTTTAGTATGCTAAAGTTTTGAAGTAAAAGTTTAGTGTCTCTTTTGAGGCTCAAGTTTAGCTCCTCTTTTGCCCCACCTTTTAGCCTCACGAACTAAACTTTAGCCCCTTTTAGCCCACATGTTCGTTTCCTTGAGGCTAAACTTTAGCCCTTTAGCCCTTTTAGTCTCTTTTTTTTTTTAGATAATGGAACCTTGTTCCCGCCTCTACACCTTTTGGAAGCCCATGAAACGAACAGCCCCCAAATGTGGCGACGACGGTGGGCGGATGGCAATGGCCGGCGGCACGTGCAGGCCCGCATGGGCCCACATTTTTGTTTTTCTTTTGTTGGAATTGTAGCGGTGGGTAGTGTTGGCCACTGATCACCCACTGCTCATTGAGCTCGTCCCTTCTACAGTACCTTTGGTCCCGCTGCTACATTTGCTTCATTATTGTAGTGAAAAAAATGAACATGTGCTCAATAATAAACCGACTGCGCTCTGTATTAATTGTTACTGGTAGATGATTCTTTATTTGGCTGACTATATGAAAGTCCCTTATTGCTGATTGAACGTGTCTATATATGGGAAGAGTTGCTATATCAAAGGATGAGCTGTTCCGGGCCAGCTCACCAAGGTTGTCACATGGACCTTGGCATGCCCTTCGACCTTCGTCGAAGAAAAAGGGATGAAATAGGTTGTTGAGAGCTTGTATCGTGATAGGCATAGCCAGTTACCAGACAGTGTTAGTATAAATCTAGCTTGAAGGCAAAAGTCAGCCATTGCCTTGTTAAACGTATCCAGGCCTGAGAGGCACCAGGAATTTGCGATGTCCATGTGATCGCTATCCTTCTTCTAAAGCATTATCTCAGGCTAGCACTCTACCTTCGACGACGCGATTGTGGCGACGGACAAGAGGACCTGGGCTAAGTAAGTTGCAGCAGCAGGACTGTCTATGCTTTCCACGGATGAAATCACGAGGTCCTGACCGCTCAGTTTGCATGGAGTCTTGCGGCAGACTATGCACCAGGACAAGGCCTACTTGTAGTTCAAACCTATTGTGTTGCTCGTTCCAGCTAGTGCCACTGACCGAGTATCTTGGGGGCACAAGATTGTTCCCGTATCTCAGCATCTTTGAGAACACTTGTAGTGCTACCACATCTTGTGGTGCTACCGTGCTCCCACTGCCAGTAGCGCCGCAAGGAAGAGCAACAAATTGCAACTAATACACAAGTAAATAGTGCATACCATCATCTACTGTCTTGTAAAAGTTGAGATGCAACAAACAATTGTGCAAAAAGAAATAAAAAAGAGAATCAGCATATGAATAGTAATGGGTTGCGGGTCAGAGATGAATAGTTGGAATTCGCACTATTCACATGCTGATTTCACATTTTTGTTTCCCTTTAAATAAATGCTCATTGCATCGCAACTTTTGCAAGATAATAGATGATGACATGTATTACATATCCATATTTTTGTTGCAATTTTTAACATTTCCATTGCGGCGCTACCGGCGTTGGGAGCACGGTAACACCACAAGGTGTGGTAGCACCAGATCTCTTCTCGAGCATGTTTAGATGTGATCAAGATTGTTTTGTGTTGGCATTGTGCTGCCTGTGTATTGGAATGGAAGATATGCCATATCTCTAATTCCCCACGGTATAGGGACTGGTGGCGAGTAAATACATCTGGAGAGGAAGAGCTACAGAATAATTTTTGCAGGTCTTTAGGTACATTCTTATTTGATCACCACGATATATAATGCTATTGGAAATTGTCTGTACTTCTACTCGGGTTTGGCTCATCAAACCTTTACAGTTAGCAAAGTCAAAAAGCAAGGTAAAACGTATGCCATGCATTGCCCTAGGCCTCATAGATAATAATAACTAGGGGTAGTAAGCTGAGGCACTGAATCCTCTTATGTTAATCGAACTCAGTGATTCTAAAATCACCTAAGTATTTCAGTAAAACCGAAAAAAGTCTGATAATTTACCAACAGTTCCGAAAAGCAAAAAGAACAGTCATCAAGATATAGTCTGTCCGTAGGCATACAAACACCAGACTTATATTGCCTTTTGCGCTACTGCCACAAGCCCATATCTTGTTGATTACTAATTGTCCTGAAAAGAAAAAAAAAAAGAAAATATAGGAAATCTGCCAATAACCGACTAATTAAAACAGATGAAGTATTCGATAGAGGATCAGATCAAACCCAATTTTTGCAGAGCGTCTGGGAAGCACGACATCTCAGCACTTCAGGATACAATCGGCAACCGCAACGGTTTTGTGGCATTCTACCATCAAGTAGAGGGAGGGAAGAGCCATGCTGATTCAATACCTCCATCTGCGCGCTGGCAACCGCATTAATAATTGGAGATGAACGGAAGGGAGATGCATCTTCGTCAATCGTTGCTGGCGCTAACATCACAGGATGATAGACTGGCTGATCCAGGCTCATAGAAGGCAGGTGCATTCATGAGGGAAAAGAGGAACGGCGGCGGCACTGGAATGACATGCGGACATAGGAGTTAGGGCTTACGGGGTCAGTGAGTTAGGAGTTCGTGGGCCAAATAAAGATAGGATACTGAGCCAATTAGTCGTGCGGGAATTTATTTACATATTTTAGATTTCTTTGAGCATTCAGTAAATAATAGAGGCTTTGGCCTCAATTGCTTTTGCTCGACACCTCACCGGCGGAAGTATAAGTTGAAACCCAATATTTATTTTTACATTTTTTATTCTTATTATATATTATTTGACTAATTGAGCACAAATAAACTATCATGATGCGAAGACTGATCATACAAGGTGACATATATGTTTCAATAACCCCTACAACGCGTAATATGTGATGGTAAACTTGGTTCATAGCAACACATGCCCTATGTGTTTCAAAAATTATGTTGCCCTGACCATGTCTGCCTGTAGTGTCTATTGGTGTGCCAAACGCAGGGCGTAAACGCGCTTAGCACACCGAACACGAGAATAGGATGTTATGGATATAAGACATAAGATGGTGAGGTAATAACTTTTGATAACAAAGTTAACTCATAGATTACATGTATCATTTGAGGTGACCCTTGATCTCCTTTTATAGTCGTGGGGAATCCCAATTTTACAAGACTGTTTTACCCTCGGCCAACTGCTCTTAGTACAATTAAAACGCAGCAACCTCAGAGTAAACCTGGGGGCATCTCGGTCTTCACGCTGGATCTAGCTGGCCCCGATCCAGCCTGGTGCCTGGCTGGAAAACACCTGGAAGGGAGGTTGCGTCAAAGCCTTCCGCCGCCGATGCGCTGCCCTCAGCGCGAGGTCGTGTAGCTCTTAGTGAAGCACCTCGGCTATGACGCTTCACGTGGTCTCCTTTGCCTGGTTCTTCGCTCGGTTCCTTGCGCGTTAGATAAAAAACTAATTGGGTTAAGTGTTAGGAGTAAATTGGACGGGCTGCATCTCCCCGCGAGGTAGATCCCGCACCAAGCCCCCATCAGTAGCCCTTTGATGGACAAGCTTGCTTTGGAGTGAGCGAAGTTGCTCAAACTTCGCTTGAGCACAGGCGTGCCATCGAGTGGAGGTAGAAACACCACTCCTCGTGTTTGTTGCTGAAGCCAGCTCCGTTTGGTGCTTGGCAACAAATTTTGGTACTCAGCTCCCTTGATTTGTCTCCGGGAGTTTGGCCCTGCGCGATTTTCGGAAGCAAATCTTGGTGGGATTTCTGCATGCTGATTCTTCGACGTTTTTACTCTGGTGGGCTTAGCTGGGCCTTTTGCCCTCCATGTCCTCTCGTTCTTTCCTGGTAGGTCACTTCGGCTTGGTGGCGCGATGCGTCAGCTTTTTACCGGTCTGCGCCGCTGCCTTGCCATTTCGAGTGCCCTAAAGTTTACGCGGTGCCTATATAAAGGCCCCGTGGTGAAAGGGTGCAGCTACCCCGGGTGAAAAGTCATTGCATCCTAGAACTTCTTCGACCTCCTGTTTTTCGTTGGCTTGCTTCATTTGCTTCGATTTGCTGTCGACTCTCCTTCTCTTTGCTCGCGTAAGTTTTTGATTGCTTCGCTTTTTGAACTTCTGTGTTACCTTGTGCTCATTTTTAACTTGATTATCTGTCGTGAAGTCTTCAGATGGCACACAGTAGGGAAGCAACCATGCCCGCGCGTGACAAAACTGTTGCCGATCGCGAAGTTGCATCTGGCGATGAAGATGTTGGCGCTGAGGTTCCAGTTGTCGGCGAATGGCAGCTTCACACTTCTCGCTTAGAGGCGACTTACTCCAAGAATGAGAGCGGAGATTTGAGCATTGGGAACGATGAGCAAGGCAACGCAAGCGGCCAGGGAGACGCGGATGACGAAAGGGGCGATCATGTCAGTGAGGTTAGTGGTGAGGGCGAGGAGAATGTTGCCTCTGGTGATGCCTCTGTCGAAGCTGGAGACTGAAACTAAGGCTGCCGGAGCTACCTCGCGTTGCAGCCGGTCGAAGCTAGAAAAGGACCCCAATCCCTACACCTTCCGGATTGAGCACTCGCTTATGACCCCGAAGCATATCAAGTAGCTAGTTGATGCCGGCTTTGTGTTGGGGTACCGGCTTCCTGTTGACGAGGAGGAATTGCTACCGGAAGAAGACTATTGTTTTCCGTGACTACTTCATCGCTGGGCTTGTTATTCCGTTTCACCAATTTGTGCTGGCCGTCTTGGCTCGCTACCACATGCAGCTGCTTGAGCTGATGCCGAGCACCTTCGCTCATTTGGGCAAGTTTATATGGGCCATGGTTAGCTACGGGGCGACCCCGACATCGAAGTGTTTGCTCGCCACTTCAAGCTGCACAATCAGACCTGTCGAATGAAGGTGAACAGCGTGGTCCACGACTGCAACTACATGTCGTATAGCTTTCAGGCGTGGCAGGACGAGAATAAAAACATTATGCACAGTAGCTAGAACAAGTGGATCCTGAAATGGGCTCGCTACTGGTTTTACGCCAAGGTTCCCGACATTAGGATTACTATTGATGGCGAGGTGAAGACTACGTATCCGTTCGCTTCTCGCCGGGTGGATTCCGATTCCGTCTGGACACCTGATTTTGCTAGGCATGGCTGTGAAGCCGACAAAGCTATTTATTCCAACGCCTACCATTTCACCAGAACCTGTGACGTGGTTGAAGAATTCTGTGCTGCTGGTTTTCACCCGCTTCAGTTGGGATTCGGCTTCACCAACGATCAGTTGGAAATGGTCACCTTCAGGGTGGAGGGGATTGAGAAACCGATCTGCTGCCCTAAAGTTGATCTCGTCAAAAAAAATAATGAGGCAAGGTCGTTTGTTAAGACCGTGGAACGATGGGCTGCGCTGTATTGCGGCGGTTACTCTCCCCTAGAGCATCAACAAGTTTTTCGACACACAGTGATGAAAGGTCGTTTTAATCATGTTCTCCACTCCGTCGGGATCCCCAACTCGCCCCGAGCTGCGTCGCGCGAGGACGAGGCTGACGAGGGGACCGATGGTCTCACCTCCACTTTCGAAAAGAAAAGGAAATGCGGGACTAGCGTCAGGGCAAGTCCATCGAATCCCCGTCGGCGGAAGAGGCTTCTTCCTCTTGGTGTGGATTCCGGGTCTTCGCCCGAGGGTGGTCCTGCTGCTCCAAGCGCTCCTCGCCCAATCGCTTCTAAACTGCCATCCGTGCTTATGCACGACCCTCTGGATGCGTCGTTTAGGTGAACAAGGCGAGTGCGAGGAGGCCTCGCTGTGTGGGGCGCGAGAGTCCCACCGCTGGCGCTACCGGTAGTGCGGTCGCTTCTAGGCGAGGTGAGGTTTTGTTTCCTTTACTTTCTTTTTTTCCTGATTCCGCTTTCTTTTCTAACTTACTTTGATTTTGCAGCGAGTTCTAGTGACCCCATCCGTGCTGCTCGCTCTGACACTGTTGTTTTTGAGCGAGGTAAATTGCGACTTGTTCGGTTTTTTCAGTTTGTATTGGTTTTTTCCTTAATTTCATTTCTTTTAGCTGTTGTCCCTTACGCTGCTACCGCCGCTGCCGCTAGGAAACAGACTGTTTGCACTGCTCCTTTTTTCGGCACCGCGATGAGTGGTTTGTCGGAAGAGGCTCTGTTTGTTGAGCTACAGCTTTCGCTAACGAAAGCCCAGGATGTTGCCTCCGTCCTTGCTAGCCGCTATGCGGCTATCTGAAGCTGCCAAAGAGCTCGCGATCGTGAAGGAGGTGAACTCCCAGCTTGAGCAGGAAATTGAGTGGCTCAAGGAGGCTGCAGCGAAGGACGTGGATGAGCTACCTGCTTCGCAAAGGAACCTTGGAGCCGCGAAGCAGGAGCCGAAGACTGCGAAGCTGGAGAGGATGTTGCTGTCATCATCGCTCGTGCGTCACAACAAGGCTTTGCTGTGAGAGGCGCGAAGATAAGCTCTCTTTTGAGTGCTTCGCTTCGCGAGGTTGGGCTCATGTCCCTATCTTTGAGGTCCCGCGGGGTGTCGATCAACAGGCCAGCTTCTTCGACTGGCTGGAGGCGCAGCTTTCCACCGTACCAAGTGTTGTTGAGAGAAGCTGCAAGTATCCCTCCCTCTTCACCGCTCAGGCTATTGTTAATTTGCTAGAAGGGCGCAATTGCCAGCACGTTGCTGACTTGGTGAACCTTGTGGAAATTTCCATCGATCATGATTGCCGCAAAGATATGAGCGAAACAGCGCACGCTGAAGCTCGGCGGGTTTTATCTGAGTATTGGCTTACTCACGGCCGCAAGGAAGCCCGCTCAGAGCCTATCTCTCGCCTTAATGCAGTATTTATTCTTCTTACACTTTTTCAAATTACCATTGCCTTCCTGGGTTTGCTTCTAAATGTTTTTGACTCCGTAGGCTCTTAAGGCTGAGAGCGAGAGGGTGGCGGAGCAGCGGGCTGAAAGACACTGCCAGCATGTTTCCGGCTTCTCGGCTGGGCAAGCGTTTGCCGTGACGATGTCGGGGGAGCAGCGACACCGGGGTGCTATGTCACGCCAAGACCGAGTGGGCTCATCTTCACCTCCTGATTCCCACTCCGATGATGAGGTTTCTTAAGCAGGAGAAAATTTTCTGTTGAACACAGTATTTTGTAATGACTTTTAACCTGCGAAGGTTCCGTGTGAAGGATTTGCACAGGAGTTTGATAGTGATGTATCCGGGCTGATCCGAAATTTCGGTCTCCTGGCTGATTCTGCGCGAAGCGACATTGGCGGCTCTAGCTCTAGTTTTCATTTGAGCTATTTCGCTTCTATGGATGTCGGCGGCTACGAGGCTGAGAGCTCGTTGGCGGGGGTGCTGGCAAGCTCTCTTGACACCTGAATACCACGGCGGGCAGAGCGCAAGGTGTGCATTTGGCACGAAGTCCCTGAGTCGAGCCCTACTCCTAGCGCTTCTTCGGTCCGCGAGGTGGTTACTAGCACCGTGCCTCGACCTCCCCGCCATACGGGCCTTAGGCATTTAAAAGTTTTTGATGATGTTGCGACGGGTAGCCTCACATGGCGCCCGGCTCGGGCTTCTGCTGTGGGCTCGGGCTATCACCCCGAGTCCTTTTCGCAGGTCAAGTGAGATATATTAAATGCCGCGTTTCTAGAGTCGGGCGTTGTTACAAAGAAAGAATGAATACATATAGTGTTTTCGATTTGATGGTGGGACCGGCCTCTGTGGCAAATGAGTCGGGGCCAAGTATCGCATTGGCGGCTACGCCTCTCGTTTTCCTGTGGAACTATCTTCGGGTTACCCGGGATTGCGACGAGCAGTATTGCGCTTCTGCATCCTCAGTAATACCCCCAGGTTCACGAGGCTGCGGGGGGGGTGAGGATCCTCTGGTTCTTCTCATTCTCCACTTGAAGCGGAGCTTTCATGGTTCATATCCACAAGATCCTCTTGTGTGTACTGGAGTCGAGGGGCTGTCATCCGGATTATCTTGTAATGGTATCTTGTCCGCCATTATAGGATTTGATACCTTTAGGGCAAGAATGAAAAGATTTTGTAGCAAATAAATAGAGGAAAGAGTTAAAATAGAGGAGAGATGATAGAAAAGGATTATTTAGCATGGCATCAGAACATGGATAGCATCAGAATCAAATAGTAGAAGAGGAAGACGAGATAGAAGGACATACAATGTAGAACACTTTCATAAGAAAGGTAGGTGCACACTATGCAATGCATACCACAATTTATATAACCTCGAGGTAAATAGGTCAGGATACTTGGGTATCCTCCAGAAAATCAAATATATTGTGCCATACACATTACAAATATGATCTAGAAAATACCCAAGCATCTGACCATGTCTACCTAAGGTCGTACGAGTTGCGGTATGTCTTGCATATTGTTTGACTAACCTTCCTAATGAAAAACACCCTACATTCTATATTGATCCCCCATCTACCCCCTCTTCTATCAACAATCATTATCTGCTAGTAAGTTAGGATTTTTTGCTCTCAGTGCGGGTTGCCGAATCAACTGCCATCCAACGCTATCGTTAAGGTCATTGACTCGTATGTCAACATGTTTCCAACATCCGAGGATGCGGTCCATGCTGCCACACTCATCTCACTTTGCCCGCTTTCATCATCGAACATGCCTATCTTTATCTTTATGTGTCGAAGGCACATAAGCACACAAAACTTGGAAGCGCCTAAATCCTCTAAGACGTCATGGATTTTATACTGGTACAAATAGCTCCATGTACCAAATAATATCAAGAGAGCTCAGGCAGCTTCCAAGCCTTATGTGCTTAAAGGGCCTTCAGACCGGAAGATGAAAGAGGCAATTTAAAGAAAAAAGAGGAAAAAATTGCTCTCAGTGCTGGTTGCTGAATCAACGGTCATCCAAAGCTATCGTTAAGGTCATTGACTCGTATGGCAACATGTTTCCAAAATCCAAGGATGCGGTCCATCCTGCCACACTCATCTCACTTTGCCCCCTTTCATCATCCAGCATGGCTAGACGATGAATTAGAGGAGAAAAGGGAGGAAAGAGAGGAAGAGATTAAGGAGAGATGAAAAAAGAGAAAAGATAGGAGGAAATAGTTTTTATTTAAAAACAATGGTCTAGCTATGAAAGAGAGGAGAAAAGAGAGTAAGAGAGGAGAAAAGAGATGCAATAGAGGAAACAGAGAGGGCTTATGAAATATAGAGGCGGTTATATATATTCTTACTGCCTAGATTACGTCAATGAATCATCAATCAACAGAAATATAAGCAGGCTTATGTGGCAACCAGGGAAACTAATCACATATGACTATTGCAATGCATAATGTGCCACATCTATTGTATATGTGAATTAATCAAATATAAGCAGGCATATGTGGCAACTAGAGGAGAAAAGAGAGGAAAGAGAGAAAAGAGAGGAGAAAATAGTTTGTATTTTTAAAAATGATCTAGCCATGAAAGAGAGGAGAAAAGAGAGAAAGAGAGGAGGAAAGAGAGGAGAAATAATATGTGCTTTAATATATTCAACCATAGAGCACAAAGGCTTTTATAGGAAAGCTCAAAACAAGCTGGTTGGCAGCTAGCTGAAATAGCTATCATGAGACAAGCAAGCAGGTTCAAGAGAAAATAAATACTTTGCTTTATAATCCATGTGCTGATAATGGCAGTTTTAGAGAAGTATCAAACAATTACTCTATAATCAAATGGTACACAATTTTAATGACCATTCTAGATGCTTTTAAGGAACAGATAAGAACAGGATTAAATTCTTTTTTGTAGAACATGATAGAACAGAACAAAACAGGATGATTGTTGGTGATCATCAACAATATAACAAAACAGAACAGGATAACAGAATAGAACAGGATGATTGTTGGTGATCATCGACAATATAACAGAACTGAACAGGATAACAGAACATAACAGGATGATTGTTGGTGATCATTGACAATATAACAGAACAAAACAGGATGATTGTTGGTGATCATCGACACAAGGCTAATTTAACTTTGATTGCACTTTAATTTAACTTTGATTGCACTTTGATTGATCAGCACAAGGCACATACGGCACCACACAAGGCCAATATAATCTAGCAAGATGATCGCCCTTTGATTGAATGCCTGTTGTGGGGCACCAGGACAGGGACCATGAAGATCTTGTTCATTATGTAGTGGCCACATCTAAAAGGTGCCGGTCCATGGGTTGAACCATGGACGGGGTCGTTCTTGACGCCGGGGTAGCGACGTTAACCACCTTTGCCCTTGTTCCTCTTATTGTTGTGGTAGTTGGAGTTGTTAGAGGGCGGTGGAGCCGATCCTTGAGGTGGGGCAGGTGCCTCGTGGAGGACACGGTGCTGGCGGCACCAGGACAGCGACCATTGTCGTTCAGGCACTTGGCTGTGGAACCTTCTGATCAACCTCCTCCATCATGAGGAGAGACCGAGCATCACTGAATGATGGCAGGGGATCACGGGTCTTGATGATGCTGGCGATGTGGCGTGTGTGTGTGTGTGGGGGGGGGGGCATTGAGGCCGCGGAGAAGCATGAGGAGTAGGGTCGGTTCAGAGACCAGAAACCTTAGATCCTTCAACCCATCGGCGTAGGACCGAAGACGGCGTCGTCTACGACTGATAGATGACCTTGAGCCATGTTGCGGAAGTTGGCTTCTAGGGCAATTGCTCGCGAAGTCTTGTTGTTGAAGAACAAGGATTCGGCCTTGGTCCACATGGTTCGGGCGGTGGCAGTGGCCTCATATGACAAGATCATGCGCAACACTTGAGGAGAAGATGTAGTTAGATCATGGAGCAGATGAGGTGAGAGGGTCAGGCATCCGAGAAGATGAGGAATAGCTCACGCCGTGCAGAGTAGTTGGGGGTTGAGTTCAAGGACAATCGGTATATGAGACCAAATGTTGATTGTCACAAGAGCAGCAACAGGATTGGGTGGAGGGGGCTAGGGAATAGCAACGACAATAGCTGCAGCCAGAGCGGTCGTGGATCGACAATAGTGCGGTCGTTGGCCATCGGTAGAGGAGGAAGAGGCTAGCGGTGCGCTAGGGTTAGTAGCGGAAGTAGGAGAGATCGTAGTCTTTATATACCAAGTAGATAGGTAGAATATGAGAGAGAAAGGCCACACGGCTTGGCGTTCTATTCCACTAGTATATATAGTGCCAATACAACAAAACCCTAGGGGTTCGATTTGTGTAAGTAATCTATATGTACAGGTGATAGACAAGATATATATATTCCAACATCGGCAATGGAGCTTGGGCAGTTGAAAACTCATGTGTATCTCTCCTATGCCAATTTTTTACGTTCAGATAAAAAGAAGAGGGGAAGAGAAGAGAATGTATCTACGGAAACAAAACCAATCACACCTTGGGAGATGGCAACTGGTTTGGTATCGCTGGCACCTCTGTATTGTCGGTCTCCAACATGTCGTGGATGGAACGGCGGCTAGGGCTAACATATGTCAGGGAGGGACATGGTGAGGCTCACACCGGCAACAATGATGATAGACGATTGTTATTTAAGATACGGAGTAGCAATAAAATATTGTTAATAAAAATATAGATAATTGTATAGGGGTATTAGTATTATAGGTGAAATATATTTTATATTAGTTGTGGTGAATTATTTTCGTGAGTGGTGCGTAATTTTTCTTCTTATTTTATCAGATTAATGTGGGATTTATTGGTCTTGAGAGCGAATGTGTGTCTCCTTTCTTGGTATATATTTATAGATAGAGATACAGATAGATAGATGAACATGTGCTGCAAGATAAACCGAGTGCTACGAGTTGTATTAATTACGGTAGTTGCTTCTTTACAAAGCTGACTATATAAAAGATATGTGAGACCGATGGCAATATCAAGGATGAGCTGCTCTGGGGTAGCTCGCGTAGATTTTTTTTTTTTTTTTTTTTTTTTAGATAATGGAACAAAATTCCGGCCGCTGCACCTGAGAGGTGCACAAAGCCAGGGACTTACAACGAGTCCAAGACTCCAACAGAACGCCACCAAGGGTACAACGAGGGTACAAAACCGCAGAGGTCTTAGCCTCAGACACTCTCTTAGAACAAAACAAACAAAACCCACATAGGTCCAGAAGAACTAGCCCTCAATCCTATGTCGAAAGCTCCATCCGAACTTCGCAAAAATTTGCATGATCACCGACTCCAAAATACGACATCCATCCTTCAAAGAAAGCATCTCATCCTCCTTATGCAACAAGGACCACCATCGAATCCAGTGGGTAGCCCTGAAGATTACCTGCAGAAAAGAGTTAGTCTTACTGTTATTAAACACCATATCATTTCTATTCAACCATATTGCCCAACATAGGGCCGTAGCGCCTAATAAAATTTGATTTTTGGCCCTTGGGTGTATACCTAGTAGCCAAGACCCAAACATATGAGAGACACTCATCGGTGGTTGAATTCCAAAGGTGATATGCACGGTGTTCCAAATAAAACGCGCCATGTGGCAATCAAAGAACAAATGTTGAATGGTCTCCAACGAGCTACAAAAACAACACTTTGTGTCTCCTTGCCACATCCTCTTTGCTAAGTTATCCTTAGTTAGCGTAGCACCCCTTTTAGAAACCATAAGAAGATTTTAATCTTCAACGGAATCTTAAGATGCCAAATTGGGTCATTTCTAGAGACTACTCCTTCTTGGATCAATGCCAAATACATCGATTTTACGAGTAAAGGAACCACTCTTGTTTAAGTCCCAACGGAAGATATCCTTGTCATCATTCAATTCTACAAAAACCACCGATGCCACCAACTTATGCCATGATACTAAGTTGTCATTAAGTAAAGCCCTTCTAAAAGAAACATTCAACGGTCTTGTCCCTAGGACACTAGCTACCGTTGCATCCTTTTCCTAACAAGGTTATAGAGGTCCGGGTATGAAACTCCTAGAGGTTGGTTACCAACCCAAGTATCCTCCCAAAAACGGATTTGTTTTCCATTCTTAACAATGAAAGACCCACCTTGCAAGAAAGTATCTTTAACCTTCATAAGCCCCATCCAAAAGTGAGAGTCTCCGGGTCTCACTTGTACTTGAGAGAGTGTTTTAGTAGACAAATATTTCCTCCTTAGAAGGTTTTGCCACATTCCCTCCTCATTGAGCAATTTAAACAACCACTTGCTCAAAAGGCATTTATTTTGCACATCCAAATTTTGAATTCCTAGTCCCCCATACTCTTTTGGTTGGCATACAACACTCCAACGGGCTAATCTATATTTCTTCTTGTGTTCATCACATTGCCAAAAGAAACGTGATCTGTAATAGTCTAGTTTTTGAAGAACTCCTTTAGGGATCTCAAAAAAGGAAAGCATATACATAGCCAAACTAGTTAGCACGGAGTTTATGAGCACTAGTCTCCCTCCTATTGACATAAGTTTCCCTTTCCAACTACTTAGCTTTTTCTGGAATTTCTGTTCAATAACTAACCAGTCTTTGTTGGACAATTTCTTATGATTCATCGGTATCCCCAAATATTTGAAAGGGAATTGGCCTCCCTTACATCCAAAAAGGTTCACATAATCATGTTCCACTTCTTTAGCTTTGCCATAGCAAAAGAGCTCACTCTTGTGGAAATTAATCTTAAGTCCGGATAATTGTTCAAAAGCACTTAACACTAGTTTAAGTTCCTTTGCATGAAGCAAATTATGCTCCAAAAAGAGAATCATGTCATCCGCATATTGTAACACCGACAAACCATCATCCACTAGATGAGGAACTACTCCACAGATTTGATCATTTGTCTTTGCCCTTTCTATTAAGGTAGCCAACACATCCGCCACAAGATTAAATAAAATGGGCGAAAGTGGGTCCCCTTGGCGTAGACCTTTTTTAGTTTGAAAATAGTGTCCTATATCATCATTTACTTTAATGGCCACACTTCCCCGGCGTACTATTTGATCTATCCATTGACATAATTTTGGTGAAAAGCCCTTCATTCTTAAAGTTTGTTGGAGAAATGACCAATTTACCTTGTCATATGCTTTCTCGAAATCTAGTTTCAAGATGACTCCATCCAGTTTCTTGCGATGCATCTCATGAATTGTTTCATGCAACACTACTACTCCTTCCATTATATTCCGCCCGGCCATAAACGCCGTTTGAGTAGGTTTGATTACTTCATGGGCGACTAGCGCCACTCTATTAGACATAACCTTAGTAAAGATTTTGAAGCTCACGTTTAGTAAACAAATGGGCCTATATTGTTGAATTTGGGTCGCCTCTTGCTGTTTTGGGATCAACGTAATAACCCCAAAATTCAAGCTATAGAGGTTAAGATCACCTTTGTGAAAATCATTAAAAAGAGGCATAAGGTCCCCTTTAATGACTTCCCAGAATACTTGGTAAAATTCCACCGGAAACCATCCGGTCCGGGTGCCTTATTATGTTTCATTTGGAAAATCGCCGCCTTAACCTCTTCCTCCGTAAATTCCGATGTTAGAATGACATTCTCATCCTCGGAAATTTGGACAATGTCCTCTCTAACCTCCTCATCTAGTGAGAAGTTACCGTTAGATGGAGCGCCAAAGAGATTCTTGTAGTATTCTGTTATATATTTCTTAAGATTCTCGTCTCCGTCAATCGTTCCTTCTTCTTGCTCAAGTCTAAAAATTCTCGTCTTCCTGTGTTTCCCATTAGCCACTAGTTGGAAATATTTAGTGTTACGGTCCCCAAGTAACAACATAGTTGTTTTGGCCCGTTGATACCATTTTACTTCCTCCTCTCTCAATAAATGAGCCAGCCTTTCCTTTAAACTATGTTTAAGATTAAGCTCGGTATTGGTTAACAAGACCGTTTCTGCTTTCTTATCTAGCTCATCAGTTTTCCTAATTAGATCCTCCTTTTCTTTTTTATAATGTCCACCTATGTTCTTGGCCCATCCTCTAAGAAATTGTCTAAGCCTTCGTATCTTATATTGCCAAATTTGTAGAGGCGAGTTCCCTCTACTCTCTTGGTTCCAAACCTTTTTAACTAACTCCAAAAACCATCCCTTAATAGCCATCCTAGTTCAAACTTGAACAAAGGCTGCTTATTGGCATGAGTACCATGCCCGGTATCTAGGAGGAGTGGTGTGTGATCTGATATTTCCCTAGTTAACGCCTCGAACCGTTGCTAAGGGAAATTTCGATTCCCACTCTGTACATACCAGAATCCGGTCAAGCTTTTCGAAGGTTGGAACCTGCCTGGAACTAGCCCAGGTAAATTTCCGATTTGATAGATCTAGTTCTCTCAAATCTAAGCTATCTATAACCGCATTAAAAAGGAACGGCCATCGGTCGTCATATCGATCATTATTCTTCTCTTCGGGGATCTAATGATATTAAAATCACCGCCCACCATGATAGGTAGAGACTCCTTTGCACATGCTTGAACTAATTCCGTAAGGAATATTTCTTTAAACTCAGGTTGTGCGGCTCCATACACGGCAACTAGTACCCATTTGAAGCCATCGGCCTTATTCCTTAGAAGGAATTTCACATAAAAATCTCCCTCATCTACACCACCAATATCAATAACATCTGTGTTAACTCCCAAGAGAATACCGCCGGATCTACCATGCGGTTGGGTCCAATGCCAAAAAAATTCTTGTCCCCCACAAATGTTATTAAGCACAACCGTGGAAAAATCTTTCTTCCCAGTCTCTAAAAGAGCAATGAAGTCTAGCTTCTGCTCCTTAGATTTTTCTGAAAGAAACCTAAATTTAGCCAAGTCGCTAAGACCTCTGCTATTCCGGAAGATTCCTTTCATTTTGTAACACTCTTATTTTTGTTCCGCCTAATTACTCCAACCTTCCTATTTTTCTTGTTTTTGACGGAGGACATGGACTTGTTCTTTTTAAAGATAGTCTCATAATCACTACTTAGGTGATCAAAATCCTCATCCGTCACATCCTCAACCAAATCCCCACACAAATGATTAAGAGTGATGCTATCCATCACGAAATCATTCTCTTCTTCCTCAGCTATTTGATCTAGGAAAGGTAATGAGCTTTGTTCTGCTAGACTAGATTCAGGTTCTATGATTGTAGATAAAGCTACTCTACTAGACTCTAAATCTTTTAACCTCTGAACTGATTCCCTAACAGTCTTATCATCACTTCCTAAATTAATTCCTATGTTACTTAACTTAGAAGTAATGGAACAATTCGAAAAAGAAAAGAAAGAAGAAGAATTATTACCTTCCTCCAGATTTCGCTTTGCTGCCCTTTTTTCCACTTTAGCCATCACATGTTCCTCCCCCGACAACGCGAGTCTAGGACTCGAGCGTGTCGGAGTCCGTACCACCTCCTTAACACGAGCTGCAGCCTGGATGACTTGTTCTTCACTAGTAGCATGATTAACAGCCCCAGGAAGACCAGATGGCGGTATCACCTCCTCGCCATCCAGCAGGCTGCAGGTTTGCTCATCCTGCAGCTCTTGCTCAGCAACCGGCTTGGTTGCCCCCTCCTTGCTACCCGGCATCAGCACCAGGCGCTCTTGCGCATAGCTCTCCTGTACCGGGATATCGGCTGAAACCAGCCCATCACCCGCGCCCAGATCAGTGCCCAGATTGAGTCCCAAAACAGCCATAGGAACTCCCTTTTCATTCTCCATCAGTATGTGCTCATCAATAGCCTCATCATACTCCATATCTTCCCCACGTCCATCATCATTCTCAGCCATAACTTTATCACACACCTCTTCTATAAGGTTGTTGCACACCTTGTCCATGATCTCAGCAGCCATTCTCCTCAACTTGTCCTCAATATCATCTATCTTTGAGGAATCATCTTCCTTTCCTCCCTTATCCTCATCACCTTCCTTTCCACTACCATCATTCATTGTAGCATCATCATTTCTAGAACGCTTGGACTCTCTATTTAGCTCTTGATCCTCATTCTTCTCATCTTCCTCCATACCGTCATTCCCCTCATCATCCTTCTTCAAGAAATCCCACTCCACCTCTTCACCATTATCATCCACTCCAACTTTCTCCAACTCAATCTTGAGCTCGAAATAATGGTCACCAATGACCACATCCAGTTGGTCGGGTATAAATCTTGGATCCAAAACTGCCACATTCACCCTTCCAAAATCACTCTTGCGAGTGGTTTTCATGTCTACTACTTGAGTAGACCCCAAGATAGTACCAATTGCCCACAGGTTAAGATATTCCCTAAGACTTTTCCGAATTCCAGTAATGCGAATCCATACCTTAGGAAGCAAGAAACCACCTTCTTTATCATGCCATTCTTCGAAATCAATTCTCACCCCAGTGTTTTTGCCGTTCTCCCGGATAGCCAAAGAACCAAAATTGAGAGCTCGCTGCAGCTCCGCCTTAGACGGGAAAGTAACCACATAAGAACCATCCTTCTGCTCCTCCGGCTCCCACTTCCATTTTCCGGTAACCACTTTCTGAAGTTGGGTACATAGCTGTTCGATGTTGAGTTTACCACCTACCACCTTAACCAAGGCAGTCTTGGAGTCCTTCTTCTTTGGTAAGGGGGATGAGCAATGTGATAAAAGCCCAAACCCGCCACCGCGTACCCCACTGCATGTGCCACCGGCTTCGGCATCTTCAAAATAGGACATCTGTGATTGACGTGTTCGTTGTGTAAATCACAAATATCACAGTAGATAGGTGTTCTGCATCCTGCTGTCACATGTCCCCTCATGAAGCACCTTCCGCATTTCTCTCCTTTCGGTTCACTATCTTCCCCAACATGTTCCTCAGGAGCACCTTCAAGAGCTAGAACTTCAGCCACATCACCACTCGCCGGCTCTTCCTGCTGCCTAGCAGCACCAGCATCGACCACGGCCTGTCGCTGTCCCACCGGGTTCTGTCTAGCCACCTGCAGAGCTGGTCCGGCCCTCCCGCCATTGGGAGCCGGCTCTCTCCCTGCTCGGCCAGCAAAACCCCCGCGACGTGCCCCGAAGCCACGACCTCCCCTCGGACGGAAACCGTGTCGGTGCATCCCGCCTCGTCTTCCCCCATAGCCGCCGTAGCCCTGAGCAAAGCCAAATGGCTCTCCCCGAAACCACCACCAGCATGGAAGGCGTCCTCCATACCTCCTTGGTCATAGCCTCGAGCAAAGCCGGCGCCATGACCGCCAAAGCCGAGCTCCTGACCACGGCCATGAGCAGCGGCGGGTCTGCGTCCGTCACCACGAGCGGCACGGTCTGCACCGCGCGCCGCGCCCCGTCCACCTCCGCCAAAACCTCCAGCTCCTTGCATTTCGCCGCCGCCCAGCACCTGCGTAGAGGAACACGAAACGTTTTCGGAAGTGGCTAGAATGGGAGGAGAACGATACCTGTTCAGCTTCCCAGCGTTAGCAAAAAACTGGGATAGACCAGCTGAACCGACGAAACGTGTTTTCTTCCTTTCACTTCCTGACCACAGCGCCGCATTTGGCCCAAAAGCCGGCCCATTTACCCGACCAGAGTCCCGCACAGTCCTGGGTAAACGCGCCTCCTGTCGGGTTTCAAAATTCAAACAATCTTCGGTCATTGGACCAGTCGCCGCCGGCGACGCCGCCGTCGTTAGTGGCCGTGACAGCACCACCGCCGTCTGCGAGAACTTCGCAGGACGTCCTTGCTTACGGCTAGCCTTAGCCAGGACGTCTCCGAAAGTGAGCCTCGGTGACTCTCTCCTTGCCGGGAGAGGGCCCTTCCATGGCCGCAACTTCGACATATTCTGGCTCTTCTCATTTGTCACCTCCCCTGCACCAGCAACAACCGAACGACATACCTCGCGATCCTGCCGTTGACACCCGTTCGTCGACGTCGGGGAAACCTCCAACAGCGCCGGGGCACCGCATAGCGGCGTCAGAGGCTTGCCAACTCCTTCATCATCCTTCTCTGCCGACGCCTCATCTTCTTCGTCGTCGTCCGAGTCAAGCTCATCTCTCAAGGGCCAAAAGCGCGACCCAAAGGTTCGCCGGACGTCGGCTAGCGGGTCTGGCTGCCTCTCGCGTAGATGAGAACAATGTTAGCCATTTCATCCCTCTTTCAACGTTTTCAGGCCTGAGATGCACCAGGAAGTTGAGATATCTTTTATGTCTTCAAAGTTCTTTCACGGGTCTGTCACAGACATGCAATCTACGTTGCACACGCTGGTGGCGACAGAACAGGACTAGCTGGGCCATGCGGTCTGGAGGACTGTGCATGATTATCCGGATTGAAATCCGGAGGTGCTAATTATGCACGTAGTGTGGCTCCAGGCAATGCACGAGAACATGGACTGCTTGTGGATGAAATCGATCTCTTAGGCTGGTTGGTTGTACCATGATTCCGCGATGAATGTGGGCTTAGTTCCAGTCTTCGAATCCTGTTGCAACATATAGCAGCACAATCTGGATAATGAATGACAATTTGATTGTTCATTTATCTGACAACCTCCGCCCTAGCCACCAGCGCTGCGAGAGGGTCCGAATCACTGCAGAACTGATTGCCATCACTGCTCGCAGAAGCCCGGTTTCTCCAAGGAGAGAACCGGCTGTTGGAGCCATATAGACCAGACAAACATATGCTTGCTTTACATCTCTGCCACAGTGCGGTGGCCGCCTCAAACATGGAGGCGGGCATCGGTGCATGGCTTCCATTGGCTTTGGATGGACAACGCGTGGAATCGTGCGTGTTCAATGGTGGAGTTGCCGGGAAGGGGATCTGGAGGTGGTAGCGGTGAAGGGGCAGTATAGCGTGGCAGAGACGGCGTCGCCGGAGTAGTAGAGCAGGCAGGAAGGCTGCCGCGGAGACAGGAGGCGCCGTCACGCTAAGTATAGCAGGGGGCACCGCCGCATCAGGGAGAACCGGGGGCACCATATCGCAGCCACCGCAGGTGGGGCTGTGGGAGGAGATGAGATATGAAGAGGGGAGAGGGCCAGTGTTGCATGGGTTTGAGGATGAAGTTTTGTGTGCCAGCTGTGCTGCGATGGATGCGATGTGAGGGAGTGGACGCGCGAGCGATGGAGAGAACGCTTGTGCATAGAAATTTCGGGTCCGGTTCATCACGTTTACAATGGAGACTTGGATTAACAACTAGTCTCTAATATGGAACCTATTAGAGACTCCTCTATACGAGAAGAGTCTCCAATGTTTCATGTTTCTTATTGCAGACACGCTTTATCGAAAAGAGTATCCAACATGTGTCTTCTCAAGATAGTACCCGCATGACTAAAGATATTGGAGACTCTTCCAGTAAATCCGAATCTCCAATGTTTAATTTTTCCAACCAGACCAGAGTCTCTAATAAAGGTGTATTCTTTGACAGTTTCTTACATAGTTGGAGTCCGGCGTCTCCAAGGAGAGCATCGGCTGTTGGAGCCATATAGACAAACGTATGCTTTCTTTACATCTATGTGTCCCGCCTCAAACATGGAGGCGGGCATTGGTGCATGGCTTCCATTGGCTTTGGATATTGAGAGCATGTTATATTGTTTTCTTCAGTGACGGGATGTCTTGAAGCTTATTAAGTGGAATATCTACCACTCACCGGGGGTATGACTGGTGGTTGCAGGCACGGGTCAGTACAGGAGTCACCACAGGAGTTAAGACGGTTTTTTATTTTCTTTGTTTCATTAGTTTACAACAGCCACATGGCATGAGACGATCAGGCGTGACCTTCCTGAGTATCTATCGTGGAAGCTCATCGCAGCGTGCGTGGTACCGGCGAACGGCTGCAGGGGACTGACCGACTATTTGAGAGTTAAGGAAACCCACATTAGTATTCGCTGTGGTACATCAGATGTCGTTTATGATCATGCCGAGTCTGCTTCATAAAAAAACACCAGCCGCCTCTACAGCACTTCTCGGCCGAGTGGTGGAAAGGTAACCAGCGGGAGCCTACAGTTTCTTCTACACTCTGTCGCGTAGCATGAAAAATTAGAATGCGTTTGATTGAACGTCAAGCTTGGATGGGATCGTCCTATCCACATTTTTTTTGACTGGATCATCCAACTTATTGTTTGTTTGATTGGATAGGGTCATTCATTGTTTGTAACTATTCAATGGTCGAGAAAATATTGAATGAGGGTAAATAAATCTTATTTGCCAATAATAGTAGTTAATTATACTTTAATTAGCCTACTTTAATCTTTATAAACAGTAATCTTGTTACAACAATTCATAATTAATACTAAAACATGCTATTTATGCATAATTATACTCTAATCCACATGATTTTTGCACATTAATTAATATATTAATGTTTATTTATCCTAATATCACAATAACATATGCTAATATCACAATATGCTAGTTATCTTTAATTATTTACTAATGATCATGCTTAGACAGGTTGGATAGCCCTATCCGGCCAAATTTTCGGGATATGCTCATCCATCATCTTTGAAGCATAATCTCTATTCCTATCCACCCTATCTAGGCTGATGGAGAAACAAACACTGTATTGGACAGCCGATCCAAGCCAATCCAAGTCAATCCAGTGAAACAAACAACGCAACGGCTAGCCTCGAACGTCAGCAGTCTGAGTAAATTTGTATCAGTTGAATTCACCAACACCAGGGCACAATTAAAAACAGTACGTCGAAGGGCTCGTCTTCTCACCATCGAAGCTACTTACTTTATCAACAACATAGAAGACAAAACAATAACTTTCTCTTCACTGAAAAATCGTAAGATCCCATCAGAACATCTAAAAAAACCAGCAATTGTAACAACAGGCACACCACACACTACCACAAATCGTCTCAGTAGTGGCGGCAGCAAAAGTCACAAAATGGCGCCAGCTATCACGAAGCGGCGGGCCACATTACGGCCTGCCGTTACAAAGTCCACAACCCAAACACTATGGCCCAGAAATATAAATGGAACCGTCAGCCCCCTCTCCCCCCCCACCCACCCGACTCCCACCCGTTCGCAGCCGCCACTCACCCGATGTTGCCCTCCATTCTTTCTCTCTCTCAACCGTCGGCAGCCTCCTCACTCTCCACTGCCAGCAATCGCCCTCCCTAGTCCCTCTCCCCGGATCCGGCCCCCTCTCTAGCGGCGGCGCCGCGCGGGGCCGTGAATCCGACCGGCTCTCCAGCGACGGCGGTGCTTGAGTGCCGCAGATCCGCCCCCTGTCCAGCGGCGGCGGCGCGTGCGGGATTGGGGGGGCGTGGCCATGGATCCGGCCCCCTGTCCAGCGGCAGTGGCGTGTGCGGGGGGGAGGGGGTGGATCCGGCCGCCCTCAAGCGGTGGCGGCGCGCGAGGACTGTAGATCCCCCTCCCCCGTCTCCAGCGGCGACGACGCGTGGCGGCTGCGCATCCGGCCCCCTCCAGGCGGTGTTGCGAGGTGGGCCCGATGAGGGCCCACTTTTTTTTGTTTTGCTATTTGGGCTGTAGCGGCGGGTGGTCTCTTAATCCTTGTTACCCGCCGCTACAGCGTTTTGTTTGTAGCTGCGAACTCGTAGCGGCGGGTGGGCATACCCGCCTCTATAGTACATTTTGAACCGCCGCTTCAGAAGGCTTCTCTAGTAGTGACAACATGTGTAATCCGTTCCACCAGAAGGCTCCCACAGACTGATTTTTGGGAGGAAACCCCTGGTGACTTTTCAATTTCATTAATTATTTAGTGCTATTAGGAAGATAATCCAGATTTAGTGCTATTAGGAATTCAAAATTTAAAAAATTCATTAAACTATTACAAGAAAATGCATCAGTAGGTGGGACAGGTCTGTTTTGTATGATGTGTAAATTAAAAAACGTTGTATAAATTTTTGGTGAAAAAAATTGCATAAATTAAAAAAGATGTTGATATCCCTCACGAGAATGGAGAAAATGTCGATGATTGATAACCACAACAAAAATGAACATGTGCTCCAAGAGTTATATCAATTCATACTGGTAGTTGTTTCTTTATTTCGTTGTCTATATGAAAATTATGTGGACCGGTGCTTATATAAGGGATAAGCTGTTCCGGGCCAGCTCCCTAAGTTGTCAACCTACGTGGAAGAGACAGAATGATATAAGTTGCTGAGAGCTTGCATAAGCAGTTACCAAGCTAGGTTACTTTCAACCAAGAGGAGAACAATTAGCCATTGCATCCATCTTTAAACATATTCAGGCCTGAGAGACACCAGGAATTTGCGATGCCCTTGATATCTTCAAGATGCTATATATATTTTTCTTTTTCCAAAATAATGGGTATTCAACCGAACACCCTTGGATAATGGAGGGCCTGCCCCTGCATTGTGCTATTCTATTGATAGTATTACAATGGTCACATACACACCACGTCAAAAAATCAGTTCCGCCACGAGCTTCATGGGGTGCACATTCAGATCAAGCAACGGACCCTTTGTCCACGCCACGATTGTTTCATGTGAACTGCCTATGACCCTGCTGCTTCTACTGACAACCAAAATTCGCTAAATGTGATGTATGTGGGTTAATTATGAGCGAGTTCTAGCTACATGATTCGGTTGAACTTTATTGCTCGAGGACTAGCAATGATTTGAGTTTGAGGGAACTGTTGGAGATTTTTAGTGCCCAAATTATGTATCAAAATGGATGTTTTTAACTTATTTTGATGATTTAAGTAACAATTAACCCCAATTATCGCATGTATTTGTAGTCGTCTTGTCTGTGTGCATTGTAGGAAATAAGTGAAAATGAGGCAAATTACAAGATAAACTGGTTGAAGCAGTCAAGAGGGCAAAACACCAGGACGTGCCAATCGACATGCCTGGAGTGCCGCTCGGGAAGCGAAAGGCCTAATTTTGGGCTCCATCAAGACCAAAGAGGCCCAAGCCCTTGTCGGAATCAGAGTCGGTTGATGTCACAAGCTCGGAGATTGTCAGAGATAAAAGGAAGAGTTCACAACAAAGAAAATGGAAATGATCGGAGAGAAAAATAAAAATTCTTAATCTAGGGTATCAAAATAGTGGCGGCGATGGCGGCGAACACGAACTATAACCACCAAGGATGAATGAAGTGCTTATCGGCAGCTCTGCGATCATGTGCCACTCCTCATGCAATCGATATGTTCAGCGGCATGATGTGTGAGTATGCCACTCCTCATGTATGAATCATTTTAGTGTATCTAAACATTTAGCTATGCTATCGATCATCACATAGTGCAAGAAACCAGTGGGCAGTTATATTAACCCTTGCCATGACAGGGTCATGGCAAACGAAACCACCATGTCTTGTACAAAACTAAATGTGTCAAATGAATTAATAAGTATGAATTGTATGCTAGTGAACTGATCCTTGGGGTGAATCCTTAATTATCTTGTTAAAACCTTGTTAGCAATTTTGTCTCTAGTCACTGTCATTCAACACACTTTCGTTGTTTTAAGTATGTAGTTAATTAAAAGTAAAGCTCCCGCTTATACTACGTGGATTTGATATAAACCTTAGAATACTCTGAGAGAAAAAGCTACAACTGTACATTGTTCACTTGCGGTAGAAAAGTTAGGTGCGTACAAACGACAAATAGACGATGGAGAGAGGCAAAGGTGGGTTACTGGCGGTGGCGCGCATCCCTTCTGAATTAATTTGTACTGTTGGCTGATCCTTTATTTGGCTGACTATGTAAATTACTATTGATTGAATGTGCCTATATAAGAGACTGGTGCATCCGTCATGCTCGTCAACGACGAGCGCTGTTCTGGGCCAGTTCGCTAGTTTGACACCTGGCAATGGTACACAATTCATGGAAGAAAAGAAATAAAATAAGATGCTGGGAGGTTGTATCCTGATATCAATATATAGGTGGTTACCAAGCTGGGTTAGTAGCTAGAGGAGAACAGTTACCAATCACTTCCCGCTTTAGTATTCAGGGCCTGAGAGGCACCAGGATTTTGCGATGTCCTTCAAGTAACCAAACGTCTTTCGATCCCGTGTCGGAAACTGGTACTCTTCCTTGGACGTGCTCGTGCAGACAGAAGAGAAGCACGTGCTGGACAGTGCATGGTATGTGCACCATGGAGGGTGGTTTCAGACCACATGTACGTGAATACGGATGTGGCCCCTAGTGCCCCCAACGCGTATGGCCCCAGCTCCAGGCTTTGATCGTTTAAAGAGAGCAGTAGCATGATCTTATTAATCACGCATACAAATTTTACCGTCCATTTTCCAACGATAAAAATTGTTCTGCGTGGACCTGTATCACAAACAGTGGATTGCAAGCCTCGCTTGCACAGGCCTGAGGGCGTCCATAAAGGTCAAACGGAAAGACAAGAAGGAGCCGCACAAAAGCTATGCTAAAGCTGCTTCTAGCTTTAGCATGACAATACCTCAGGTCCCACGTTTACTATCCTTTTACGTTGTGAGTGAGAAAAGGAATCAAATAGGCGTTGGAGAGCTGCACCGTCCGCTATACATTAGCGATGGCAGCAGCAACTAGTGTGTTACTCTGACAAGGTCTGCGGAACGGGAAATCCATCGTGGCCGGTGCGGTGGCACCGTAACGCTGGCTGCCAATGGAGGGATAATGGCGCAGAAAGCACTCACTTGGTGGCAATTGATGATATGTGTCAGAGCCCCTTTAGACCGACCGTCGTTTACTTGGCCTCGAACGTGGAGACGTGCATCAGTGCACGGCTTCCATTGGCCTCGGGCACGGAGAGCATCCATACCGTGTCAGTGACCAGATCACTTGGCATCCATGTGCAATATCTACCACACACCTTTCCGGAGCGCTGGTTGAACTATAAAATCAAGTTTTAGCTGAGAAATGACATCAGTGAGTATTGCTAGAGATTTTATCACTGTAGTAGCCATTTACACTACTACACTAGAGGCCTACAGCCTCCCGTCTGGATACCCCTATCTGGAGAATGTTAATTTCAGGAACAACTTCCAATAGTGCAATTACTCACAACATGCAAATTTGGCTCTGGAACACACATAGCTTTTTGGCTTCGCAGAAATGGATCGCCTGGGGATGATTCTTGCTGCTCTTTCCAGTATTATTCACCATTGCACTCGACAGTGATTGCACAGTATTCTCACGGCATAACGGTCATGATTGGGAACTAACACTCAACCATAACCTCATAGCTACAATGACACATGGGCGACAATAGTTACTGCTATTGCTGAAAAACATCTCTCCCACTACTACTGCAGAAGATGGTTGATACATCATTAATACCACTCTCAACCCATCAACGAAGCAATTTTACGATTTCATGTCCGCGTGAGGGACCCGTTGGTCTGCATCAACCTATGTTTGGAACTCCATTATACCTAAGAAAAATCGAATATTCCTATGGCTGATGTTTTGGGACAAACTGTACACAAATGCCAATAGAACCAAGAAGCATTTGACAAATAATCACTGTTGTGCCACATGGCCAGTAATTGAATCCCTTACTCATATCATACTACATTGCAGGTTAGCAGCCCATGTTTGGAACAAGATAGACATAAAGCAGCTGGCTCTACAGTCTAACGACATTTTTCATTTTGTGGAGGCAATGATCCCGCACTTCCCACAACCAAGCCAAGCAACGTGGCCTATTTTCTTTGCAGCTTGTGCACAAGAAGTGGTTGTGGTCTCTCGCTCTCATGTGTGATGCCCTTTTGCCTGCCTCTGAGTGACGTCGAAGTGGTTCCGGATGATCTTGCATGCAACTCTTGCTGTGGTTGGGCCGTTACAGCGGTTCTTGTGGATCTGGACATCGTGAGCTTGTGCTTCGAGCTCACGTACGGTGGACGTCAATGTTGATGCACTAAGAAGAGAGGATGATGCTTCCTTAGCACACTGAACACAGAAATGAAGTATGTGAGGTAGTAAAGAACGAAATGGCAAGATAACAACTCTAGTATAAGCGAAGTTAACTTGCTGATTACATGTTTGTTTATAGGTGACTCTTAGACTCCCTTTATAGTCATAAGGAGCCACAACTTTACAAGACCATCTTACCTCTGGCCGTTGCCTTCGATTCTACTAGAAGGCGATAACTCTCGAGGGCATTCCGGTAAAGCCAGCTAAGCACGCGTGATTCGCGACTTAACTGGCCGCTGGCTGGAAGGCAACGCGACGCGACGCTTCGCCCGGGCGCTTGGCTTCCGCTTGGCCGTCACCTCGCTCGATCGGCGGTCACCTTGCCGGTTGTGAGCTTCGCTCGGGGAGGCCCGTCCCATTATCGGGCGCTGTTCCGCTTCGACACCGGGAGCTTCCCCATGGGACGTCACCTAAGAGTTCACTTGCGGGTCTAGATTTAGTCACAGGAAATAGGTCCGGCGTGAAGGCCGGGCAGCTAAAATTCTCAACATTTTCTCATCCATCGAGTCCCCACGTGGAAGGTATTGATTCTTGAACCATGATGTAGAAGTTTTCTTATGCTCCTGTCCTATCCATGCACCGCTCTTGACCTGAATATTGTTCAGTTCAAGCTCCTCAATGTGTTTCTCAAAATACGGGGCCACAACACGTGATTGTAGCAGTACAATAAAATGGGCTTTATCCACTCGTTTATATTCATGATCGGTGAATGATTTTTGTCCTCTTATACCTTTTTCCACTTAACCTTCCCTCATGCCGAAACACGGGTACACCAATAGTTCTACCGTCTCTAATATAATTTGCACAACACTCAATAATTTTCTCGGTGGTGTAGCCCTCAATCATTGAACCCTACTGGATGACAACAAGTGCGTACATAGAGTTTCATAACATACATGAACCACTCGTATGGAAACATATGATGCATGTAGACAGGGCCCAAAGCAGATATCTGGTCAACAATATGAAGCATGAAGTGTTCCATACTATCAACATAGGATGGCGGGAAGCACATCTCAAGCATGCACATTGTTTCCTTTATGTGGGTTCATAGGATATCCAACTCGTGTTTATTGATGACCTTCTTTGAGTCTACGTTCTAGAAGTATGTAACATCCTGGCCCAGGGCTTAATAGGATTGATAGAATACTCATGTCAACAAGTTGCAACTTCTTTTCCGGAAGCTTATCTCTAAAGAACTCTAAGGTTAAGTGTGCTTGACTTGGAGCAATTAAGGGATGGGTGACCGACCGGGAAGTGATTCCCGGGTATGCATGAGTGAGGACAAAGTGCGCAGAAAAGACTAGTGTTGGTCCGTGGGGAAATCTTGAGGGCCTATTAAGCTGCCGGGGATAAGTGGGCCCGGCCCGGAGTGGCGGGACGTTACGGATGGTATCGGAGCCGACTCTCGCGGTTTCACGGACGCATGTGTTGCGGGTGTGCAGGCATGGTGTGCATGGCTGGTGTGAGCCGGAGTGGTCACACGAGCATGGCACATGCGCTGTAGTGGACACATGGACGTGGCCAAGAGAGGAAGTTCCTGGCTCTGGGGTTGACCGACGAGGAAGTCGGTCTTCTAACGGGGGTGAGTGTGTAACATCCCGGCCCAGGGCTTAATAGGATTGATAGAATACTCATGTCAACAAGTTGTAACTTCTTTTCCGGAAGCTTATCTCTAAAGAACTCTAAGGTTAAGCGTGTTTGGCTTGGAGCAATTTAGGGATGGGTGACCAACCGGAAGTGATTCCGGACGTGCATGAGTGAGGACAAAGTGCGCAGAAAAGACTAGTGTTGGTCCGTGGAGAAATCTTGAGGCCCTATTAAGCTGCCGGGGATAAGCGGGCGCGGCCCGGAGTGGCGGGACGTTACAAAGTAGCACACGAGCTATAGTTAACTTCAACCATTCAGGTTTCACAGCTACGGTGGCGATAGCCAGAAACACTAAAAGTAATGTGTGACAATCATGAGTGTTGTAACCACTTAATCTTTAAGTCTTTCATGTCCACGAGATTTTGGACATTCGATGAGAAACCGATCGGTGCTTTAATCCGTGAAGACACGTCAACAATGCTATTTTCTTCTCACACGCTAGTGTGTAGCTGGCTGGCGGGAGGTAATACTTTGCGTTCCCTCTTTCTTACGAATGAAGCTCTAGCCTAAGATTCATCTCTACAAGGTCTCTACGTGCGTTCGATCGATCCTTTGTCTTACTAGGTAGGTCAAGTACAAGGCCGGTAGTGCTTTCAAATAAACCTTTCCTAGTTTTCATCCGAGTCAAAGGCATGAGTCACTTCCAATTCTTCCTAGTAGTTAAGATATCTATAGAATATAGAAAGCTTCTTATACGGCGTTGAAGCTTTTGACTTTGCAACTCCCTTCACGGCCTTTCCAAATGTAGCTTTAATATTTTTTGTCTTATAAAAGACATCCCTAGAGGTCCAACGTCGAGGTTCTTCGCTCGTCACGGTTGTACAATCAAATTGTTTGGCCATCCGTCGATACGGATGTTTCCGATATAAGAATCGATGATTTCAAGTGTACACTATTTTCGTTAATGATGGAAGATACATGTGTGATGTATCATCAACACATAGAAAGCATGCCTCCTTTCCTTTCACCTGATCCGAAAGCACACTTAACGCTGGGGAATCAGTTACGGTCACGAAAATGATCACTTTTCAGCGTGAAGTACTCTTTGGTGCTCATCCCACATACGGACACCTTTCAACCATGGTTTCTGCATGTCTTCAAACAATGGTTCCAAGAAGACATCTAAGTCGTTGCCAGGTTTTTCGGCCCGGATATAAGAATGGACAACAATATGTACTTCCTCTTGTGGTACAACCACGGCAGGAGGTTGAACATTATTAGCAGCACAAGCCAAACGCTGCGAGCGTTCGTCGTTAGACCAAAAGGGTTCATCCCATCTATACTCAATGCACACCGTATATTTCTTGGCTCGTGACGAAGTCATCACGGTGGTTCTGGGTTCCCTCGGATGGATGACTCGGTTTATTAGGGTCCCTGTTACGTGTATGCTATGTCATCGGTTCAACATCTTTTGGGTTGGTAAATATCCGTCCGATTCGATCGACCACCAGTAGGTACCACATGACCAAGGCTGAAACCTTACTATCATCGTCGCTACCATTGACGATACTACTTTTCTTCCTTTTCCTGTCATTCTCCCCCCCCCCTTTTTATTAGTTGTGTCTACATCATAGTCCTCATTCGTCTTGTAATGACTTCGTTTGCACCTTGGGCATCTCACAAGGTCCTTGTACTTATCCCCTAATATAATATACAATGATTTGGACATGCGTGGATTTTTTGCACACATAGTGACACAGGGGATATTAGACTCTAAGCATAGTAGGTGGTTTTTGGTAACATGTTGGGCTTCAGCAGTGTATCCGAAAGAAGATCCAACAATTCAGTGAAACTAGCATCCGACCACCCGTGGATAGCGTTCAATTTCATGAGCTCGAGAAGCTATCAAGCCCTGTTGTTGTCCCTGCATTGAGTAAAACTTGCGGTTCAACATAACATAGCAATTCCTCAACATCAAAATCAGTACACTATTCTTCTTAGACATCAAAATCAAAGGACTCGTAAACTTAGACAAACTGTTCTTCTCCAACTTCAATGGACTAGACCTCAACATCGATCGACTCGTCTTCTCCATGCTTTGTCCATCTCGTGTGTTTATCCAGGAAACCCGTCCTCGCTAAGTGAGACTTGATTACAAGTGTATCTATCCACAATTTTTTATTCTTGCACTCCACGCATGGACAATATATTTCTTGTCTTTCTAGACGCTTAGCATGCTCGGCAGCCCCATTGAGAAATACATCGACTTGACCTCGAAAATATGCACTTAATATTTACTCTTTGTACGCAAAAACAATCATTATTAAATATTTACAAATTAATCTAATTACCATTATGAATATTATATATTTATAGGTTTGTATGCAACACATATACATGATGTATGAGCCTATTATATACAACTCAACCCAACAAAAAAACCTACAAACATAGAGAAATTTGACAAATCAAAATCAAAATCTAGGAAAAATGATAACCCAAAATTCTCCTTGATTACAGCATTAGCAATAAAAATACATGGGATGAGTTTCCTTACCATGGAGCACAAAATTCTGCAAAAAGAATGAACTCAAAACCTTACACCCTCGGTTTTTATAAATTTCATTAATTTTCAGGCCGCCACACTTCGAGTGAGTTGTTGTTCGGTCTAAACGTGGCTTTTATACTATGGAAAACAATAGCCACGGTCCACTTCTTCAACCGTGGCTACAGAAGCCACTATAGCCAGGGTTAAAGACGTGAATCGTGGCTATTGGTGTAGCCACCGGTGGAGGCCACAATAGCTATGGTTCACAAAGCCAATCGTGGCTATAGTGACTTCTATAGCCACGGCCCAAGGGCAGAGTGGCTTGCACCATACTGTAGCCACAGTTGATTTTGCTTGTCGTGGTTACACGTTTTTAGGTGGCGTGGCTATAGCGAGGTTTTGTTATAGTGTGTGACACTTTGAGCATAGAAGCAACAAACATAGCACTTTAGCTCGTAATGTGCAGTCAAGTGTTACGAGCCAATTGCATGAGAGGTAAACCGCTCTACAACTTTTGTTGTTGGAATATTCTGTTCCCACTACCTTTCTTTATTTAGAAACTATTTTTCACACAATTGTTCGAACAAATTAGTTAAAATTTCGTAATCACTTTTCAACGAATTGGATGAATATTTCATTAGTTTACATGGTACACTACTGTAGCCGTTGTACTTCCCCTGTTCAATCAACGTAAATATAAAATGAAAATCAGTTGTCATTTGTGATAGTTTAAATAATGTTACTTATACAGGGCACAAATGCGCGGCCAATAAATGCACTATACACCATGCTTTATTTGGTAGCTAGCATCAATATATGTGGTTGTCAGTATTAACAAGTTGTTGATGCAAGTAGTGAGCCTGCCCGTCCTATAAAATGGCAGGATCACCATGTTTATAACCTACTACACATCGTGTGATATATATCACATTGCTGGCTAGCTAGCTAGTCCATGAAGTAGGGTTTGTTGGACGAGCAAACGGACAAGACATTGTCTGATCGTTAAGCATATTGAGGCCTGAGAGGCACCAGGAATCCATGACATCCAATCACCTCGCCTGCTACGAATTTTTGTCAGGGGATGGCTAGGTAGCTTCTATATATACACCATCACACTCTGGACGGCAGCACTTCACAGTAGCGTGCGCTCTTTCACCATCCTGCATGAGGATAAGCTCAGTTCTCCATCCTCTGGTGCTGCAAGCGAACAGACTATGGTTTATTGTTACCTATCCGTACGTTCCGCCTATGTTGACCTCCGTTCCTGCCTGAGGCACGGCACTTCTAGACGATGCAGAGCCCGTTGGATGGCACAGGCTTCTGCGCAGGTTGGCAGGCACAGGCTTCTGCGCAGGTTGGCAGGTGTTTTGACCAGAGGAATGCCGTCGCCACCCCAAATGTAGATGCACGCATGGGTGCACGGCTGCTGCTATCCCAGTGAATATCCCCCTCAGTGACCACATCTCTTGGGCGCTGAGGTAGAGAATCTCAGTAACACGAACTTTAGTAGTCCCTCAGTGACCACATCCAAAACCGCCGGGATGGTCATTCGTGATGGTCACCGTCAGGAATACACCGTCAGGGACCAAGTGTCACGGAAAGTAGGGCAACCCTGACGGCAGACCGTCAGATACTTGGAGATTCAGGAGGGTATGTCTTTTAATAATTCTTTCCTTTCTTTTGATGATAAGCATGTTGCTAATAATATTCAAGATATTGGTATTTCTCTAGGAGTAAAAAATAACGAGGTGTTATCTTCTGTTGTGCTTATCAAAGAACTAGAAAAGGATAGACTTATTTTTCCTCCTGGTAAACCATGTCAGGATAGCCATGATAGCGATCAGGAAGAGGATTCTGATTTAGACTTGCTTGCTATTTCGAATATCTGTTGGGATTTAGTGGCCGAGGTTGTGCAAAGTGATAGTGATGATCGGCTAGAGCATGATGAAACTATCGATCACAACAAGAAAAAACCCAAAGTTCCTATAAATAAGGTTTATAATAGAAAGTTGTCCTTTAAAAAACAGATTGTTTTTCAATGAGAGGTATTTTCTGGAATAGCAGAGGGTTGAGAGACCTGGCTAAATTTAATTTTCTCCATGATACATCTATTCAAAAAGACTTGGATTTCATTGCTATTCTTGAAACCCAACGAAAGGATTTTACTGATCATGAGCTTAATACCTTTTGTGGGGGAGAGAATTTTTATGGCATTGGATTCAACCGAGAGGGCGTTCTGGTGGTATCCTTTTAGGAATTCATTTACTTTCGTTTGTAGTTGACAAGTTTGAAGGGGGGGACTACTTTTTAAAAGCACACCTCAAAAACAAAAGTGATGGCTTTCACTGGGTTCTAATGGCGGTTTATGGAGCAGCCCAGTTAGAACACAAAGATAGCTTTCTCACTGAATTTGTTAGAGCGTGCTCTGTTTCTTCAAAACCTTTTTTGGTCGGTGGCGATTTTAATATTCTTAGAAATCCTTCTGAAAAAAGTTATTATATAATAACTTTGATAATCGTTGGCCGTTGTTATTTAATGCTTGTATTGAAACGCTTAATCTTAGAGAATTAGAACTTTCGGGTCGCAAGTTTACTTGGGCTAATTCCGCTGCAATCCCTACGTTTGAAAAATTAGATAGGATTTTGGTCAGTACGGAGTGGGAACAAAAGTTTCCTTTATCAACGGTCATGGCACTTTCTAGAGATATTTCAGATCATACTCCACTTTTGCTTGACACCCATCAAGCCGCCCATAGAGGAAACACATCTCTTTTCAAATTTAAACTGAGCTGGTTCTTCAAGGACAGTTTTTACGATAAGGTAGCCAAAGTATGGAATGCTACTAAAAGAGGGAGAACACCATTACAGAGATGGCAGAATAAAATTAGAGCGGTTCGTAGATCTCTAAGAGGGTGGGCTAAGAATCTAGTAGGAGAAGATACGAAAAAGAAAACCTTTTTGGTTAATCAACTAGATTGGTTGGATTGAAAGGCGGAAACTTGTCTTCTCTCTACAGAAGAAATGGAATTCAAACATTGTCTTACATCTCAATTAGCTAAGTTGCGTAGAGATGAGGAAGTATATTGGCTTCAAGGATCTAAAGCAACAAGGTTAATGCAAGGAGATGATAATACTAAGTATTTCCATTTATTAGCCAATGGTAGATATAGAAAGACTCGCATCTTTCAGTTAGAACAGGATGAAGGGGTAATAGTGGGGGATAGCAATCTTAAATCTTATATTACAAATTATTACAAAAACTTGTTCGGTCAGTCGGTTTCAAATAATTTTTCTATGGACGAAACAAACACGAGAGGATATTTCTCAGGTTTCAGACATAGAGAATGAGTTATTAACTGACGCGTTCACTGAAAAAGAGATTAAAGAAGCAGTTTTCCAAATGGAACAAAATAAAGCACCAGGTCCGGATGGCTTTCCAGCTGAATTCTTTCAGTTTTTTTGGGATATTATTAAATTCGACCTAATTGAATTGTTTAATGAGTTCCATCTTGGAAATTTACCGCTACACAGTCTAAATTTTGGAATAATTACTTTACTTCCCAAAAAAGAAGAGGCAATAATGATTCAACAATATAGACCTGTTTGTTTATTAAATGTTAGTTTTAAAATTTTTACTAAAGTTCTTACTAATAGGATATCAGTGATAGCTCACAGAATAATTAGACCTTCCCAAACAGTGTTCCTTCCTGGTCGCTTTATCATAGAGGGAGTGGTTATTCAACATGAAACGATCCATGAGTTGCAGAGAAAGAAGATGAGTGGAGTCATTTTAAAACTTGATTTCGAGAAAGCCTATGATAAAGTGAAATGGTCTTTCCTCCAACAGGTGTTGAGAATGAAAGGCTTTTCATAAAAATGGTGTACTTGGATTAAGCAAGTTATGACTGAAGGTAGCGTTAGCGTGCATGAAAATAAAATGGTGTAGAGAGTGTATATAGAATTTATTTACAGTAGCGTGCATGAAAATAAAATGGAAGGAAGAAATTTTTACACGCATTGATTTCCCGCCTTAATTAATACAAAAAATTTATGGAGCAATAACTATATAATTAATGTTTGCATGATTGCTCCTGGTTGGGTCATATATACGACCAGGTCGCGTTTCTCCCATGTGTGTGGGTGACCAGGCTACTGTATAGGGGTTACATTTTTTGGGTGACATTTACTTCCACGTTTTGAAGCAAACAGGTTGAATGATTGGTTAACAGATCCAAAGCAGCACATAAGCTTACCCTTGTAATTTCAAGCAAATAACAATAATAGAAATATTAAGGCTCCAATATGTGCGCTAGTTCATCACAAAGCAGATACCGGTCCATAAAATTTAAGTTGATAACCAATAACGAACTTGAACATAATCAAACTAAGCGAAATATCGTGATAATATATAACAAAATTCAGGGCACGCTCAAAAGAACTGCCTGATTGACAGTTACCCTTTTTGTGTTAAGAAATATACAAACAACAATAAAATAGAAATAATTTGTATCTTTTTTAGTAAAGACCTAGTCTTCTCTCACTATCTGGGCCTTTTGAGACGCGAGCTAGCGATAGGGTTAAAACACCAATATCTAAGAGACCGGTACAAACTGTTTTCTAAGAAACCATCAACCCTATTCCACAGGAGCCAACTAGAAGGGACGGGTGAAATAAAACCCGTCCAAATGAGAAGAAACAGTGACGGGTAAGTAAAAACCTTCTGAAGCATTGTCATCGCCTCTTATGATTTTTTTAACCGTCCATGAAAGACTAGAATATAGTGACATGCAAACTTCTTTGAGACGGATTTTTGGACCTGTCCATGTCTGTCAATGCAATAGTGACGTGTCACACCCGGTTTTAAGAAGGAAAACCTGATGCATCTATATGCCTGCCCAGGAACAAGTTTTCATACACACAGGAGAATAAAAGTGATAAAAGAACATATCTTTAATAAAGCAATTACTTATATCAATATTGTCTCATAAGACTAAATAAGATACACGCTAGCGAAAGACTCCATAACACCAACGGCAATCGTTCGGGGATCCACACGCGTAGACCTTTCACATCAGTGGTGTAGTCCAAATCTTCTCCATCTTCAGAGCAGCAGTACACTGTAGCAAAAAGAGAAAATAGAAAGGCGTTGGTCGTATCTACACACCCACTTATATACCGCGAGAGGACGGTGTACATTGTAACTTTTTCTCTTAGAGTATTCCAAGATTTATATCGAATCCACGAGGATCAGCAAGAGGACCGTGTTTAAGGTTTACTATTTCATCTAAAGATTAATCATGGCACGAAGTACATTTTCCATATACGAGTTCATGTAAAGGCTGAAAGTTGGGTTTACGCCGATTGGCGCAGGAAGGTGACGACCGACATGAAGGCTTAATTGGCTTAAGACTACGAAGGCTTTTAGGAGCATACACATCGACTAAGGAGGAACACCTAGAGTTAGCCGATATGCATCTAGTGGTCAAAGAAATGATGTGCCGATCAACACGAGAGGTGCGCCGATCGGCATTGAAGCAGTATTCATTGCCATCTTAATCCTAGCTTACTTGGCACTTTAAACAATTAGTGAACATCGAAGATGAATAAGAACGTCCTGCCTTTTCGAGTGGCCTCCGATTTATTGTTGCCGGTGATAAACCCTTAATCGGTCGGGCGTCTTGTCCTACTCAACTATCTAAAGGTGTTGCGCAAGCTTAGCACTATCACTACTAAACCACACCGATAGCATCATCAAGTAATCATGATTCAATACAAGATCCACATAACTAGTCTAATTACCATGATTAAGATAGCATCTAAATACTTAGCAATTGACTAAGCAATGGAATAAGCATATGCAAGATCAATCAATCCGGACGAATACAAATTGCAGCCAGGGATAGAATTAAGATAGATAACATAAATATTGATAATTTGTATCGATATTCATCACTGTCGAGGACGCGCGGATCGGCACACCTTTGTTGGAACATTGACGACTCCTAGGGTACATGGCTCTACTTCTCCTCACTCCGGTGTAGTGCACCACGTAGGGTGACTACCCAACAATACTACATCTCTCGATTCGGCGGCCTCCCGGCGATGTGCAGCGCCTCCTGTGGCTTGTGGGAGTCTCTCCTTGCATCCTTCTTTTGTTTGGGACGTCATATGGGGGTTATATTGCCTCTGGTCACATACTCCCTTGCATGGGCATCAAGTTTAGCTTACGGAGATTGAATCCAAGTCGGTTTCGTACCTTTCATAAATAGCGCCGACTTATTTTAATCATAACTTCTTCTTCCAAAGTCCAATGAGGAAAACGTGGACTCTATCTCATAGCTCTTAAAAAGATCTACAACTTTGGTGTTATTTCGATCTTCAGATTTGGCCGTTTAGATACACAAAATAGCAACGACATTGTATTTGTCCAGATTCGGACTCCTCTGTGCAGCCTGCCTTACGGGGCCCATATCTCATATCTCCGGAGTCCAATTGGTGCAATAATATATGTTCTCGAAAGCTATTGGCGAGATCTACAACTTTGGTATTATGAGATTTATCCATTGACGTTGTTATAAATGAGTTTCGAAACGATGTGTTAATATAGTGCTGTTTGTGGACTCCACGAATTGGAATTGACTTCCGAAAAACCTTCTAGAAATCCTTAGGCATTGGGCCACAACCTTAGACTTGCACATTAGGCCTCATGGACATCTTGGAGTATCTTATAAGCTTTATGGGCTATTTGGAAGTCCTCCCGACATGGCGAGTCAGGCTTCATGTTTGTACTTCTCATATAAGTCATTTTGTCGTCTTTTTACCTATTTTTGCAATATAGCATTAAAACAATATGGCATGTGGAAATCGTCCATATTATAGGTAAAACACATGATTATCATGAGAACATGGTACAATGTTGCTGGTTTTGGGCATATAAAAAGGGTATGTAGGAACCACCAACAAAAGGGTGAGTACTTGTCGTACTCAGCAAGTGGGGGAATAAATGACATGCAAGCTAAATGAAAGGAAGGCTAACATATGGTTTGCAATAGAAAGCACCTACAACTAGTTCATTAACTTAAAGCAACTTATTTACTATATGAATGAACGGACAGGTTACCCCACCTGTCAAACGTTGCAAGTTACTCCACACATAACCACCCATCCTTGCCCCCTAGTTCGAGTTAGGATCCAGGCCGCTCATGACCGTGAGCATGGCTATTATAAAAAGTTTATACTCTGTAGAGGTTACACAACTTTACTCATAGGTCGTTGGTGATTCCATCACCCGTCGGTTACTAAAGAATCCATTCCGCCAACACACTTCGATAGGTGTGAGGCCCGAGAGATCACCATAAGATCCTTGAAAGGACTTCCCAGCTTGCAGAACACCCAGCCTAAGGTTTTGCTACTGCAGAACCCACCTCTGTCGTCGTGGCTTGAAGTACACCTTTCCTCACTCGAATCCAGAACTACCACGTTCCTCCATCCTTCCTCCACGCCCGCAGAACCGGGAAGTGATCTTGATACTTGACCAGGCCTATGCATATCAGCCGTGTGCTTTGTGCGGAAGTCATGGGTTGCCGCTCCATGAACCGGTCCTTATGATCCCAAACTGGTACCACCACAACCAGCAGTACTTACACCAGTACTCGTGCAAACCCTCACCAACATTGACATCCTCCTGCCAGGATCACCTAAGTTTCATGTTGCTAAAATACATTACAGGTTCATGATCCTTATGTTCAAGTGGGCAATTAATCAAGTTTAACATTCAGTTCAGTTGTAAACCCCATTATCGGGAGCTAAGCAAGACATACCCATAATATTACTATCCCAAACAAAGGCGACAAGGAAATAAGTAATTGCAAGGGTATGACACATGGGATTTAAATAAATTGGAATGCATGGAAATAAATTCAGATAGAGTAAGAAGTAGGTGCAATGTGCAACGGTTTCTTCCGAGAGGATCACTTCGACGTCGTTGCCTATGAGACGAAATGCAATGCATAAGCAACAAAGAATACAAGGACAAATATATATGATTTATGCATAGGTACTGACTATGCTCGTGTCATGCTCGTGGATGGATGAATCATTTCAAAGACACATGCGGTAGCAATTTATCGATACACCTTGTTTCTATTTCTAACTAGTACTTAGCAAACCATGAGCGATAATATAAAGTAGCAACAATAGCCATGGTAAGTACTCAAGCATGTTGTTCATAATCAACCTTCAATTTCAGGTCTAAATCATGGAGCATAACATGGGGAGACATTTCTAATCCTAGGGCATAAATGAAGCATTTTTATCATCACATGCGATATGACGTTTAAGCAATACGATTAAGAGGAAATTAATTAGACAAGAGACATAAGCATATGAACCATGAACATGCTACACTTCAGACCATGAGGGACCACAGGTGCTAGATGAACAGTATATATGATGAAAATTACATGGGACAAATAAAATATATGCATAAACATATAAAATCATGTGCTGAAATTTCCATTTAAATGATTTAATCAAATAACAGGAATATAATTACTTTTGGTGCCCAAAATAATTCATGGAATTTTATACAAGTGTACTAAGCAATGACTAGTGGATCTACCAAGCTTCATGCAAAAATAATTCATACATAATTAATATAAATTTACTTACTAAAAATACCAATAATGTAATGACTTTACAAATATACATTAAAATGAAACTGCTTGTGCAGGGTGTTCATGAATGCCAAGATGCACAAGGTGACCAAATTTCACATTTAAATGATTTATATTTAATTAGTTATAAATTTATTAAGCTTACAAGGTTTCCATCTTAAATGATTTTTAAAATTATCTAAATGATGAAAACTTAGGCGCTCATGTTACTTTTTGAATAGTTCATGTTTCGTAGATTCAAATGAAATTTAGTTTGGCCATTTTTTACTTTTAAATCGCGAGATCTAGAATTTTTAAGACTCACAAAAGTTTGGGTGTATTTATAGAAATGCCACTACCAGATTTAAACTAGGGCGGAGAGCGCGCTCCGGCGAGCTCGGCCTAGGGGCCGAACGGCCGCGAGATAGGGGCTGGGCTTGGGCCAGGTCGGTGCGCATGAGATGGGGAAACGTTTGGTGGGGTCTACGAGACCGGCGCCTTGACAGAGTGGGCCCGCGGCGAGCAGCGGCATGGCTTGTCCGCTACGGAGCACGAGGGGGTGAGGGGCTTGGTCGAGAGCATCACCCGAGCGAGGAGGTGCACAGCGTGGGGTCCCTCGGTGCCGAGGGAGGCCGGAACAAGGGGCTCGTCGATGAGGTGGTGCGGTCGGAGGCGACGACGGCCCTTCTTCCATCAATTCCCAACGACGTCCTACACGGCAGGGGGAGCGAAGTCGGGAGGGGCTGTAGGGGCACCTTGGGCACCTCTTGCTGAAGGAAGGGGGAGAAAAGGGCTTGCCTAAGTGGAGCTTGAGGTGGCGGCGCCCATGGCGGTCACGGCAGGGCGGCAGCGGTGATTTCGCCGCGTTTGCGAGCTGGAGGCGGAGAGGAGGCTAGGCAATGGTGCTGGGAGATGCAGAGCGAAATGGGGAAACTGTTTGGGGCGATGGGAGATGGCGCCTTGGCCTTGGTGCCATTTTCTAAGGGGAGAAAGGAGGGGCGGCACGGGGTGGTCGGCCGGAGGATCGCCCCCATTCAATTCCGGCCAACTCTTGTTGGCCGTGGGTACAGGGGCAGCCGGCAAGGGCCGGGGTTGCTTGGCGAAGGGATGGGCGGGCGTGCGCGTGCGTGGGGTGGCCGGAGGTGGCGCCGAATCGGTGGTCAAGCCGCCGGTGGCCAGAGGTGGCGCCGAACCGGTGGTCAAGCCGCCATTGCCCACCGGGCAATGCTCCAATTTTCGATCTGGTTTTTGAAATTTGACCAGTTCTGAAATTTTATTCGAACTCGATCTACAGGGCTCAGGATTTTATGTCAATTTGCAAAGGTGATCAGCATGAAAGGTTCTACAACTTTCTTTTTGGGGCAAAGTTCAAATTCTGTTAGTAGACTTTTATGAAAATTCATGACCAAGTGCTGTTTGGAATTTTTAAGGCTTTCAAATCTTTGCTAAAAATTTGGAAAAAAATGCCCTAAATTCATGATTCTGTGTGGACAACAACCTTATGCAAAAATATGGGTATGCTACTTTTGTGAAAGTTGGAGATTTGGAGGGTTAGGGTTTTGCCCCCTTTAAAAGGTAATTTTCTATTTTTCTGATTTTTGCTAATTGAGTAATTAGTTTGGCTGGTTTACTTAAGGCCTAATTGGTGATTAGCATACTTGACACTGCAATTAACCTTAGTTGTGACATGGGATGTCACAATGACATCCAATCGCTAGGTAATATAACTATATATTTATTGTCATGTTTCACAATATAAGTGAATGAGCCAAACTGAATGGCTTGATTTTTAACAACACCACCTTCCGATATATTTGTGGAATGACAATTCTGTTCAGAATTGGTAGCTGTAACAATTCGATGAGCCATGTCCTCATCATCCTCCCCTTCTTCATGAAAAGTCGTCCTCAGCTTTGACAAATGTTTAGTTGCTTCTTTCTTGTGCACATCGGTGCATATAATTGTATTAGCATCGGTGATGATGTTTGTTTCCTCCTTCTCTTCGGCAACATATGCAACAAACTTATTAGCACTCAATTTAAAAGAATTAATAATAGTTTCGAAAGCATTGGATGCAGCAATTGTAGCATTATTGCAAACACAAATTGCAATTGTTGGATCAGACATGACCATATCAATTGAATTATTTGTGGTGCCGTTGCTCGTAACGATTTAGTGGATATGACTTAGGCAAACGTCAACAGGCATTTCGGCTCTGTGCCAAGAATGTTTGAGTGACGTACTTAACAAGTGTCAACACTCCTAAATAAGAGAAGTTGTGAATCTAGCTACTCACTTCATGCACGGATTCATGCCCCGCATCGACAAGGCAACTCCGCCCAAAAGAACACATCTCACAACCGAACATGGAGGAGTACACAACACAGATAGGGCTGTCACTACCTACCGTCCGCCTCTGCCGACCATGGGTTGCAAGATGATAAAAGACGATAAAATACAAAGAGTAACCGCCATGGAACCACCATGCACCGACGTAGGGGAACCCGAAGGAGGTGCCACGTGGAAGGCCAGGCCGAACCGACCTAGTCCCATGTTGGCCGACCGGAGGAGGCTAGGTCTACCGAGTAGGACTTGGGGTAGTTGGCCTTGACCCTTCTATCGGAGCCTCACAGGTTGGCCTGTGCCTCTTTTATGTTGATGTCCGTTCCATGTTTCATGAAGTTTCCATATTTCCACGTGTTTCATCCCTTTGTTGGCTCCTGATTGGCCGAAGAGTCATTTCTTGGACTACCGACATGGAATTTCCTATGATTTTGAGGATAATTCACTGCACTCAAATATTCACCAACACTTGTGAAATTCATTAGTAATAAACTCCTATCACTAGGTTGGTTCATCATTTTAGCACTTTTATGCAGGGCAGGTTGATAGTTACATTTTGTACTTAACGGACGTGGGGGTGGGGGGTCTTGCTAGTGGCGGGTGGTGCTGGAGTAGGAGAGAGAGAGAGAGAGATAGAGAGAGAGACAGAGCAGGTAGGGCCTTGGGTGCAGAGCAGGGCAGCGAGGAGAGGGTGAGGTGGCTGGGGCATCGGTTTGGTGGCCTACAGGTTTGTGCTGGGTGTGGTACAACGCAAGGAGGGCATGGATTGAAATCCCGGTCGGAATCCGGCCGGATTCCACGGATTCCGGAAATCCCGGTCCGGACCGGGACGACCAGGATTCCGGGTGAAACCGGACTCGGATACTGTAGCAATCCGTGATTCCGTCCGGAATGGTCGAGATTCCGGTCCGATTTCGCCGGGATTTTTTCCCGCTACAGTCCGGGATTTCAATCCATGGAGAGAGCTGGCGGCTCCATGATGGCATTGGCCGGCTGAGAGAGGAAGAGAGTGAGAGAGTAAGGTAAGTGGTGGGTCCCACAACATATTCCAAGATTTTTGCATTTTCCTCCAAAAGTATGAGCTCAAATAAAATACTCCTGGGTCCAGAAAATTCAGGAGGAAAATACCACGTGATAGAATGCAACATGGAAAGATTTGCAGAGTTCATAGCCAAACACCTCCTGGTTGAATTGTGAAAAATCACCAATCACCAAAGAAGGGTAAAAATTAAAGCATTGTGAATTATTTGAAGACTTTCCCTGATCGGAAAAATCACGAGAACTTGGCTAGATTTTTCTTATGTGATTCCCTATCACATATATTTTTGGTTGCACCCTATTGTATTGCAAAAGTCTATACAAAATGGTATTTCTCTAGTTTAAATTAAAATCCAAATTAATTTGGATGGCAGCAAAAAAAAAATTAAATTTCTGACTCCCTTAGACCCGAGTGAGGTGCATATATATGTCGTGAAGGGAACGTGGTGACACCAAGCATGTCACAGAATGTTTTACGTCCTGTAATAATATATATTTTTGAAATTTTTATTTCAAAGTTTGGATTAAACTTTTAACACAGGCCGTGCGATAAATTTTGGAAACAAATTTCGAAGACCGGCCGTTATAGAAAAGCTACCGAATTAGTGCGAATTTAAGAATTTGGAGGTTTTTATCCGCTCGGCCCAAACCCAAGGGCCACGGCCCATGGGTATTTTACTTCGATTAAAACCCTAAAGAAATCTGTGGCGTCCATTTATTTCATCGAACGGACATGATTTTGAACATCAAGACCTGTCCTCTGCAGCGAGAAGGCCAGCCCTCCCCGCCGCCGCAGCCCGCAGCTGGCTCACCTGTCCCCCTCGCCGTCGCCGCAGCTGCCCACCCCTCTCCCTCGCTATCTCCAAACAGCTATCCATATACCGCAGCGATGGCGCAGCAGATCTTCCAGTCTCCTGCGGATTTGCTTGATTGGGTGAGAGACCGGCCGGGCGTTCACTCCGTGGAGGTACAGCAGTTCCGCGTCGTCGATGCTGGCAAGGCTGAGATGCTGCTGCGGAGCGTTGAAGCGAGATACGGGTGGCAGATCGCCGGAGCGGGTCGAGTTGCTGGGGTATCTGTGTTGTCCAGCGTTCTATACCTTGTTCAGAAGCTGACGATCCCGCGGCTTCTGCTCGACATCACCGACCCACTGGCACTAAATGATCTCCGACTCCGAGCTCAAGAAGTAAGTATCTACGCTCTGGGGATCGGTACAACACTCCGTAACCGACTCGATGATCTACGTGGTCGGCTGGACGAGATAGCGGAAGATGCAGCGGCTATCGCAGCGCAGGCTCCGGCCATCGCTGCTTCCGTGGACGCCGCCCGAGCTCAGAGGACCGTGGCCCAAGATCAGATGCGAGCTGCCCTCAACCGGACGCACACCCCTGTGAACAACGAGGCCATCGCTGCCGCCAATGCCTCCATGTTGGCAGCCAACGCAGCCCAGGCTACCGCCAATGCTGAGGCCATCGCCCTCTTGAATGCCCGTGTGGCGATTCGGAGAGTGCTACGTCAGACAGCTGACGAGATCGGCGAGATCAGGTTCTCTTGGGTGGATCTCCATTCACCTCCTCCCCCGGAAGGTCCCATGTTTGTATGATTTTGTGCTTAATCGATGGTCTGCTGTGTGAACAGATTCAGTGACATTGACAGGTTGCTGCTAGAATATCTTATTATATCTGTTTATTGTCTAGAAAAATTCGTGAGACATTGCAAGGATCAGCTTGATGGGAACTGATCATTTCTGATAGTATGTTGTTCCGACATTATTAGTTTCCTGTGGTCAGGTCCATCTGTGTTAATGTTTTGTGGAGAAAAAATTACGCCGCGATCAATGAAATGTAGTTTTGTTGCTGCAAACGACTGTACTTTTCTACCTTGATTGGCACACTTTTCATTTCAAGGTTTGCTCATTCTCAATTAACTCTAGGGTGGGTGGTTCTCTTCAGTGCCTGTATTTTGCTCGAGCTGTTCCGTCTTGTTGGGTTGGCGTTTGTGCGTCTTTTATATTGATGAGACCTATATTGTTGGGTTGGTGTTCGTCTCTTGAACCATCTTTTATAGTGTTAAAGACCTGTATTGATTGTTCACCACTAGATTGATCCAATTTGGAGATTTAGCAATTTTGTTTAACTCTGCTTAGCAACTAGTGATTGTGACTCTCATGAACTGACCTGCGACCCCAGAAAGTTGCACTTTCTTGTTACAACTTCTATGTTGGTTACTGTATATGAAGTTATTCCTTCGTCATTAGAAAGCATCAGCCAGACTGGGTTGAGGTAGAGGGAATTATTTATCAGGTTTCAGAATAGAGGTCAGACTGCTGGAGCAAATGACATTATTCATGAAGAAAGTAAGGATCTCACATTGCTAGGTAATTCTTGCCATTTCCTTTCTTTACATTCTAGTTATCAGCTCCTTTGCTTTGTACCAGGGGTTGGTTATAGGCCTCTTGCAGTTTAGTATGTGATTATGTATGACAACATCTACTGCCAAATACATGCTTTACTTTATTTTTGTCTGTCAAATTGCTGTTTCATATGTTGTACAGCAAAACAACAATCCGTGTAATTTAACGTTTACTGTCAAAACAATCACCTGCTAAGAAAACTGACTGCACTCACAATTACAGTTTCATGTTGTTGACTATGCCCTTGTGAAAACCTAGGACATCCAAGCTCAAGTGTATATCGTACAGGTAAAATGAAATAGTTGATATGATCGTTTAAAAGAAATTCACTTTAGACCTAGAACTTATTCTTGTGTGGCACTTTGTATCTTTTGTCGAAGCTACACATTTGGGCATCCAGTAACATCATCTATGTTTGGAAGAGTCTTTTTTTTTGGCATGATATTCTGTATATTTTTTAACCTTGCTTCGGAAGTTGCATGACAAGCCTGTTTGTAGCAATGATTGAAAATTGATGATTACATACCATCATGATACTAGAGATGTCCGTCAATGTTGTACATTGATTCCTCGATTCTCATTTGCTCTTTTTTCTTTCAGCTGCAATGATTAGTGATAATTACAAATTTGCATATGTTATTTTTACAAATTTGTTCTCTATTTTGTGCTTCTTACAATACCATTATATTTATGGTGAGGTCGTCACCCCCTCTCCTCATTCTTTCCCCACTAATCTCCACTACACGACAAAATACTTATGCCTACATTCATGTAAAATACGGCCCTGACACATGGGCTGACCCATTTGCCAGCCTGACCGCCGGCTAGTGGGACCAAGCAAGGTGACGCAGCATGCGGCTAGGAATTCCCTAGTCATCGACACCGCCTGCTCCCTCTGCTCCTCATCCCCTCATCCCCATCGCCACCGTCCTCCACAATCGCACCCGCCTCCACTTGCACCACCGGGCCACGTGTGAGGTGATGCGGCTTAGGTTTCCCGGCCATTGCCAATGCCGCAATGGTGCCTCCCCTTTGCCTCTGTCGTGCCCTCCTCACCCTCCTCCCCGAGCACGAGCAGCAAACGGTCATTGCCACGTCAACCACCGTCACATGCGTTGCGTCCTCCTCTAAGAGCAGGCTCCACGGCCTCTTCCTCCACGAGCACAAGTAGTTGCCTCACCTTCTTCTCCCTTTGCGCCTCTCTAGCGACAAGCTCGTCCACCATGGCATTGGAATCTGTACCATGAATGATGACGAGCTTCTATCCACCTTGGGGACTGGATCCGTGGTGGCCAGATCTAAGAACAGATCCATGAAGGGCGTGGATGTCAACATGTTGCTTCAGGTCAATTCCCAACATATGGTGACTAGATGAAGTGAGGTGCTTCCTCAACATGTTGCTTCAGGTCAGTTCCCAACATGTGGTGACCTGCTCATCTAACACATGCATCCATGGTTTGATTATGTTACTCTTGCTCGCATTGAAGGATTGATCTATCAACAGTGTTTGGTGCAGGCAAGGGGGAAATCGGATCATGGTGGGATGGTTAAGCTGATGCAGTTTGGGAGGAAGGCTTGGTTCATTGTGCAGGTCATGTCTGGCTGTGAGGAGAGGCGGATCTGATCATACAGGTTGCAGCTACAGAAACGCCTAGAGATTGCAAGTATTTTGCTGTGATGCAGTTTTTTTTCTTCCTTTTTTGATGCTTTCGTTGCAGGACACGCGGTCCTATCAATTTGCTGGAACCAATAATTACCGGGAAAGTAAACCGTTTTTCTTTTTACATGTCCAAAACTTTTGGTTGCCTTCTGTCGAATGATATGTTGGAGATGGAATAGGGTTAATGTCCAAGTATGTATGTTGTCTACTTCACCTACATTAGATGTTCCATGTAGGACCGGGCACTTACTGTTCATATGAAGTTGAGATTCTTATTTATCAGCTGAATTGTGTTATTATACATGAAAACTCGTTAACTAGATGTAAAATGTCACATTGCTCATTTTGTTAATTCACAATGCACAACCGTCTGCATTTTCATAATCTGGATGAATCCAGCCCTTCGACTCCCACTGAATTTGTTGTTTCAGGATGCACTTCTATCGCAATATCTAATGATTGTCTCTTTAGTCATTGGCAGTATCTTTGAGATTTCATAGATCTGAAGTCGAAGCATATCTGTGTTATAAAGTATTCTTGCGACTGATCATTCTTTTCTTTCGCACATTGCTTGCTCACTGTATACGGAATGTACTTGCAAATGCCTTGATTTTTTAATAAATTCTTTAGCATATTATTTTTTTATGGTTGCGTCTTCAATATGGAAAGTGTCTTAATTTTTTTCCTCGTTTAACTGCCATGATTATCATTAACGGGACATTTGCTTTTTTACCATTATGAATTATGTAAAAAGTTGGTATAGTTTAGAATAGTTAACTTGCAATGGGTTTGTGTAAGGGATATCCTACTATCGCAAAATCATAAACTGTTTGATTGCGAAGACTCCAGCCCTTTGCCTATATATGTTGGAGATGGGGAAAACTTTTTTTAGATAAATCGAGCTCTTTATTTATCAAGTCATGGAATAAGAGCTACAAACACCCTCAGGCGGAGATACCAGCCAGACGGGCACACATTGCTCCTAGCTACAGGGGCGAAGCCAGGACTCGAGATCGTCGGGGTCGGCTGTGCCCCTGCTCTTCACTAATCTTGCCGGAATAGCTGAAAATCCTCTTGCCGGAATAGCTGAAAATCCTTACTCCTTTCAGTAATTTAGCCGGAACTCGTCGAGGTCGACTGACCCTGATGGATACATGCTAGCTCTGCCCCTGCCTAGCTAGACAATGAGCATCAACATTCGACCTTCTATTTTCATGAATAAACTCTACCAGTTGGAAAGCATTAGCTCTTGCTTTAATCTCCCGCACTATATGGCCATAGGGTCCCATGCCCGACTCCTTTAAACTCTTGACCACCATCGCATTATCAGACACCAGTCGGAATTTGCGCAAGCTGAGCACCGCCAAAGGAGTCCTTCGGCATGCAATTGCCTCAACAACTTCCGGATCATAAAGTCCATCCAAGATCAGGACAGAAGCGCCCAAGAATTGGACAGACCAGTCCCTCGCCACTACTCCCGCTGATGACTTTCCTCTGTTCTTGGATAACGCCGCATCCACGTTAATCTTCACCAAGCCCTCTGGTGGCGGTAGCCATCTCGGCACCTCTCTTCCCCCCCCCAGATGGAACGTCAGATATGAAGCGTGACACAAACATGTGTGGTAGACAAAGGGCTTTCAAAAATATTCTCATGTATTACCTTCCTTCTCGCATACCAGATTGACCATAGAGTTACAACTACTCTGGTCAGATCTTCATGGTTGAGGCTATCTATGATCGACATTAACCAGCCTCATGAGGTTCACAAAGGTGCTCAACCAACTCCTCTTTCTCAAGTGCCCAGACACACTTGGCCAAGTGACACTCCAACAGGGAGTGTTTCCAAGAATCGGACGCACCACATATAGCACACTGGTAGTCGTCGGACATCGCCAGTGGGTAAAGAGTGTTGGGCCAATCTCCATAGGAACATGCTTATCTTTGATGGTACTTTAACTTGCCACAAGGATGTCCACTCCTTTTGTTCTACCCTTACGTTAGATCTTCCAGCATTGTTCCTTTGTGTTTTCTTATCAATCAAAATTCTATATGCTGACCGGACAGTAAATATTCCACTTCTTTAGTAATGTCATGCCCAAAAATCGTCATGTTGTTGTGTACATATATAGAGGGATGCTTGATATCACCTCTCTATCCCAAGGTGTGAAAAACTGCTCTAAAATCTCCGAATTCCAAGACGCCTCACCCTGGTTGATGAGCTCGCACACGCGCCGTGGGGCGTTCAGCACCTGTGCTGATGGGCCGCCGTATCTTTAATTCCACATGCGTCTGGCCATCGCGCTGCAGGCTGCAGCACTGCCTACAAGCGTTCAAGCGCTGCCCTCAGACGTCGTATTTCCTCCGCTGCCCAGGCACACGCCACGCGTGCCAAGGGACGTGCGCTGCCGCACTGCCTCGGGCCGCATTGCCTGGAGCGCACTGCGTGCAGCCCCAGCTCGGGCCCCGCGCCCACCCTGCTGCCGTGCACCGCGTGCCCCGCGCACCCGGCCGTACGCGCTAGCACCGCGCCACCAGGAGCCGCTACGGCGCTCGTACGTGACGCAAGAAGCATCTGCCGCCCCGAGCTCTGCCCAGGAAGCCACCGCCGCGTCCACTGGGAGCAGAAGCAGCCGAGCTCCACGCAGGAGCTGGTGAAAGCCAAGCGCCGGCCGAGGCTCTCAGATCTATTTTTTTTTTAAGAAGCAAAGAACAGAGAAAGAAACAATCAGTGGCGGCCGGTGGTAGACAAGAGAAAGAGTGAGGAAGTGGCCGCTGCTGTTCTGGAGAAAGGAGAGAAGTGGAGTGAGTGGGGAAAATTAGGGTTTCCACTCTATTTATACCCTTGCTCGAATATTTTACAAAGAAACCCCTGGAGATGTCGGTTTCGCGAATTATATCGTGTTTTCACGTAGAAGACCCTGATATTTTCACGAATTAACCCGCACTCCATTATTTTATAGAAACATCCTTGGTGATTACAACAATTACCACATGTTCATTGAAAATTGTACAAACACAAAGTTTTACAATTAAGCCCCTAGAATTTTTGACATTACGCAGAAACACGCAGTTTTTGCGTTTTTGCAGAAAAATCCACGATAATTATGAAAGTTACCGGGGTTTAGATAAATTTGGAGTAAAATTTTGAAAATTCGCAGGAGTTTTATTTTGCATACAACACCCTAGATTTTTCAAAATATTGTCACAATTGAAGACAATTTTTATATTATAACATTTTATAGAATATTGGTTGTTTTCATGCGTAAGCACCGGTAAAATGGTATATTGGTTGATTTTATATAGAATCACCAATAAAATAACTTAAAACACTCAATTCTTGTTATATTACTTTACTTACTCCCTGATTACTTGGATTCATGAAGTAATCCTTGGCACAATGAATGTCATCTCATTCACAAAGAATGAGAACATGTTCACGCAGAACATAATATCGAAGTAACAATTAGGGGAAGAGTATAAGAATTATTTCATGAACGACATGCATTGACGTGGATCCAACTAGACCACAAAGAAGCATGCATCGCATGAGGTGAATTATGTTGAAGGCACGAAGCTAAAAAGAATGAAGATTATTATGAAGCCTACTTCTTATACACTAGACTAAGAGTCTTGAAGGAAGATGTGTAACTTCATATAGTGAAGTGGATATGGATGAGGAGCTCTGTCATTATTCTAAGAATATATAACTAATGTCATTGCATCGACACTAGGATTGTTGGCACATGAAGGGCCACAATCGCATGTACTACAAGCATATCAAATGTGGTATGATTGATTTCATATTCGTGGTCTCGATATGATGCAGAGAACCACAGAGACTTCGGAAGGTCACAATTTGAAGATCAAAGACTTCATAAATCAAGAATATTTTTATATCACATGTGCAAAAGGAAGATTAAGATTCACGTCGAATCAATGGCTTTTATGGAAAGTTTTAGTACTTCATGGTGTTAATAGACGCTTCCTCGTAGTGGAGTTATATATGTCTACTATCTACTAGAAACCATACTTGTGAGCTCGCAGAATCATAAGCAAGCAATGTTGCACGGAGTAACATTACTTGAGGATATACTACACATGAACAACCACCATTGGTAAATGGTGCACATATTTGGATGTCTCCACCTCAGCAAAATGCAATGAGTGAACAACGAAAACTCGAAGTTTACATCGGTTATGAAAGCTCATCCATAATCAAGTATATAGTGTCACTATATGAAGACCTGTATATGGCTTGATTCAATGATTAGATCTTTATGAAGATCATTTTCCAAGCATGAGGGGGAGACCGACATCTCCCTCGGAATGAGTATGAAGAAATAGAAGCTAAATGAATCCAAGGAATTGTCGAAGCATTTCACCGACAAGGGACATTGAGAAGTCTCATACCGGCTGAACATGCTCCCGTAAGAATAGAAAGAAACTAGACGTTATTATTGTTCTATTGAAATTAGAGCATGTCTAGTTCACTGCATATGAAGAATAAGTACGTGAAATTCTCGAAGAATTTTCACCATGAAATGATAGCATATATGTATGAGCACCCACAAGAAGTTGGGAGATGGAAACTAGAAGTTACGTCATTGAAGCTCATGAATTTGAAAATATGCTACTGAAATGATCTCATGACGGCATTAGGGGAGAGGAAACCCATGGAATGAATGCCTTACATATGATCATGAATATTCCAGGAAGGAATACACGCACACACTAAACTCAAGCACGAAGCTTGAATAAATACCAGATGAATTTGTATTGAAGCAAAGAGGAGTACAACTTGAAGTTGTAACTAGAAGCTATATTTTACAGGACGTAAAATGAGCATTGAATTGATATATTGCAGGGACGCCTACATATATATCATCAAGGTAGATTGACATAGAAGTCATTTATCCAATTCCTATGAATTATTAATGATCTTAGAGTTAGCCACTCTAAGAAGCTACAATGATGCATATAGAATATGGAACTACTGAATTAATGAAAGTAAAGAAGCTCCTCGTTTTTTATCTCATGGACAGAAAATATCACGAAGATGAACCAATCACTATAAGCGCGCATATATAGTGAGGGAATACAGAACAACCATGTAAGGGTTTTGAATCATCTTGAAAGATAAATGTGGGAGAGAATTGAAGTATTGTTAACAACATTTCCTCTGAAATATTGCTATTGTTTCTCATTTGAGAACCTGGATCCAGAAACAAAGTCCATGGCATAAATGCTTGCAGCATTTACATCGGCTCAATGAATGAAGCAATTGAGGATGAATCATAAACAATGGTGAAAGTTTATGGTCCATAAGTCACGAAGGCTTATACTCCTACATATGAAATATTTTATCTGTTTCTGGCAAGATATATTGAATAAATGCATTAAATCAAATGGATTATGTGAATCCATATGATGAAGTCCTTGAAGGATATGAATTCTTTGTCTCATAAAGAGCATTGTAACGAGAAGTCTCATGAAGAGCATCTCACTGAAATGATATATCCACGAAGGAGAATCACTTATCGAATAGACCCATACATCCACGAAGGAATAAGTCAATGAATGACTTTACCAGTCAAATTATGAATAAACACCACTAATCAGTGAAGATATTGGGGTAATTCCCAACCAGGAATGAAGACTGGTGTGTGATCTCGAAGATCTCAATAGAATGTTGCATTATTGTAGGAAATTCTATAAAAGAATTATCCTACGAAAGGATATATGTTGAAGCACATTGCTCTATTACTCTCAAGACTTTGAACATGAAGTTCAAGGAATATCCATGTGAGGGGGAGCATATTGAATAATATTGATCATGAAGATCATATTTGCTATTCACAAAGAATAGATTATCATGAAGATAATAATCAAGAAGAATATGTATTGTACTCTTTTTCTTAGTGAGTTTTACTCGAAGGTTTCTCACGTAAGGTTTTTGACGAGGCACTACATATACATCTAATTGCAAGTGTTTGATGGATTTTTATGCGCAAAATTTGTATGAGTAAATAAATAGCTGAAGTCTCTATGAAAAAACAGAAGAAGACTTGTAAGTTTTGTAGAGCATGCGTGAAGTTTGCTCAAGCGTTGATATATTCCTGAGGGTTTTCTAAACATTTAAAACATATGCAAAGTTGATACCTATATTTTTACGAGACTAACGATTTTTTTTTAATATGTAATGTGAGGTCTCTTTAAGCATAATCATGTCAAGTGTCCTTGGTGGGGTACATTTGCCATTGAGTTGTTAACTCCTGCAAGGAATACACACTACAGCTATGTGCGTATACCGGCCAATTAATAGTTGTTGCATGGTTGTACCTTGGGCAAAGATGAAGCCGTGCATGTTCTTGGATAAAGATGTCTTTGTGCGGGAGATGCACCCCTTGATGTGATAAAAAAAGGGGAAATATACCTATATCTTCTCTACTACTTAACTTAAACACAATATGTGATTATATGAAACTCCGGCAGATGCAAGGAGGCAAGAATTTGCTGAAGAGAGAATCACGAATTTGGTCGGAACATACACACGCTTATATGTATGCCGCCTCAGAATAAATGGGGTACGTATACTACGGCTGTTGTGATTGCTGGCCCACGTGACATTGACTTACTAATGTACGTGAGAAGTACCAGGCAGTTCACGGTGCGTTTGCTTAATTTGTATTCCGGCTGATTTCTGTTGAAGAAAAAACATGTAAGCTGGAGATAAAGAAGAAAGGAAGAGATAAACATGCTCACGTTGGGGAGAGATACGTGGAGGATCGTACCTGAACTCGACGGCGGCGGAGCGCACGCAAAGACGCGTTCGTTCGTTCCCTGATCTATCGGCTGCCTATATAAACAAGTAAAAGCCCCATGTGCGAGGGGCTCCGAAGAGGCAGAGCTCACGCAAACAACGCCGCCGCCGCACGCTGCAAAGACACCATGCAACACCGCCAGGCCGCGCGCACGCATTGTCGCCGTACGCACCATCGACGTTCGAGGCCCTGCTGCTAAGCGAAGACTAAGTGAAGATTAATTGAAGACTTAATCTACGTTCTTCATCAGGCAACGATGGCCTGGTTCGAGTCCGGCATCGTCTTCCCCGCGCATATGACTCAAGGTGAGCAGATGGTGTTGGTGTAAAAATCTCAAGTTTCGGCTTCATCGCATCAAGATTAGAGGTGCTTATGGTGGGAGTTTAAAGTGCCGTAGGGCCTCCCATGATATGCCTCGTTGCACCAAGATCAAAGATGTGATCTATTGTAGGAGTTTAAAGTGCCGTATGGCCTTGACACTTCTCATCTTCAAGTCCTATGATGTCCATTGCGGGAGTTTAAAGTGCCGTACGGCGTTCCATAAGCGATGATACATCTATCTCAACAATACTTTTGAGAGACGACTGATCAAGACGGGAGATTGAAGTGCCGAATGGCCTCCCATGATTACTTCCATATTTACGACGCCGAAAGGCTCGACAATTTATAAAGACGGGAGATTGAAGTGCCGAATGGTCTCCCATGAGTACTTTCATATTTAGTGATACCGAAAGGCTCAACCATTTATAAAGACGGGAGTTTGAAGTGCTATATGGCCTTCCATAAACAATCTCATATTGCTAATGAGATTAGTGACGCCGAAAGGCTCAACGAAATTCTACTTACTTTATACGTGAGAGCAAAGTTTACATGTTTACATACTCATCGCCCAAGCAAAATATTGTGATGCTGTATATACAGTGAAGCATCTGTATGAATATAGTATTTGGTTATGTATTGACAAGATAAAAGTCATACTCCACCGACATGTCCAACTTATACGGATCGAACACATTGTTGCCGGGTACCGACGAGGCAAAGGTGACCCTTCCGTTCGAGTTAATGAATATTGGGTATACATGACTGGGCACCGATGAGGCGAAAGTCATCCTCTTCATTAACATCTACACCATTTATATTAGACGTGACGATGGTGCAGTTTGTGATTGAGTTTTTGCCATACAAAAGCCATTCTCATGATGTGCGTCTCCACATGTAGCTTGTATATGAACGAGCTACACTTTATACGAAGATACGGCCACTACACGCAGCTTAATCGGAGGTGTTCTATAGACTCGCTCTATAGATGTAATTAACCGGTCGTGCCCTATATGGCCCCGGGAATCGGCGAACTACGCAATCTCTCCGGTTAGATATCTCCTTAAGCAATGACGCAGAAGACGAAGGAAGACAAAGCCATGAGAACTGTGTATTTTGTAACATGATGATTAACAAAATATATGGTTCGTCGCTACACATTTTTGTGTGTGCACTCTTTAGCATTTTGTCTTCATTTTGTTTTCACGAACAACAAGATATAGCTTGACACCGACCATGTGGCATTGGCAAATACTTCGATACATGAGAAGAACCGAAGATCTCAGACTACTACAGAATTAACGTGAACTACAATTTCCTATAAGTCAAAGAAGTCAACAAAGCATTTGGTTATTGCTACATCGACAAATTACTCGGAGATCATCGCATTTGAAGCTATCAAGGAATGCACATGGTTCAGAAGAAAGTCAAGCTATACATTGGATACTTATGAAGTTGCATATACTCTATCCCCTAAAATTATCTATGAAGATAATAAAGCTTGTATTGCACAAACAGAATTGGGATACATAAAGTCGAATAGGACAAATGTTATCGAAATTCTTCCATATGCATGATTGCAAAAGAAGGAAGAGATTCCGATGACACATGTCCGATTTTGTGACTATCTCGCAGATATGTTCACAAAGGCATTACCAGCTTCCACTTTTGAAAAGTGTTGGCTTGGTATTTACAGATTTAAAGAAGTGCTTGGAACAGGGGGAGAACGTCTCTAAGTACATCACATTTCCGAATTAAAGGATTATCTCGAAGATAATTCATATCGGTCATGCAGATCGATAAGCATTAATCACGAATATTAAAGCATTGTACTCTTTTTCCCTTATGAGTTTTTTCATATGAAGTTTTCTCATTAAGGTTTTTGATGAGGCAATGTGTGCAATATAAGAAGTGGTAATATATGTGCTCTTTTCTCCATTTTTTCCACTGGGTTTTTAAGGAGTTTTTATGAGGCATATTTATCACGATAAATAGCCCAATGGAGAGTGTTGTAAAACGCTTATTGGGCCAGTCCCACCTTCTAGATGGACTCTTTGTCACACCCCTATCTCGAGAGATAGTTAAGTGTGGTACGGATCGCCTTGGGAGATGATTGACGAAGCAACCATACATAGCATCACATTAACAAACATCCACGATTTGTAAGTTTACATAATTAAGTCTCGATTACAACATAGAGTTCCAAATAAAAGATACATTAGGTTCGAAATTAAGTCTTACATAACCGTGATCTTTGTTCGAAATAAAGTGCGGAAGCGAATACATAACACGACATACATAGATAGCTTATGTGAACCATGCCGGCCTAGGCCACGGCTCACTCATCATGGGTCGGAGAGCTAGAAACCCATTCAATGGTCCACTCTTTGGGCTCTTCTCCATCCCACACAACCTTACCACAACAATCGCAAAACCCGGCTTGCTGGAGTCCCGAAAATACACATGTAGTGGCAAAGCCTCGAGTATCTAGCATACTCCCCAAGTCTTACCCGTCAAATTGGCCATCTAAGACCGACACCTAGATGCATGGGGCTTGACCGGTTTAACTTGGCATTTTGCATAAAACGGCACCTATGCTAATTAGGTTGGCACTTTTATGACCTAGCCAAATTAATAGGGTTGTTGCATAAGTAAACTTTAGTGAGCATACTAGCAATACAAGAATTTACATTACAAATTTATATCAATATATAACAGCAAGCTCTTCATCCTCTTTCCATTACTACACATTGCGAACTGCTCGAATCAAGTAGTACTCATTAACCGAGAGGAAACGGCGATAATTATCGAATTATTAATCCTGCAAGAAAAACCCAAATGCACGACATACACATCATTTAAGAACACGTATGGCCACCGTTCGTGAGCTCATCATAAAGCAAAACACGGGGCCACCGACCCCGAGTACACGTCCCCCTTGCGACCGTTCAACAACGTGCCCAAGGCTTAACCCGTGTACTCTCCAACGGTCCTCAACCCGTGCAACCACCGTGCCATACACATCACCTCTTGGTCGGTGAGATATCCGGCTCACTTTACAACTTACAAGCTACATAGGTTTACCAATCCCATAAGAAAGGTATTCAAGTGGTGCACAACTCAAACTTGTTCGCCGAGCCACAATGGGGTGTTCTCAATTTTAACCAAATTTATCATGTTTAAATTTAACCATAAGCCATAAGTGAGGTTCCCATTCTATCGTTGACTCCATAAGTATAGCTTAGCATTTCTAACGAGGATATGACACATGAGCAACATAGGACATATAGGAACTTTTATGCACGTCGATTTCCAATCAACTCCTAGAACGTAAATGCACAATCATCATCCTTAATATAGTGATAAAAGAAGACATTTGGAGATGAGGGTGTGAGGGTGCAGTTTGAGGCACTTGGAGATGAGACCTTGGCCTCGGTGCCATTTTCTAATGGGAGTAGGAAGGAGGCAACAGAGGAGATGGGCGGCCGGAGGTACTGTTCCCATTCAATCCCGGTGAGTCCTGTTGGCCGGCGGGTACCAAAGTGGTTGGGGAGGTGTGTTGGGGCGTGGGGGTGACAGGACGGGGCGCAGCAGGCGTGCGCTGGTGGCAGGGGTGGCGGACCGGCGGGCACTGGCCGCCATTGCCCGGTGGGGAACAAGCTCGGGCTGCTATTTTCGAATTTTGAAATCGCGCTTCTGAAATTTGAACAAAAATGGTACTTCTGTTGCTCCAAAAATTAAACCAACAAAACTAGTAGTTCGGCATGATGTGATCTACAACTTTTATTTTTGGTCGAAGTTCCAATTCTATTTCAAAAAATTCATACAAAATTCACAAACAGTGCAGTTTCAGATTTGAATTTGAATTTTTGAGTGTTCAAAACTTTGTTCAAAAAATTTGTAAAAATGCTGTAAAATCATTATTTTGCATGAGCAACAAGATGGTACAAAAATATGTGGGTAGTTCTTTTATAATTTTTGCACTTTTCTTAAAGCTAGGGATTAGCCCTAGGTTTTCCCTTTTCTTTTGACTTTTCCCCTTTTTCCTTTTCTTGCTTTTCTTTTGTAGGATTAGCATTAGGGTTTGTATTAGGGAGGTAATCAGGGTCTTAAATAGGCGCTTAGGTTCTAATCATGACTTGGGATGTCACACTCCTGGCCCATGTGGGCTCCTTATCGAATCTGGGCCCAACACGCAGTAGGGTTCCACCCTTATAAATAGTTCAGGTGACGCCCCTGTTGTAATACGAAAATACAGAGGAATAAAGAATTTCATCCCCTCTATTCTGTGTGTTTTTCTTACTTCGTTTTACGTCGTGATCTACATACTTCTATCCGCCGATACTACAACAGGCCAATCCCATATGCCGAGGCTCCCGGCCACGCTACTCAACTTGCTCTGTAAGTCATTCACCGTTGTCGCCATCCGGCTCATGTGCCACGACCCCGCAAGCTGGTCAGCAAAACGCTCATGGGTCTCCCACCCACATGACATCATATTTAGAACGCCTATTTCCATGCTTCTTAGGTACCTCTCTTGTCCACCTAAGGACAATAGGTCCGTGGTTTGAGGCAACCGCCGTAAGGTGTTGCATGGTTGCCAAAGGGAACCGAGCGCTCCAGTCTGTGGTGGCTAGAGCACGGTCCAGGCGGACGCGGCAGGCGTGTTTGGTTGTGTTTTTCCTGGCTTTGGCTACCAACAAAAGCCAAAACCAAAAGTAGTTTTTTGCTAGTTCATTTTTGAAAGCAGGTCGCTAAGATCCACTTGCAACCTTCTTTTCATACGTCCACTTACGGGGCGCTAACTTTCCTTTAATTCCAAACCGAGATACACCCTTATTCGGAGAGACAAGAAGATAAACATGATCCCCTTTCTCAAATTCCAACAGGCGTCTCCTCTTGTTAGCGTAGCTAACTTGGCGAGATTTTGCGGCTTTCATGTTGGCTTGGATTTGTCGGACTTTTTCTTCGGCTTGAGTGACAAGATCGGGACCAAAATTAGTTCTTTCACCCACTTCGGACCAATTTAAGGGTGTACGACAAGAGTGACCATACAATGCTTCAAATGGTGACATTCCCGAATTCTCTTGATAGCTATTGTTGTACGAGAATTCGGTGAATGGAAGACAATCATCCCAATTTCCTAAAATTCCCGACCGCTCCCGTTGGCGGAGGGGTGGTCGGCGGCAGGGCGGTGCGGCTTCAATTCCCGACCGCTCCTGTTGGCCGGCGGGTACGTGGGCAGTTGGGGAGGTGGCAGGGGGCTTGCGTGGCGATTTGACGGGACAGGGCACGCGCGGGGCGGCTGCGGCGGCGCCGGACTGGCGGGCGGTGCCGCCATTGCCCACCGGGCAATGAGCTCAATTGAATTTTTCAAATTTTGAATCTGTGTTTTGAAAGTTTGAGTGACATTCATAGTTCTGGTGCTCCAAAAATAAAACCAAAAATATGTGGAGCTCCAGTATGATGTGATTTAATTTTCATCTTTTAGTTTGAAGTTCTAAATCTGTTTCCTAAAATTCATACAAAATTCATAAACAGAGGCATTTCAGATTTGAATTTGAATTTTTGGACATTCAAAACTTTGTTCAAAAATTTTGTAAAAATATTGTAAATTCACCTTTTTACATGAGCAATGTAGTGGCGCAAAAATATGTGGGTGGTGCTTTTATAATTTTTGCATTTTTGTTAGGGCTAGGGTTTAGGGTTCGGGTTTAACTAGATTTTTCCTTTTTCTTCTATTTTCTTTTGTCTTTCTTATTTTCTTTTTCCTGTTTTTCCTTTTTGGGTGATTAGTATTAGTGCTCCATTAGTGATATCCTTAGGTTTCTAATTACTTGCTTAGCCTTAATCGTGACATGGGATGTCACAGCCCTCCCCCTTAAAGAAATTCTCGTCCCGAGAATCGCTACGAACTAAGGAGAGGGAGTGCGGAAAATTTACCGATTTGTGTGACGCGAGGAATTCGGGAAAATTCTTCTCTAGGAAATCCTCTTGTTCCCAAGTTGCTTCTTCTTCAGTGCGATTACTCCATTGCACTTTATAGAAGGTGATGGTGCGATTGCGAGTTACTCGGTCGCTTTGATCAATAATCCGGACGGGGTATTCGGGGTAGGAGAGATCTTCTTCTAGTTGATCGGTGTCGGAAATGACCACATCTATCGGAGGCTTCAAACATTTCTTGAGTTGAGAGACATGGAACACATTGTGCACACGAGTGAGACTTTCCGGTAGTTGCAATCGGTAAGCAACCGCGCTATGCTTTTCCACAATCGGATAGGTCCGATATAGCGGGGTGCTAACTTTCCTTTAATTCCAAACCGAGATACGCCCTTATTCGGAGAGACACGAAGATAGACATGATCTCCTTTCTCAAACTCCAACCGGCGTCTCCTCTTGTTAGCGTAACTCACTTGACGAGATTGTGCGGCTTTCATGTTGGCTTGGATTTGTCGGACTTTTTCTTCGGCTTGAGTGACAAGATCGGGACCAAATATTGATTTAACCTTTCGTTTTGTCCGTCCTTTTTGAGGGTGACAAGCGGAGCTTCTACCGAGAGTGGTACCAAGACAAGAATGCAATTGCTCCCAAAAACGAGATACAAATTGCGGACCTCGATCGGAAATAATTGTTTTGGGTACTCTATGCAAACATAGCACTCTTGAGATGTATAGCTCGGCATACTTCTTGGTATTGTAGGTAGTATGGACGGGGATGAAATGCGCGGATTTGGTTAATCTATCCACAACAACCCAAATCGAATCATGCTTCTTTGATGTGAGAGGCAATCCAACGATAAAATCCATAGCAATATCCTCCCACTTTCAAACGGGAATTTTCAATGGGTTCAATAATCCGGCTTTTCTCAAGTGGTCGGCTTTAACTCGTTGATAAGTATCACACTCGACCACATACCGTGCAATTTCACGCTTCATGCGTGTCCACCAAAACTTTTCTCTTAGGCCGCGATACATTTTGTTGCTACCGGGGTGTATGGAATATTTAGACAAATGTGCCTCATCCATTATTTTCTTCCTTAATTCCATATTCTTCGGAACAACGAGACGTTGGTTGAACCATAATACACCATCGGCATCTTGTCGGAAACATGTAGCCTCATCTTTTTCTATCTTTTGCCGAATAAATTCCATTCCTTCATCCTTCTTTTGTGCCTCGGTGATTTCCTCACGAAGGGTAGGAATAAGAGCTAGATTGTACAATGAGCCATAGGGGATAACTCGAAAGCTTGGTTCACTATAATCTGAAACTTCCGAATTTTCCATAGAACAATCGGTAATATGATTGCATTGATCCTTGCCACTCAAAGCGTCGGCAACCACATTAGCTTTACCCGGATGGTAATGAATTTCCAACTCGTAATCCTTGATTAATTCCAACCATCGACGTTGCCTCATGTTTAACTCTTGTTGGGTGAAGATATCTTTGAGACTCTTATGATCGGTGTAGAGATTGACAAGATTTCCAAGTAGGTACTGCCTCCAAGTTTTCAATGCAAGGACAACCGAGGCTAGTTCCAAATCGTGGGTAGGGTAGTGTTGTTCATGCTTACGAAGTTGACGGGAAGCATAAGCAATGACACGACCTTCTTACATTAGCACACATCCTAGACCGGTGCCGGACGCATCACAAGTACACGTCAAACGGCTTGGTGATGTCGGCTTGGGCTAACACCGGAGCAGATGTCAAATGCTTCTTGAGAGTTTGGAAGGCTTCTTCACATTCACGGCTCCATTTAAACTTAGCATCTTTCTCCAATAATTTTTTCATAGGCTTGGCTATGCTTGAAAAATTGGGAATGAATTTCCGATTATAACCGGCAAGACCGAGAAAACTTCGAATTTGCCTCACCGATCTTGGGGACTTCCAAGTAAGCACTTCTTCAACTTTACTCGGGTCAACGGCAACACCTTCCGCGGATATGATATGGCCCAAGAAAGGAACTTGCTTCAACCAAAATTCATATTTGCTAAATTTGGCATATAATTGATGATCACGAAGCCGTTGGAGAACAATGCGAAGGTGTTCGGCATGCTCTTCTTCGGTCTTCGAATAAATAAGAATGTCGTCAATGAAGACCACGACAAACTTATCCAACTCGGGCATGAAGACCGAATTCATCAAGTACATGAAATGAGTCGGAGCATTTGTAAGCCCAAAAGACATGACGAGATACTCAAAGAGGCCATACCGCGTAGAGAATGCGGTCTTTGGAATATCTTCGGCTCGAATTTTGATTTGATGGTAACCGGATCGGAGATCAATCTTAGAGAAGACTTTAGCACCAACTAATTGATCAAAGAGAATATCAATCCGAGGGAGCGGGTATTTATTCTTGATAGTTACCGCATTGAGAGGGCGATAATCCACACATAGACGTAGCGTCTTGTCTTTCTTCTTCACAAAGAGAGCGGGACATCCCCACGGAGATGAACTAGGGTGAATATATCCTTTATCCATAAGCTCACTCAATTGCTCTTTTAGCACCGCTAGCTCATTGGGAGCCATCTTGTACGGCCTACGGGAAATTGGTGTCGTACCGGATTGGAGTTCAATCTTAAACTCAACATCCCGATCGGGTGGCATGCCCGGTAAGTCATCCGAGAACACATCGGAAAACTCACATACCACGGGAATATCCTCAATCCCTTTTCCCTCAAGATAGTAGATTTTAGAGGTGGACAATTTTGGATGGGGTAATCGGAGAATAGACGAACCATGGAGTGGTGAGTTTAGGTGAACTTCTCGGGAATCGATATGCAAAATGGCTCTATGGAGTTTCATCCATCTCATACCTAGGATTATGTCTATTCCTTGCCCACTTAAAATTATGAGAGAGGAGGGGTATACTTTTCTCTCTAGATTTAGTGGTACTTGCCTCAACTCTAGGTTTGTTCTTATCTTTCCACCGGGTGATGTGATGATATAGGGAATATCCAAAATGGTAGGAGTGAGTTGTAAGGTTTTTGCACATGCTTGACTAATGAAATCATGAGTTGCACCGGAATAAAAAGAACCAAAGTGGAGTGGTTGATGACCGAAAACATACCCGAAAGTACCGGTTCTCCCGCTTGAATCTCTTCGGCCGTGGTATAGTTGACTCGGCCATTCTTAGCATTTGGAGTGGAAGATTGGTTGCGGTTCCCATTCCCATTATTCCCATTGCGGTTTTGATTGTTGTTGCCACTTCCGGAACCATTGTTGTTGTTGTTGTTGCCCGGGTTACGTGTCGGAACACGACAATCCTTTGCGAAGTGACCCGGACGTCCACAATTAAAGCACGGACCTTGAGGACTGGGTCTAGTACCTTGGTACTTCTGCTGCGGAGGGCGGAATGAAGTGGTATGCTGCTGATTTCCACCGTGAGAGTGATGGTGCTGCTGTGGCACAAATTGGCGTGACCCCCGTCGGCGGCAATGCGGTCCGAAACTTCTGTCCGGACGGGGAAGTGATGGCCAACTTGTACTTAGGCGGAGCGGAGCCGGATGGATTTCCTATGGCACGCTTCCTCTTCTTGTCCTCTTGGTGAGCATGGATAGCATCCTCTTGCACAATTGCGGCACTCATTAAATCATTGAACGTGCCGGTGGTGACTTGAGCCAAGCGATCTTGCAACTTTGGGCTTAGCCCCGAACGAAAGCAATCCTTTTTCTTGTCATCCGTGTCGGCATGATAGGATGCATACTTGAGCCAAGTAGTTGAACTTCCGTGCATACTCTTGCACGGTTCCGGTACCTTGCTTTAAACCGAGGAATTCTTGCAACTTGCGCTTCATGAGACCGGCGGGAATGTGATGCGCGCGAAATGTGGTGCAAAAGTCCGGCCAATTCACTTGAGTACCGGCAGGAAGGGCGGCAGTGAAACTTGCCCACCATGCACTAGCGGAGCCACGGAGTTGTTGAGCCGCAAAGAGAACCTTTTGCTCCGATGTGCAATTTAGGAGAGCAAACTTCGACTCAATGATGCGGAGGAAGTTGTCCGCTTCCAAAGGATCGGTAGTAGCCTCACCAAACTTTGGCGGTTGAGTCGCCCAAAAGTCGGCATAGGTGGAATTCCTCGGCCCTTGGGGTCGCGGTCCTTGGCCTTGTCCTTGATTGGTTTGACTTGCAAAGATCAAACGGAACATCTTGTTTTGGTTGGACACGAGTTGTTCCAACGGCGTGATAGGTGGAGGGTTAGGTAGTGGCTCATTCCTCTCACCATGACCACTACCGAAAGCTTCACCACGACGGGTATTCACCATCTGTCACATATGAAAAATTTTCTCACGTTAGCTCATTAGATCACGAGCTATAATAGCAAGAAAATGTAACATTGGACATAAGGGACCAAAAATTTCAGATTGCATGTATGAAGAAAATATTGATGAATAAGCATAATGCATTGGCAACACACCTATTCCATAGATTCCAACATAGCTAGCAACATGATAGAAATTTTTGATACATGGGAAACCACAAATCCGATACAACACGGTCTTAGGTTACATTACATGTGACCCATAAACAAAGACAAATCTCGGAGAGCTTAATTAACAACACGCGGATCGTTTTCCAAACACGGTTACATGCCTCACGAGATCGCAAATCCTGCGCGCATAGAGCTACGACCACCGGTCGTGACAACTACTCGTCGTCATCGCCGTAGTGGTCGTTGTCACCCCTTATGGGAGAGGGTGGTGCTCCATCCTCGACGTAGGAAGCATCCTCGCCATCACTCATCTCCACGTCCTCCTCGGGTGGGATGATCTCAAGTGGCTCGGGAGGTCCGCCATTAAGGATGGCGTGCAGGGCGTTGTTGGCGGCCTGGAGGTGCTCTATGGTAGCGTTGTTCTGCGCGATGGTCGCCTGGGCGTTCTGGAGGTCTCCCTCCAAAGCATCCCTAGCGCCCTGAGTCTCTAAGAGCGTGACCTCCAACTCGTCCTTCTCCTCAAGAAGGGCGTCCACCTGACCGGAGAGGATGTAGTTCTCCTCATTCGTGGCGGTAAGCTGGGCCTCATGCTCATTGAGCGTGGCCTGCAGGGCGGCGGCTCCATTGCCTCAAGGCAAGGTTGGCGTCGTGGAGCTGCTCAAAGAAACTCCAACGCTCCGCCTCGCTATACTCGAGCTGCGTACGGAGGGTGTCCACATCGGTAGTGCGCTCAGCAAGCTCGGCGGTGTGAGTAGTGAGCTCGGCATCGCGAGTGGTGAGGGTGGCCTGTAGGGCAGCACGCTGCTGCTCCAACTCGTGCACACGCCGCGCGAGGTTCTCGTGGTCCAACATGAGCTTGCCGGGGGTCATCTGTTGGAGAATTTTGAAACACGAGTCAAAACTCAATATCCAACAACAAAACATGCTAATAAGTAAAGCATGAATGATGGAATGGCACCAACTTAGCAAAAGAATACAACAAAACTTTTCGCACAATCCTAACACGGTTCCGTTTTCTGGACAGACTCGACCTGTTACGGAAACTCGGCTATTACTCCTGTTTCTCGACTGAATTAAATTTTTATTTTGTTACAAAAGTTTTAGAAATTTTCTTAAACTTTCCAACGCATCCTGTAACAGCTCAATCCAACTTGTCGTTTGAAAGTTATGACCGATCTACGACAGGGACAGAACCGGAGCACATTCTGGAAATCCAGAACAGCTCTCTGTAATGGGCAATTCCAGCTATGTTCCAGATTTTTGCAAGACCTGATACTAGAATTTTGTTGAAGGGAATAACACAAGCTTTCCATAAAGTCCTTATTTTCCTTATTTGGATAAGTAATTTGGTAGTTATGCTCGTTTTCGTGAAACCTAACAAATCTGCCACGTTTTAGGTTTCGGTTCCAACTTTTGTGAGAATTGAGCTATGTGACCAAACTTTTGTGATTGTTCCATTTAGGCAAGTTCATATGCATATGTTTGACATGATGAGATGACATGCAAGTATGATGGATGCTCAATATGTCGTTTCGTACGTTCTCACAAAAATTAAAAGACCGCGCCCGCCGATATGAATATCGGACAAGCGCCTCGGTGGCACACACACCTCTCACACGATACTACACAAACTAAAGCGTTGTTATGTACCTGCAAGAGATGGATTTCAGAAACAATACATCAAAATAAAAGAAACTACCATAAATAAATCACAATTCTACTCTTACGATCCATGGAAGGGATCGCCTCGCGGTATCGCCACGAGCCGACATTGTCCCGTATTATTACTTCCGCGGGCACGGAGCGCTAATTTAAATTGCAAACATACCTTGGCCAAAAGCCGTAGTTGAGAAATATTTAAATAATCATAACACGGGGTTAGTATAGTTCTTATATTGGCCTTTCTAGCTAGACTCGTACCTCACCGTGACACACAAAACGGGTTTATGATTTTTAGAATGAGTGTTAGCGTGACGCAAATCCCAAGTCGGCTCGATACCACATGTCACACCCCTATCTCGAAAGATACTTAAGTGTGGTACGGATCGCCTTGAGAGATGATTGACGAAGCAACCATACATAGCATCACATTAACAAACATCCACGGTTTGCAAGTTTACATAATTAAGTCTCGATTACAACATAGAGTTCCAAATAAAAGATATATTAGGTTCGAAATTAAGTCTTACATAACCGTGATCTTTGTTCGAACTAAAGTGCGGAAGCGAATACATAACACGACGATACATAGATAGCTTATGTGAACCATGCCGGCCTAGGCCACGGCTCACTCATCATGGGTCGGAGAGCTAGGAACTCATTCAATGGTCCACTCTTTGGGCACTTCTCCATCCCGCACAACCTTACCACAACAATCGCAAAACCCGGCTTGCGGGAATACTGAAAATACACATGTAGTGGCAAAGCCCGAGTATCTAGCATACTCCGCAAGTCTTACCCGTCAAATTGGGCATCTAAGACCGACACCTAGATGCATGGGGCTTGACCGGTTTAACTTGGCATTTTGCATAAAACGACACCTATGCTAATTAAGTTGGCACTTTTATGACCTAGCCAAATTAATAGGGTTGTTGCATAAGTAAACTTTAGTGAGCATACTAGCAATACAAGAATTTACAATACAAATTTATATCAATATATAACAGCAAGCTCTTCATCCTCTTTCCATTACTACACATTGCGAACTGCTCGAATCAAGTAGTACTCATTAACCGAGAGGAAACGGCGATAATTATCGAATTCTTAATCCTGCAGGAAAAAACCCAAATGCACGACATACACATCATTTAAGAACACGTATGGCCACCGTTCGCGAGCTCATCATAAAGCAAAACACGGGGCCACCGACCCCGAGTACACGTCCCCTTGCGACCGTTCAACAACGCGCCCAAGGCTTAACCCGTGTACTCTCCAACGGTCCTCAACCCGTGCAACCACCGTGCCATACACATCACCTCCGGGTCGGTGAGATACCCGGCTCACTTTACAACTTACAAGCTACATAGGTTTACCAATCCCCATAAGAAAGGTATGCAAGTGGTGCACAACTCAAACTTGTTCGCGGAGCCACAATGGGGTGTTCTCAATTTTCAAATTTATCATGTTCAAATTTAACCATAAGCCATAAGTGAGGTTCCCATTCTATCGTTGACTCCATAAGTATAGCATAGCATTTCTAACGAGGATATGACAAAGGAGCAACATAGGACATATAGGAATTTTTATGCACGTGGATTTCCAATCAACTCCTAGAACGTAAATGCACAACCATCATCCTTAATATAGTGATAAAAGAAGACATTTTTAAAATAATAGGAATGCACCGGGGCTTGCCTTGGGAGTGATCGAAGTTAGCACTAGCTTCACAAGCGTTGAGAGTGGCAATAGCTTCTTCCGGCGGGATCAATTCGACGTCGTCACCTAGAGAATGAAATGCAATGCATAAGTAACATGAATACAAGGTTGATGATGATGGCAATGCATGGGTGCTGTTTTGTATGAGTGCATATGCACAAGTTGAGTAAAACTTAGTTTCGTGGAATTTCTAGTATGCATAGATACATAAACTTGCTCTCCTTTACTAGGGTTAAATTAAATTACCAAGTGTGGACATATATGGGCAAAACAATGGTTTAAGCAATAAGACATGGGTGCTGTGGTCAACATGGTGAGTCATGTTTGAATTGATGATCAAAAGCTTAAAGTGAGTTAAATGCATTTAGGGTTAGGAGTGAAATTTCATCATCACATGTGATGACGATGTAAACCTAAGTCAAGAACATGGTTACAAAATTAATATATGCATGGATTTAACGGAAACTTTCTACCCAATCTACCATGCTGGACCAAGTGACATTATCGAGAGTCAGATTTACATAAACATGCGAAAATATAACTTTTAGAAACATAAAACCATTTTTACATGTGCTGAAATTAACCTTTTATTGAATTAATCTAGGGGCAGCAAAAATAATTACTTAGATTGCTCAAAATTTAACATGGGATTTTCTACATATGTACAGGACTAGGAGGGATGTATTTACCAAGTTTCATGCCAAAATGATTTATACAGATTTAACTGAAAATTAAATACTTAGAATGCAAGAAATGCAATAACTTGAACAATATGCAATGAAATGTAGATTTTCCAGTGCCAGAAATTCAAGTATGTTTATGTGAAGGCTCTGACCAAGTGGCATTAAATTTGGATCTATCTTTTTAAAGTTATGACTTAAGTGAGTTTTTGTCGATTGACTTTTGTCATTTTTGTAAAAATATGAAAATGACCAGATCTCACGAGTTCGTGTTACTTCTGTCAAAAGTAAAAGTTTTGTAGTTTCCAAAACATTTTAGTTTGCAATTTTTGGACGTTTGGATCGAAAGATATGGGTTTTCTAAAATGCAATAAAGTTCGAGCTATTTACAAAACTGCCATTACGTGTCTTCCCCAGGGAGCTCGGGACAAACTCGCCGGAATTCGGCCGGACCTCGCCGTAGGCTGCTGTAGTGGGGGAAAAAGGGTGGGACCATCACCAAAACATGACTAGAGGTATGGGAAGTCCTCTCCAGTGGTCGCCGACCGGCAGCGATGACCGGAAGGCGGCGACATCGACGGCGATGGTCGGGAACGACTTCGGCGGCGGCTAGCGATGCGTATGGAGCATGAAAAGTTGGGGAATAAGGTCTGGGAGATTCACCACGTGATGGAGAAGAGCGGCACGGGGTCAGGTGTCGAGGGAGAAGGCCGGAAGTTGTGGCTCGTCGTGGGGGTGGAGATTGCGGTGACGACGGCCTTCTTTTCTTTTCGAAATCCGGCAAGGCTGCTGCGAGACAGAGGGAGCGGGTTAGGAAGGAGCTGCAGGGGGTTGTTGTGCATCGATTTGGGGAGAAATCAGAGGAGGAGAGGCTGCCTAGGACGAGCAGCGGGTGGTGGCGGCCATGGTGAACGGAACGGAGCCGGCGATGAGCTTTTCTTCCGTGTGCTCGCCGGCAAGGAGAGGGAGGTGCTGCTGCTGCTTGGAGAAGCTAGAGAGGGATGTGAGGGTGCAGTTTGAGGCACTTGGAGATGAGACCTTGGCCTCGGTGCCATTTTCTAATGGGAGTAGGAAGGAGGCAACATAGGAGATGGGCGGCCGGAGGTACTGTTCCCATTCAATCCCGGTGACTCCTGTTGGCCGGCGGGTACCAAAGTGGTTGGGGAGGTGTGTTGGGGCGTGGGGGTGACAGGACGGGGCGCAGAAGGCGTGCGCTGGTGGCAGGGGTGGCGGACCGGCGGGCACTGGCCGCCATTGCCCGGTGGGGAAGAAGCTCGGGTTGCTATTTTCGAATTTTGAAATCGCGTTTCTGAAATTTGAACGAAAATGGTACTTCTGTTGCTCCAAAAATTAAACCAACAAAACTGGTAGTTCAGCATGATGTGATCTACAATTCTTATTTTGGGTCGAAGTTCCAGTTCTGTTTCAAAAAATTCATACAAAATTCACAAACATTGCAGTTTCAAAACTTTTTGAGTGTTCAAAACTTTGTTCAAAATTTTTGTAAAAATGCTTTAAAATCATTATTTTGCATGAGCAACAAGATGGTGCAAAAATATGTGGGTAGTTATTTTATAATTTTTTCACTTTTCTTAAAGCTAGGGTTTAGCCCTAGGTTTTCCCTTTTCTTTTGACTTTTCCCCTTTTTCCTTTTCTTGCTTTTCTTTTGTAGGATTAGCATTAGGGTTTGTATTAGGGAGGTAATCAGGGTTTTAAATAGGCGCTTAGGTTCTAATCGTGACATGGGATGTCACACTCCTGGCCCATGTGGGCTCCTTATCGAATCTGGACCCAACACGCAGTAGGGTTCCACCCTTATAAATAGTTCAGGTGACGCCCCGTTGTAATACAAAAATACGGAGGAATAAAGAATTTCATTCCCTCTATTCTGTCTGTTTTTCTTACTTCGTTTTACGCTCCTGGCCACGCTACTCAACTTGCTCTGTAAGTCATTCACCGTTGTCGCCATCCGGCTCATGTGCCATGACTCGCAAGCTGGTCAACAAAACGCTCATGTGTCTCCCACCCACATGACATCATATTTAGAACGCCTATTTCCATGCTTCTTAGGTACCTCTCTTGTCCACCTAAGGACAATAGGTCCGTGGTCCGAGGCAACTGCCGTAAGGTGTTGCACGGTTGCCAAAGGAAACCGAGCGCTTCGGTTTGTGGTGGCTAGAGCACGGTCCAGGCGGACGCGGCAGGGTGTGTTTGCTTGTGCTTTTTCTCGGCTTTGGCTACCAACAAAAGCCAAAACCAAAAGTAGTTTTTTGCTAGTTCATTTTTGAAAGCAGGTCGCTAAGATCCACGTGCAACCTTCTTTTCATACGTCCACTTACGGCCTTGAAACCCTAGGTCATTCGGACCACACATATCCACCATGTCACTGAACCCAGCCATCTACGCGTACCTAGTCTCTTGCACTCCTTCATTTTCCGATGGGTGTAAAACTACCTTGTCCCCGGCACTCCTTCAGGTTCCGATGGGTGTAAAACTTCATTAAAATCACCAATACAAACCCACGGGAGAGATGATAACAATTTAATGAACTTTAGCACATCCCAACTCTTATATCTTTCATTGGTCCGTGCCTCCCCGTCACTAGCAATAACCTACTATAACCACGGTTGGGGGCCTCTACAGCCGCGGTCAGCCCCAACCGTGGCTATGTTTCCGAGACTACGGAAAATCATCCGTAGCTTCGGAAAACAGGTCGACCGTGGCTATAGTGATCCACTATAGTCACGGATGGCATATTGAACCGTGGCTATAGTGGGTTTGATAAGGACACGGGTGCTGCCCGATCTTTCGATGAGAGGGAATAACTTTGATTTAGACTGGAGAGACGTCCACGGCTCGACTACAGCCAACAAGGATGCGCCTTAGCAACCGATACACCAACTCCAACGGTTAATCATGATCTTGTGAAGCACGATCAACCAAACCACGAGAGTAATTCCGGCAAGCAATCAAAGAACAAGCAAGAACAAGATAAACAAGTAACTAAACTCACAAAGGTGGGGTTCTGAATGAAGTAGAACAGATGGTCCAGCCGACGCATGCGTCTACAAGGTAGTAGCAATGGCTAAACTAACAAAACAAAACCCCATCTGTTTGTGGCGGCTATAGGAGTATAAGAGAAGGGGAGAGAACGACCAGTACGTGGTGGGGGTCGTCCTCCAACCCTAGGATGCGCCCCTATTGGGCCGGACTTGATACAAAGCCCAATGGCAATATAATGGTGACGCAACACCGAGACAGATTCTATCCATCAAATTGTTTCGACGATTCCCGTCGAGTTCGACCAAATTTTGATCTCAAACTGGCTACACTGGAAAGGTGGTCTTCTTGTCTTTCTAACCATATGTAGAACGTCCAAAACAGAGCCCGTATGCGACCTGGGCGTCCGTTTTAGTGTGGACTAGTTCGGAGTCCGAATCGGACCCGAAACCGACTTTGATTGGGCCTCCCACTTGATTTGCAATACATGGCCGGCCCTCCACGCCTTTGAGCACCTCTCTAGCCATATCCTCGTCATCTCTATGGTTCCTAACAATATTTAAATTATTAGGTAGTATTTTATTCTCAAAACTATATAAGGAAGGCATTAGAAACAAGCTCACCGATAAATTCCAAATTCGCGCTTGAGCTCTCATGATTGGACCATGAATAACAAATGAGGGAGTGTTGGTTATATCTGTATGAGTGATGTCCTCATCATTCTTCCCTTCTTGGCTGCAAACCGTCCTCGTTTGGCATCATGGTTGAAGTTCATGCAAAGAGTGGGATTATGCTCTTTCAAATATCATTCTCGAACTTCCACTAATTCACATTGCAACAAGAAGTGCTCCCCTTCTTGAAACTTGACCTGCAACTTATAATCAATAGAAGAGAAACTAGATATGGTGTTGTTAGCTTCAATGCAAATCATGATTTGATTACTTGATGATTTCATTAAAAGTATTGTCAAATCTGAACAGATATATAACCAATGCACCACGAACTTATCGTTTTCATCATATTTTCCAATTGCATGAAACGAGCAATAATCCAAACATGGCAAACCAGATTTCTTAAACAAATCATTCTCAAAACTATTCAGGTCACAAAGAAAATCAAAATAGATATAATCTAAACAATTTAAAGAAGATATAATTTTTATCTTTTCTTCCTCATTATCAATGCAATGAACATGTCTCATTTCAGCATACGTGTCCTCAAACATAGACTTATCATGTTCGTGCAGCAGTTGTGTTGTATATATAAATGAAGCATCACCACACAACTCTTCTGTGTCACAAGGATCAGCAAGGAAATCACCATGTGACAAAAGCGAATCAGCAAAAGATTCCACTAAAGATTGCTCTAAACTAGCATGAAGAGTGGATAAATTCAGCATCAAATCAACAGGTTCACATGGAGCAGCAACTAGCTCATGTGCCTCATAATACAGTTGGTCAATTTCAGTACAAATAGAACTTCCTTTTTCACTATCTTCCTTTGATTTGTCTTCAACCAAATAACTATTAGCCTGTCCAAAGTTAGTCATTGTAGAACATGGAACAGTGGATATCATGTCGGTTTCACAAGCAGTAGAAGACATTAAAATCTGATTTTTAGCGTCACGAGCAAGGATATACATGAGAGATAGGTGAGTATAATTTTCAGATTTCAGTATGGATTGAATTTCAAAGTTGAGTCCTCTCATGAACCTACTTGTTATGTCTTTGTAGCATTCATCTAGACCACCAGATATGACACAAATCTTAAAAACATGATAGTATTCTTTCACACTCGTACTACCTTGCTTCAAGTTGTCTAATTTTTTAATCAAACGATCAACATAATATTCAGGAATGAAAGCATCTCTAAAAATAAATTTGAAGTCATGCCATGATTGTGGAACTTTGTGCCGCCTACAAATACGATTCCATTCATTCAAAGCATCTTTAGTCAATATATTAGAAGCAATATAAACTTTTGTTCCTCTGAAACATCATGCTCATCAAACTCATTCTCTAACTTTAGCTCCCAATCAATATATAATCTAGGATTAAGAAACTCACCATCATATGAAGGCAAATGTTGAATAATGTTTAGAATATGTGGGTGCACTTTTGTCATCTCAAGAAGCTCCGTATCATCTGTGACAGCCCGATTTCCATCGGAGGGTGAAAACCGTGCCTTTGTACATCATAGTCAGTCCCAGGAGGATGACTCGTACAACCCATGCAGCTTGAATATCGTAAAACCATAAAAGATTACAAAATATGACAATAATCAAGATAAGATATTATTCTAAGAAGAATAACATCTACAACAATTGAGTACAAGGACTTGGCACGCAGGCCAAGGAAACAACACAAGACTACTAGCGAAGCGAGACACCAAGCGTTGATGACGACAAAAGCAAATCTTCATCTTGTGCATAGCGGAAGTCCTCGTAGTGAATCCAAATCCACGAGCAACTTGAGTGTAGGCGAAACCCTCCTTAATCATCTTCAACCTTAAGCTAGTTGGATTCGCGGAGCCTTGACGTTGAAGCTTGATCTACTAGCCGGCTGAAAAACAAAGTGGTAAAGCCGTGAGTACATAGAGTACTCAGCAAGCCGCAACTACCTAGCAACAATGTATGCATGTTCGGATATTTCAAGGATAGGCAAGGGCTAGCACCTAAAGCATTATTCCTCAAGTCTATGTGAATCATATTTTATTATTAGTCAAATTTTATAAGTGGCCTTGCAGGAAACAACACAATCCTGCAAGGGTCAAATTTTATGTCCAAGCACACCTCCACTGGACCACAGCTCGAAGCCGGAAGTAAAACACCTATCGAGGGGAGAAGTAGTAAATGCTAATCAAGTGGATTTCTCTCGGTAGTGCCCATACTTTGGGCTAGACTATACGTATAGATTTATATATCTCTGCAGAGAGTAAGCATCCGTACCCACGTGAAGAGGTACCATAACATAGAACTCCTGCAGAAGCCTATGCACAGCAACACTCACAAGATCATTCAACAAAGCATCGATCGGTAGGCGCCCGTCCCTCGTGTCCGGGATCCTCTAACCACAACATAGGAAAAGAAGGTCCTGAAGGGTGTGACAAGGCGTACCACGGGCCAGTGGGATATCCTCCGCTCGTGGGTCGAGACAAACGCTCCAAAAACCCACTACCACTAATCTCTACACCACGGCGGGCCACCCAGTCCTCCGCTAAGTACCCCGATCCAGCCCGCCCATACAAGTCACGTGATATGCTAGTAAGACCAAGAGAGGCATACGCACAAGAACCGGTCCTTAAGCTGCCGGGGCGAGTCACCATCCCTCTCCTCAAAACAACCGTCTCAACAACAAGATGTCACCACAACAGGGGCCCTATAACCCAAGGCCCCTACACAATCTGTACCCGCAACAGGTACTCTCCAAATGGAGACTCCCCGAAGTCTTCCAGCACCTAACCACCTACACTCGCCCCCGCAAAGGTCCTACAGGGTATCTAGTACGAAACTCGACACCTAAGAAACACCTACAATTTATTTTACACAAAAACATGTATAGTCATCATGGGGTTCAATTAAGCAACTAAGCAAGTACTAAGCATGCGAGTAACAGTAGAACAACCTATGGCAAACAAGTGGTAAGGATGGCATAGTATGGCATAGGTAAACTACAAGTGCAAGTAACCATTAATCATGCATGGTTCAATTTAATGCAATTACTAAATAGGAGCAAGAGTGGTCAAGGATTGCGGCTTGCCTTAAATACGGTCCAAGAATAGATCGGTGTCCTCGCTAGGCTGTGACAGGTACTCCACGAGCTTCGACCATCCGATTCCTCCGTCATTCAAATTCGAGGCAAAACTGGTAAGTGACACATGAATCGAGAAAACGACAAGCATTACGAGAAAGATTGGAAAGTGAAACGCACGAACAGATTTAATCACCATTGGAACATGGGCATTAACAATACTAACGCGTAGGTAACGTCGTCACGATTCTAGCGCAACTGGTCTCATATAATTTTGACGTCTAGAGGATCGTCTACCAAATTCCGAAGATTAATAAATGAATAAAGGAGCTTACGGGAAAAAGGGTTGGAATTAAATAATGATCGAGTAAGATACGACGAATTTTGAGATACCGTAGAATTAAACGATGCGATGATGGGATCATGGAGAACACTAACGTAACACGACAAAGCTAACTCAATTGACCGCACAAATTCCCGAGGTCCGGAGAGAAGGATATGATCTTCCGAAGATTAAAGGAATTATCGGAAAATCAGAGAAAGAAAGAAAAGGATTAAACAGAAGAATATTCTAGAGAATATTCTCTGTCGGTGCATCACTGTACCGTGGATTGGGTTCATCCAAAAAAACCAACAAGAGCCTCATGGACCATCGGCCACGACACAGGACACCTCAACGGCACGAGAAATGAGATGGGTCGGAAAACGAATCGCAAGAACCTATTCGGTCGTTGCTAGAACATAAAAACTACCAACACAAACGCGTATAGCTCGACGAGATGAATCTAACGAAACTGATCACGTAATTTCTGAGTTCCGAGAGAATTATTTAGGAATTTCCAAAGTTTGCAGGTTTAACTTGGTTTCCTAGAAAAGAAATATAGGTATTGGAATCCGAAGTATAAAACAACAGTTCATTGGTTTGGGTTTTACCTTCGTAGGCCTGGGTGCATGCAAGTTCTAGGACCAAACGGATAAGCAATGAAGCAGCCGGACACCACAATGTTGAAGTAGAATGACGGTAGCTTGACGGTTTCCAAAAATATCTCACCAACTGACCAACCCGGATTTGCCAAATGAGATAGGGATACAAAACCATGTGCATAACATCCTGACTTAATTCTAGTGAGACAACAGCTGCTGCGAGACGAATTCATAAAAGACCAGAAAAGTCTTTTCACGTCAAAGACTGAACTAGTTGCACAACGGAACTGAACCTGACCGAGGCATAATGCACACCTAGCTTCCCAATAACTCAACGGCAACAGCTACTTCATGCTGACTTAATTCACATAGCAATGTACCATCCCAACTTAAACTGGTCCTTGATCTGTATCCCGTCAAATAACAGACAAGAACTAAATCTATCCAGGTTTTCATGACCACCAACCAACACAAGCAGACCTTGATTACGAGAACAAGTCCCTAACGTCCTTTGATCCCACTAACCAATAATATCAAAAGACTCTAGAAACCAAAACAGTCTAGAGCATGATGTGCGATGTCTGGTTTAAGCATGGAAGCATCCTTCTCACGCAGCAGCTCTGCAGCGCGGCAATTTGTCGAACACCTGACGACAACTAGCAAGCTCGTCCTAGAGCAGGGGATAGGGGGCACGGGGAGTACTCAGCAGCTCACCAGGATTGATTGGCAACGTTGCCGCGGGACGGTCAAACCGGCCGGCTCCAAAGGGAATTACGTCGGGCATCCACACAGTCTCTTCTCTTGTACTTATCCATGCATCCACTGGCATGAGATGCGTTCCCAGGGATCTGCACCAAATCTCGGCCCAAAACTTAGCCACGAGGCGCAGTAAACGATGGGGGCCAAGGAACGAGGGTTACAAAGGGATGAGGCTCACCAGAATCGGACAAGCAACCAAGACTTTGCTCACTTTTGGCTTCAGCTCACGAGCTGCTCGCGCTCGCCACTCGGTGACCAGACAACGGACGGTGTCGGCGTTTACTTCTTCCTGCGCATGGGATGGAGCTGGTTCTTAGATGACAGAGAGATCGCTCTACGGCAAAGAGGGGACAGGAAGTGAATCAGACCAGAGCTCACCGGAAAGATGCAACCGTCGGCGACGACGACCCTCGTCTTCACGTCAGCGCGTTGGCGCCACGAGCTCCCTCCCCTCGACTTGGTTCAGCGTCAGATCAGCGCGACGCAACAACGGGAGGGTCGAAGGCCTGCAGCTCTGCTCAACAACGGCGACGGTCTTAGGGATTCTCTGGAGCAGCGGCATGGCTAGTGGGCTGCAACTAGGGTTCATGGCTTCAGGCTTCTTCCTGGCAGCACGCAAATGAACGGATGGTGGCGGCGCAAGGGAAGGGGAACTAGATGGGAGGCGGCGGCAGCTGGTTCTTATAACGCGAGGCGGCTAGGGTTCCGCGGCGCGAGCAGTGCGATGCTGCCGCGTGGCCTCGGCATCCGCGCTCAGCCGACCGATGGCGACGGTAGGAAGTAGCAGTTGGCGTTCTTCTTGAGTAGGGGGGAGCAACCAAGGGGATGCGGGCCACTTGGCGGGCCCTGAAGACGACCCGGACGAGGCGTGCTCGGGTGCAGAGCCGCTAGATCAGCAGGCAAGAACGTGGTGCGGCTCCCAGATTCTATCGTCGAGGCATGCGATGCTGCTTGGGCGCGTGTACGGCTCAAGCTGGAAGAAAAGCAGTAGCTATCTACGATTGGGCCGGATGGACGGGTCTTGCTGCTATGCTGCTTACTCTAACCCAGGAAGAAACGAGATGGGCTGACGTGCAGGCCAGAAGGAAGAAAAATGTGGCCCACATCAGGATTTTGAATAGATAGGCTTCATATTTTATTTGAACTGAATACGAATCAAATTCAAATGGAACCCAAGCTTTGGTTTGAATTCAAATGCAGTCCACGCACAAAATTTCTCGGCAACAAATATTTGAGAAACTTTTGCCAAAAGTAACAGCACGAGTTACTGACGATAGGTTGCACTTTTGACTGTCCAACACGAATGCGATCAAAATTCAATAACCAAATTTTTTGAAAAGGAAACTCGGGCTGTTACAATCACCTGCCATGATTACATGAAAACAAGAAACCAAAACAATATGTATGCTCCTATATATCAAGTATTATGACGTGGCTGGTGTAATTTCCTCAATTGCAACTTGTTCAAACAAGCTCTTACAAATTCTTACCTTGCTCAACAGGAGGTGATGGCAACCAACAAGTCGGCAACCGTGGAAAGAATGTATCGGTGCAGCAACAACAAACCTGTCAAGCTGTAATTGGATATGTGGAGCTGTAGGTAGGCTGAAAGTAATGCACAAGGAAAAATACTAGCACCACATTAGAATAAAGGCGAGCTGAGTAATGATTCGACGGCGGTACTATGCTGGTCCTAGCCTAGACCATCCTAGACACGCGAGCCTAGACACAAAGGAAGTCACAAGCACCGACCGACAACAAAGAACAAACACAAAATTCAGCCCCTTTCTTTTTTTTTTTTTGCCTTCTTTCTTTATTTCTTTTTTTCTTCTTCTTTTTTTTTCTACTTTGTTCTCTCTTCTCTCTTTTTGTTTATTTTTAGGGAGACTCAATAATAGATTCGATACAATGGAAACCAAATGAAAACAATAAATCACAACACGCTTTTTCCGGAGAGAGTATGAGTATATCGGTACAGAAAAGGTGTCTGTATGAAATCGATGATTGTGGGTAACTCTGAACAGGTATGAACGTGAGGTTGGATCCGTTGGAAAGTAGACTCAATAAGCTTTCTGCGAAGTACTAGAACACCCCCAACGGAGTCCGTATGTGATTGTGGTGATTATTATAAGTCGGTTCTGTTTTGCAGCCCGAAAAGTGACAAAACGTGACAAGAACTCGAAACTCTAAAAGGCTAAAACTAAGACCAGCAACTCGACACAAACCGAAGCAACCAAACAGTCAACAAGCCGTACTAATCAATACTAGTAAAAGGCTAAAAGTATTTTTAGGAAAATGGAAATCTGATGTATGTTTTTTTTGTGTGGCTGTTTTTGATCTATAGGAGAGAAAAAAATTCAGGGAGGAACACAAAATCTCTCACCGTTGAACCTTGCTCTGATTACTAACTGATAAGTACAAGGGTGCTGCCCGATCTTTCGATGAGAGGGTATAACTTCGATTTAGACTGGACAGACGTTCACGGCCCGACAACAGCCAACAAGGATGCGTCTTAGCAACCGATACACCAATTCTAGCAGTTAATCACGATCTTGTGGAGCACGATCAACCAAACAACGAGGGTAATTCCTATAAGCAATCGAAGAACAAGCAAGAACAAGATAAACAAGTAACTAAACTCACAAATATGGGGTTCTGAATGAAGTAGAACGGATGGTCTAGCCAACGCACACGTCTATAAGATAGTAGCAATGGCTAAACTAACAAAAAAAACACCATCTATTTGTGGTGGCTATAGGAGTATAAGAGAAGGGGAGAGGACGACCAGGACGTGGTGCGGGTCATCCTCCAACCCTAGGATGCGTCCTTATTGGGCCCAACTAGATACAAAGCCCAATGGTGATATAACGGTGACGCAGCACCGAGACAGATCCTATCCATCACATTGTTTCGACGATTTCTGTCGACTCCGAACGAAATTGGATCTGAAACCGGTGCCATTGGAAAGGTGGTCTTCGTATCTTTCCAACCATATGTAGAACGTCCAAAACCGAGCCCGTATGAGACCTGGACGTCCGTTTTAGTGTGGACTGGTCCTGGAGTCCGAATCGGACCCGAAACCGATTTTAATTGGGTCTCCCACTTGATTTGCAATATATGGCCGGCCCTCTACGCCTTAGAGCACCTCTCTAACCATATCCTCATGATCTCCATGGTTCCTAACAATAATTAAGTCATTATATAGTATTTTATTCTCAAAACTATATAAGGAAGGCATTAGAAATGAGCTCACCGATAAATTCCAAAAATTTGCGCTTGAGCTCGCATGATTGGACCTTGAATATCAAATGAGGGAGTGTTGGTTGTATTTGTACGAGTGATGTCCTCATCGGGGTTACTATAGCTAGGGTTCAATATGTCAACCGTGGCTATAGTTGTATACTATAGCCACGGTTCAAGTTGTCAACCGTGACTATTATTTTTTTTAATAATAAAATAAATAAATACGCATGACAAATGATAAATTACAATTATATCAAATTAACCACAATCACATCACATTAACATTAACATTTCAGTGTTAGATCACATTAATATTTACAAATGATCGCAAAAATATTCACAAATCCATCTAAGTTATCACAATGTGCACATGAGACATGTTTTTTCAAACTAAGTCTACACTATACGAATCTTCAACTACATCGGGGGCATAAGGGCGTTTCGAACCGCACCACTCGAAAAGTGCCCAATGCTCCTTTGTCACGTCACTTTCCTTGTCAAAGAACCGAACACGAGGATTGATGACCTCCCTAAGCAAGAAACGCACATCCTAGCGACAATGTAGTACAAGTCGTTTGTACTCAAATGTTTATGCACCGTCGTGAATCCTTTCTTGGAGATTTCATTAAGTATCTTTCTATCCGATATCATTGCCTGTTCTAGACATATGTTCTCTATCAATAAATAAATTCATGAAAGTTGATAGATGGTAGAAAAAAACAAAAAAAATGCAAATTAAACAGAAACAACCTTAGCGTACCTCTTCGGTGGTCTCTTGGGTGATGACGGTCAAGTAGGGTCCAACGGTCTCAAATACGTACAGGTATAGTATCCAAAGTGCACACTACCTTTAGCTTGTTTAAAGCGAGTGCAAAATAGATGAAATAAATAACATCACTTCCAATTTCAACGATAGGAGGATAAAAACAATTACATATGACGCATGTCTTACCGAAAATTTGTGACAAAAATATATTTGTTTCCGAATCCTATAACACGCCACCTTCGGGTTATTTACGTAGTTCAAATAAGCACTACAAGTATTGAGAAAAGCGTATTATTGCATGAAATTACCATTACTTAATCGTACTTATGTACTTACCAATTTATGACGCTCACGATATCTTGGTAGCGACTACGGTTGTAGTCAAGGCTGTCCAAGACTACTCCCTCCATCCAAGAATATAAGGATTTGTTGAGTTTCTAACTTCTGATTTGACCATTCGTCTTATTTAAAATATTTATATTGATACAAAAATAAAGAAGACGCACTTAAAACATATCTAAGAATAAATTAAATTATGACAAAATAAATAAAATTTTCACAAATGTTTCGAATAAAATGAATGGTCAAACACGACCTCCGAAAGTCAACAAATGCTTATATTTCGGATGGAGGGAGTAATAGATATCCAATTTTTGGCATGATCAGGAAACAAATCCAGGTGACCACCGCAACAAAAGATCGTAGTAGTTAGTATTCCATCTATCTTTACAACCGACGAGAGGAAGGCGAGTGGTCGAACTTACTCGAAGTGGTAAGGCGCGTAAATGGCGTGACAATCCTGCCATTTCTTGAAGCACCTGTAAATATAACATGCAACTCTCTCCCTTGCTCTTGTCCTCATATTGTCCTTCAATTCTTCTAACTCTTGTGGTGTCATGTCCTTATATATCTTGTCTTTCTCATTTATCAATGGGTTGATCACACTTTGATTAATGAAGCTTGGATTGAGGTACCCAACCTTCCAATCGGGTCTATCGTATCTCGTATTTTGAAATATTGAATTCCAGTTACATAAAAAGGAAAAAGCAATTTATAACATGTATTTCTAAAAGTGGGAAATACGAAAAAGATGTATGGAGGCACTTACATGCACCACAAAGTTATGAAGGTTGTCTCCATCTCGCCGGCCGAAATATAGTTTGGATATCACTACAATATAGTCTTAGGGTCGATTCACCGGTATCGTTGAACACGTCCTTTGGAAGCTTACAGGTGATCACATTCACACCATCTTTCGCTGCTGCTATGTACCAATCATGCAGCTTCGCATCTTCCACGATAGGTTTGACACCATATTTTTAGATAAGAGGGGTTTGCCAAAGATGAAAGTTGGATAGTTCTCATTCTCGGCATGGCCCTCAAATATGCCATCATCTTATCGTAGCAACGGACGAGGGTCCGTGATTAGTGTGATTGATTGCATGGGTCCCTTCCTCATTCGCTCCAAGTATTTCGTGACATGTGCAGGTTGCGGCTTTGATGGATCCACCCCGCAGGCGTAATATTCCTTGGGATTATAGGAGTGAACTCCTTCGAAGAGGCTCGATAATCCGAGGCTCTTCATCCAAGGCTAGTGTTTCAGCTTCCGCCTCGACGGAGGGGACACATTGCCCTTCAAGCTCGACAAGGGGCACGATTTGCTACCGAGGCCCTTCATAGCCGGGTACTACGACGGTTTCTTGTTGTGGGGGTCTGCGAGTATAGGATTCATAACTCGCTTCTTGTCCTTGGTCATCTCGTTCCTTAGCGGCTGAAGCAACACCCGACAAAGGAGACGGTTGTCCTGCTCCAGCTTCATCCTCCATGAGTTGTTGACTCACCCGAACGGATCCGTGTCCAAACAAGAGGGGAGGGAAACTCGTGGTTCCGAGAGCACAACCTCACGCCGTTTTCACATGATGAAGGAACCGATAGCATGATGTAGAGTTATAATCCCCGCGTCAGGTTTGGGCACTCAATCTCGTGCTCCTCACATCCCCGATCGATCTACTCGACGGTGACACACACGTACTTGAGGGAATATCCATGTTGTGGATTGTTCATTACGGAAGTGCTCTACCGATTACAACCTTCAAGGTCTTTCCCTTGTAACCAAATGGCACATGGAACCGACATGGACAGTCTTGCGTTATGACTTCGCTTCTAACATTGAGGTAAAGTTGGGTGAAGTGGTTGGGACCGCATCGGTGCTACTGGGGATACTGCCACTCCGCATGTCCGCTTGGTACATCTCCATCTGTCGCCTCCACTCTACCTTGTCTCAGTAACAACCCTAACAAATCAAAGTGCATTTCATGTCATTCATGAGCATGTCATCCTGTTGCACTTGTGAAAATATTAAATTTTGTGTTAAGAAGTGCACATAAAATACCAATTTAACTTAAGCTAAATGAAATTCTTACAAAAATTTAAATAAAAGTAAAGTATGGTGTTTAACATTTTCTGTTGATTAAACATAAAGATAAAAGATTTATGAAATTGCTATGGAATTATTTTGCTTTGTAACAATGTCTACAAGAAATAATGAAAGCTTCTCTTTTTAATTTAAACATGAATTTTTAGTCCGAAAAACATTTAGAATTTGAACTTCGGCCAATAAGGAAAAAGATCTAAAATGTTTTCAAATCCATCCCTGAATTTTTGTAGAATTTTTCGAGTGCTAGAAATACGTTTTTCAATTAAACCAAAGCCGAGGGGGTTTTGTGTAAAAGTGCGGAACAGGGCCGGTGGCCATTCTCTCTTTCTCCTCTCTCCCTCCCGCACCGCCTCACCACCGAGCCACCGCGGCAAAATCCTGGCGCGCGCCCCGCCCTCCTGTGGCCACGCAGCAGCCTCCGGACACGTCGCCGCTCCTCCCCATCCGGTTTAAAACCCAACCCGGGGTCATCTTGCTCTCTCCCTTCTCTGTTTCCAAGCCGCCCACCATTGCCGTGCGGTACTAGACCTCGACGTCCCGTGGCCTCGCTTCCTCCCCGGCCGAGCCAAAGGTGCCCTTAGCTGCACCTCATCCTGCTCGGTTTGTAGGCGCCAACCACGGCCCAAACCATGCCCGAAGCACGAAGTACTTTGAGTTTTTCCCCACGGCACCATGGACGGCCTATCTTCACGCCGTCAGGAAATTCGTCCTCTCTAGTTCACCATTCGTGGTGATTCTTTATTTCTAGTGTGCGCAAGTGTTTCCTCTACATTCTAGAAGACTCACACTTGAGATTGCCACTCGGGTTTTCTTGAATTTTTGCCATCTTCTTCAAGCTCGGACCGTCGCCGGCTCCGCCTCGCCGGTGAAGTCCACTCTCCGGCCATCCCATAGGTAAATCATCACCGTGCCGCGTTTGCTCATGTCTCGTAGATGCTTCCCATATTTTTTTCCCTAATTTTTGTGCACCACGGCGGTCGCTAGGTCTCGCCGGAGCCGTGCGCAGGCCGTTGCTCGCTGCCGGCGTCCTTCCCGGCCACCTCCGCCACCGTGGTCTCCACTCCGCGATTCCCCATGTCGCACCGAGTATCCCGAGCCACTCAACCAGCCGCCTCCCCTCCTCCTGCGCCATTCCGGCATGGTTGCCGCCACCTACGGCCGTCGCGGCCATGGCCGCTGGTCCCTAGAGTATGGGCCGCGCGCGGGCTTTTGGGCCAGGGTGGGTCGTTGGGCCGCCTGGCACCGGTTGGGCTCGACCATTTTGGCCCAATGGCTCATTGTTTCTTTTTGCGAATTTAGTCATTTTCTGATTTCATTCAAACTTCAAATATTCATAGAAAACTCCACAAAAATCAGAAAAATACCAAACAAAGGGCATTAAATTCATAAAATTATTCTCTATTAGGTTATGTATTCAAATGCCTATTTTGAGAAATTATAATTTCATAGTTTAATTAATTACTTTCCTTTAATTAAGATAATCTATTATTTTATGCTAATTATTATTTGATTTTGAGAAATAAATTTCTTTAAATATTAGAGATACTGCAGACGAAAGTGTTTGTGAAAACTGGTTTCCAAAATTCAACACAAACATTGTCATTTCATGTGATCCCAATTTAGTACTCTATATGTTATTACATATCATTGATTAATGATTAATGAGTAATTATTAATAAATAAACAAGATTAATTGTTAATTAATGACCATGATTAAGTATTAATTAACGAGCATGATTAATTGTTAATTATTGATTAAGGAGCCTGATTAATTATAAATTGTTAATTAATAAACAAGATGCACTACGGGGAACAAGCTACTATGCCGTGTGCCCACGGCACACGGCACTAGCCCTCCAAGCACACGGCACAATTTGTGCCGTGTGTCGCTCACGGCAAAACGCACACGGCACAAAAATTGTGCCGTGTGTCATTTGTCGAGCACACGGCACGCTTGTTCCTATTCGTGCCGTGTGCCGTGGAAGCACACGGCATAGATGGTTGACGCCGTCGTCACCTTGATGACAATCTTTGCCGTGTGTCATAGATCCGGCACACGGCACGATTAGAAAGTGTGCCGTGTGCCTTGACCTCCGGCACACGGCACGGTTTGAATTTGTGCCGTGTGCCATGACCACCGGCACACGGCACACTTTCACCGTGCCGTGTGCCAAGGCCTTTACACACGGCACAAATTACAACCGTGACGTGTATCTAGGTTTTGACACACGGCACAAATTAAAACCGTGCCGTGTGTCTAGGTTTTGACACACGGCACGATTGTTATGGTTCCCAGAATTTGGCCTTTGTGCCGTGTGTCATGGTTAAGGCACACGGCACGGAGGCAACAAACTGCCATAAAAAACAGTTTTTAGCCACCCCGGATCATCCAAAACACAATTAAAATTCACAGACATGAAAATATCATATTCATCACATGATATCATCCACAAGACATCATCCACAACACATCATCCACAAACATACGATCCACAATACATCATCCACAAACATATGATCCATAACACATCATCCACAACATAGTATCACAAGCATCACAAACATACAAGAGGTCAATGATCCCAAGGCCGCCAAGCCGACGCAGCTCTTTCCCATGGCGAGCATTGGTCTTGTGGCCCGTCATTCGATGCCGCCGATTGATTCTACACCGGTGAATGCACAAGTTAGAGGTTGATTAATGATATGAATAAGTGAGTGATATTAACACTAGCTAGTCAATGAAAAATTGAGACTCGAATGTTATTATCACTACTTGATATTGTTACTAGTATATGAAATAGAATGATATTACCACTAGTAAATGAACAAAAGAACAAAATACAAACTAACTCATTCCAACTCACCGGGGTAAAAGCAGGAGTAGTAGACGGTGCGAACGATGTGAACAAGTGTGGTGGAGGAGTTGTACCCATCTGCGACGCCATCCACTAGAGCATCATCTGTTGGTTCTCCTCGGCCCTCCGTCGATCCTCCTCGCGTAGGCGGTTCACTTCATCCAGCTGGGCCTATAAAATGTCACCCAATTGTTACTACTCAAGAGAAACATGTGTAGGAAGTAATGAACGACAAATGACAGTGAGCTAACCTCGGAGTGCCTGCAGCTTGGGACTGTGTGCTGCTGCTATGAGGAGTGCGTATAGCCGGGCTCGAGCTTGTTTTTATTGCTCGAATCTGGGACAGAGTGGGAGTATTGACCGAGTCGACACAGCCGTTGCCGATAATGTACCGTCCGTGTCTCTTTCCTCCTCCTAGCCTCATCGCCAGCTCGCCGTCAATGTCCTCTCGTGCTTGGATCCTATTCAGGCCCATGTACCTCTCTTGCCATAGACGTGTACTCAATGATGCGGCTGTGGGCAGCAGGATTGCTGTAGGCCTCGGGTCCGTCGTCCGGGTTGAAGTCGACGCTCGACGTGGCCTTGTCCTTGTGGGCCAAAGCCCATCCCTTCAAGGTGCCCAAAGGCTGGCCACCATGTGACACCGATCGCGAAGCAAAGGAAACACAATGGTATGCTTATTACGTGTAATATACATTATCATTTGAGGAACTCATGAAATAGCTAGAAATAGATTCACGTACCCATGTAGCCATGTACTCGCTAAGTGTACGGCTGCCTTGATGATGTGGTGCACCTTGCATCATCGGACGCCGCTCCCGCGCCGCATAGTGCTCTTCCTCCCAGGTGGGTTTGCACCACAACTTTTCCACCAAAGCAATCCAGGCTGGCTTATTCTTAGCAGCCCACCACGGAATCACCTACACATGAAGTGCATAAGTGTTAATTTCAAATTATACACAATTAACAATAGAAGTAATGACATTTTCATATTTACCGTGTCCGAGCAATATTGCTCCATGGTGAGCCACATGTTTCTAGCTTCCTTTTTGGTGACCTTCATCTTCCTCACGGTAGCATTGAAAGTGATCACAGCTTGGATACGCGCCTCGTAAATCATGTCCTTCACCATTTTCTTACATTGGGTGGAGATCATACGGTTAGCCGACTCCTGGTAACCCTCAAGACACCTATAAAAGTCCTGCATACACATGAGAGGTATCGTGTTATTACTTAAAAAATTTCGAATGAATGTAAGGTACTCGAAAAACATATTGAGATAAAAACTTACCCACAGCTCCATCACCACACACATGAATATAAAGTTTGTTTGCGACATAATTCAATATTTTAAACACTTCTAGTTCAAATTTTAAATATCACGAGAAAATACCGATAACAGAATAAATGCATCAAATATACCAAAAATGGAAAAAAATACACAACTTTGTACCATGATGTATCACACATAGTCTCTATACTATATAAAATAAAATAAAAGGGAAAAGAGGATAAAAAAATTATTGTGCCGTGTGTCGTTGGGAACACACGGCACAAAGCTATATGTGCCGTGTGCCTACGGACGGGCACACGGCACAAATGCTCGCCGTGTGAAACCCCATGGCCGCCGTCAATTGTGCCGTGTGCCTGCCGTCGAGCACACGACATATCTTAGTGTGTGCCGTGTGCCCACTCGTGGCACACGGCACAGTCCCACTTGTGCCGTGTGTCGGGGTGCAACACACGGCACACATCGTTGTGCCGTGTGCCCGGTGTGTGCCGTGTGTATTCTTCCAGTGCACACGGCACAGGTGACACCGTGCCGGGTGCCCGACATAATACACACGACACGGTTCTAGGCACACGGCACATAAGCCATTTCCCGCAGTGATGAATTATTAATTGTTAATTGTTAGTTGTTAATTACTGAACATATGTAATCGTAATTGTTATTTGATGAACGTATTTAAGGAAACCCTTGCATAATCATATCATGTACATTCATGCATGCAAGGTTGTAATTCGTGACGCGTTGTTGGTCGACCTAGGTCCTGGCATGATCGATGTCCCGTCCGAGGTTGCGACAGGATGCGGAAACTTCGAAGTCGACCAACACACGAGATAGTCGACTCCGACTCAAATCAAGGCAAGCCCCGGTGCATCCCACCTATGATTTTAAAGTCTTTTCTTTTATCACGAGTAATGAGTCGTGATTGTGCATTAGGTTATAGGAGTTGCTTGATACCCTAGATGCATGAGATAGGTTTCCATTTGTTTATGCTATACTCGGTACAGGTAGCTCAATAGAGTTCGATAACTGCTAAGCTTATGTCATAGGGAATTGGTAGAAGTCGACTGGTTCAATTTTATGCTAAGAAGAATGATAAGAGCAAGATGGGAGTGGAAGTGAAGATGTTAATAAGCTGAGATCAGACGGGTCCCATAGGAGAAAGGGCAAGACGGTTGAGGTCTTGCAAGGTGGTAGCCCCATCCGTGTCGGTCAAGGACCGTACCGTTGTCGGCTTAGTTGAACAAGTTTGAACGTACCGTACTACATGCTGGTGTCATGGGCCCAGCAAGCTGATGTACCCTACCACCCCGGAGATGTAGCGTAGCCAACTCTCTTTTGTCGGCTGTTAGTGAGAGGTGAGTCTCACGGGAGGGAGATGGGTTGGCCACAAGGGAAGTCGTGGAGTCGCCATACTCCCGGGGAGTTGGAAATGGCTAGTCTTCCGTCAGGTGCTAGCGGGAAAGGTTGGCGTATACGACCGGTGCGGTGCGTATACGTCGTGTAGTCGGGTTTTGCCAGCTGGTATAAATCGATTCGAATTGCTGTCCCTCGCAGTAATGAGTACCGCTTGTTTAGCTCGTTGCATCGTAGTAATCAACTCGAAAGATGAAGATGAGAGATGAAAGAAGTGTTGGTCGAAAAATGAGCTTTTCTTGCAAACTTGATTGCAGTAGTTGTAGACCGCAAAACATTGGTTTTCGATAAACTTAACCTAGAGCTAAAACATTGAAAGTAAGGATCCTCCATTAGCGCTGTTTTCACAAGAGAGTCAACTCCACAGACCGTAAAACCTTTGCATACAAGGCGTCAGCCTTTAGCGTGCTCGTTGACGGGTCGGTCTTGCTGAGTACTAGAATACTCGGGGTTTGTTCGTTATGTTTTCAGGACCGGAGTCGTACTTCCGCGACTCGTACGGTAGCTTTCCGGAAGATGGAGCAAGTGTCCCGAGGGTGGTTCCCTCCAATGGGAACGGATCCCGACGCCGTGCGAGAGAAGGACCGTGGTGTACGACGGGCTCAAGACATCACGTTAGACGATCTAGTGATCTTTTGTTGTAAAGAGAATAAGTTCCGCTGCAAGAATCGTAGTATTCTAACTTCAGTAACATTTTATGCTTCCGTTGTCGGATGTTTGTATTTCAAAAACCTAGTTGTATTATACCATGATGTATATATTCTGGCTTGTATGAAATGATGCGCTCGTTGTAACTCGCTTCGTCGAGTGTTCCCCCGTACCGATTCCTCGGGTGTCCCGGAGGGGATGTCACATTGTCCCTCTCCTCCTTATGTTTTTTGTGAAATTTATGTTTTTTGTACGAGGAGGCGGAAGAGCTAGATGAGAAACCCTCTTTCCAAGTGGCCTTGGAGGGCACCGCTCGCACCCGCCCACCATGCTCTTTGATCCCCACAAGCAAGAGAGAGTTGGGCTCTGTGATATTCGGATTGAATAACACCGGACCGTGTCTGCGACTTGATGTCAACCGTCGCTTGTTGGATAACTTACGCTGATTCCGAGTCCATCGGAATAATCTCCCCATTTCCATCTATCATAGAGTGTGCAAGAATCCAATTTTTGGCACGCGGCTCGAGGCCCTCCAATGGATAAGGCTTCCTTTCCGCACGCAGATTTTCTTTCATCGTTGTCCACTCCGGAATGTCTTTTTCTTGTATCCGCTAGGGCCCAAGTGTGGCTTGTACTTATTTTTCTTGTTCAGCTCTAACATCTTTGCACTAAGGTCCTTGGCAGGTCCAATTGTCTCGCTGCTGAAAAAATAGTTCCCAATCATGTGGACTTATTTGTCCATAGTCGTCAAAAGGTGTAATGCGACGTTTGACATAACGACAGCTTAGACATTACGGTCGTTGTTGCCTTCTTGGCTTTCTCGAGGTCCACTCGTGGGAAGAGGATGTTTGATCTAACAAAGCATTCCACATTTCCTCTTTGTGCTCTTGAGGCACCACCTTCCATTCGGGCCAAGTTATTTTGCATTTCTCCCCGACAACTACACTACAACGGTTCCGCCATTTTGCATGGACACCCCTTGGTTCAAGGGGCTCCCGATCGGTGGGGTCCAGGGCTGTTACTTCATATGTGCCCTCGACCTTGTTCCCTGCACCGTTTAGCGTGCTTTTTGGGGACTCATGGACCGCTACGTTTTCCGTTTACGCCTCATGAGGTGTGTCTTGGGAACCCATGGATATTGTCGCTATGCTTTTTGGGCACAACAGACACTTCGTCGAGGAACCTAGCATATAAAGAAACATTAAAGTTCAATAATTTGCTGATAAGGGAGACTTGTGAAATTTCACAAAAAGAATCACATTTGACAAGATACCTCTTCTGCAGGCACGTAATCGTGGTCCCGATCGCACTCCGAGTTTCGCGAGGAGGGAGTAGATGTGGATCCTCCGGTTCTTCCCATTCCCCACTTGATTGTAACATCCTGGCCTAGGGCTTAATAGGATTGATAGAATAATCATGTCAACAAGTTGCAACTTCTTTTCCTGAAGCTCATCTCTAAAGAACTCTAAGGTTAAGCGTGCTTGGTCCGGAACAATTTAGGGATGGGTGACTGACCGGGAAGTGATTCCCGGGTGTGCATGAGTGAGGACAAAGTGCGCAGAAAAGACTAGTGTTGGTCTCGTGGGGAAATCTTGAGGGCCTATTAAGCTGCCAGGGGTAATGCCTTGGACCTCCAAAACAGACTCGAAGTCGACTTGGTTTGGGCCTCCATAATGCCTTGCGCCTCTTGCTGGACCTCCACGCCTCCAAGCCCTAGTCCATTCATATTATGGTCCTCTCCTTGATTCCTAATCATAATAAAATCATTAGGTAGCAAACGATTCTCAAAATTATGAAAGGAAAGACTTAGGAAGGAGCTCACCTCTAAATTTAATTGTCGGGCGCGAGCTCTAGTGATTGGTCCCTGAATGTTCAGCGGAGGAGTGTCATTGGTATCCAAAGGAGTGATGTCCTCATCATCCTCCCCTCTTGAATCGGAGTTGTCCTCGACTCAAGCTCATGCTCCTCACCCAAATAAGGCTTTAAATCTGCAATGTTAAAAGTGGAACTAACCCCGAACTCGGGAGGCAACTCAAGTTTATATGCATTATCATTAATCTTCTCAATTATCTTGAAAGGACCAGCAGCTCTAGGCATTAACTTAGACTTTCTCAACTCAGGAAACCGATCCTTTCTCAAGTGCAACCATACTAAATCACCCGGTTCTAATTTAACTTCCCTTTTACCTTTACTACCAGCAATCCTATACTTTTCAGTCATCTTTTCAATGTTGTGCTTAGTTATTTCATGCATTTTTAAAATAAACTCAGCACGTTCCTTAGCATCAAAGTGAACTCTCTCACTAGTAGGCAAAGGCAAAATATCAATAGGAGCACGGGGATTAAAACCATACACTACCTCAAAAGGACTTAGCTTGGTGGTCGAATGTGTTGCACGGTTGTATGCAAACTCCACATGAGGCAAACTTTCCTCCCACATCTTCAGATTTGTCTTTAAAATAGCTCTCAACATGGTGCCCAATGTGCGGTTCACTACCTCGGTTTGGCCATCGGTTTGTGGGTGACATGTTGTAGAGAACAACAACTTCGTTCCCAACTTATTCCATAGAGTGCGCCAAAAATGACTCAAGAATTTGGCGTCACGATCTGAAACAATAGTAGAAGGCATACCATGCAAACGAACAATCTCTTTGAAAAATAGATCAGCAATATGAATAGCATCATCACTCTTATGACAAGGTATAAAGTGAGCCATCTTAGAAAATCTATCCACGACAACAAAAATACTATCCCTCCCCCTCTTAGTTCTAGGCAGTCATAAAACAAAATCCATAGAAATATCCGCCCAAGGTATTGAAGGAACAGGAAGAGGCATATACAAACCATGTGGATTCAAGCGAGACTTCGCTTTTTGACAAGTAGTGCAGCGAGCCACAAAGCGCTCAACATCTCTTCTCGAACTGTGGCCAAAAGAAATGTGTGGCCAACACACCCGCCGTCTTCTTTGCACCAAAATGTCCCATCAATCCGCCTCCATGCGCTTCCCGTAACAACAAAAGACGAACGGAACCAACTGGAACGCAAAGACGGTTAGCTCTAATCAAATATTCATCATTTATCACAAACTTGTTCCATGTACGACCCTCTCTACAATGCAGCAAAACATCTTTAAAATCAGCATCAAGATCATATTGTTCTTTAATTGATTCAAGCCCAAAAATGCGACAATCAAGGTGTGACAACATAGTGTATCGTCTAGACAAAGCATCGGCAATCACATTATCCTTCCCTTTTTTATGCTTGATAATATAAGGAAAAGACTCAATAAACTCAACCCACTTAGCATGTCTACGGTTCAAATTACTTTGAGAGCGAATATACTTAAGCGATTCATGATCAGAATGAATAACGAATTCCTTAGGCCATAAATAATGACGCCATGTTTGCAAAGAACGTACAAGAGCATACAATTCTTTATCATACGTAGAATAATTCAGAACAGGGCCAGTTATCTTTTCACTAAAATAAGCAATAGGTTTGCCATTTTGCATCAAAACACCACCAATGCCAATACCACTAGCATCACACTCAAGTTCAAAAGTCTTACCGAAATCTGGTAGTTGCAGCAGCGGTGCATGTGTAAGCTTGTCCTTCAAAGAACTAAAGGACTCGTCTTGTGCTTTGCTCCATTGAAATACAACACCCTTCTTTGTCAACTCATGCAACGGTGCAGCGATAGTGCTGAAATCTTTGACAAAGCGGCGATAGAAACCTGCAAGACCAAGAAAACTTCGAACCTGTGTGATGGTTTGGGGCTGCGGCCAGCTGGCAATAGCGTCAATTTTCTTGTCATCCACATCTATACCCTGTGGAGTAACAACATAGCCAAGAAAAGAAACTCCATCGGTGCAAAAGGTGCACTTCTCAAGGTTAGCAAATAAACGTGCATTTCGTAAAGCAGTAAAAACAGCACGTAAATGATTCATATCTTCATCTAAAGACTTGTTGTAAATCAAGATATCATCAAAGTAAACCACCACAAAGCGCCCAATAAAAGCCCTCAAAACCTCATTCATTAAGCGCATGAAAGTACTAGGTGCATTAGTTAACCCAAAAGGCATTACTAACCACTCATACAATCCGAATTTAGTTTTAAAAGCTGTTTTCCATTCATCTCCAAGTTTCATTCTAATTTGGTGATAACCACTACGCAAGTCAATTTTAGTGAAAATTAGAGAACCGCATAACTCATCCAGCATGTCGTCTAGCCAAGGAATAGGATGACGATACCATATAGTAATATTGTTAATGGCTCTACAATCAACACACATGCGCCAACTACCATCTTTCTTAGGAACCAAAAGTACAGGAACAGCACAAGGACTAAGGCTTTCTCGTACATACCCGCGGTGGACTTGTCGCTGAATTTCCTTTGTCTACTCGGGGTTGGTCCTATAAGCAGCACGGTTTGGAAAGGTAGCTCCCGGAATCAAATCAATTTGATGTTCTATTCCTCTCAAAGGTGGTAATCCAGGAGGAATCTCAGCTGGAAAAATATCCTCAAACTCCTGCAAAAGGTCAGTGATAGCAGAAGCCAAAGAGCTAGCAATATCATCAAAGGAATACAAGGCTTGTTTACATATCAAAGCATAAAAAATATCATCATTAGAAATTTCAGCAAGGTCTGATTTTGTAGCAAGCATAACACGACATTTCAAATTAATTACATCTCCCTTAGAAATAGGTGCAGACTTATCCTTTCTAGGTGGGAAAACAGAATTAGCAACTTGCTGATTTTCAGATTTAGAATTATTCAAAGAAGCAGCTCGTTCTCTATCAGCTCCTACAATTTCAGCAGGAGTCAAAGGTACTAAAGTAATTTTCTGTCCTTTGTGCATAATAGTGTATTTATTACTTCTACCATGGTGTGTAGCATCATTATCATGTTCCCAAGGACGACCCAATAAAAGTGAACAAGGTTGCATAGGAACCACATCATAATCAGCATAATCCGAATAAACACCAATGGAAAAAGGAACTTTGCAAGTTTGTGTTACCTTAGCTTTTCCCGAGTCATTTAACCATTGAATGTAGTATGGATGAGGATGTGGTCGTTTGGCCAAACCAAGCTTCTCAACCCGATCTGAACTCACCAAGTTATTGCAGCTTCCTCCATCAATGATCACACGTGCTCGTCGATTCTTGATGACGAAGAAAATCTGGAACAAGTTGTGGCGCTGTATCTTTTCAGAAATCTGAATTTGCGTGCTAAGTACATGCTGTACAATGATGTTCATGAAACCCGAAGTGTCTTCTCCACCAAGTACATGGCCCTCGTTGGTGTCGTCGGCGACGTCGTCTTCATCATCATCTTCTATGTCAGAGGTGCTGATGTATCCACCATGTTCAGTGGCCACGTAAGCCCGCTGACTTGGGCAATCCTTCTGCACATGGCCGAGTCCATGGCAGCGGTGGCACTGAATGTTGGAAGTGCGTCCCGTCGAGGCGACCGATGAAGCACTTTGAGCAGGACCCTGCACAGAATTTTTACCTGAATTTGTAGGGCGTGTAGGAGGTGCGTGTGGGGTTGGCGTAACACCACTCGCGGACGCGGGAGACCGTTTGCTTGCTGGGTGGAGATGGCCGGGAAGGAAACCCCGAAGACGGCGTCGACCGTGGGGTGTAAGATGGCCGGCTTGTACTGCTGCTCCTATGTTGCTTCTCCCGTCCCTGCAATTCTTTCTCTGCAAGCATAGCAAACTGGAACAACTGGTTGATGGTGTTAAACTCCTTATAATCAACAATGTCCTGTATATCACGTCTCAAACCAGAGTAAAAACGAACAATAGAGCTCTCATTATCCTCTACTAACATGCAGCGTTGTAAACCCTTTTGAAGCTCACCATAATAGTCCTGCACTGATTTATCCCCCTGTTCTAAGCGCTGAAGTTTTTTGCGTAAATCTCTATGATAAGAAGGAGGGACAAAACGATCACGCATAGCTTTCTTAAGTTGAGTCCAAGTTACAGGAATATCATCAGTAGCTAGAGAATTCCACCAAATGATAGCAAAATCTTTAAACTCACTAGTGGCTTGTCTAACTCTATGCTGCTCAGGAACTAGGTGCCCACTAAATTTTTGCTCTACTGTCATCTCCCAATCTAGGTAACCCTCCGCATCATATTGCCCCGAAAAAGGTGGAATGGTAAACTTAATCTTAGCATAAGGATCATCGGGGGCTCGATTATTGTTACCTTGTTGTCGATGTTGGCCACCCATACCTTGGGTGTTCTGTTGTAGACGTCGGTGAAGCCTTTGTGCTCGTATAGCTGCGTCATCGGCGTCGAAAGTGGCATCATTCACCGTGTCATCTTTTCTGTTTCCTCCGGTGTTGCTACCGGCCTCATCTTCATGGATCTTCACACGGTTCTCCACCTCCGTCAGCTTGCCAGTCCAACGTTGTCGCCACTTCTGCTAGAGTATTAACCGTGTCCGTCATCTTGGACAAACGCTTATCGATCCTCTCAATCTGGTTGCCGAGATTGAGTTTGTTGATACCGTCGGTAACGGCCTTGTTAACAGCTTCTGTCATCTCCTCACGTGCCCTGTCAAGAACAGATTGAAGCTGCCCTTGACTAACACACTCGTGGAAATCTTTAGGGGTACCAGCGTCTGCAGCATCTCCTGCCATAGCAAATACCAAAGCAGGAACAAACAGTGAATGTTATTCCTAATAACACTACAACTATGGTGGACAGTGGTGAATCTCACAAAAGCAAATGGAACGTCTCACCAAGTTCTTACAAGGGTCTTACCAAGCAAGGCAAAGGATACCTAGAAGGCGTGTACCACGATTGCAAGGGTCAAAAACCTGTGCTGTCCAGAAGTAGTATGTGGATCTAGGAAGGCCAAATATGTGAGTGGAACACAATTCAAAAACAGATAGTAATGCTGAATAAATGTCCAAAGCTACATGTCATTAGTTGCTGGTCTACATGTGTCCTAGAACAGTAGTGCAGGCAAAGCAAGGATGACAGGCACAAAGGAAACAAAAGAAAAGGTAACTAGCAAGGAAGAAAACAGCAACTAGACATAAAAAATAGGCCAAAACCCTGTTTTGTCTTTTAGCACTAGTAGAAATCACAAATTTTTCTTTTTTGATACTCCCTCCGTCCACGTATTGAGGGCGCTTAAGCGAATTTGGTTTTTCCACGAAAAGAGTGCGTCTATCGGTTGAGCCGTTGTGGCCGTGTGATCGAGGCGTTGGCGGAGGCCCAGAATTAATACGGCGATTAAGGCGTCATCTCCTCTCCCCGCGTTCCGTAATCATATATGCCGCATCGTTTCTTCCTCTCTCATTGACTCTGTATCGCACCTCTTCGGGACTTCCTTCTTCGACGCCGTTCCACAAATCATTGCGATGGCTGTGCCTCGAAGTTGTTCCTGATTCGGAAGACCAAGAGGAGGTGGCGGCTGAAGATCTGTTCTTTGTTGTGGTGCCGATTCTGTAGAACAGAACAATGCAATTCGACAGCACCACAGGCCGATGTTGTTGAGGCGGTGGAAGAGAACGTGGTAGTTCAGGCGGCGGCAATGGAAGCACAGACCGCCGTTGTTGAAGCGGTGGAAGAGACCGTGGTGGTTCGGGCAGCGGCAATGGAAGCACAGACCGCCGTGGTTGAAGCGGTGGAAGAGATCGTGGTGGTTCAGTGCAGCGGCAATGGAGGCACAGACCGCCGTGGTTGAAGCGGTGGAAGAGATCGTGGTTGAAGCGCCCGAAGATGAAGCTGTTCTCGTGGATGCGCAAGACTTGCTGGATTTTGCTTCAAGGCCGTATTGGGAGTTCGTATCGGACAAAGCTAGGTACGATGTGGTGGATTTTATGCTGCCACTCCAGCACCCTATCGTGTTTGGAGTTCATCCAGATGATCCGAAAGATGCAGCGACTACACTTTTCTTGATTGGCTGTGGACATGGCGAAACTTAGGTTAAAGTTCATTGTATTGGTACTTTCTGCTTCGTTACTTTCATGTTCAAGTAGGAGTATTAGACAAGGGAAAATTCATTGCCTTTTCCTTCGTTACTTTCATGTTCAAGTACTTTTTGCTTGCCAATATTACAACTGGTAGCATGCACGAGACACAAATGGCACTAAATTACAAATAGACTACGAAACACATGCTAAGGCTTGATTGTAAAGATCACTATCGCATTCTAAAGATATGGGAAGTGTTCCTTGCAACTCCATTGCATTCTTCCTCATGTGTGGAATGTCATAGTACTGCCCACCATTCCGCTTCATGATTTCCATCATGCAAGCCTCGCTGAGTAAGAAAGATTCGATTGATTTGTCAATTGGATACTCTATAAATGCCTGTTCCACCTTGCTCACGATCCGTTCAATATTTGTAACAGCCCAAGTATAGTACTCGAAGTTGTGTAATGCAAACATTTGAATTTGGTCGAGTTTGAATCAAATTGGAGTTCATTTTTGAATTCTATTCGGCAGATTAATTCGCGAAGTGATTTAATTTGAAAACCGGCGCCTTGGGCCGAATCTTCTCCGCCGGCCCGTTTCCTTTTCTCTTTCCCCGCAGCCCGGTCCGGCCCGACCCGAGCGCCAACAGGAGCATCTTCTTCCTCCTTCGCTTTCCAGCTCGGCCCCGAGCGCGGGCGCCTCTGCGAGCGACACCTCGGACGGCTGTCGCGTAGCGGCCCCAAAGCCACCTGCTCCCGCCGCATCCGCCGCCCTACAAAACCCCTGCGCCGCCGCCTCCTTTCTTCCCCGCTCCGCACCAAACCCTAGCGCCTGCCGCCACCGCGGTTTCCTCGTCCGCCATGGGCGAGGTCATGAACTAGCCGTGCGCGAGCTAACCCCGTGTGCGGCGTGCGACGTTGAGTTCCCCGTATACTTGGTTTCGCGGGAGGAGCCTTGTATAGTCGGTGCGTCGAGCGAGAAGTTCCCCGTCGTCTTCTTCCCCGTCAACGTTCGTCACCGCCGGTGAGTTCTCATGCCGCTCGTGCGTCGTTCTTGCTTCCCCTTCGTACGCTCTCCCTTCGGCGCCGAGCGCATCTTTGTTGTCCGGTGGCAGCGGCGGAACGCAACTACACGTGGTCACCATCTACGTTCGTCGCGAGCTCGCCGTCCGCCATCACCGGATCCCGTCGCAAGTCGTCGTCGGCGCCTCCCCGTCTCTCCTTTGGCCGTCGGTGCGTTGCTGGTGAGTAGCCACACCGATTCCCCCTCTCGCCCCCTTGATTTGTGGCGTTTTGGCACCTCCCGTCGTGTTCCGCCGCCGCCCCTCCATGGACGCCGGCGAGCACGTGCTTAGAGGCAAGCTCGTGTCCCTCTCTCTAGCGTGCTAGCTTTGTCTTGGTCTTGTGTCGCTCGTGCGTGCGTTAATTCGAGAAAAACCCGTGGCTTTGCTAGGATTCGCGGGACACCGTTGAGCCGCCGCCGCGGAACTCGCCGCCGGCGACGCTCCGGTGGGTTTCTTGGCCCGGGAAGGTTGCGGTTGGGTTCGTGAGTGCAAGCTTTAGTTTGGTGGTCTCAAAGCGCGGTCTTTTGGTAGCCGTGGGAATTCCCCCTTTCACCCGCCGCCGTCGTCAACTCCGGCGAGCTCGCCGCTCGTCGGAGGGGAGCCGGTGTCCGGGACCGGCGCCGCAGGTGCGCGCTAGCTCGGGGAGTCGCCTGGTATGCTTGGTTCGCGTGCTCGGCGAGCCGTAGCGGCCGGGCGGGTCAATTCCGGCCAGCCCCGCGGCGGAGCCGGAGCGGCGCCGCCCCCTCCGGTAATGCCGACGTGTTGGTCGCCGTGGCGGACTTTCTGCCGACGTGGCATCCATGTGGCGTACTTTCCGCCGGCGTGGCGTCTAGATGGCAGCCGAGGTGGCGAGGTTGTCACCTGCTCGCGTGGCGTGATTATCTGCCGATGTGGCGCCACGTAGCTTAGGAGTGCGGATGTGGCGCCGATCCGTAGGCTGGCGTGGTGTCTACGTGGCGCTCGACGTGGTGCCCACGTGGCAACGAATATTCCCGGGAATATTCCATTTCTATTTATTGGATTTTCCTGAATTTCCATAATTCATTTATCTTTGGAAATTCATATCTTTTCCTGGAGCGTCGAGAAAATACGCGGTCGATTGCGTTGGACTCGTAGCGACGTTCTCTACGCGTTAGTGTAGCTTTTGGTCATGTTCTAGTACCGTAATTTCCGTCGTTATTTCCGTACCATTTCCTATTATCTCGATAAGCGTGCCTAACCCCTGTTTCACGATCCGTCCGTCGGACGGTGCCGAGGAGTTCCCGTCCGAGCCGCAGTTTGAGGAGTTTCCGCCGGAGCAGCCGTACGAGTACCCCGACCCGGCCCGGGAGCAGCCCTATCCGGGCAAGCCGCAATCCTTGACCACTCTTGATCCTATTTAGTACTTGCATTAAATTGGACCATGCATGATTAATGGTTACTTGCACTTGTAGTTTACCTATGCCATACTATGCTATCCTTGCCACTGTTTGCCATAGGTTGTTCTACTGTTACTCGCATGCTTAGTACTTGCTTAGTTGCTTAATTGAACCCCATGATGACTATACATGTTTTTGTGTAAAATAAATTGTAGGTGTTTCTTAGGTGTCGAGTTTCTGTACTAGATACCCTGTAGGACCTTTTGCGGGGCGAGTGTGTAGGTGGTTAGGTGCTTGGGAGACTTCAGGGAGTCTCTACTTGGAGAGTACTGTTGCGGGTACGGTTGTCTAGGGGTCTTGGGATATGGGACCCCTGTTGTGGTGACTCTGTTGTTGAGGCTGTTGTTTTGAGGAGAGGGATGGTGACTCGCCCGGCAGCTTAAGTACCGGTTCTTGTGCGTATGCCTCTCTTGGTCTTACTAGCTTACCACGTGACTTGTATGGGCGGGCTGGATCATGATACTTAGCGGAGGAATGGGTGGCCCGCCGTGGTGTAGAGATTAGTGGTAGTGGGTGTTGGAGCGTTTGTCTCGACCCACGAGCGAGAGGATATCCCACCTGGCCCGTGGTACGCCTTGTCACACCCTTCGGGACCTTCTTTTCCTATGTTGTGGTTAGAGGATCCCGGACACGAGGGACGGGCGCCACCCATTCGATGCTTTGAGTAGTGATCTTGTGAGTGTTGCTTTGCTTGGGCCACGACGGTGGTCTTTTGTTTGAGTACCTCTTCACGTGGGTACAGTTGCTTACTCTCTGCGAGAGATATATAAATCTATACGTATAGTCTAGCCCAAAGTATGGGCACTACCGAGAGAAATCCACTTGATTAGCATTTACTACTTCTCCCCTCGATAGGTGTTTTACTTCCGGCTTTGAGCTGTGGTCCCGTGGAGGTGTGCGGGACATAAAACTTGACCCTTGCGGGATTGTGTTGTTTCTGCAAGGCCACTTATAAAATTTGACTAATAATAAAATATGATTCACATAGACTTGAGAATTAATGCTTTAGGTGCTAGCCCTTGCCTTTCCTTGAACTATCCCAACATGCATACATTGTTGCTAGGTAGTTTGCGGCTTGCTGAGTACGTTATGTACTCACGGCTTTATCACTTTGTTTTTCGGACGCCGTTGCCGAGGAGCCGGCCGAGCCAATTGAGAGAGGCGACGAGGAGGAGTGACGGTCTCGCCTACACTCGAGTTGCTTGTGGGTATGGACTTCACTACGGATCTTCACCAGAGATGCTTCCGCTTTGCTTCCGCTTGCTTCCGCTTCGCTAGACTTCTACCATGATATCGCGATGGCCTGCGTGCCACGCTCTTGTACTCTTGAGATTGAGATTTATGCATAATAATAATGTACTTGGAGAATCTATTATCTTGCCTTGTTATTTCCTTTAATTTATGGTTTTACTGTACTAACTTGTGTTGGATGTACGTGCCACACTCCTGGGAGTGGCAATGAGGTACAAAGGGTTCGGATTTCACGTTGGTGAAATTCGGGTCCCTCACGGTTGGTATCGAGCCATACTTGATTGTAGGAACGAGACCCGTAGAAGCGGACGTAACCATAAGGACAATATCTAGCTCTCTAATCTGCTATTCGTCTTTCATCAAACTTTGAAATCTGTCTCATCGTTTAAAGCTCTCAAAGTAAGATATGACTGAATGGATGATGCCTTTGTTGTGTTTGCATGGATAGATGATTTGCATACTAATCTGTTACTCATGAAGATTCTTTCAAGATGTGAAGAAAGTGTTGGATAACCCGTACTAATCGTTGGAATTGTACCTTGTTAACGGATGCCGAGAGGAAGGGGTCTACACGTGCGGTTTGACCAGGCTGCGATGGAGGTGGACGACCGGGCCCCCGGAGGTCGTGGGCGTGGTCGTGGTCGTGGTAGAGGTCGTGCCGCGCCCGCAGCAGCTGCGCGAGGCCGCGGTGCGAGAGGCCGTGGCCGTGGAGGAGGAGCTGTGGGTGCTCGCGGCGAGAGGCGTGGTCGCGGTGGAGAGGCACCACCGGATCCCGCAGCTGGAGAGGCGAGAGGGTGCCGAGCGAGGAGGCACCGAGGACAGCGAGGAGGCTCCTGGGCAGCGGGAGGGCGGCGAGCAGCGGGAGGTACCACCACCACCACCCCTGCTCGGACTCTCGCCGACGTGATGGCGAACCGGACCCACATCCTTGGAGGTCCGATGCGGATGCTGCAGCGCAGCAGCAGCAGCAGGAGCACCACGAGCAGATCTTGCAGCGGCGGCAGCAGCCACGGCACGCGGGCCGCAGCCGGTCGACTTGAGGAAGGAGGCCTTCCGCAGGCTGCAGCCGGAGACGTTCTCTCACTGCACCGACCCCTTGGACGCCGACAGCTGGCTCGGGACGGTGTCCAAGCAGCTGGTGATGATGGACTATGCGACGCCGAGTGCGTGTCACTTGCTACCTACTTGCTCGGAGGCGCAGCCGGCGCGTGGTGGGACACTTACGTGACCAACCACCGGGACCCGAACGAGTATCTCTTGGGATGAGTTTGAGCAGGAGTTCGAGCTCGGCACATCCCCAAGGGAGTGATGGACGGGAAGGCGGCCGAGTTCCGTAACTTGAGGATGGGATCTATGGGAGTGCTCGAGTACTACCACGGGTGGGTGAGCTGTCCCGCTACTCACCTCGTGACGTATCCATCGAGCAGGTCGAAAACTCTTATTCAGTTTTTCATCTCAAATAATCACTATCTACTTTTCCCAATGATTTCATGCTTAACACGTTCTATGTTGCTATCTCTTCATCTCATTTCCCTTCGTGGTTTTCTATCTTTCCACCGAAGCGGGACAAGATCTACTACTTCAAGCGGGGTCTCAAGGCTGAGATTGGTCCCCACGTGGCGGGGTGCTCTACTACGAAGGAGCTAGTGGACAAGGCTATTGAGGTTGAGGACGAGCATCGAGAGGATCGGGAGGGTTGAGGCACACAAGAGGACGGGAGGACAGCTAGACCGTTACGGAGGTCGGCGAGAGGCCGAGGTTTGCTCGGGCAGCAGCAGCGGTTCACTCGCCCACCACGGGGGCAGTTTGGCGGCTCGGGGCGAGGCGGTTCGCACCGCGGGTCGGCGATACCGGCGTGCTCCGGCACCACGGCGGTCCGGGTGGAGGCCCCCGAGCGATGGGATGCCCTTCGCCAACGAGTGCTTCCGGTGCGGTCAGCCGGGACACAAGTACTACGCGTGTCCCAACATGGGTCGAAGAGCTCCTACTACCTACACTACCCCCGAGGCCGGCAGCACGGCCGCCGCAGCGGCAGCGGTTCCGCGAGTGCCCCACGCCCTGTGCGATCAGCAGCCGGACGGCGGCCGCGGCAGAGTGCCTCTCGTGCTAGACTTCACCACCTCACTGTTGAGGATGCACGGCGAGCGCCGGACGTCGTCCTTGGTGAGTTTCTGGTTAACTCCTGTTTAGCTTCGTTCTTTTCGATGCTGGTGCGACTAGATCGTTCGTGTCTTCTGCGTTCGTTGCGAAGCTTAAGATTCCTCTCGACTTGCTCGATTTTCCTGTGCTCGCTATCTCTCCACTTGGTACTTCAAAGTGTGTGACGGGTTGCCGTCGAGTTCAGATCTTGATTGAGGGTGTTCGGTTCTTGGCTGATTTGGCTCTCTTGCCGTCTTACGGGATTGAGGTGATTCTTAGGATGGATTGGTTGACCAAGAACAAGGGGGTGATTTATTGTGATGAGCGGATTGTGACCTTGGTGAACCACCGAGGAGTGGCTGTGTGTTTCACACCGGTTGCTCCCAAGTTGCCGACACAGCTTTGTCACTTGCAGGGTTTGTCACTTGAGCGGATACCCGTGGTTTGTGAGTATCCCGAGGTCTTTCTCGATGATTTGCCGGGGCATCCACCAGATAGGGATGTTGAGTTTGTGATTGATCTTCTTCCGGCACGGCCCCTATTGCTAAGAGGCCGTATCGCATGTCTTTCGATGAGTTGGTGTTGCTTAAGCAGGAGATTGATGATTTGTTGAGTAAGGGGTTCATTCGCCCAAGTGCCTCACCTTGGGGATCCCCTGTTCGTTTGTGAAGAAGAAGGATGGTACTGACGGGATGTGTGTTGACTATCGTTCTTTGAACGAGGTCACCATCAAGAATAAGTACCCCTTGCCGCGGATTGATGATTTGTTTGATCAGTGAAGGGTGCAAAGTATTTCTCATCCATTGATTTGAGATCCGGCTATCATCAAATGAAAATCCGCGAGTGTGACATTCCTAAGACTGCCTTCGTGAGTAGGTATGGATCTTTGTTACCGCTTTGTCAATTCCGTTGTTATCTTTCTTGCATGATCGCCCTTCCTTGAATTTTGCTTCTTATCTATTCCTGGACAGGTATGGGCGGTTCGAGTTCACTTGTTGCTTCCTTTGGCTTGACCAATGCCCCTCCCTACTTCATGAACATGATGAACAAGGTCTTCATGGCAGAGTTGGATAAGTTTGTGGTGGTTTTCATTGATGACATTCTTGTGTACTCAAAGTCTGCCGAAGAGCATGCACATCACTTGAGGGTTGTCTTGGAGAGGCTGAAGGAGCATCGGTTGTATGCCAAGTTCAGCAAGTGCAGGTTCGGCTTGAGGAGGTGGCTTTCCTAGGGCATGTCATCAATGCCAAGGGAGTGTGTGTGGATCCGGGAAGGTTCGGACAGGTTGTGAGTTGGCCGTCACCGCGAGTGTGTCAAGGATGTGAGGAAATTCTTGGGGATGGCTGGATACTACCGTCGCTTTGTTGAGGATTTCTCTCGGATAGCTCGTCCTATGACGGAGCTCTTGCGGGATAAGGTTACCTTTGAGTGGACCCCGGAGCGAGAGAGGAGCTTTCGGGAGCTCAAGACTAGGTTGACCACCGCACCTGTGCTCACCTTGCCGGATCTTAGTCGGGACTTCCAGGTGTATTGTGATGCTTCCACTCATGGGATTGGTTGTGTGCTCATGCGAGAACGGAAAGGTTGTGGCTTATGCTTCGAGGCGATTGAAGACACATGAGAAGCACTATCCCACTCATGATCTTGAGCTTGCGGCGAGTTGTTCATGCTTTGAAGATTTGGAGGCACTATCTCATCGGTGGCGGATGTGAGATCTTCACGGATCACAAGAGTCTCAAGTATATCTTCACGCGATCGGAGCTGAACATGAGGCGAGAGGAGATGGCTTGAGTTGATCAAGGATTACGACTCGAGCATTAGCTACCATCCTGGCAAGGCTAATGTTGTTGCGGATGCGCCGAGTCGCAAGGCCTATTGCACTTCTCTCATGACGAGTCGGTCGGAGGTGTTTGAGGAGATGATGAGAGATGGAGTGGAGCTCATTCCCGAGGGCTATCTCTATGAGTTGAGGATCACGAGTCTACTTGGAGATCGGATCGGAGAGAGGCAGAAGGTTGACGAGTTGTTGACGCCGGTTTTTGACCAAGGGACCCATTGTCGGCGACTATAGGTCAAAAAGGGCCGGTGGGCGTAAGGCCGACGGCAACTTGGGCGAGTAAAAGGCGCGTCTCTCCCGAGAATCGTGCGCGGACGCCAACGTGAAGAGCACAACATTGATGGGCCCGGCCCACGTTGTAAAATTAGAAATAATAGTTAGTTTTGGAAAAAGGATTCTAGTCGGTTAGGAAATCGGCCTCGAGGAGGGTCCGAATAGGATTCTTTTGCCGAGTATAAATACATACTCGGATGTAACATGTAAACTCGATTCACATCCAATACAACTTTCGGCGCATCGCCAAACCCTAATTTTCTCGTCAAGTCTTTACTCGTTTTCGCGCGGGATCTTCGGGGCTCCGGTCGACGACACGTTGGCTTGACAAGGTAATTATGTTGTCTAATTCTCGGCGCATTGTTCGTAATTAGATGGCTTAATTGCTAGTTATCCGGCGACCGGATCTGTTTTCGATCGGCGTAGTGAGTATCGGCCGGGATGAGTCAAGTTGACCTGGTCCGGGCTCGTGGTGGAGATAGTTTGACTTGTCCTACCTCCCCGTTCCAGCCTTTGCTCACGGCGCCGATTGGCTCGGATCCGGTCGTTCGAGTCACGATAGGCTGCTATGAGAATTCTTCTATATCTTGGCCGATTCGATCGTGCAGATTCAGTTGACGTGTCCTGTGTTTGCCTTTGCGATAGTTGACTTGTCCTAGGCGCATGCAGCCGATTGGCTAGGGTGTAGACTTACTTTCATAGTTAAGACGTTTATGATTGTGCTTGTCCTGAATCGGCCGGGCGTGCGCGGTCGTTAGATCTGGTCCAGCCGCGTGCCATCGCTTGACTTGTCCTGTTGGAGCGACCGGTCGATTTAGGATCTGTGTGGTTGTATTTGTCTTACTCGTTCTTTCGGAGTGTTTAGCCGATTGCTTATCACGTTCATTAAGCTGTTTTATGTTTAATTAATGCTAAACCTGTTAAAGCTGCTTTTGAACCCGAGTTACTAAGTATGATCTTATTGATCATCATTATACCTTTGGACAGATCTAAATAATTCACCGATATAATCAATGGCAGAATCGGCCGCATACCCGATCGGCCGATTTACTGGATCCGATTGATGATTAAACTATCCTCTTGCTACCAAACTAATTACATCCTATTAATAATTGCTCTGTTTATATTGTACTCGATAACACATCCCTGCAAAGTCTTAATGATTTGGTCGTTTACCGACGAAATCGGCTGCTAGTCACCGATCGCATGTTATAGCATCGGCCGATTTCGTATCGTTTGTACCACGGTTCGTTTGCCTAACATTTAATACATAAATGGATGGGCCGTGCTGTTCTCTCGTTCATGGCCGATTTTGTCTATCTTACGCCGTGATCGGCCATGGCTGCACATCGGTCTATCCGGGCCGATGACCTGGAATTTTACACTCTTTTATTGTCTTTGTTGGTTTGCAGGAAAACCATCCGGCACGCACTCAGCAGCACACGAACATCGGCGAGTTGAGCCGGTCCGTTGGGAGCACAGGATTCTGCGTCGACTGGAATTTCGGTGGACTCTCCGGACGACGGTGTGTCGGCGACTTTTGACGTCAACACACTTTTTGGCACGCCGGTGGGACGAAAGCAACCAAGATCAAGATGTCGTACATGCAGGCAGTCGGGGAGGACGGAACACCAATGGTCGATGCCGAGAATCGGCCGATTTTCGTTCCAGTCCCTCTCAGGACGGATGGCAAAGGCCATGGGGAAGTTTCGATGACAACACACTTTCGGCCTGGGGGAAGATGACGACAGAACAAAAACTGCAGTATCAGGAATACTTGGCCGAAGCAATGAAAAAGTACTTTCAAGCCCCGACAGGTGACACGTGGCGAGTGGCCACAAAAGGAGACTTCCTCGGATTCTGCATCCGGAAGAACTAGACCAAATCAAAGCCCGGAGACTCGCCGGATGCCAACCAACTCGGTGATATGGTCAACTCGTCCGTTCATCATGCCCTAATCAATCAATCAGAGCGTGTTGACCAACACCATCGGGAATTTGATCAAGGACACAATTGATGGTAGGCTGTTCATCGAAGGGTATTCTGGACCTGCATACACTCAGCCTTTCGGCACTCCTGTACGGTCGAATCAGGGAATTAGCCTCCGGAGTACCATACCGCAGGAAGGGTTTCAGCCCCGTACGGCATGCCACCTCACCTATGGCCTGGCAAGGACAATGCAAATGCAAGTACCAAGTGCAACCCAGCCAGGCAAAGAGGATGACAAGTGGCCCCAAGAAGTCGGTAACGGAAGAAGGCAACGGACAAGATGTGCAACAGCCGACTTCCGAGTTGGGGGCAGCAACCAATGTGGCAACGGTCCCACGGATGGCACAAGCAACCCAATTTCTTCTACGTACCAAATATCGGCCCGAGTGGAATTGAAAACTCACCTACTATAGTACGGCCGATATCCGGTATTCCACGACCAACCGTCGGGGACAGGGATTCATGATCGGACGGCCGATCCAATCGGCCATGAATTATGGAATCGCTCCGCAGTACATTATTCCCGGCTACTAGCACTGGGATTTCCGGGAACGGTCAGTTGATACACCCAACTCGGGGACAGCCCAATATAGCTTATATGACGGGGACCGGATCAGCAACTGCTGGACCCAATGATATGAATAGCCTCATGGCTAAAATCGCCGATATGATGAGAGATCAATTCGATTTGAAGCCTAAGGAGAAGAGTGCATTATATCGGCGACCTTACCTCGATCGGATGGATTCCGTGGCTTTACCCAATAAATATAAAATTCCTGAGTTTTCCAAATTTTCCGGGCAAGATAATACATCGACTATGGAGCACATCAGCCGATATGACGCACGACTTGGTGAGGCGTCTACTCAGGAGGCTTTGCGGGTTAGGTTATTCCCACTCGTCATTGTCCGGATCGGCCTTTTCATGGTTTGCTTCATTGTCGCCTGGTTCTATTCAAAGTTGGGCCGATCCGGAGAAAAGGTTTCACTCGTACTTTTTTACGGGCATCACCGAGCTTAGTTTGTCCGATTTAATGGCAGTAAAACAGAAAACTGGGAATCGATAGCTGATTATATACGGAGGTTCAGGACTCGAGGGGACGATGCTACAACCTCGAACCCGACAGAGCAACAGCTTGGCCGAAATTGCTTATGCGGGGTTATTCTCCAACATCAAAGAAAAGTTTACCCCACATGAGTTTGATGGGCCGGCACAACTAACACGAAGGGCGGTTGGCCAGGAAGAGAATCTCCAACTCACCAGGAATCGGCGATATCGGGTAGCTTATGCTGATTTCGACGGAGAAGATGATGAAGAGGAAATTAATGCAATGGAGTGGACTAATAACAAACGGCCGATATTTTCTCCGCATGTCAATCCTAAAGAGAGAAAATATGATTTTGATTTATCTAAGGCCGACGAGATATTTGATCAGCTGCTGCGGGAAAAGAAAATTCAGCTTTCGCCTCATCACAAGATTCCTACGCCGGAGGAGTTGAAGAAAATGGCTAAGTGGTGCAAATGGCATGGAAATTCACATCATAACACCGTTGATTGTTATGCTATGAGAGATGAGATCCAGAAGGCGATTGACAATGGGATATTGCGAGCAGCTGATGTGAAGAAGAAGATGAAAGTTGATGGGCACCCTTTCCCTACTAATACGATGTACATCAATACCATCGGTGGTGGATCAGCTGGTTTCATACGCCGATATGAGAGGAAGAGGGAGAGGGAAGAAAGAGATCAAGTGGCACATGAACAGGAATCTATCAGCCAAAATCAGCAAGACAGGCAAAGCGTGATCCGCCGAGAAGATTTTGACCCACACTCGGGATTGTCCTTTCTTTCAGCATCTGCTGGGACCGAAACATGAAGCTTCCATCTATCGAGAACTGTCCGGAGTGCATCGGCCGGGAAGAGTATCGTGACGTCGGGTCGTCAAATTACCAGGGACGGCCGATTGATCGCAACTATGAATCTCGACAATCGGCCCCCGTAAGAGCAATCGACTACGATCACGGGTATGATGAACGAAGATACGTAGTGCCAAAGAGAACCTCCGTTCACGATCGGCTGGGGCCAATCAACGATGAGGAAGAGTTTGATCACCAGCACTCATGAGAATTCGAGAGACGATCAAACCGAGAACGAAGAACAGTGGTGCCCCGGTGGTTTGCTCAGCAGAAACCCGTAAGAGGAGGCTCCAAAGATTGCGTTGTCGAGAAATCAAGGGTGGACGGCATTACAGAGATGACCAGGATGATGAGCCCAAGCCCAAGAAGCAATGGAGGCCGAAAGTGCAGTCTCGAGTGGTCCGGCCGAAGCCGCGGTGAATATGATGTCACTAATGCCCAGGATTGTCTGGATCGACCGATGAAAATTCGGGTCGAAGAAGAACCAGCTTGGGGATACTTCGGAGACTCGTGGACGCCGGAATCGGCGATATTTGATAAGCCGACCAACTCGATCATTTGCATCTCAAGGCATTGTACATTAGCGGCTACGTCAATGGGTCGCCGATGAGGAAAATGTTGGTCGACGGAGGAGCAGCGGTCAATGTCATGCCGATTACTACATATCGCAAGCTCGGGAAGACGCCGGAAGAAATGATGAGGGCTAATCCGACGCTCAAGGATTACAGCGGGAGAAGCCAAGATGTGCGTGGGGCCGCAATAATGGAGATCACCGTGGGAAGCAAAACCATACCCACCACTTTTTTCATCATCGACGGGAAAGGTGCATACACAACTTTGTTGGGGAGAGACTCGGATTCATGCCAATTGTTGCATCCCCTCAACCATGCACCAGTTGTTTGATTCAATGGGTCGGCAACAAGGTCGAAATCGTGCGGGCCGATAAGTCCGTAACCATTGCAACCGCCGATTTCGAGTTTGTTGGTCTAGAGAGCTTGCCTTGTTTATCGGGCACGTATTGGGATGCGGAGGCCATAAACATCACGGATGATGGAGTTATTGTGACCGGGGGTCGGTACCTCCGCTACTCCGATGGGCCCCACAGGAGAATTGACGGACAATCGGCCGATCGATGTACACACCGAAGACATGGTGAGTCGGCCGATTGATGAACCGGAAGACGGGAAATTAGGCCACGGCTTTGTGTCGGCCGATGAATTAGAAGAAGTGGATATAGGGAATGGAGCCAAGCCTCGACCGACATATATTAGCAAGAAATTGTGTAAAGAAGTAAGAGATGAATTGGTGGCCTTATTGGAAGAATTTAAGGATTGTTTTGCTTGGGATTATAGCGAGATGCCTGGACTCGACCGATCGATTGTTGAACATCGGTTGCCCACTAAACCCGGATATCGACCATATAAGCGTGGGGCTCGGAAGATTGACCCTAGGTATTATGAAGCCGTCAAAGAAGAGATTATCGGATTGTATGAAGCCGGCTTCATCGAGGCCATGCCGATATGCGGAGTGGGTTTCTAGTATTGTGCCGGTGGAGAAGAAAATGGAAAGATGCGGGTCTGCATTGACTTCGTGGAATTTGAATAAGGCAACTCCGAAAGATGAGTATCCAATGCCAAACGCCGATTTGTTGGTTGATGCAGCCGCTGGCAACAAAATTTTGAGCTTTATGGATGGAAATGCTGGGTATAATCAGGTTTTTATGGCCGAGGAAGATATATCGAAAACGGCATTCGGATGCCCTGGGCGTTGGGATTATATGAGTGGGTTGTTATGACCTTCGGCTTAAAAAATGCTGGTGCCACGTATCGTAGGGCCATGAATTTTATATATCACGATTTGATCGGCCGATTGGTGGAAATTTATATTGATGATGTCATGGTGAAATCAAGATCGGTTGGAAGTCATGTGGCTGATCTCAGTGGAAGTATTGAAGAGGACGAGACAATACGGATCGAAGATGAACCCGCTCAAGTGTGCGTTTGGTGTCTCAATTGGACAATTTCTGGGGTTTATTGTGCATGAAAAGGGAATTGAAGTCGGCCCTAAGAGTATTGATTCTATCGGAAAGTTGGAACCGCCGACGAACAAGACGAAGCTCCGGTCCTCGATCGGCAAGATTAATTTTATTAGGCGATTTATCTCAAACTTGTCCGGCCGACTTGATGTGTTTACGCCATTATTGAAGCTCAAGGCCAGCCAAGAGTTTCGGTGGGAGCCGATCCATCAAAAGGCTTTAGAAGATATCAAGAAATATTTGGTGTCCCCACCGATGATGGTTCCGCCAAAGTCGGGCACACCCTTTAAGTTATATTTATCGGCTGATGATAGGTGCATCGGCTCGACGATTGACTCAAGAGCAGGAGGGAAAAGAGCGGGTCATATTTTATCTCAGCCACAAACCGATTGATGCGAAACACGGTATCCGAAGTGGAAAGGTTATGTCTCTCGTCTCGTATTTTTCATGCACGAAATTAAGGCATTATCTCGTTGGCCGAAGAATGTCACTGTCGTTTGCCGTGCCGATGTCGTAAAGTATATGCTATCGGCTCCGGTCCCCAAAGGCCGGTTGGGCAAATGGATGTTGGCAATTGCGGAGTTTGATTTAGGCTATGAATCGGCCAAAGCAGTGAAAGCACAAGTGTTGGCTGATTTAGTGGTGCAACACGGTGAACACTCGGCCGGATATGTTGAACCAGATACCATGGACGGTGTTCTTTGATGGTTCGATTTGCAAAGAAGGAAGTGGAATCGGCTTGGTTGTTGTGTCGCCTCGGGGGCAGTGACGTGGATACTCTATTACGGTGGAGGCGTACACCAACAACCAAGTCGAATACGAGGCAGTATTAAAAGGATTGGAATTACTCATCGATGCCGGGCTGATTTTGTGGAAATTTTCGGAGATTCCTTGTTGGTTGTGAGTCACCTGGCCGATGAGTATGAGTGTAAAGATGGAATATTGTTGCAATATCATAGAAAGTGCCGAAGTTAATGAAAAGGTTCAAGTGTGTTAAAGTCAGCCATATACCAAGAGAGCAGAATTTTGAAGCAAATAACTTGGCTCAGCTTAGCATCCGGATATCGGCTCGCGAAAACAGCTTAGAGATAGCTGATATTGAAGAAGCCGATTGGCGTACGGAAATTCGAAACTTTTTGAGCAATCCATCCCAACCTACAGATAAGAAGATAAGATATAAAGCTTTAAAGTATGTTCGTTGGATGATCGACTATTTTTCAAGACAATTGATGGGGTGCTTCTCAAGTGTATTGATGACACCGAGGCAAAAGTGGTAATGAGCGAAGTACATGATGGGATTTGCGGAACGCATCAATCGGCCCATAAGATGAAGTGGCTGCTAAGGCGAGCTGGTTATTACTGGCCGACAATGTTGGCCGATTGTTTCAAATATTACAAGAGTTGCCAAGACCGCTGAAATTCGGGCCTATACAGAGGGCGCCGCATCGGCTATGAATCCAAGAATCAAACCTTGGCCGTTCGGAGGTTGGGCTATGGATATGATCGGCCGATAAATCCAAGCATCGAGCAAAGGGCATCAAGTACATATTGGTAGCTACAGATTACTTCACAAAATGGGTTGAAGCAGCGCCCTATCGTAAAGTTTCGACGGCCGACGTGATAACGTTTGTTAAAGAGCATATTATTTATATGTTTGGGATTCCGGAGACAATCACAACAGATCAAGGATCAGTATTCACGTCGGACGAATTTCAATCTTTTGCTGATGAGATGGGAATTAAGTTGATTAATTCATCGCCGTATTATGCCCAAGCCAATGGACAAGCTGAAGCGGCGAATAAGAGTCTGATCAAGTTAATCAAGCGGAAAAATACAAGAGTATCCTCGTAAGTGGCACATGAAATTGATGGACGCTTTGTGGGCTTATCGTATGTCACGGCATGGAGCTATGCAAGTTGCGCCGTATCAGCTGGTATATGGGCACGAAGCCGTACTGCCATGGGAGACAGCTATCGGCTCCGTAAGGATTGAGTTGCAACAAAAGCTTTCGCCGATCAAGTACTACGGATTGATGATGGATGAATTAGAAGATGTAGTACAAAATCGGCTGGATGCATTGGAAAAAATAGAGCAGAATAAGGCGAGGGTTGCCCGCCATTATGATAAGAAGGTTGTGCAGAAACAGTTTAAAGAGGGCGATTTGGTCCGGAAGCTTAGGATGCCGATCGGTGTGAAAGACAATCGGTTTGGTAAATGGTCGCCTAATTGGGAAGGACCTTATTTGATTAGCCGATCGGCACCGGGTAATGCATATATTTTGAAAGAGTTAGAAGGGGAAGAATTCGGCCGAGCACTTAATGGAAAGTATTTGAAGCAGTATTATCCTAGTATTTGGATTAACTCATAGTGTTCGGTCTAAAAGAGATTACAGCCGATGTCGATGCACATCGCTTGAGATGGCCGATATCGGGAGTATCGCCCTTAGCCCAAAAAATGTGAAAGAAAAATACAGAAGTAACCGATAAATTAGCCGATGTTTAAACGTCGCCTTCGGATGGCCGATATGATTGTATATCGCCCTTAGTGCGAAAAATATTAACAACAAATGGTGTCCAAAATCCTATTACACCTAAGCATAATCGACGGCCTCGGCACGGGACAAGAAGTCTTGGATGGCGGATAGTGCGCGGGCCAGCATGGAGTCGAGTTTGGCCATGACCGACAAGTCATCCTCGATGGAGCCGATATCGGCGTGAGCTGCAGCAACCATCTTCTCGGCCGCTTGAATTGCTTCGTCCGTCGTCTTCTGCCGAGCCGCCACGTCGCCCGACAACCGTGCAATAGTGGCTTCCAAGGCCGCCGCCGCCTCCTCCTTGAGAGCCGGCGATGCTCTCAAATCGGCAATCTCCTGGTTGACTACCCGCAGTTCATCCCGCCGATTTGAGAGTTGCTCTTGCATCTCCCGGGTCTTCCGAACCTCCTCCTCGAACGCTTGATGGATTCCTCGCAAGTAACGCGGCTTGCTGCCGCTCCGCGTGGCGAGCCGGACGCTGCCGGGCACGGGTGAAGTCCATCTGCCGAGCACTCCATGTATGCCACACGGTGCGAGCATCGCGAACATCCTCTCGGGAGCTCGGTCCGGACCTCCAAGTACCGGGCCCTTATGGGGTGGGCGTCGGCCACCAAGCGATCAACCGAAGAAGCCTCAAGCCTGCGCGCGATTTCGGTCATGGTGGTAAGACCGGAAGCCGATACCAAAATCGGCGCGAGACGAGGGAAGCCGAGCGCCCGAAATTCCAAGAGAAATAAAATGAAGCTAATGAACAGCGGTGAATCAAAAAGGAGATAGTAAAAACAAACCCGTGAAGCGTCGATGCGAAGCGGCCGGACGTCTATCGGCTGCGCCATGGAACCAGCAGGTTCGTGTGTTCCAATCAGCTCTCGGCCGGCCGATCCCCTTCATCGGCGGCACCATCGGAGGCAGCATCGGGCATATGGCCAGCTTGTTCGATGATCGGTGGGCTCATCGGCAGCAGTATTTACAGGAGAAGCTGCGGGCGGCTCCCGGCCGGCCGATTCTTCGACAGACAATAGTGTCTTTGGGGAAGCAATGGGCGACACATGGGCCGCTTGTTCAACTTCGGCGGCGACCTCGGAAGACGCGAGCCGATCCAAGCGAGTTGAACTCTCCGTAGGATTTGGATCGGCCTGGCTTGGTGTGACTTCGAGATCCGGAGCTGTTTGAATCGGCGTCCCGGCCCGTGGAGGAGTCGACGAGCGGATCGGCCCGTCGGTGTTGGAGTCCGGGCCCGAGGAGGAAGAACCGCCGGTTCCTGCTAAGAACTCATAGTTAGACAAGCATATGCAGTGAAAAAAGGGATCAGCAATCATACAATAATAACTCGACGCGGCGGAGATGGATCATCGAAATAGTCCGGTCGGACGGGCGTACAGTGTCGCTTCACCAGCCCGCGGTGTCTCTTTAGGGCTTGAGTCGGCCCCGCAGCCGGCACGTTAGCCTTTCTCTTGCCGGGGACGGCCGTTTTAGTCTTGGCCTTGCGGGCAGCTGGTGCCCTCGACTCATCGCCGCAAAAGCTTGGGCGGGAGTGCGATCGGTGAAGCCGATATTTGGAGCAATTGGGCTCGGCATTAAGTATGCAATCGGCCGGCCACCGATACTCGGGTCGGCGTCTCCTCCGTGTCCGATCGAAAAAATATACAAGGGTGAGCATTTGGAGTGGCCGATTTCATTTACAAAATCGGCCTTATAAAATAAATCGATTACACATACCTCGGCGAAAGCTTCACTCAGGACTAAGCCGAGAAGAAGGAGGCGGTATTCCGGCCGCGGAGGTGCCGGTTCCACTCGCCCCACCAACGGTCAAAGAGGCGAGTACTTCGGGGCGCCGGGAAAATCCGGCTAAGTCGCCGGTGACGACATCGGCGGTGCGGCCGACGAGCCAATTCCACCGAATGGCGTTGTCGACGGTAGCTCGCGCCTTTATTTGCCCCACATAGAAGAGGTCGGGGGCAACCGGCCGAAACCGAGTTGGCGGGCTGCCACCGACGGGTGGTAGAACTCATAGGAGCGAAAGCTTTGCTCCCGGCAATGAGTCCCGTCGGCAGCAGACAGGGGCGGAGACAGGTGGTGAAGATCTTGACCGCTTCCGCGTCGGCCGTCGGGAAGGTGGGGTCGATCAGGAAAGGAGTGTCATACCCCTTCTCGAAGAAATCAATGTACGGGTACCAATCCGTACTTTCGTTGTTGAGGCCCTTGTAGAGGGCGGCGAACCAATATGCCAAGGTGTCATCCGACATGGCCGCCCCGGTGCCATGGACAACGCTTCCCGAAAGAGATACATCGGCCGGATCGGGCGTGGCCGATTCGGCATGATTGCCGGGGAAGGTGAGAACACCGAGGTCCGGATCGATGGCCTTGGTGGTATGAAGGGACAACCACATTTGGATGAACCACCAAGGGCCTCCCGGTGTTCTTGACTGATCGGCCGGAGCGCAACTCCACCGAGACCCGGTGAAGAAGGAGGTAGGCCGATCCCGGAAGATACTTGCCCATAGGGAGGGCATGGCCGTCGGCCGATACATCGGCCATCGGCAGAAGTTGTTTGTGGGGCTCACGCCGACCCCACGGAAGAAAAAGTGGTCAAGCCACATGTTGAGGAAGGCAACGTGCTCGCGGCGATCGACCAAGCCGTGCCCTTTGTTGTAGGTCCGGATGTAGTTCTTCCAACCCCTGGTGTCCTTAGGGTTGATCCGATGGGAGGACTTAATGCGGATGGCGTCCGGGGTGGCCTCCGCTGTGATATTCAAATCGGCCAACATGACCGTGTCCAGGAGGGTCATGGTAGCCGGCCGTGCCCGAACATGAAACAGTTCAAGGCATCCGACCGGAGGTAAGAAGCTGCCACCAGCAACGGTTCGTTCTTGTGGTGATCGGCCAAAGAGAGTTTGATGGCGTGGGCAATGCCGATATTGGCCCAACCTTGCCGATGGACGGCCGATACTCGGTTATACCAATCGCGCCATCCGGCGACGGGAGTCGGCCATGACCTAAAACTATTGGCCCACTCGGTCGGTAAAGGAGACCGTTGCCGAAACGGGACCCGGTTCGTTTCGGCGCAGATGAGATCCGTGGGGTCGGGATCGCCCATGGGGCCCAAGAAGAAATGGGTCGGGATGTTAGAAGGGATGACGATTTGGTTCCTGGATCTCCTAAAAACAAGGAATAGGGCTAAAATGAGAAACAAGACGGAAAGAAGATAGATTGTGAAAATGAACAAGAACAAGAACACAAAGAAAATTGCAAAAGTAGAGAAGAGGGATGCCCGAATGTACATTACCTCCGGAACGGCGTTGGTGGTGGCGACGACTCGGTCAGGCGGCGGCACGCAGCAGACAGCAACAAGTGGGATTCATGGTCACCGGAAGAGAAAACGACGGCGGCGCGGTGGGAAGTTGAAAAGGCTCGAAAGGGGCAAAGGTCGCTAGAGCAGGGGAAGATGAAAGCCAAAGGAGAGGAAACAGATGGGAAATGACCAGGGGTAACCCCGGCTTTTATGAAGAGGTGACGGGCAAGAAACCGGCGCAATAAAAGAGGATAAATCAGTCCGACGCATGCGTTGCATACCCCGGACCGGGGGACATGTGTTGACGCCGGTTTTTGACCAAGGGACCCATTGTCGGCGACTATAGGTCAAAAAGGGCCGGTGGGCGTAAGGCCGACGGCCGCTTGGGCGAGTAAAAGGCGCGTCTCTCCCGAGAATCGTGCGCGGACGCCAACAGTAAGAGCACAACATTGATGGGCCCGGCCCACGTTGTAAAATTAGAAATAATAGTTAGTTTTGGAAAAAGGATTCTAGTCGGTTAGGAAATCGGCCCGAGGAGGGTCCGAATAGGATTCTTTTTGCCGAGTATAAATACATACTCGGATGTAACATGTAAACTCGATTCACATCCAATACAACTTTCGGCGCATCGCCAAACCCTAATTTTCCGTCAAGTCTTTACCGTTTTGCGCGGGGATCTTCGGGGCTCCGGTCGACGACACGTTGGCTTGACAAGGTAATTATGTTGTCTAATTCTCGCGCATTGTTCGTAATTAGATGGCTTAATTGCTAGTTATCCGGCGACCGGATCTGTTTTCGATCGGCGTAGTGAGTATCGGCGGGATGAGTCAAGTTGACCTGGTCCGGGCTCGTGGTGGAGATAGTTTGACTTGTCCCGCCTCCCCGTTCCAGCCTTTGCTCACGGCGCCGATTGGCTCGGATCCGGTCGTTCGAGTCACGTAGGCTGCTATGAGAATTCTTCTATATCTTGGCCGATTCGATCGTGCGGATTCAGTTGACGTGTCCCGTGTTTGCCTTTGCGATAGTTGACTTGTCCTAGGCGCATGCAGCCGATTGGCTAGGGTGTAGACTTACTTTCATAGTTAAGACGTTTATGATTGTGCTTGTCCTGAATCGGCCGGCGTGCGCGGCCGTTAGATCTGGTCCACCAGCGTGCCATCGCTTGACTTGTCCTGTTGGAGCGATCGGTCGATTTGGGATCCGTGTGGTTGTATTTGTCTTACTCGTTCTTTCGGAGTGTTTAGCCGATTGCTTATCACGTTCATTAAGCTCGTTTTATGTTTAATTAATGCTAAACCTGTTAAAGCTGCTTTTGAACCCGAGTTACTAAGTATGATCTTATTGATCATCATTATACCTTTGGACAGATCTAAATAATTCATCGATATAATCAATGGCAAAATCGGCCGCATACCCGATCGGCCGATTTACTGATCTCGATTGATGATTAAACTATCCTCTTGCTACCAAACTAATTACATCCTATTAATAATTGCTCTGTTTATATTGTACTCGATAACACATCCCCGCAAAGTCTTAATGATTTGGTCGTTTACCGACGAAATCGGCTGCTAGTCACCGATCGCATGTTATAGCATCGGCCGATTTCAGTATCGTTTGTACCACAGTTCGTTTGCCTAACATTTAATACATAAATGGATGGGCCGTGCTGTTCTCTCGTTCATGGCCGATTTTGTCTATCTTACGCCGTGATCGGCCATGGCTGCACATCGGTCTATCTCGGGCCGATGACCTGGAATTTTACACTCTTTTATTATCTTTGTTGGTTTGCAGGAAAACCATCCGGCACGCACCAGCAGCACACGAACATCGGCGAGTTGAGCCGGTCCGTTGGGAGCACAGGATTCTCGCGTCACCTGGAATTTCGGTGGACTCTCCGGACGACGGTGTGTCGGCGACTTTTGACGTCAACAACAGTCTTGTGGAGTCAATCAAGGAGAGAATAAAGGAGGATAAGGCACCCGGGTTCGTAGTGGACAGAGATGGTGTACTTTGGTACAAGGATCGGATTGTGGTTCCCGGAGGTGCAGGGATTAGAGATGAGATCTTGCGAGAGGCTCACTGTTCTCGCTACTCGATCCACCCAGGGAACACAAAGATGTATGAGGATCTCCGTACCGAGTTCCGGTGGGAAGGCATGAAGAGGGACATTGCTCGCTTTGTGGGGATGTGTGACATTTGCAGGAGAGTCATGGCCGAACATCGAAGCCGACCGGTTTGCTCAAGCCTCTCGAGATTCCTATGTGGAAATGGGAGAACATCAGCATGGATTTCATTGTTGGACTACCTCGCACGCCGAAGGGTCATGATTCCATCCGGGTGATTGTGGATCGGTTCTCCAAGGCCGCTCATTTCGTAGCTGTCGTGACAGACTACCGTGTGGAGAAGCTTGCCAAGTCGTACATTGATAATATTCTCGAGACTACATGGAGCACCTCTCACCATCATATCGGATCGTGGTTCTCGGCTTGTGTCTAAGTTCTGGAGGAGTTTGCATGCAGCTATGGGCACCCACTTGGACTTTAGCACAGCTTATCACCCTCGGACGGATGGTCGACAGAGCGACCGAATCGGACCTTGGAGGATATGTTGAGGGCTTGTGTGCTCACCTACGAGAAGAATTGGGAGGAAAGCCTCGTCGTTTGCTGAGTTCTCTTACAACAACAGCTACCGTGCAAGTCTCTAGATGTCTTCTTCGTTTCTATCTTTTAACTTCCTTCATTCTCGTTTCCTTACATTCCCTAACTTCTATCGTGCAAGCATCAAGATGTCACCCAATGAGCTCTTGTACGGGAGGAAGTGCAGGACACCTCTCATGTGGGCGAGAGGTTGGAGAGAGGTCTTTCTATGGACCGGATCTTGTGAGAGAGGCTGAAGAAAAGGTTGAGCAAGTGAGAGAGCATATCCGAGTTGCTCGGAGCAGGCAGAAGAGCTATGCGGATAAGAGGAGGAGACCTTTGGAGTTCTTTGTTGAGGACTATGTCTATCTCAAGGTCTCTCACTTCGTGGGACTCGCAGATTCCACGTGCGTGGCAAGTTGGCACCAAGGTTTGTTGGACCTTTTCGTGTGGTGAGGAGGATTGGAGATCTCGCCTACCAGCCTTGAGTTGCCGGGACACCTTGCCGGAGTGCATGATGTGTTCCATGTTTCGCAGCTCAAGAAGTGTCTTCGTGTGCCGGAGGAGCAGGTTGCACCGGAGGTGTTGGATCTACAGGACAGCCTTGAGTACTTGGAGTATCCCGTCAAGATCTTGGATGTGGCTTTCAAGGAAACACGGAGCCGCAAGATCAAGTTCTGCAAGGTGTTGTGGAGTAACCACACCGAGCGAGAGGCTACTTGGGAGATGGAGGATAACTTGAGGAAGGACTTCCCTCACTTGTTCGAGGATGAGGAGTGAAATCTCGAGGACGAGATTCTTGTAAGGGGGAGTCCGTAACAGCCCAAGTATAGTACTCGAAGTTGTGTAATGCAAACATTTGAATTTGGTCGAGTTTGAATCAAATTGGAGTTCATTTTTGAATTCTATTCGGCAGATTAATTCGCGAAGTGATTTAATTTGAAAACCGGCGCCTTGGGCCGAATCTTCTCCGCCGGCCCGTTTCCTTTTCTCTTTCCCCGCAGCCCAGCCCGCCCGACCCGAGCGCCAACAGGAGCATCTTCTTCCTCCTTCGCTTTCCAGCTCAGCCCCGAGCGCGCGGCGCTCTCGCGAGCGACACCTCGGACGGCCGTCGCGTAGCGGCCCCAAAGCCACCCGCTCCCGCCGCATCCGCCGCCCTACAAAACCCCTCGCGCCGCCGCCTCCTTTCTTCCCCGCTCCGCACCAAACCCTAGCGCCCGCCGCCACCGCGGTTTCCTCGTCCGCCATGGGCGAGGTCATGAACTAGCCGTGCGCGAGCTAACCCCCGTGTGCGGCGTGCGACGTTGAGTTCCCCCGTATACTTGGTTTCGCGGGAGGAGCCTTGTATAGTCGGTGCGTCGAGCGAGAAGTTCCCCGTCGTCTTCTTCCCCGTCGACGTTCGTCACCGCCGGTGAGTTCTCATGCCGCTCGTGCGTCGTTCTTGCTTCCCCTTCGTACGCTCTCCCTTCGGCGCCGAGCGCATCTTTGTTGTCCGGTGGCAGCGGCGGAACGCAACTACACGTGGTCACCATCTACGTTCGTCGCGAGCTCGCCGTCCGCCATCACCGGATCCCGTCGCAAGTCGTCGTCGCCGCCTCCCCGTCTCTCCTTTGGCCGTCGGTGCGTTGCTCGGTGAGTAGCCACGCCGATTCCCCCTCTCGCCCCCTTGATTTGTGGCGTTTTGGCACCTCCCGTCGTGTTCCGCCGCCGCCCCTCCATGGACGCCGGCGAGCACGTGCTTAGAGGCAAGCTCGTGTCCCTCTCTCTAGCGCGCTAGCTTTGTCTTGGTCTTGTGTCGCTCGTGCGCACGTTAATTCGAGAAAACCCGTGGCTTTGCTAGGATTCGCAGGACACCGTTGAGCCGCCGCCGCGGAACTCGCCGCCGGCGACGCTCCGGTGAGTTTCTTGGCCCGGGAAGGTTGCGGTTGGGTTCGTGAGTGCAAGCTTTAGTTTGGTGGTCTCAAAGCGCGGTCTTTTGGCAGCCGTGGGAATTCCCCTTTCACCCGCCGCCGTCGCCAACTCCGGCGAGCTCGCCGCTCGTCGGAGGGGAGCCGGTGTCCGGGACCGGCGCCGGCAGTGCGCGCTAGCCCGGGGAGTCGCCCGGTATGCTTGGTTCGCGTGCCGGCGAGCCGTAGCGGCCGGGCGGGTCAACTCCGGCCAGCCCCGCGGCGGAGCCGGAGCGGCGCCGCCCCCTCCGGTAATGCCGACGTGTTGGTCGCCGTGGCGACTTTCTGCCGAGGTGGCATCCATGTGGCGTACTTTCGCGCCGGCGTGGCGTCTAGATGGCAGCCGAGGTGGCGAGGTTGTCACCGCTCGCGTGGCGTGATTATCTGCCGATGTGGCGCCACGTAGCTTAGGAGTGCGGATGTGGCGCTGATCCGTAGGCTGGCGTGGTGTCTACGTGGCGCCGACGTGGTGCCCACGTGGCAAAGAATATTCCTGGGAATATTCCATTTCTATTTATTGGATTTTCCTGAATTTCCATAATTCATTTATCTTTGGAAATTCATATCTTTTTCCCGGAGCGTCGAAAAATAAGCGGTCAGTTGCGTTCGACTCGTAGCGACGTTCTCTACGCGTTAGTGTAGCTTTTGGTCATGTTCTAGTACCGTAATTTCCGTCGTTATTTCCGTACTATTTCCTATTGTCTCGATAAGCGTGCCTAACCCCTCGTTTGACGATCCGTCCGTCGGACGGTGCCGAGGAGTTCCCGTCTCGAGCCGCAGCTTGAGGAGTTTCCGCCGGAGCAGCCGTACGAGTACCCCGACCCGGCCCGGGAGCAGCCCTATCCGGGCAAGCCGCAATCCTTGACCACTCTTGATCCTATTTAGTACTTGCATTAAAATGGACCATGCATGATTAATGGTTACTTGCACTTGTAGTTTACCTGTGCCATACTATGCTATCCTTGCCACTCGTTTGCCATAGGTTGTTCTACTCGTTACTCGCATGCTTAGTACTTGCTTAGTTGCTTAATTGAACCCCATGATGACTATACATGTTTTTGTGTAAAATAAATTGTAGGTGTTTCTTAGGGGTCGAGTTTCGTACTAGATACCCTGTAGGACCTTTTGCGGGGGCGAGTGTGTAGGTGGTTAGGTGCCGGGAGACTTCGGGGAGTCTCTACTTGGAGAGTACCTGTTGCGGGTACAGCTTGTCTAGGGGTCTTGGGATATGGGACCCCTGTTGTGGTGACTCGTTGTTGAGACTCGTTGTTTTGAGGAGAGGGATGGTGACTCGCCCCGGCAGCTTAAGGACCGGTTCTTGTGCGTATGCCTCTCTTGGTCTTACTAGCTTACCACGTGACTTGTATGGGCGGGCTGGATCATGATACTTAGCGGAGGAATGGGTGGCCCGCCGTGGTGTAGAGATTAGTGGTAGTGGGTGTTGGAGCGTTTGTCTCGACCCACGAGCAGAGGATATCCCACCCGGCCCGTGGTACGCCTTGTCACACCCTTCAGGACCTTCTTTTCCTATGTTGTGGTTAGAGGATCCCGGACTCGAGGGACGGGCGCCACCCATTCGATGCTTTGAGTAGTGATCTTGTGAGTGTTGCTTTGCTTGGGCCACGACGGTGGTCTTTTGTTTGAGTACCTCTTCACGTGGGTACAGCTTGCTTACTCTCTCGCAGAGATATATAAATCTATACGTATAGTCTAGCCCAAAGTATGGGCACTACCGAGAGAAATCCACTTGATTAGCATTTACTACTTCTCCTCTCGATAGGTGTTTTACTTCCGGCTTCGAGCTGTGGTCCCGTGGAGGTGTGCGGGACATAAAACTTGACCCTTGCAGGATTGTGTTGTTTCCTGCAAGGCCACTTATAAAATTTGACTAATAATAAAATATGATTCACATAGACTTGAGAATTAATGCTTTAGGTGCTAGCCCTTGCCTTTCCTTGAACTATCCCAACATGCATACATTGTTGCTAGGTAGTTTACGGCTTGCCGAGTACGTTATGTACTCACGGCTTTATCACTTTGTTTTTCGACGCCGTTGCCGAGGAGCCGGCCGAGCCGGTTGAGAGAGCCGACGAGGAGGAGTGACGGTCTCGCCTACACTCGAGTGCTTGTGGGTATGGACTTCACTACGGATCTTCACCAGAGATGCTTCCGCTTTGCTTCCGCTTGCTTCCGCTTCGCTAGACTTCTACCATGACATCGCGATGGCCCGAGTGCCACGCTCTTGTACTCTTGAGATTGAGATTTATGCATAATAATAATGTACTTGGAGAATCTATTATCTTGCCTTGTTATTTCCTTTAATTTATGGTTTTACTGTACTAACTTGTGTTGGATGTACGTGCCACACTCCCGGGAGTGGCAATGAGGTACAAAGGGTTCGGATTTCACGTTGGTGAAATTCGGGTCCCTCACAATATTGTTCGGTGTTCCTTTATGAAACAACGCTTGTATAGCAGCAAAAAATCCAAGATCCAACACGTTCAAATCCGGAGAATTAGGCGGCCGGCATGTCATACGAATGTCCCACCCATCGGATCGGGCTGCTTCTACAAACATCGGATCATTGACATCAATGTGTGTTTTTGCATTGTCTTGTTGAATGAAGATAGGCATGCCTTTCTCTTCAGCTGGCCACTTTGCCTTGATATTAGGGATGACTTTGTTCAGCAAGAAATCACGACAATGCTCTTTCCTAACCGATGTCATGGCCTTAGTAACTAAGGTGCCTACAAATACAAACAACAATCGATTAACTAAGGAGAAAAAATTGACAACCTTAGTTACAGGAAACATGTAAACATTGGAATGTTAAAGGGAACATGGAAACGTACCTCTAGGCCGGTTCCTACTCGCTCTCTTGGCAGGTTCAACAAATGTGAAGGGGAAAATGCCAATTTTTCCATCAAAAGTGCAATTCCCTTCAGTGTCATATCTAGGCCTAGTAACCATAGTCAAGAACATTACCTTTTCAATGTAATTTTTGCTTTTAACTGACCTACGAGGCCTTTGCTCATCATTCGCCAAGTAGTACTTCTGGTTACGCCTTGTCCTATAAAACCACTTCTCGTCTATGTAGACGATATTGTACATTGGATCAAAAACTTTTGCACCCTCAGCTTGTGTCTCGTAACATTGACAAGCAATATTGTACTCGTGCCTTCATATTCTCTTCACTCAAGCTAAACTTAATGTCGTTACTATGTCTACGGAAACAACCTTCTTTGAACCGCTTATGAAGTGTGCTTTTTTTAACACCAATTGCATTAGCTAAATCTTTCAATGTTGTGCGATCTTTCAAGTCAACATTTTTAATGGCTTCGGGTGATATCTCAATCTTATTACGGCCACTACGATTTTTCCTTTTGTCTTTCAGTCCTTCAAATCCACCATTTTGACCTTTATTCCAAAATTTTTGCACTGTTCTGCGTGGCATGGCAAACTTTGCTGCAACTTCTCTTACCACACCACGATGGAGAATCGGTGGATGTGTTCTTGCCAATAATTCACCGTAGATGGCAAACTTTTCAGCATTGGCGTAAGTCCTTCGCTACCTTCCAGTTGGACCTACAAATGTAGGCAGCAAACAATAATCAAACAGATTGGGCTTCTTCCTGATAAGCATATCGCAAACCTGATTGATAACAAGTTGTGGTAATCAAATCTTACCGAGAGGAACTGGCTGATCGGATTGGCTTTCTTCCCCATCGTCACTAACATTGTCTTCTTCTTGGTCTTCATATGGATGTGAATGGTGTGATGAAGGTTCTCCCTCGTCACTTTCTTGCTGTCCATCTTGATCAAACAGAATGCAAACAAAAATCAAACAGACTACTCTATGAACTTGTAGGCAGCAAACAATAATCAAACAGTAGCAAAAACCATGATCTTGTACCTTCGTATCCCCAATGCCACACCATGTCATCATCACTATCATGATTAGAATCGCTGTGATCTGTGACTTCTGCAGGAACAGAATCAACTACATTGTGGCGTTCTTGATCAGGCTCCAATTGTCCTGGTGCTTCCAGATTCAAATCAAGTCCTATGTGGCCTACTTCTTTTAGTAAGAACAAAACATTATAGACATATTGAACTGAGATCAGAAAGTAAAGAGAACGGAAGAAAGAACAATCCCTACCTTCATGTTTGTTGAGCTCATGACCTGCTTGTCCATCATCGTCAAACGCCGAACGATTCAGATCTATGCCCGTCATTGGTCTGGGAGAAAAGGGAGGGAGAGAAGTGAGGAATTCTTGATGCAATCTGCTCCTTATAAAGACATTCGGGGATGAAATTTTCAGATAGCGCGCTTTGCCGAAAATTTGAGTGACGGCGGCGATCGTGAATTGACGGAGCACGCGCCGGCGAAATTTTTAGAAAGTTTTGATCACAGCGATCTTGTTTCCGTCATTAGCGTGCCAACAGAATACGCGCGGGGCCGGCAAATTGATCTGAGTTAACCGAGGGAGCGCACAAGACTTTGCATGGCTGGCTGACAGGAGGGTCCGTGACATGACGTTTCCATGCATCAGGGGAGACGTGGGGCATTAAGCCGCGCGTGCGGATCGTAAAACCGTGCTGAGCCATCGGGAGCGGCGACGAATTAAGGCTCGACGGTTTCGTCTTGGTCTCCGTAGCGAAGGGGAAGGCGCCCTCTATACGTGGACGGAGGGAGTATTATTTTTTTGATATTTTTCTTCCACTGAGAGGCAACAAAATAGGAACCACGCAAAGTTTCAGGTCAAACAGAGAAGGAATGTGACCTACAGATTTTCTGTAAGATGCAACGACGACTCGCTCCAAACTTTTTCCCTCGGATCAGTGGGCTTAACTATTTTTTTTATTTTTTTGAGATTTTTCCTGCTCGGCGAAGACGGGACGAGCAGATGCAAAAAAAATTTCTACCCAATTTCAAAAAAAAAATTGCCTAATTTCGAGTGCGTATGCGAAAGTTATGGGTGTTTGAAGGAAGGGACTCCAAATTAGGGTTTCGGTGGACGGAATTGCAATCGGATAGGATTTTTTTTTGTTTTTTTTTTGACGATTATTGTATGCAACGGAAACAGGAGTAGGTCTTGTTCGTGGGGTGTTGAGTTCTAGATGAAAAGGGTGGGTGTGTAGGGTGGGACTATGGTGGATGCAGCGGAGGTGACAAAAACTCCCGAGACAAAGCAAAACTTGAGGTAATTCGGCTAGGGTTTCAAGGGGACACAAACTGACCACAAGAACACGAACTAAACCAGCAACAAAACAATCACTAGAACACAAACTCAACACTACGGACTCTGAAATTGAAACATGCAAAGGCTAAACACGGCTTGGACAGGATGAATCCTAAAACTAATTTTTTTTTTTGGCTTTTTCGTGGATGATAGGATAATAAAGAAACAAACTAAACTAAAGGTAGGGCGAACCCGACGGTGCACCTGAAGCTCTGATTACCACTTGATGTGGACTAGGGTCCCGATCTTCCGAAAGGTTCGGATAACTCTTGATTTGGCGAAGATGTGACACACGTCGATCCGGCTCCCGAACAACACGTTCGAACCCCGCAATCGCAGCACCACGTCCTCTATGGTTATCAACCGTCGATGCACGGTTGACCTCACCAAGAAGGCTAATCCCTGCCTGTGAATCAAGAACACAAGCAAGAACAAGAAAGAACGCAACCAAATTTACAGATGTATGATGAATCTCACGAGATGGGGTCTCACAAACCGATGAACGGCGAAACTGTCTAAGCAGAATAATCTAAGCAAAACCCAACCCTAACATGGGTGGCGGCTGCTGCTAATAAAGACTTGGGGACGTGCAAGAACCCCTGGACGCTCCCCTAATGGGCTCACACGAGATACACGGCCCAAAGGCCAAAAACGGTGACGCAGCACCAAAAACAGATTCTGGACCTTCCAATGTTTCGATGATTCCCGGCGACTCCAGATGAATTTTGATGTGGGACCAGTTCCACTGGAAAGCTTATGAAATTATCTTTCTATCCATATGTAGAACGTCCAAATCTGACTTCGTATGCGATCTGGGCGTCTGTTTTAATTCAGACTGTTCCTGGACTCCGAAACAGACTCGAAGTCGACTTGGTTTGGGCCTCCATAATGCCTTGCGCCTCTTGCTGGACCTCCACGCCTCCAAGCCATAGTCCATTCGTATTATGGTCCTCTCCTTGATTCCTAATCATAATAAAATCATTAGGTAGCAAACTATTCTCAAAATTATGAAAGGAAAGACTTAGGAACGAGCTCACCTCTAAATTCAATTGTCGGGCGCGAGCTCTAGTGATTGGTCCTTGAATGTTCAGCGGAGGAGTGTCATTGGTATCCAAAGGAGTGATGTCCTCATCATAAGGTCATTGATTCGTGTGTCAATATGTTTCCAACATCCGAGGATGTGGTCCATGCTGCCACACTCATCTTACTTTGCCCGCTTTCATCATCGAGCATGCCTATCTTTATTTTCATGTGTCAAAGGCACATAAGCACACAAGACTTGGAAGATCCTAAATCCTTTAACACGGGATTTTATACTGGTACAAACAGCTCCATATACCAAATAATATCAATGCCATGTTAGAGAGCTGAAGCAGCTTCCAAGCCTTATGTGCTTAAAGGGCTTTCAGATCGGAAGATGCAAGAGGCAATTTAAAGCAAAAAAAAAAAAGGAAAAAATTGCTCTTAGTGCAGGTTGCTGAATCACAGCCATCCAACGCTGTTATTAAGGTCATTGACTCGTATATCAACATGTTTCTAACATCTGAGGATGCGGTACATGCTGCCACACTCATCTCACTTTGCCCGCTTTCATCATCGAGCATGGCTAGACCATGAAAAGAGAGAAAAGAGATGAAACGGAGGAAATAGAGGAGAAAACAGAGGAAAAAGAGGAGAAAAGAGAGGAAAGAGAGGAAAGAGAGGTGAAAAAAGAGAAAGGAGAGGAGGAAATAGATTTTTTAAAAACAATGGTCTAGCAATGAAAAAGAGGAGAAAAAAGAGGAAGAGAGGAGAAAAGAGAGGAAATAGAGAAGAAAAAAGAGAAAAGAGAGGAGAAAATAGTTTTTATTTAAAAACAATGGTCAAGCCATGAAAGAGAGGAGAAAAGAGAGGAAGAGAGGAAAGAGATGAGAAACTAGGTGACTAATGTATAATTCAGATAGCCAAATACACAGGTGGCCAATTTTATACCATCAGTTTAGCCACGATAGATAGGTGGAAAATACATACACAAATCAGCACTCAAATTTTCAGCACTGAAATCTGCACTCAAATTAGCTGTGATTCAGCATTGAATCAGTTGTGCTCGGGTTAACGTAAATCAGCACTGAACACTGAAAGCAGCACTGAACCAAGTTCAAGCTCCAATAAGTAAGCGAGCAGGAGCGGTAAGAGAGTAAGCTCTAACAGTTAACCCTAGCACAAATAATCACAGATAAGTTCAAGCTCCAACAGGAAGCGAGTAGCAGGAGCAGTAATCGAGTAAGCTCCAGGTTAGCCCTAGCACAAATTACAGTTAACCCTAGCACAAATAATCACAGTTAAGTTCAAGCTCCAACAGTAAGTGAGCAGGAGCAGTAATGGAGTAAGCTTCAAGTGAGGAGAAAACATGTCATACTGATCAACAATGTCACAAGTTCTATAGGCAGCCCGAAAACTAACAATGTCACAAGCTCTATAGGGAAAGGTAGGGCTGAATTACTCCAAAGCTAATTTAACAAATTTATTTGTAAACAATAGGATCGAACTTGGAATCCATGTTCTGAAACTAGACGATAAAGCAACAAGCCAAAGGTATGTGCCTCATTTCGACAAGGTATTAAAGTTACCGAAAAATTATTTAAATGTTGTTAAATTGATTTGAATTGCCAAAAAATAATTAACAAGTTATTAAATTCATTTGTGTTGCTGACAATTCATTAAAATTATGTTAAATTAATTAAAGTTGCCGAAAAAGTATTTAAAAGTTGTTAAATTGATTTGAATTGCCGAAAAAACAATTAACAAGTTGTTAAATTAATTTACGTTGCTGGAAGTTCATTAAAATATTGTTAAATTAATTTAAGTTGCTAAAAAATAATAAGTACATGCCATGAAATATAAAGGTACATATTTCGGTACATAATATGTACATGACAATGGAATAATAAAGGTACATTATCCTTGAACGATTTTCCCTCACAATCTGTGCGCATATATGGCATTCCTTGATACGATAGTTTTGCTTCTATGACTTTAAATTTTTTTGGATCCACGAATAATGGAACTTCATCGTACTGATTGTATGCATCTTGATCGTCCACACCATCCACTCCAAGGATTCTTTGTTTACCAGGAATAACAATGTACTTCTTCTCATCCTTTGGATCGAGTATATAGAACACCTATTCTCGCTACCTTAGCGAGTATCCACGGGTCATCTTTATAACCTACATTCTTAAGATCAATGAGGGCTAACCCGTATTCATTGACCTCCACCCCATTTGGGTGTTTGACCCATTTGCATTTGAAGATAGGAACTTGCAAGTCTGTCACGCTACTCACCTCGTGACGTGTCCACAGAGCAGGATAAGATCTACTACTTCAAGAGGGGACTCGTGGCTGAGATTGGTCCACACGTGGCAGGGTGCCGTACTCCTGAAGGAGCTCGTGGATAAGGCCATTGAGGTTGAGGATGGTCTTGAGAAGGTGAGGAGAGTTGAGGCACACAAGAGGGCTGGAGGGCAGCTGAACCGTTCCGGAGGACAGCAGAGGTAGAGGTTTAGTGGGCAGCAGCAGCAGTCCGCACGTCCACCGCAGGGGCAGTTTGGCCGTTCGGGTAGAGGCAATTCGCACCACGGGGACAGCAGTACCAGTGTGCTCCAGCGCCACGAGCAGTCAGGTTGGAGGCCCCCGAGCAGTGGGTTGCCCTTCGCCAACAGGTTCTTTCAGTGTGGACAGGCGGGACACAAGTACTACGCGTGTCCCAACATGGGTCGAGAGCCCCTACCACCTTCACCACACCCAGGCCAGCAGCAGAGCCGCAGCAGCAGCAGTTCCGCAGTGCTCGCCATCCAGTGTAGTCAGCAGCCAGGCCGCAGCCGCAGCAGAGTGCTTCCCATGCGAGGCTCCACCACCTCACCGTTGAGGATGCTCAGCAGGCACGGGACGTCGTTCTTGGTGAGTTTCCGGTTAACTCCTGTTTAGCTTCTGTTCTTTTCGATACTCGGTGCGACTAGATCGTTAGTGTCTACTGCGTTCATTGCAAAGCTTAAGATTCCTGTCGTCTTGCTCGATTTTCCTGTGCTCGCTATTTCTCCTCTTGGTACTACAAAGTGTGTGACGGGTTGCCGTCAAGTTCAGATTCCGATTGAGGGTGTTCAGCTTCTTGGCCGATTTGGCTCTCTTGCCGTCTTGTGGGATTGAGGTGATTCTTGGGATGGATTGGTTAACAAGGAATAAGGGAGTGATTCACCGTGAGGAGAGGATTGTGACCTTGGTGAATCACCGAGGAGTGGCTGTGAGTTTCACACCGGTTGCTCCCAAGTTGCCAGCGCAGCTTTGTCACTTGCAGTGGTTTGTCACTTGAGCAGATACCCGTGGTTTGTGAGTATCCCGAGGTCTTTCCCGATGATTTGCCAGGGCATCCACCTGATCGGGATGTTGAGTTTGCGATTGACCTTCTTCTCGGCACGGCCCCTATTGCTAAGAGGCCGTATCGGATGTCTTTAGATGAGTTGGTGTTGTTGAAGCAAGAGATTGATGATCTGTTGAGGAAGGGATTCATTCGCCCAAGTGCCTCACCTTGGGGTTCCTCTCGTTCTGTTTGTGAAGAAGAAGGGTGGTACCGACAGGATGTGTGTTGACTATCGTTCCCGGAACGAGGTCACCATCAAGAATAAGTACCCCTTGCCGAGGATTGATGATTTGTTTGATCAGCTGAAGGGTGCAAAGTATTTCTCCTCTATTGATTTGAGATCCGGCTATCATCAAATGAAAATCCGAGAGTGCGACATTCCTAAGACTGCCTTCGTGAGTAGGTATGGATCTTTGTTACCGCCTTGTCAATTCTATTTGCTATCTATCATGCCTGATCGCCCCTCCTTGAATTTTACTTCTTATCTATTACTCGGACAGTGCACGGGCAGTTCGAGTTCACCGTTGCTTCCTTTGGCTTGACCAATGCCCCTCCCTACTTCATAAACATGATGAACAAGGTCTTCATGGCAGAGTTGGATAAGTTTGTGGTGATTTTCATTGATGACATTCTTGTGTACTCGAAGTCCGCCGAAGAGCATGCACAACACTTGAGGGTTGTCTTGGAGAGGTTGAAGGCAAATCAGTTGTATGCTAAGTTTAGCAAGTGCAAGTTTTGGCTTGAGGAAGTGGCTTTCCTAGGACATGTCATCAATGCCGAGGGAGTGTGTGTGGACCTAGGGAAGGTTCGGACTGTCGTGAGTTGAAAGTCACCGTAGCGTGTCAAGGATGTGAGGAGTTTCTTGGGGATGGCTGGCTACAACCGTCGCTTTGTTGAGGATTTCTCACGGATAGCTCGTCCCATGACGGAGCTCTTGCAGGATAATGTCACCTTTGCTTGGACCCCGGAGCGAGAGAGGAGCTTTCAGGAGCTCAAGACTAGACCGACCACCGCACCTGTTCTCACCTTGCCGGATCTTAGTTAGGACTTCCAGGTGTACTCGTGATGCTTCTACTCACGGTATTGGTTGTGTGCTCATGCAGAACAGGAAGGTTGTGGCTTATGCATCGAGGCAGCTAAAGAAGCACGAGCAGCATTACCCTACCCATGACCTTGAGCTTGCGGCAGCTTGTTCATGCTTTGAAGATTTGGAGGCACTACCTCATCGGTGGCAGATGTGAGATTTTCACAGATCACAAGATCCTCAAGTATATCTTCACGCAATCGTAGCTGAACATGAGACAGAGGAGGATTATGATTTGAGCATCAACTACCACCCAGGCAAGGTAAATATTGTTGCGGATGCGCCGAGTCGCAAGGCCTATTGCACTTCTCTTATGACGAGTCGATCGAGAGGTGTTTGAGGAGATGATGAGGGATGGAGTGGAGCTCATCCCCGAGGGATACCTCTATGAGTTGAGGATCATGAGTCTTCTTGGGGATCGGATCAAGGAAAAGCAAAAGGTTGACAGTCTTGTGGAGTCGACCAAGGAAAAGACAAAGGAGGATAAGGCACCCGGGTTCGAGTGGATGGTGATGGTGTACTTTGGTACAAGGATCGGATTGTGGTTCCCGGAGGTGCAGGGATTTGAGATGAGATCTTGCGGGAGGCTCACTCGTTCTCGCTGCTCGATCCACCCGGGGAACACAAAGATGTATGAGGATCTCCGCACTCACTTGTGGTGGGAAGGCATGAAGAGAGACATTGCTCGGCTTGTGGGGATGTGTGACATTTGCAGGAGGGTCAAAGCGTAACATCGGAAGCCAGCTGGTTTGCTCTAGCCTCTTGAGATTCCTATGTGGAAATGGGAGAACATCAGCATGGATTTCATTGTTGGACTACCTCGCACGCCGAAGGGTCATGATTCCATCTCGGGTGATTGTGGATCGGTTCTCCAAGGCCGCTCACTTCGTAACTCGTCGGGACGGACTACCGTGTGGAGAAACTTGCTAAGCTATACATTGATAACATTCTGAGACTACATGGAGCACCTCTCACTATTGTATCGGATCGTGGTTCTCGGCTTGTGGCTAAGTTCGGAAGAGCTTGCATGCAGCTATGGGCACTCGCTTGGACTTTAGCACGGCTTATCACCCTCGGACGGATGGTCGGACAGAGCGACCGAATCAGACCTTGGAGGATACGTTGAGAGATTGTGTGCTCACCTACAGCAAGAATTGGGAGGATAGCCTCGTCGTTTGCCGAGTTCTCTTACAACAATAGTTATCGTGCAAGCATCAAGATGTCACCCAATGAGCTCTTGTATGGAAGGAAGTGCAGGACCCCTCTCATGTGGGCGAGAGGTTGGAGAGAGGTCTTTCTATGGACCGGATCTTGTCGAGAGGCCGAGGAAAAGGTTGAGCAAGTGAGAGAGCATATCGAGTTGCTCGGAGCAGCAGCGAAGAGCTATGCGAGATAAGAGGAGGAGACCTTTGGAGTTCTTTGTTGAGGACTATGTCTATCTCAAGGTCTCTCCACTTCGTGGGACGCGCGGGTTCCACGTGCGTGGCAAGTTGGCACCAAGGTTTGTTGGACCTTTTCGAGTGGTGAGGAGGATTGGAGATCTCGCCTATCAGCTTGAGTTGCTCGGGACACCTTGCTGGACTGCATGACATGTTCCATGTTTCGCAGCTCAAGAAGTGACTTCGTGTGCCGGAGGAGCAGGTTGCACCGGAGGTGTTGGATCTGCAGGACAGCCTTGAGTACTTGGAGTACCCTATCGGGATCTTGGATGTAGCCTTCAAGGAAACAAGGAGTCGCAAGATCAAGTTCTGCAAGGTGTTGTGGAGAAACCACACCGAACGAGAGGCCACTTGGGAGATGGAGGAGAACTTGAGGAAGGACTTCCCTCACTTGTTCGAGGATGAGGAGTGAAATCTCGAGGACGAGATTCTTGTAAGGGGGAGTCCGTAACAGCCCAAATCTGTACTCAAAACTCATGCAATAATAATATTTGAGTTTGGAAAAGGTTCAATAAAAACTTGGCGAATTTTTGTATTTGAATCAAAATGAAATGGCGAAACTTTTGTTTGAATCTTTCTTCGCTTCGGGCCGAAACTACCCCGCACGGCCCACCTCTCTTCGTCTTTCGCGCGACCCAGTCCGGCCCAGCCGTAGCCCGAGCCCAGCCTTCTACGGTTTTCTCCTACCTCCCTTCTCTTTCCACCTCAGCTCAACCGCTCCCGCCGCGGATGCACCGGAGGCCGCCACCTCGGACGCGCGTCGCGTAGCACCGCAGCTCCACCTGCTCCCTCCTCTTTCCGTCGCCTTCAAAACCCCCGCGCCGCCTCCCTTTCCCCCTCCTAGCCCCAAACCCTAGCCGCACCGTGCCGCGGTATTCTCCTCCGCCATGGGCGGAACTCCGAGCTAGGGGTGCACGTGCCGGCCTTCGTGCTCGGCGTGCGACGCCACGTCGATTGGTGCTAGCCTCGTCGCCGTTCGAGCGGGGAGCGCGCGCGCGACCCAAGCAAAGTCCTCCGCCATCTCCTTCATCTTCGTCGCTCGTCGCCGTTGGTAAGCCTCCGTCGAGCTCAAGCGGTGTTCCTTGTTCTCCGTTTGCTTGTCGCTCTCTCGGAAGCCTTGGAACGGCCGTCCGCATGGTCACCAACCCCGTCCGTTGTGCGCTCGCCGTCCGCCATCACCGAAATCCCGTCACCCACCGTCGTCAAGCTTCCTCCTTCCCTTCCGAGTCCCGCGCAAGTCTCCTGGTGAGTTGCCGCCCGGTTTCCCCTCTTTCCCCTCCGGATTGGTGGTGAATTGCCCACTCCCGTCACCTTCCGCCACCGCGTCACCATGGGCGACGGAGAGCTCGAGCTTAGGAGCGAGCTCATGCTCTTCTCTCTATTCCTTCGGCTTCGTCGTGGTCCGTAGCAACTCGCGCGCGTTTGTTTGAAGAAAAGTGGGAGTTTGGCTTGGTTTCGTTGAGAGCCGTAGAGCCGCCGCCGCGGATATCGCCGCCGGCGATGCTCCGGTAGGTTTCCTGGTCCGAGAAGGGTTCCGTTAGCTTCGCGTGATCTTGGGCTATGTTTTGCTGTGCTTGGTGTGGAGTTTGGAGCATCGCGGGGTTTTCCCCTTTTCCTTCCGCCGCCGCGCCATCTCCGGCGAGGCCTCACCGCTGTTGAGCTTGGAGATGGTGCGCATGGATGCTGCTGGAAGGTGCACGGGAGCGTGAGGAGTCGTCGGGTGCTCTTGGAATAGCCCGCGGCGAGCTCTAGCGCCGGGGCGAGCTGACTCCGGCAGCCCCCGCGGTGGAGCAGGCGTGGCGCCGCCTCGTCTCCGACCCGGTGACGTCGTGTCTGGCGTCACCGTGGGGCCCGCGTATTTGATAGGGTCCATGCGTTCGGTTTGAGGTGGTTGGTGGACCCGGTCCATGTGGACCGAAGAGAGAAGAACGAACGTGGACCCGTAGACCCGATCCACGGAACAGTGCGTGGACCGTGGAATATTCTTTCTGAATATTCCAAGAATATTCCCTGGTTTTTCTTTTTCTTGGAATTTCCGGAATTTCCATAATTCCTTTATCTTTGGAAATTCATATCTTTTTCCTGGAGTATCGGAAAAATACGCGGTCGGTTGCGTTGGACTTGTAGCAACGTTCTCTACGTGTTAGTGTAGCTTTTGGTCAAGTTCTAGTACCGTAATTTCCGTCGTTCGTTTCGTTCTTTATCCTATTGCTTCGATTTACGTGCCTAACCCCTGTTTCACGATCCGTCCGTCGGAGGGTGCCGAGGAGTTTCCGTCCGAGCCGCAGTTTGAGGAGTTTCCACCGGAGCAGCTGTACGAGTACCCGGACCCGGCCCGGGACCAGCGTTATCCGGGCAAGCCGCAATCCTTGACCACTCTTGCTCCTATTTAGCAATTTGCATTAAATTGATCCATGCATGATTCATGGTTACTTGCACTTGTAGTTTACCTATGACATACTATGCCATCCTTGCCACTGTTTGCCATAGGTTGTTCTACTAGTACTCGCATGCTTAGTATTTGCTTAGTTGCTTAATTGAACCCCATGATGATTATACATGTTTTTGTGTAAAATAAATTGTAGATGTTTCTTAGGTGTCGAGTTTCGTACTAGATACCCTGTAGGACCTTTTGCGGGGCGAGTGTAGGTGGTTAGGTGCTGGGAGACTTTTGGGGAGTCTCTATTTGGAGAGTACCCGTTACGGGTACGATTGAGTAGGGGCCTTGGGTTATGGGGTCCCCGTTGTGGTGACACCGTTGTTGAGACCGTTGTTTTGAGGAGAGGTATGGTGACTCGCCCTAGCAGCTTAAGGACCGGTTCTTGTGCGTATGCCTCTCTTGGTTTTACTAGCATACCACGTGACTTGTATGGGCGGGCTGGATCATGATACTTAGCGGAGGACTCGGGTGGCCCGCCGTGGTGTAGAGATTAGTGGTAGTGGGTGTTGGAGCGTTTGCCTCGACCCACGAGCATAGGATATCCCACCTGGCCCGTGGTATGTCTTGTCACACCCTTCAGGACCTTCTTTTCCTATGTTGTGGTTAGAGGATCCCGGACTCGAGGGACGGGCGCCTACCGATCGATGCTTTGTAGAGTGATCTTGTGAGTGTTGCTTTGCTTGGGTCACGACGGTGGTCTTTTGTTTGAGTACCTCTTCACGTGGGTACAGTTGCTTACTCTCTGCAGAGATATATAAATCTATACGTATAGTCTAGCCCAAAGTATGGGCACTACCGAGAGAAATCCACTTGATTAGCATTTACCTCCCTCCGATAGGTGTTTTACTTCCGGCTTCGAGCTGTGGTCCAGTGGAGGTATGCTGGACATAAAACTTGACCCTTGCAAGATTGTGTTGTTTCCTGTAAGGCCACTTATAAAATTTGACTAATGATAAAATATGACTCACATAGACTTGAGGAATAATGCTTTAGGTGCTATCCCTTGCCTTTCCTTGAAATATCCGAGCATGCATACATTGTTGCTAGGTAGTTGCGGCTTGTTGAGTACTCTATGTACTCACGGCTTTCCCACTTTCTTTTTCGGACGCCGTTGCTCGAGGAGCCAGCCGAGCCAGCCGAGGGAGCCGACGGAGAGGAGTGACGGTCTCGCCTACACTCGAGTCGCTTGTGGGTGTGGTCTTTATCGCCGATCTTCATCGGAGATGCTTCCGCTTCGCTTCCGCTAGATTTCTACTTTGATATCGCGATGGCCCGCGTGCCACGCTCTTGTATTCATGAGATTGAGACTTATGCATAATAATAATGTACTTGGAGATTCTATTATCTTGCCTTGATTACATTCTTTATTTATGATTTTTCTATACTAACTTGTGATGGATGTACGTGCCACACTCCCGGGAGTGGCATAGATGTACAAAGGGTTCGGGTTTCACTTAGGTGAAATTCGGATCCTCACAATCAGGCACAAGACCGTTAGATTTGAGTGGAACGTATAGAGATACCATTTTAGTTTCTTGGCCAGCATCTTTTCTTTGTTTCGAAAAACTCTATTGAAACATAACTACTTTATATTGAGCCAAATTGCATGGCCAATTGGTCATAGAAATGCATTGGGCATGTAATTGTACGTACATTTCAATTTTGTACAAAAATCATCTAACGAACTGGAAAGTGGCCAAATTCAGTTTAAATAAAGTGTATCTCTCAAGTACATGATGCTTGTGATTGAATTCCCAAGTAGCACTTATATATGATTGAGTTCTCCTTGAAGTTTGTATTATTTTAATGTAGCTAAAATGCTCTGAAGGCACTTTTGAGTTCTCCTTGTTGTGATTATGATTTTAATATATTGATTTTTTGTTAGACTGCGGACACTTGTTAATGGAAACCAGGACGCTAGGCTTGGGCCGTCTGTCTCTACCGCTTTGCTGCCTGAATGTGTTGTCTTCCTGTGTCCAGCCCGTAAGTTTCCTTCGTTTCGGAATCTTACATCAATGGATTAGGTATAGCTTGTATAAAAACGTGTATTCAGATGAAAAGTAACTCAATGTGCCACGAATTATTTATTCAATAGAAGTGATGAATTACATAGGGTGTCTCCTCAGCTATTTATGAGGGGGAAATCCTATTTCATGTTGGACCCTGATTTGATAAGGAGCTCACATGGGCTAGAATACTTTGCTTCTAGAAGATGGGCCGCCTGGCCCAATAAGCATGTTACAACACCTATATCCGGTTACCGGCAGTGCACGCCTGGACCAGCATGATGCCTAGTGACCCCCTACTCCATGCGCTGGATTTCACCCAGCACCGTCAAGGCCTATATTCATTGTTCCCTAACCGTCACACGGAAAGGCCAAATAAGGAATCAAAGTTGCAATCTATGTGAAATAGGGATGTTCAGTTCTAAAAAGGCTAGGGAAGTTCAGTTCTAAAAGGGCTAAGGAAGGAAGCTTCATTTTTATCGGACCAAATAAGGAATTTTCTCTCTCTTTTGATTGGGCATAGCTTTGAATGATGAACTAATATGGTGAATCGAATGATGCTATGATGGGAACCACATAGATATCGATTGTTCGCAAAAAAACAACAGAGATATTGTTCCTTTACAGATTTAAAAAAATTATCATTTTATTGCTATTTTGCTGCAACCATGAATTTAAATAAAACATTGTGGTTGACCTTCATGTATGGCCCGTTGGTCAACAACTACATTAAACATGCATAGACATATATAAACAACGTTAAGGGTGTGTTTGATTGGGTTGTGCTGTGAAAAAAACTATTATGGGTTGTGAATTGTGGAAAAAGTAGTTGTGAACGAAAAGTTGAAAGTCGTTTGGTTGAGTTGGCTGTGAGGTTTGGAAAAACTATTAAAATACTTTTAATACCCCTGAAGATGTAAAAAAACAATTTATACGGAAATTGATCATAAAACACATTCCTATTCAGAGATTAACACGCTAAATGGCCATTTTAAAGAGGGGATCTTATTCTTTTAGTATGTTGCAATCACCGTTGACATTTGGTCCACACTGATACAACGATAGCATTGTACAAAAGATATATAGTTCCTAATAATATCTCAAAATGAGACGCGTAATGTATGGTTAACATATTTAAGTGGTTCTTGGGCATAGAAAAATGCGGTTGAATATTTAAATTGGAGGCCAAAGATCTAACTTTATACTACTAGTAGTTATGCACGTGTGGCACGCACGCGTGAGTATTAATGATAAGATATACATTATTACAATGAAAAAATAGAAACAATATAGACAAGTTTATGTAGCTAATCTACCTTATCCTATGTAGGAAGTACAATATGATAATTGATTTGTGAAAGGCAACCTTATGGAGACTGGAAGTGATGCACGAAATAAAGAGAGAACAAATCATCAAGTAACAACATAAACTAAAGATAATATATAAAGATGTGTTGCAAAAACTTTAATAGTATGTATTAGTCTTATAATCGTCAAATATAAAAAATATCACATTTTTCCTATAAATTTCAAGTAAATCGGGTAGCAGCAAACCATCTAATGTTGTATCATTTCTTCACGTGGTTTAGACAGAATTCAAAACATGGGTCATATACTCACGTGCATCTCGTTGCACATGACAACGGTGTGGGAGTAACTCATTTCGTAAAATCTACCTCCAATCTCTCGTAATAATGCACGCACAACACGCACACACAAATACTTCTGATGAGATATCATAGCTGATATAACATGTCCTATATATCTATATTATTTAGATAAATATGTTATTAAATCATGTCAAAACAAAGAACAATGTAATATAGCATACATCCTTCCACCTCGGTCTTTGGCAGTTTTCGCCGCCTCTCCGGCAGCAATCGCCGCTAGATCCGCTCCTTACGGAGATGCTAAGATGTATTTTAAGAATGCATATATGATTGGCAACCGTAGCTTATATGACGACTTTCACTGTCTGGATTGACGATAAGATATATTAAAATATTACAAATGCGATTGATTACCGTAACGCCACCGGCCACCCTCCGCCTCCGTCTCCGGCGGCTCTCACTACCTCTCCAACGGCTATTGCTCATTGCGAAGATGCAAAAATACATTCTAAGATTGCACACATGATAGACAACCGCAATGCTTCACCCCGCCGTCCTCCGTCTACGACGACTTTTACCACCTCCATAGTAGATTGATGCTAAGATATATTCTAAAATTGTTAATACGATTGATTATCATAACACCCCCGCCCCCCCCCTCCTTCCCTATCTTTGTCGTCTTTCGCCACCTATATGGCAGCTAACGCCACCAAATTTTCTCCTTGCGACATATAGGTGCTTCGCAAAAATACCTTTCCAGATCACTACAAGAGGGAAGATAAGTCTAATAGTCTAAGGCCATGTGTCACATCCCGGAATTTCAAATTCTAGGCTATGCATAAAATTAACTAAATTTTAAAACTTTTTGAAGTATATTTAAATGTTATCTAAAGGATAATATTATAAATATATTTTCTTTCCTTCTTCTTTAAGAGAAAGAGTTATTTTTAAACTCAACCAATTAAAACAAGTTATTTTGATTATAAAGTTCCTTATTAAATTTTTCCAAAAGTGCATCTAATATGTTTTTGTTTATAAACATGACCTATTGAAAAGTACATATTTGATTTATGAATTTATGTACATATTGGATCATGTCAAGAAAGAAGAGGAAGCTTAAGACGGATAGCGGTACTGAGACTTCGGATCAGCACTACAAGAACCCTAGGGTCCACGAAGCTTTTGCTATTGTTGTAACCGTCGTGGTCGCCCATGTTTTCATCAGGTCACCCAGCGTAAGCCTACGACACCGCATAAACCCTCAAGTGAGATGAGTTCCCAAAATGGTGGTTTAAATGGATTTTTCCCGAAGGCCCGTAGTTGCAGGAAATCAATGCTCACTCTATGGTAAATGTGGTCACTACTTTGAGACTTGACCAAGGAAAGATATTATGTGCTTTAGTTGTGAGCAATATGGACATTACACCGAGAAGTGTCCAATGGGAAAGTTTACTCCATTGGAGCTTGATTATTGGCTGTTTCGAAGCAGGTGGAAACAGAAACTCTCTGTCAAGCCATGAGTCATTCACTAGATGATCGCCCCTCAACCTCTGGTATACACCCCGAATCTCCTCAGCTCGGTGTGAAGCCTAAAGAATCTGTTAAATCTCAAGTCGTCCCTAAGCATGGGATTTGTTACCGTTGCGAAGAGGAATGACACTATATTAATGAGTGTCCCAAGTACCAGCAGAAAGGAACATCGATAGCAACCACAAAACGACGCCATCAACTCCCGCAGCAAATTTTTCATCCTAGTCCAAGAGGTTCCGACACGTGCAAGAAGAGACAAGTCCAAAATTCCGGTCCATGAAGAATTGCAACTCTAGGAGGATCGATGGATTCCCGAACAAGAGGGCAATAGTGTTTTGTCATTAGTTCGTTCAATTTTTTTGGATATTATGGTTGTTGAGTCGCTTGAACATGTTTATCAAGACAATGAGTTAGTGCAATTAAGTGACATTTACGTTGGGGAATATGAAATGGTAATGTCTTGGTTTCTTTGAAGGCTGCGTATAAATACATGATAGGGAGCGACACCAACCATTCAGAATGGGATCTTAAGAAATGTGTCATATACGAGGAGACTAGGACTTATGGATATAAGACCATTGGATGTTGGAAGAGTCACGGCGAACGTGTACAATCGAGTGTGAAGCCCTAGATCCCGTTAGGAAAAGATCGCCCACCTAAAATTTCTTGCTAGCCACGCCGAATCTCGGGACGAGCTTCCTGTTAAGGGGGTAGTCTTATAACATCCTTGAATTTCAAATTCTGGGCTATGCATAAAATTAACTAAATTTTAAAACTTTTTGAAGTATATTTAAATGTTATCTAAAGGATAATATTATAAATATATTTTCTTTCCTTCTTCTTTAAGAGAAAGAGTTATTTTTAAACTCAACCAATTAAAACAAGTTATTTTGATTATAAAGTTCCTTATTAAATTTTTCCAAAAGTGCATATGATATGTTTTTGTTTATGAACATGACCTATTGAAAAGTACATATTTAATTTATGAACTTATGTACATATTGGATCATGTCAAGAAAGAAGAGGAAGCTTAAGACGGATAGCGATGCTCGAGACTTCGGATCAGCACTACAAGAACCCTAGGGTCCACGAAGCTTTTGCTATTATTGTAACCGTCGTGGTCGCCCATGTTTTCTTCGAGTCACCCAACGTAAGCCTACGACACTTTGCATAAACCCTCAAGTGAGATGAGTTCCCAAAATGGTGGTTTAAATGGATTTTTCCCGAAGGCCCGTAGTTGCAGGAAATCAATGCTCACTCTCTATGGTAAATGTGGTCACAACTTTGAGACTTGACCAAGGAAAGATATTATGTGCTTTAGTTGTGAGCAATATGGACATTACGTCGAGAAGTGTCCAATGGGAAAGTTTACTCCATCGGAGCTTGATTATTGGCTGTTTCGAAGCAGGTGGAAACGATAACTCTCTGTCAAGCCATGAGTCGTTCACTAGATGATCGCCCCTCAACCTCCGGTATACACCTCGAATCTCCTCAGCTCGAGTGTGAAGCCTAAAGAATCTGTTAAATCTCAAGTCGTCCCTAAGCATGGGATTTGTTACCGTTGCGAAGAGGAAGGACACTATGTTAATGAGTGTCCCAAGTACCAGCAGAAAGGAACATCGATAGCAACCACGAAACAACGCCATCAACTCCCGCAGCAAATTTGTCATCCTAGTCCAAGAGGTTCCGACACGTGCAAGAAGAGACAAGTCCAAAATTCCCGTCCATGAAGAATTGCAACTCTAGGAGGATCGATGGATTCTCGAACAAGAGGGCAATAGTGTTTTGTCATTAGTTCGTTCAATTTTTTCGGGTATTATGGTTGTTGAGTCGCTTGAACATGTTTATCAAGACAATGAGTTAGTGCAATTAAGTGATATTTACGTTGGGGAATATGAAATGGTAATGTCTTGGTTTCTTTGAAGGCTGCGTATAAATACATGATAGGGAGCGACACCAACCATTCGAGAATGGGATCTTAAGAAATGTGTCATATACGAGGAGACTAGGACTTATGGATATAAGACCATTGGATGTTGGAACGAGTCACGGCGAACGTGTACAATCGAGTGTGAAGGCCTAGATCCCGTTAGGAAAAGATCGCCCACCTAAAATTTCTTGCTAGCCACGCCGAATCTCGGGACGAGCTTCTGTTAAGGGGGTAGTCTTATAACATCCTTGAATTTCAAATTCTGGGCTATGCATAAAATTAACTAAATTTTAAAACTTTTTGAAGTATATTTAAATGTTATCTAAAGGATAATATTATAAATATATTTTCTTTCCTTCTTCTTTAAGAGAAAGAGTTATTTTTAAACTCAACCAATTAAAACAAGTTATTTTGATTATAAAGTTCCTTATTAAATTTTTCCAAAAGTGCATATGATATGTTTTTGTTTATGAACATGACCTATTGAAAAGTACATATTTGATTCATGAATTTATGTACATATTGGATCATGTCAAGAAAGAAGAGGAAGCTTAAGACGGATAGCGATGCTTGAGACTTCGGATCAGCACTACAAGAACCCTAGGGTCCACGAAGCTTTTGCTATTGTTGTAACCGTCGTGGTCGCCCATGTTTTCTTCGAGTCACCCAGCGTAAGCCTACGACACCGCATAAACCCTCAAGTGAGATGAGTTCCCAAAATGGTGGTTTAAATGGATTTTTCCCGAAGGCCCGTAGTTGCAGGAAATCAATGCTCACTCTATGGTAAATGTGGTCACTACTTTGAGACTTGACCAAGGAAAGATATTATGTGCTTTAGTTGTGAGCAATATGGACATTACACGAGAAGTGTCCAATGGGAAAGTTTACTCCATCGGAGCTTGATTATTGGCTGTTTCGAAGCAGGTGGAAACAGAAACTCTCTGTCAAGCCATGAGTCGTTCACTAGATGATCGCCCCTCAACCTCCGGTATACACCCCGAATCTCCTCGGCTCGAGTGTGAAGCCTAAAGAATCTGTTAAATCTCAAGTCGTCCCTAAGCATGGGATTTGTTACCGTTGCGAAGAGGAAGGACACTATGTTAATGAGTGTCCCAAGTACCAGCAGAAAGCAACATCGATAGCAACCACGAAACGACGCCATCAACTCCCGCAGCAAATTTGTCATCCTAGTCCAAGAGGTTCCGACACGTGCAAGAAGAGACAAGTCCAAAATTCCCGTCCATGAAGAATTGCAACTCTAGGAGGATCGATGGATTCCCGAACAAGAGGGCAATAGTGTTTTGTCATTAGTTCGTTCAATTTTTTCGGGTATTATGGTTGTTGAGTCGCTTGAACATGTTTATCAAGACAATGAGTTAGTGCAATTAAGTGATATTTACGTTGGGGAATATGAAATGGTAATGTCTTGGTTTCTTTGAAGGCTGCGTATAAATACATGATAGGGAGCGACACCAACCATTCGGAATGGGATCTTAAGAAATGTGTCATATACGAGGAGAGTAGGACTTATGGATATAAGACCATTGGATGTTGGAACAGATCACGGCGAACGTGTACAATCGAGTGTGAAGCCCTAGATCTCGTTAGGAAAAGATCGCCCACCTAAAATTTCTTGCTAGCCACGCCGAATCTCGGGACGAGCTTCCTGTTAAGGGGGTAGTCTTATAACATCCTGGAATTTCAAATTCTGGGCTATGCATAAAATTAACTAAATTTTAAAACTTTTTGAAGTATATTTAAATGTTATCTAAAGGATAATATTATAAATATATTTTCTTTCCTTCTTCTTTAAGAGAAAGAGTTATTTTTAAACTCAACCAATTAAAACAAGTTATTTTGATTATAAAGTTCCTTATTAAATTTTTCCAAAAGTGCATATGATATGTTTTTGTTTATGAACATGACCTATTGAAAAGTACATATTTGATTCATGAATTTATGTACATATTGGATCATGTCAAGAAAGAAGAGGAAGCTTAAGATAGATAGCGGTACTCGAGACTTCGGATCAGCACTACAAGAACCCTAGGGTCCACGAAGCTTTTGCTATTGTTGTAACTGTCGTGGTCGCCCATGTTTTCTTCAGGTCACCCAGCGTAAGCCTACGACACCGCATAAACCCTCAAGTGAGATGAGTTCCCAAAATGGTGGTTTAAATGGATTTTTCCCGAAGGCCCGTAGTTGCGGGAAATCAATGCTCACTCTATGGTAAATGTGGTCACTACTTTGAGACTTGACCAAGGAAAGATATTATGTGCTTTAGTTGTGAGCAATATGGACATTACACGAGAAGTGTCCAATGGGAAAGTTTACTCCATCGGAGCTTGATTATTGGCTGTTTCGAAGCGGTGGAAACAGAAACTCTCTGTCAAGCCATGAGTCGTTCACTAGATGATCGCCCCTCAACCTCTCGGTATACACCCCGAATCTCCTCGGCTCGGTGTGAAGCCTAAAGAATCTGTTAAATCTCAAGTCGTCCCTAAGCATGGGATTTGTTACCGTTGCGAAGAGGAAGGACACTATGTTAATGAGTGTCCCAAGTACCAGCAGAAAGCAACATCGATAGCAACCACGAAACGACGCCATCAACTCCCGCAGCAAATTTGTCATCCTAGTCCAAGAGGTTCCGACACGTGCAAGAAGAGACAAGTCCAAAATTCCCGTCCATGAAGAATTGCAACTCTAGGAGGATCGATGGATTCTCGAACAAGAGGGCAATAGTGTTTTGTCATTAGTTCGTTCAATTTTTTCGGGTATTATGGTTGTTGAGTCGCTTGAACATGTTTATCAAGACAATGAGTTAGTGCAATTAAGTGATATTTACGTTGGGGAATATGAAATGGTAATGTCTTGGTTTCTTTGAAGGCTGCGTATAAATACATGATAGGGAGCGACACCAACCATTCGGAATGGGATCTTAAGAAATGTGTCATATACGAGGAGAGTAGGACTTATGGATATAAGACCATTGGATGTTGGAAGAGTCACGGCGAACATGTACAATCGAGTGTGAAGCCCTAGATCTCGTTAGGAAAAGATCGCCCACCTAAAATTTCTTGCTAGCCACGCCGAATCTCGGGACGAGCTTCTGTTAAGGGGGTAGTCTTATAACATCCTGGAATTTCAAATTCTAGTCTATGCATAAAATTAACTAAATTTTAAAACTTTTTGAAGTATATTTAAATATTATCTAAAGGATAATATTATAAATATATTTTTCTTTCCTTCTTCTTTAAGAGAAAGAGTTATTTTTAAACTCAACCAATTAAAACAAGTTATTTTGACTATAAAGTTCCTTATTAAATTTTTCCAAAAGTGCATATGATATGTTTTGGTTTATGAACATGACCTATTGAAAAGTACATATTTGATTTATGAATTTATATTATTTTAGAAAGCAATATTTTACACAAGGTATTTTTCCGTTTTGCAAGAAAAAGAGAAGTGTGTTATCATTTTATGTGAACCAAAGAGTTTTTTTTGAAAAAATAAATAAAGATTGATCTATAGAAACATTTATTTAAAAATACTTTTGATTTAGGGAGGTAATCTATTTTAAGAAATTGATTTATAAAAATGAATTATTGAACAATTATATTCAATTTATGAGAATAGATTTATTTCAAAAGGCAATATTTCATACAAGATATTTTCTCTTTGCAAGCAAAATGAGAGTTTCATCATTTCATGTGACAAAAAGGAGCTATTACCAAAACTAAATAAAGTTTGATTTATAAAAGCTTTTGCTCCGAGAAATACAATTTGATTTATGGTTTAATACTCGTAAATGTGTGAAAATGGATTATCAAATAAATGTATTTGATTTATGCAAAGGTTACTTAATAAATGCAATAGATCTATGGAAAATAGTTTCTTTCATCAATACATGGGGTTTATAAAAGAATTTATGAAATAATATTTATTTTTAAAGTATTTTATTTTGTTTTGGTCTCAAGTTAAAATGTTTATCTTTAATTGATTAAAGTTTGTCTTTAAAAAGGCAACTTATAAACCCTTTTATGCAAAGTCTATTATTTTCTAAATTTAATTAGTTAATTTAGATTATTATGTTTGATTGTTGCACTCATGCTGGAATAGTGAGTACTAGGGTTTTATTGGTTGCGAAATGGATTCCAAAATTCGAATAGAACTCGTTTCCTATTTAATTTGCTACTAGGAATAGAAACTAGGCAAATAGGAAAAAAATAGAGAAAAGAAAAACCCTCGGCTGGCCATGGGCCACTGCTCTCCCGGCCCAACTCTCTTCTCTCTCCCTTTGCTCTCCTTTCCCGGCCCGCAACCGCCGTGGCCCACCAAGCAACCCGCTAGCCCGCAAGCCCCCGCAGCCCAACCGCATCCCCGGCCCCATCCCGCCTCGGCTCGCGCCACAACCCTAATCGCGCCCGTACACCGCCCCGCTGCCTTGGCGTGCGCGCCATGGCGACTCTCGTGTCGCGCGCCTATAAAAGGAGGCCCCCGCACCCCGCGCGTTCTCCCCCCACCCCACCCCACCGCCGTGCACGCTCCGCCTCGCCCTACGCCATCATCGCCGCCCTTCGAGCACCGACGCGACGCCACCACACGTCGTTCGGGACCCCGACGACCCTACGCCAAGATCCACAATGCCACGCCGCCCCTGCCGGTGCCGCGCGATGCCAATCCGACGGGCCGGAGCACCGCCCGGACGCCGCCGGAGCCCCACCTTCCTCCTCGCCACCGTCGACCCACCTCCGCCGCCTCCGCCCCTGCGCGACCCCCTCGTGAGGTTCGCGTCGATCTCCTCTCCAATTCCCCCTGTCCTCGTCAAAAATAGCGCATCTGGAGCGCCCGCCGACCAACTCCGGCGAGTCCATCCATGGCGCCACCGCGCCTGTTTGCCACCGGCAGCCGTCCCCTTGGGCGGAGTTCCGCAGCCGTCCGATCTAGGATAAGCGGCCGAGATTAGAAAGCCCGAACCGGTATGGTCCCGATCCACCGTAGACCCATGACCGCACACCCGCCTCGGTCCACAGGACCATGGACTTGGTTCACAATTTTTAGGATTTAGTTTAATTCGTTAATTCTCGATTAAAAGGGCAGTTTTGCAAGTTAGCCCCCGACGTTTTATATAATCGCAACTAGGCCCACTATTTTTACATAAACGCCGCTATGTTTAGTTTTAATTATGTTTTAGCCCCTGGTTCCCAATTAAATGGTAGTTTTACAAACAGACCCCTCTAGTTATATTTATTTATGCTTAGGTCCTGCATTTTCACAAAAACAAGCCTAGGTTTTTCATAGACTACTTTTTAGTCCAGAACTTTTACATTTTAGTCCCTATACTTTTTGAAAATTACAAATAGGTCCCTAGACTTGGCTGTTTTACATATAGTCCCTTATAGTTTTGATATTTTACGTTTGGGTCCTTATCTTTTTCAAAAGGAGCCCGGGCCTTCATTTTAAATCTGTTTTTGTCCTAATCTTTTTCGTTAAGACTTTTAGTTAATTGTTAAACTATTTTTCTTAAGCCATATTTATTTCAATGTTTTAATTATGGCCTTTTTACATAAACACCCTAGCTTTTTAGTAAATTACGTTTTAACCCTATTTACTCAAACAACACCAGACACTGTTCTTTTGCAACAATCAACTCTACCGTTTTATAAACTTATATTTTTATCCCTTAGCCCTTTTGCACTTGTCCATGAATTTTTCCATATTTACAAAATAGTCCTTAAACTTGTTGTTTTTACGATTTAAACTTGGACCTTCAAATGCTCATAACTTTTCTCTTGTAACTCCGATTAAGCCGATTCTTGCGTTCACGCGATTGTAGCGACATGTACTATTTATTAGTACTGTTTTCATAGTCATTAGGTATTGTTTGGTGTACTGTTTCTTAGTTGCTTGTATGTTTGTTTCTTGCGTGTTTTGTATCGGTGTGACGTTAAATAGAAGAACGTACATTTCGAAGACCTCAAGAGCAAGGATTGAAGACATGAGCAGCGAGCAAGGGGTAACAGGCAAGTTTCCTTGATGCACATTGCGCCTATTTCTTTACTATATGAATTTACTTTTATGCATTGCATTTAAATTGAATTATATTGTGTCATATCATGTTCCATACTATTTCCTTGTCGCCTTGGTTATGGTGTAGTGTTATAGTATGGGTACGTCATTGCTAGTTGCCTATAATAGGGTTCAAACCGAACTAAATGCTAATCTTGATTAATTATCCACTTGAACATAATGATTATGAATCGGGAATGCTTTTTAGCAACATGGAACTTAGGTGATCCCGACAGGAGGATGTGGATGATGGTGCGGGTATGCATAGGTACTAGTTGTGGTACTCGTTGGATTGCGGTAGTACCTGTTTGATATCATAAGGACCGGTTCTTGGAGCGGCAACCCAAGACTTCCGCACAAAGCACGGGGCTAATAATGGGTAGGTAAGGTTTAGTACCAAGGTAGCTTCCCGGCTCTGCGAGCGTCGAGGAAGGATGAAGGAAGAGGGTCTTCCGGATTCGGGCGAGGAAAGGCAGAGTACTTGAAGCCACGGTGCAAGAGGGGGCCCCGAGTGATGTGTCACTTTGATGGCGGCGAAACCTTAGCATGGACGTTTTGGAAGCCGGGAAGTCCGTCGAAAGTCCTTGCGGTGATCTCTTGGCCTCAAACCTAAGGAAGTGTGTTGGTATAATTGAGGTTTTAATGATCGACAGGTGATGGAATCACCGACCCGTGGGTAAAGTTGTGCCACCTCTATAGTGTAAAATTGTTATAACAACCGTGTTCACGGTCACGAACGGCATGGATCCCGACGAGAACTAGAGGATATGGACGGGTGGAGTAACTCATAGGTTGCTACGAGCGGGGTAACCCGTAGTGTGGTTGGCTAAAGGGGGGTAACCTGCAGTGAGGTTTTTGCCGCAAGTAGAGTAGCTTGCAGTGATTGTCGGTGGGGTAACCTCGTTGGATCATTTTCATATAGTAAATAGGTTGTTTTAATTAACTTGACTAGTGTAGGTGCTTTGTATTGCAAACCATGTGTTAGCCTCCCTTTCACTCGCCTTGCATGTCATTTATTTCCCACACTTCTTGAGTACTCCATGTACTCACCCTTGCTATTTCCCTTTTTCTACCAACTACTGTTGCTCGGAAGATGAAGAAGGTTTGGACTACACCACCAATGAGAAAGGTCTAGGCGTGCGGACCCCGGTCAATTGCTCGTGATGTTATGGAGTCTTCCTTTAACGTATATTTGTATTTAGTCTTTTGAGATAATAACGATGTAAGTGTTTGATTTAATAAAGACATTGTTCTTTTATCACATTATTTGTCTTGTATGTGTGAAAACTTGTTCCTGGACACGCATACACGCATGCATTCGGTTTTGGCATTAAAACCGGGTGTGACACCATGCTACAAGAGCCAACATAAGTCTAATATTCTAAACCATACTGCTAGAGAGGGAACATAGGTCTACTGGATATTTGAATAAAAATTATGTTGTTTAACACATTATTGGCAAGTCCATTCTTCTTTTTTAACCTAAAATGGCACATGCTCTACCGTTTCATTGAAGCTGGAGAAAATCCAGAGTACAGAACTACAGACTACAATACCCAAATCTGGTCCTTAAATAGAAAACCGCAGCCGGTGCTCCTAAAATGACACAAAATGAGTCTCACCCGGCCAGGGGATGGGATTGTAAATTGTTGAGTCTCTCACCCAGCCAGGGGATGGCATTGTAAATTGTTATGCTTTTCTCCCTTAATTCAATGACACACAGCTCTTCCACGCCCTGAAGAAAATAAAATTGACACAACTAAAATTATAAAGAAAGAAAGAAAGAAAAGGAAGGTGGGAGATCGGGGAGGTCCCGACGATAGAAAATAGTTATTTGCTAAGCTAAAATGTAATAAACCATTCCATTGCTCGATACAGGAAATACATAAATCAACAACATAGGTCATGCAAAACAGCTAGCAAGTTATTGCAGTACAAATATTCATCACCGTCAGATAAAGGGCTTTGTTTAGGGCCTGAATAAGACATATATTTCTGTATGGATAAGACACGTTCGTATCATTGTCAATTTATAGCTCAATAATCAAGATAACCATTAGAACATTGAGTTCAATCCACACCAAGCTCAAAAAATATATAGACAACAACTTAAATGAAAAAACGTGAAAAAGGAAATATTAAATGTCAATAGTAGATGGACTACACACAAGCTAATGATAGATCACTATGTCACCCAAATGAAAAACCGTGAAAAAGGAAAAAAGACACACATGACATATAAATCAGTTTGTAAAATAATGCATCTTAGGCCCAACGCACAAGCCACGCACTGTTATCTCAGCTTCCACCTTTTGTAGAGTATCTTCCAGAGAAGCATTCTACTTCTGAAGCTCATCATATATTTCTTTTGATTCTTTTAGAGCATTCTGCAGCTAAGCCACTAATTTGTGCAGCAAACTAAATTCAGTCATCAAAAGATAACAAATTATGCAGTATCCTGATGTGGGGAAAAATGATACCCTTCTTCAGCTATTTTTGTCTCTGCAGACCTCAGTGAGCTTCCTGATTTGAGCCAGGTTTTCATCCTCCCCCTCAAAAATCCATTTGATGCATGCCCGCAGCACTTTGATCTATTCCATCGATTTTTCACTTTCCCTGCACAAGCCAATTCAGAGAGCAAGGAAAATTATCAGCAAAAAGTTAATCCAAGGGCATCCTTCCCCTGCACGAGCCAATTTGGGAAGCAAGGATTTTAGCTCGAAACTATTTTAAAATTACAAGTTGCACATGCCAAGTTTTACTTTTGCATGTGTAATTATAACAAATTCCAACAATTTAAAAAAGATTGGGAGGGAAGTCAATTTATTTGACATGTTTAGGCATTTTTCACTCAAAAACAGAAAATGCAACTTTTTTCTTGCTGGTCCAGTACGATATATTTGCATATAGAAATGACAAAGATTCATAAAGTTTTCCATTTTCTTGCTAGAACAATGACTAACAAAATAATCTGAACTGTCATATTTTTACTGCTACTGAATGACCTGTCAATAAGTTTGATTGATGCAGTATAACAACAACAACAACAAAGCCTTTTATCCCAAACAAGTTGGGGTAGGCAACTTGAATAGCACAACATGCAATCTTGCAAAAAAAATAAAACAAAGCATTTTGAATAGCACAAACGCTTGATTACATTCAAATTAAACTCCCTATTAGTCATATAGTATAGTAATAGAATGGGCATGAATACATGCCAAAAAGAAAAGGTCTGAAATTGAAATCATGAACGGAACCCTCAGTATAATCATTTATTTTACCACTGAATTGCTGCAATAATAAAGTAAAATCTCAGACAAACTTGTGACATAGCAACTGATGCCTGTTCGCCCCATGTTTTTTAGCAACATACCTAGGATACCAAAATCCATCTCTTTAGACATCCCAAGGTACTCCTCTTCTCACTGTCATCACTCTAGTAACGCCTTAGCGGCTGTCGCCACCCATTGCTAGAGCATCGCCATCGTCACTTTGAGACTACCAGATGGAAGATCATAATAAGGAACCGATATTATCCTTCTCAAACAACAGAAGCTGAAACTTATAAAAATATGGACAGCAACTGATTTGGCATTTCTGTTGTTTTGAGGCCAAGGGATTTCTGTGGTGCACATTCTTTCCTTTCTTCCACCAAATCTGTCAGTACCCACCCAGTTTTGACATCTCAACCGATTTCCCGTCCAAACAAGGTAAAGAGATCTACCTGGTAGTTTGCTACAGTGTATACGTTCTCTTCAAATCGCAGAGCAGTTTTTTGAATTTCACTTAGTCCCTCGGGTACCAATACTTCTACAGAAAAGAAATCAGCTAGAAATGTAAAACAGGATTTTAATTCAATTGTACTATTAACATTTGATTAAAGAAAACATGACAAGATAACAGGATACATTCCTACTCACAAAGACGTATTGGCTCACACCAAATTGGAATTGCAATACAAATTGACTCACCTTTGCAATGTGAGTTGACCCCGAGGCATTTGTACGAAGGGAGCAAGAAGAACAGATGAGAAATGATGTCACCCGATTCTAGTTGCCATTCCAACCAGGCAGGCCTCCGTGGCTTATGGCTCGAGTAATCTTGACGGTCAGCAGCGGACGAACAAGAAGCCGCCATGGCGCAAGCACGCAGAAGCCAGTTCTGCAATGTTGAGGCAAGGAAGGCGCGCAACGATGTGAGATAGCCGCGGCGAGCTCCAACGAAGTCAAGAGGGTCAAATCCGCAGCCCATGGACACGGAGACAATTTGAGTAGCATAGTGCTAGTTCAATAAATTTGAGAGTTGTTTAGCAAGAGACCACCAGAAGGGCATACCCAGTGCCGTAGGCTCCTGCACGACACAGGGTCTGGGAAGGGTGTCAACAAACAGCAATATGGAGAGGCTGGCTCGAACCCTGGGCCTTCTGGTCACAGGCAGTAGGCTCTACCGCTGCACCAGGACCGCCCTTCATAGATCACCAGATGCATAACTAAAAAAAATAACTTTTTCGAAATGCTACCTACGGTATGAACACTTGTCTCTTAGCATCACATGCATATAGAACGAGAGAGAAAGTACTTCTATCTCTCTAACACTAATACAAATCTAAGAGGTCATTTAGTGGAAAGTGGTGCCTTGAAAATGCAAATGGCTTTCTGCTACAAAATGGCTTTAGTGGAAAATGGAGACTGGAAATTCACACCTCATAACAGTAATAGATGATACCTTACTTCCAGTGATCAGCCATCTACCACATCTCCTCAGCATCTACTACATCTGACACATACATCAACATGCCAAGCTGGTGATCAGCTCTTCACCTCCTACGCACCCTTGTCTTCCTTATTCATGAATAAGAAAAAGGCGGGGAAAAAGTCCATTCAATAACACATGACTGATGAATCAGCAAGCTCCATCCTATCTAGAGAGATAGAACATATTAGCAGCTTTGATTGTTGATTATGATTTTACAAGAATATGAGAGAAATAGCAGTTTAAACTCTTCATATCATCACAAATTTTACAGATAATTAATCTATGGTTTTCCTGCGGCCTGATATACTGATAATACTTTAGAGGTGAACTATTTGAATTTTTTATAAGCCAAATAAATAGCTGCAGCAATAGCAGCATCAAACCGGTAGCAAACGAGCAAAAAAAAGTAACATTAAAATAAACATATAAGCTGATATACATGTTTGTCGGGCTCCCTTTGACTTAAAAAATGAATCACTATACATGCGCTAGAAAGGAAAATTAAGATAAAATAGGAGACATAAGTCATTTTCCCACAGAGAGCATTATCATCTAAGCAATAGGAGACAACTGCTTGTCGAGAACTTACCTCAACACGTGCCTTACATTATAAATGAATATCATCACATTTTCTGAAACTTTGGTTGCAACAAGTTTTCTTGAAACAGACCAATGGTAGTGAGAAAAAATACCTGACGTGCCAGTAAATTATGTGCAAGTACAATTGATAATTTATCGGAACCATAGCGTCAATAAAAAAAAAGGCCACTCATTTATGCCCCTAGAGCACTATCATCTAAGAAAGCATTGGAATACATTTCTTATTCCCAATCACATTTTGTAGTCTTTTTGACCCCAGAATTCCCTATATACAACCCTGGGACCTCTTTTATGCATGCAAGATATATACATTGACTATGTAGTGAAAAATATCTATAGCTTAAAGCTTTATTCGCTGCATCGGCATTTTAGCAATCTATACTAAAGAGAAGAGTACAATCTTAAAAAATTACATCTCAGGGATGTTTGATAAATTCAGCTATGTTTCGTCGTTTCTTTTTGTGTGTTGGAAGCAGTGGTAGGAGTTTATGTTTCCTCTGCACAGGAGAGCATGGCATATGTTAGGCAAAAATGCTGACATCAATGAGATGACATGTAATTATAATGGAAACGTACCTTTAAATTCACCAGGTGGAAAGGTCTGGCATCAATGCTGAAAGGAGTTCCAATTTAACCATGTTTTGCTGAGCTCCTGACTCTTCTGCATTTTTCAAAATAAAATTGATTAGATACAGAACTCGAACTATATATTACTGGCAAGGGGGTATGCTAGCTGTTCCTAAATCATGGTTGTAATCATATAAATGTCTTGATAGCTTGACACTGTATTCACAAGCATATGTACAGATCTTATATTCTGAAAAAAGAAACAACAACAATGAGAATTGCTCCAGGCAAATTCACCATTGTTTTTCACAACTTGTTGCTTATGGTGAGGCCTATCGCGGGAATGTTTAAGCTAAGTACTAACAAATAAGAAACATGTCTTAAAAGAATACTCTAAATTACACATGTACAGTACCAATATCTTAATCAGGAGTTATATGTGACCAATTGCCGATTGCTTTACACTTATAAATATCCTAAATCAATCCATGATATTCATATATCCAACCAACAAAACACGGCAGGCTATTGTAAACCATTCCATGTCTCGAACTTTGCAAAACTTGTCAACTAAGTGCACTGATAGAACAACCAAGTGTCTCATAATAACTACAGTTACAAAAACACTAACACAACAATGTAAAAATATTTGTCATCGTGTCATGTCTCACACACCGACCAAGGTGTTCATGGCTCTTCCATCCAAATCACATAGGATAATAGGAAGACATAGTAAATGATCCAAATTACTCTGTTCAAGGATGAGATGGAACACTAACCTGCGGGTCAGCAGATCATGTACTATCTTTGCTGTGCTCCGACTAGACATGCTTGAATAGCTTGTAGCTGTCCACTATGCTTTTGTACACATCCAGGGGCCACAGAATGCTGTGATAAATTCATATTGAAATAAAGATTATATACTGTTTCCTAATTTCTGCTTGTTCGGCAATTGTACGATTCACACCCAATGAAGTGTATTCTTCATAAACAGGACACAAAAAAAGAAATAATCGATCTGAATGAGTTCTGTATGAATGTATTCTTCACAAACAGGAAAAAGAAAAGAAGAAACAATCAATCTGAATGAGTTCTGTAACCTCTGTCCTCGTCCTTGACCGTTGAACAAAATTTTCTATGCCAAAGCAGATAACCAGAAACGGAAGGGAAGGAAGGCTGCGACGCGAGGTGATGAGCACAGGTCTGCACTTTTCAGGTCTGCAGCTTGCAGTAGTAGTTTGCAATCTCCACCGCCGTGCAATTTGCAAGCTCGGCGTGGATCCAGCTCAAGTTCGCGTCGGCACTTGAAGTGTTTTTGTGCATATTTGCTATCATGGATCCAGGTCAAGCGCCGGTTGCTTAGCTGCGGGTGCCCGCCGCAATGGCAGGTTCGATGGGAGACAGAGGACGAGGCGCCGCTGGCTCAAGGGGAGGCGGAGAAAGGGCTATTGTGCCGGTCAAGATTGTACTTTTAGGGTGCGTTTGGCACGGTTTATAGAAGTGCTTATTGAAACTGCTTATGCTCAATAAGCACTTTGAAGTGCCAAACAGCAAAATAGCAAAACTGCTTATGTGTATAAGCACCTATAAGCACTTTGCAATTTTGTACTAGCATAAGCACTTTGAGTGAAGCAGCAAAACGTAGCTTATAGTGCTTATGTGTGCGAATAAGCAGTTTTGATGGATAAGCATAAGCAGTTTTGTCAAACGGGTTGACTGCTTATGTACAATAAGCACTATAAGCAGTTTTGATATAATAAACACTATAAGCAGTATAAGCACTATAAGCACTTTGTGCATAAGCCGTACCAAACGCACCCTTAGAAAATCAATTAGGCTACTTGGTATACACACTAGGACCTACTTGGTATACGCACCCTAATTCTTATACTTTTAAAGCAATTGATTTTCATTGCTGCAGTAGACGTGATAGTAGAATGATACATTCTCACTATTAGAATACTTCATTTTTTTCCTGTCAACCGAACTTCGGACCAGTGGTCAGAACTTTCAACTAGGCTAATTGTTTTCTAAAATCAACTTAGTAAATTTTCTGTCTCTTCACCCGACACAATAAAAGTGTGACAAATCACTGTATACCCATTAGGAAACAATGCATAAACAAAATACATTCCTATTTTTCAATAACGTGACACCGTTCACAAGGTCCGATAACACTTAACTGAACCCTATCTGTTACTTTTATGATGATATATTCTTTAATAGCCAACAGTGCATTATCTGCTTCGAGGATATTACCCACGGCCATCGGGTGACACTTTTTTGAAGAACTATTGTCACCAGAACATCTATAGCCACCAAATGTTGCGTCCAATGTGACATATTGAAGTGATGTAGTGTTCTCGAGCACATGGCATGCTAGCTCAACTAGGCTCTTGGTAGATGAGAAACCAATGATCTTGAAACTCCGTAGGTTGTGATGACGGTGTTGTGGCATCTGCCTTAGACTCACAGAGTTTTCACAAATCAAATCACATGGCATGAGTTTTTGTGGTACCTGATGATGAAAATGTACGTTATGCTTTATTAACTTTTTTCACAATAGAAATTTTTCACAATATATTTAGCGCGTTAACTTACAGTGAGGTTGAAGCTCTCCAAAGATGGAGAGGAGTCCATGAAAGAAGCTAGACTTAAATAATCATAAACTAGTAACAGGTTCACCCGATGGAGGTGAATGCTCAAAAATTTTAGGTGGAAGAATTTGGTAGAGGCTGCTGGAACAATGCTCATCTGAAAAATAGATCCATAAGTTAATTTTACTCTGAAATGTGACTATTGATATGTGCATATGTTACTGAACAATTAACTTATGTTTTGAGGCATACCTCAAGTAGCGAGCCAAGGATAAGAGTTTCAATGTTTGGCACAATTGATGGAAGCTCTGAAAGAGCATAACAAGCAACATCGTTACACCACATGTCCATGTTCTTCAGTTGCAATAACTCTCCAAGTTGAAATAACTCAACCGGTAAGCAGTCTGCTGGGATATGAGAAAGGTTGATGCTGCAAATATTTTGAGCCTTGTTCTCTACAACTTGTAGACTGCTGCATCCGTGCACAAAAAGATATCTAAGGCGGTGGAGGCATCTAGGTATCTTCAAGCAAATTATCTCACAGCAATGCTTGAGCTCCAACTGCTCCAGCATTACAGATATAGAGAGAACATACTCTAACTCTTCTCCCTTGATACACACACAACGTAGATGCAACCTTGTTAGGCTTCGAAAACAACCAAGTTTGACTGTGGGTCGGAAGGCACAACATTCCAAATGAAGGTACCGAATCAAGCTTCCACTTCCACCAGATAGAACTGAGCACGGGAAGTTATACTTTAGGCTGTAAGGGGGAAACTCATCTGAAATCTCGTTGTCAAATAACCCATCTGTAAACAGCTTTAGTTTGAGTTCTTCAAGCCAAGGTGTAACAGCGATCCGCAGCCAACTGTCAAGATAATTACTAGCATCAGGATTATGGCAGTCATCATACTCGAGTTTGAATATTTTCAGACCAATGCCTGAGTGTCCTCTCAGAATGTGGTCAATTTTCCTTGTTAAACCAAGGAAGCCCACAGTTTGCCTATTCAAAACGAGGTTGGGATGGCTCCTCCAATAACTTACAAATGCACGAGACACACAAGCACCACGGGCAGCATCTCGCAGAGACATCAAAGAGTAAATATGCTGCCAGATTTCCTGCATCCAAAACATCAGTCAGTTCAGACAAAGAAACCCATAAGCTTGAGGATGATGCTATACATAGGAGAGAGAGGTTAGTGATAGGCTACACGGTGAGTTCTGTTGCGTAAAAACAACAGGTTAAGACAACAAAAATACGGAGAAGAAGGTACATCCAACAAGGGACAAATTATAGGTCTACATAATAATCTACTAATGAACAATTAACGTATGAAGATTGGAATAAAGAATAAAGCAGCAAAAATATATGAGATTGGGACACTATTATTTTTAGAGTAAAGTTTCTTTTATTTAGCGTAATTCTACATGCATAAAAAGAGCAGTGATAATTTTATTTTACTTGCAGTGTAACAATAATTTTGTTCTTGTGTCTTACCTCCGGCATGTTGGGCCTGAAACAAGTCATTGTTTACCAACTTGAGAATTATCTTCTACTTCCGGTGAGATCACAGATCCATACCAATACAAAGGTAACAATTAGTACAAATAATAAACAACCATTAGATATTTCACCTTCTTCTAAAATGACAATTTTCATTACCAAAAAAGAAATTGAGAATCTCAAACTGGAATAGAAACTTGTATGGCTGGAGATATTTCCTAAGCATGAAAAGGTAGTCAAAACCTTTATCACCACATAAGTAAGATTTAACAGTATAGAAAACGAATTTCCTATTACTCAAATCGATTGGAAACAAAAGAACCTTCCATTAACATGAGTTCCTCAATAGGGTTATGGAAAATGAGTTTTTAATGCCTGCCCAAACTTCGGGGGGGGGGATGTTGATCTCACCAGTTTGCGTTGCAGGGGTAGGGTAATGGACCTCGCCCCGTGCGCTCAAAAAACGTTATTTCCTCCGATTCTCTTTCCCTATCTTCTCCGGTATCGCGATACTCGCAGCTCCTTCACGCGCCGCCTCACGGCATCAATTTTAGTTCTCGCACCACAGTAACCCTAATACCGCACCAATAAGACGCTGGAACAACCCAAGCTACTGCAGTAATCGCAAACTACCTCTCGCTGCAAATCGTAGTGGATTTGATAGAGATGTCACGAACAAAACAAATACTATAACATTGAGATGCATCTGAGAAAATCTTACCATGAGATTCTTGAATTTCCCGACCTTGCCGCTTCTGCACCACCTGCTTGGACAATCACAGATCTAAGAGCGAGCCTTCATATCTCGATCTTTGTTTTCCATCGGCTCTAGCTTTTCGGTGGGCTCGCGAAATTTTGACCCTCAAAAGTGCAAAGGCAGAGGACTTCTGCATATAAAGGACTCTCAAAAGAGCAAAGTCCTGTTCCTAGAAAGATATCTCTGCTCTTAATTGCACCCTTCACCTCTCCCCTACGATTTTTATTTTTCAACAGGTATGCTCGATCGATTTTTTTATAAATGAAAATCTCCTTCTCCACACCTTAAATTTAGGAGTGGGATTGTTATACATTTAATGGTCCATATTAACTTCGTCACAACCGACGGCTACAAGTGATCCCACCTCCCAACCAACCATCGAGACCTTTCGATTTCGATTTGATCGAAAAAATCTAACCGTCGTCCGCCCGTCGAAGCACCGCCGCAGACGTCTCCTCGTCTCCGTGCGCCGCCGCGATCGCACATCCGCCCATCGTTGGTCACCCCCGCCACCGGTGGGTCCTCTCTCCCGCGCACGGACGCCGATCCGCACTCAATAGAGGGCCAATTTTTGCTTAGCCTACGTGATTCGGGCGCCGCTCGTCGCCGCCGCTGCAGTGGCCATGGCTTTCGTGGCTTAGCTATCGGACCTGCGCGCCCCATCGAGCCAAACCGCACCCGAGGTGGCACCTATAAATTTATGAACTCCCTACCCTCTCTATTCTCCTCCCCATTAATCCTTTTGGCCGAGAAAACAAGACCGCTATTGACGGTTGTTCTCGGTAACTCGCCGCCTCCCGCCTTTTTCTTCATCCAAGCCAAGGCTGTACTCTTGGACGTCTAAAATAGAGCCATAGGGCCACTAGAGTACGTAGAGCCCATAACCACCACCCCTCCGTGCGAAAAACCGCCTCTCCGACGAATTCCGGTGAGTCCGCCTCGCCTCGACGTTATGTGCTTCGAGCCGCCGTTCGTCGCGCCGACCGTTGCATCGGAACCGCAGGAAGATGTCAAGACTTATACGATGCAATACGACCCATTCCGGATGATGCGGAACCGCCTCCGATGAACACCGGCGACCTCAATCGTACCTCATCGTCTCGACAATAACCGAGTCGTCGCGACCTCTTTCAACCTATAGGTGAGTGCACCGATCCCCTCTATCCGTTTTACACCGGTTCGTGTAGAATTCCGAGAAGTATAGCGCCCTCGTGGTGTCTCCGGCGAGCTCCGGAGCCTAGACATGGCGTTCGCCGTAGTATTTGAGTCCCCGGCAAGCAACAAGCAACTTGAGTTATTTGTTTAGTTACCTTGTCGTCAACCGTTCGATCTCCAAGCAATGACTTAGATTAGATTGAAACATACCTCTTCGCTGCCCAATTAGATGTTGCCACATGTCGCAACATAATCCCGATTAGCTTTTCCTTTTTAAATAAAGTAATTTCTGTTTATTGCGTCATGATGACGTTGCTTTTGCACAACAGCTTAGTTTTAGTTTTATTTTATTATTGCACGCAATTTTGCAGAAAACCCTTTACTTTGTTCATTTTATTATCTTTTTATACGAACTCGGAATTAGGTTGAGCCCGAGCTCCGCGAGGTCGTAGAGCGCCGACGAGCTGCCCATGTTGTGCTCGGCGAGCGTGACGCTCACGTCATTGGTGCCCAAAATAAGAATTTGATGATCATTGTTTTTGAGTAATTGAATTAGTTTGTTCAGAGTTGATTGTCTTTGAGAAATCAATTGTCGGTTTCCTGCTGCAATTTGATATTAAACATGCTTTTATTCATATAAGTTCTTATATTAAAGTAGTAATATACCGTAACATTAGCACGGATAATATTCTAGTATGTTAAAAAGCAAACACTCCTCGCACATGCTAACATATAAGACTATTTGCACTCGTCATACTGCAAATCCATCTTCTAAGAGGATTATTTTGTACTACCCCCGTTCCAAAATATAATATTTATTGACTTTTTAGAATTAGGTTTGATCATTTGTCTTATTCAAAAAATTTACAAAAATATTGATTATTTTATTATATTTTGATTTATTGTTAGATATATTTTAAATCTAATGTATTTGTTTTCATTTTTTTACAAATTTTTTGAATAAGACAAGCGGTCAAACACAATTTTGAAAAGTCAACAAATACTTATATTTTGGAACGGAGATAGTACTTCTCAACAAGATTATTTCCTCTATACCAATTTTTTCCACACCTGTCATACTCTATGTCTCATCCTCTATCCTAACTAACTTATGTGGGACCCACGAGTCGGTCACCCATCGTTCTTTTACTCTTCTCTACTCTCTCACTACCCCGTACGTGCACCTCTCTCACTCCGCTCTCACTCCGCCCCGACCTGCCTAACTTGCGCGCCAGCCCTCCCCCACCCGCCGTCGCACCCCCTCCTCCTTCTCCCACGCGTCGCCGCCGCCGAACCTCGCCTCCTCGGCGCGCGAGCACGGGCAACAATGGAGGCGAGCACGAGTGGCTCCTCCCCTCCGGCGCAGCCATGGCCAAGGCCCGCCTCCCCACCTCTCGATGCACGCCTGCCCGCTCGTTCACGAGAAAAAGCGCACCGAGTGACGCATCGCCCGCCTCGGAGACACACGCCGGCCTAGGAGATCTACGTTAACTCCAACCATGACTAAATCCTAAAACACGATGACGAATTTATGGGATGTGCCGGTTGGTATTCCCTATAAACTAACACACACAAGTAGAACGTCTAAAATTCCTGGGTTATCAACCCAGACAGAGCCGATAAGTAACCGCAATCGAAGCTTTAAAATAAAACATAAAATAAAGAAGTGTATCGGCTATCGGTTACTCAGTTCATCGCACCTAATAGAATTTAAACAGGACATAAACTAAACATTTAGATTCATCTTGGTAGATTGGTCCCGATAACTAGCATTGTCTATAGTACTAAAATAAGCTTATAATGCAAATTGGCACTCAAACATGTATAAATAAGCAAGTAAAGATATTCGAAGTAAATCTACCGATTTATGTAACACTTAGTCTAATCCATGAAACAAACTATTTAGAACAAGTAAATCATATGAAATCATGAAATTAGCAAATAACATGATTTAAATCTAGTCTTAACCCATAGATTTGACAAGTAAAGGTTCATGTAAGATAGATCTAAACGTGGTAAGTAATAGGCTAAACATACTCGATTGAATGGTTAAATCACTATCACAGATTATAGCTCATATTCTACCAATTATCCATCACCTAGGACAAGTCAACTATATTGCACTAATCGGTAGCTACACAATATAATCGGTGATAGCAATTCCGGATATTCTACTAACTTAAACTAAACTTTAGCAACCGCTCCATCGTAGGACAAGTCAACAACATAGCCATACTAGACACGTCAACTGTACTATTACGATCACTAGAGAGCAGATTAAATCGGTAAAACATGTTAACCATGACTCGAGTATCACAATCGACCATCGACTAAAACACTAGCACCAACAATAGAACGAAATAGGACAACCGTACTCGAAACGAACAGGATAGAACACGTCAACTATCCCCAAGTTACCGAATTTGTAACTAAAGCTTCCGATCCACCGTAACTACTAGATAACTAGCAGTTATAACGCTTCTAACACGGACAAGTCGACATAAAAGTTTCGATGCACTTACCAAACGAAATTCTTGTTGACGCTGGAGCCCGAGAGCTCGAGCGAGTTGACGAGAAAATCCTTCGAGAGGTTTGTGACGATGCACCGAGAGTTGTACAGATTGGTTGGTTCATTTTTTACAATGGTCATAGTTTACTATTTATATCCGGTCACAACCGACCGACCTTGACCTTGTCCCAAACCTATTCTAATATATCTTTCCTATTTTACATGATTTCTTCCTAAATAAAGACTCCGGAGTCAAACTATGACTCGCGATAGACGTTGTTTAACTCTTTGTCGCACACGCTCCATGGTGGTAGTCCAAATCCCACCGGTCTTCCCTTTTTTTTCTTTAGCAATGCCTCTTCGTCTTCTCTGTGAGATATTCTTCGTTTAGCCATGCTATCGACAAGTGGACCAGATCCGTAATCCGGTGTCAACACCCGCCTCCGGGTCGCCTCACCCGCACGACGCCGCCACGCCCCTCATCCTCCCTTGCACCGTCGTGCCCCTCTCCCTCCTACTCCTCCCTCTCGCGACGCCACCGTTGAGATCCGTCGGATCTAGGCGCAGGCCTCCCTACTCCGGCTGGATCCGGGCGCAGGCCACCCTCTTCGATGGGATCCGACGTGGGCCTCCCTCCTCCGGCGGATCCAAGCGTGGGGGCCGGTGGCTGGGCGCGGCAGGCCGGTAGCCGGGCGCGGTAGGGTGGCGCCGGTCGAGCGGTCGGGCGCGGCCGCAATGGTGGCGGCCGGCGAAGGCGCCACCGTGGTTCCACGATGGGCATGGCCATCCCCTTCTCTCTCCCCTTCCTACCACGCGGATGAACGTCGGCACATGAGCCCATGCCACATTGGCGCATAGCGCACCACCACCGACACTTTGGTAATACCGGATGGGCAGGCGTGCGCTTGGACAGGGCACGACTCCCAGTACCACCCCGGTGTAGGCGCTTTTATTCCATTGGTACCAAAGGCTCGAGTACCGGACGGTGTCCGATGACTTGGTGCGGATAGTCTAACCGGCTAACGAACTAGCACGGGGAAGGGGGGGGGGGGCACCCTCATGATTCCTATTTATCCCCGATATTTATTGTTCCATCAGTTTTCTTTGTAGCAATATTTGAGTTCCTTTATTTTGACGCTTGTTTTTTAGACTAATTGTTTCTTAATTTAAAATCTATTGGTCCTTCTCTTCCTGTTTTCTCCAGGATTTTTTTATGGTTACTTTTTGCAACGCCCGGGATCCACCAACACCCCGGGACATTACTAAAACTACAAAATCAATCACCAAAGACAAAAAGGGAAATTTCAGCAGCATCTTCTTAGCAAAAACAAGCACCGCGGAAGCATAACCCCCCTATATATATATATATATATATATATATATATATATATATATATATAAAGAATATAACACTAGCATGACCATAAGAGAGAACTTCAGCAAAACTTTAACATTCACATAGACTTTAAGTATCATTCTCACAACGATAAAAGACTAAACTTTCATTATCAATATTAAAGCAAAAGGGACTAAAAATGATGAAGTGTGAAACATGCAGCTAATCCCTCTTCCCCTCCTAGCAATCATCAAGCACCTGGAGAAAGTAGAGTAAGGTGAGATAAAAATCTAAGCAAGCAAATTGTTTGGACAAGCTATTTAAACCACAGAGTTGAGCTTAAGCAACGATTTAAAAATAGAGCTTCACTTCTAGAATAATTGAGATATATATAACAATACAAATGAATATCATCCACATTAAAACATAACTAGACGATAGGGTTTCATTTAGTAGCAATAACACGTCACTTCTCGTATTCTTCATAAATGCATATGAATGCAAAGTGCATATGACTCCTGCCTGCATACTCAACAAGGTATGGAGCTGCATCCCACGATGTTGTACTAGTACAGTCGTAACCTTAGGTCAACGACATAACTTCCAATGCAAATGAATGATGTAATGCATATGCAAGGTATGCTGCAATAATAATATAAACTTCAACTTCCATCATTAGTGGATTACCCACATAAACCATGCTCCAACAATAACAATGCCATAAAGAGAGAAATAAACATAACTCAGAGATGATAAAGTGGAATAACAAGTAATATTCATCAATTATCAATATAGCATGGTTCTGCATATTATAGTGTAGGTGACAAAAATAGCAAGTCAAAACGGTAGCAAACCACCGCTACATTCACTTGCCTCCAACTGAAGAAGATGAATGTACTACGGATGACCCGAAGCACTACCACCTGCTTTTGAACAAATACTCAATACAAACACTCCATATATCATTTACAAACAATAAACATAGCGCTCCTACGCCCAAACCCGCAATCATCAAAAACAGCAAAATACCTCATATTAACAAACAACGACAGTGCTGCTTGTCATTTTCATAGCATTAAAAAAATATAAAAGCAATGATAGAAAATAAATACTCTACAATCATCTACATTTAACAAGCTACCACTTTGGTATTCAACAAAATAATTAATTTCATCATCTACTACCCTCAAATGAAATCACAAAGCGATTGACAGTTTTTGCCAAACAACAGCAACATACCAACTTCAATAATTTGTATCTCCTAAACGAATGATCCAATCTGGAAATATAGATAGTCCAAAAAATATTGAACAATGTACTACAAAATTACCGTGGCACCTTGTAATAACTCGGCCTCTAACTGATTTTAAACTGGCTCCTAAAACTGAAACCTGAATCTGAAACTGCAAGAGTCAGACTGACGGAACACCAAAATAGCAACATTCAGACAGCCATAACTTGAGTTCTACTCCACGAATAAATGCGTATAAATATTCTTTGGAAAGCTCTTGCAATCCTCTGTAACTTCTCTTATACGCTCCAAGTCAGATTCAGCCTCTAAAACACTGAAATAAATCGTCGATCTGCTACTGTGCGTTGTCTCAGAAACTGAATGTGACTGAAACACCCGTCCGGGAATTAATCCCTTCGTAGCTGTTTCCTAGCTTCTGGGATGGAAAGGAAAACGAAAGAATCAACTTATTTTACCTATGGTTGGTCGCAACCTGGCCTGGCGGCCCTTCCCGTGCTCCCCAACGAGTGGAGCGGCCTACAACTCCCATGGGAAAAGAAATCAGCACAACAAGACAGAGGAAGAAGAGAGGCATTATTTTCCTTCATTGGGGAGGGAATTGACCAACCTAGGAGCTGGTCACGGTGAGCCGCCGTCGCTGGTCAACAAGGCTCCAGCACCGCCCTTTGTTTCACCTTCGATCAATTGCAAATCGAGAAGGAGCAGGTACTGGCTTTAATTGAACCCAAAGTCCAATTGGGCCAGTTTTTTATGTTTTCTATTCATGGTGTTACACTTATATTATTACTCCTCTAAGACTAAGGCTCTGGTCCATGCGCCAATGTGTAGATCAAAATTGTTGGTTTAGGCTATTCACAGCGGCTATTTTCATTTAGGCTATTCGGAGTGGCTATTTTCATTTCATATTTTTCAAGTATGATATGTCAATTTTTTAGTCCGGTTCTGTAAAATGAAAGTGCATCTCTTAGTCACCATTTTATTTAACAGTTTTATAAGCTTAATGAGACATAAAACTATTGCATAGGTGTGGCATCTCAATTCTTCATTCTTCTTTCATCAACTTGGAAAGAGTGTCAATGAAAGACTCTCCCTTTTCATATTAAATATTATGTCACGTTATCTTTTTTTTTTTTGATGTTACAGCTAATTAGTACCAAATGAAAGTGCCAGAATGGTCTAATGCATTCTTTTGGATGAAAGGGAAATGAAAGAAAAAAAAGATACGTACAACAAATGTCTATGTCCTCGTGCTCTCCGACACGATCATCTCCACCCCTTTTCCCCTTTCTCCTACTCGGCCTACCCCCTCTTCATTTGCCCCACCACTCTCTCTCTCTCTCTCTCTCAGCAGTAAATTGGCCACCTCTGCTTCGTCAACCATCTGAGACGCGTGAATGATTCAAACGAAAAAAGGTTGGCGATGCAATCTGATTGAGATCTACGGGTGAATATATGTTTGGTCTTCTCAATTTTGTTGGTGTAGTCTGGAAACTTCTCTCCATTAACAAGGTATGGCTCATGCTCATGGCTTGGGAGCGACTGTGACTGTCGGACAGTTGCGGCAGCAACATTCTGGAATACTTTACTGGAGCAGAACCAAACAAAATCGGTATTATGATACATCAATTACCATTAGGCTCCGTCTGGATATAGATATTGAAGGCCTTGGAATTGAATTGAGTTGAATACCAAATCGGCCATGGTATTGAAATTAGCCTCAATTCAAAATTTGTTGTTTGGATGGCTATTGCATTGCCTTTTGGAATTATGGGACCAGGTCCAATTCAATACATGTTTGGATCTACAGAGAATGGAATTGAAATTTGGTCACATGCTATGCTTCATAACTCCATCCTCACCACCGGAGTTGAGGAACAAGTGGTTGGAGCCTACTGGACTTTAGGAAGAAGATGAAAACCGAGCTCCTGGCCTTGCCCATGTAGGAGGAGAGGTGGGAGATGAAGAGGACCAGGAAGGGAGAGACCCATCCTTGCTGTGGAGCTCGCCGGTGGAACAAGGCAGGGAGGGGCGATGCGTGCCGACGGAGCAAGTCAGGGAGGGGTGCATCCCGGCGATGGAGGGAGGCATGGCGGGGTGCTGCTCGCCGGTGGATTGAGGCTGGCAGGGGTGCAGTCAGGTGGTGGATCATAGGCATGGAGAACGTTGCAACCTACAGCTCGCAGAGAGAGAGAGAGAGAGAGAGAGAGAGAGAGAGAGAGAGAGAGAGAGAGAGAGAGAGAGAGAGAGAGAGCATGGGGCGCGCAAATACACCATTCCAGCGAATACAGAGGGGGAGGGCTCGATATCGAGGATGAGTGAGGGAGAGTGGAATGAATATTGGTTGGTATTGGGCTTTATTTCCAATGCCGAATTCCATGCCATCCAAAGAGCTGGTATTGGGAGTTACAAATGCCAATTCTGAATTCTAGGGCTCAATATCTACATCCAAACGCAGTGTTATCGTATTTTCTGATTTCATTACCGATTGCGATTGCATGCAGTTGCCAACCAAACACGTCGCAAATACTTTCAGGCAATTGCTACCATTATAAGCACCATTCTAACATGATTACACATCTAACTATGTCCGATGGACTATCATTCAGGATCATGGATCCATCAAATCATTAGTTCACGCTCTTCCTTAGTCTTGTTTAATGGAAATACTCGGTAAACCTTTTAATGGTAAACGACGCGTGAGACAAGTTGATCCTCTTTCACCATTGCTCTTTGCTCTAGGAGCAGATCTCCTCCAATCAATAGTAAATAAAGATGCCTCCAAAAATTTGTTGCTGCATCCAATTGATGATTCTTTCCTTAGTGACTTCCATATAATCCAATATATTGATTGTGACATCCCCTCCGGGACACCCAGGAATCGGAACAGAGGGACACTCGACGAAGCGAGTTACAACAGTGTATCATCTCATACAAGCCGAATATATACATCATGGTATAATACAACCAGGTTTTCGAAATACGAGAGATTGATGCAGCGGGAATATAACATTATTGGAGTGTAACAATCTACGAGTATTGCAGCGGAAAATGTACTTTATACAACAAAAGACTATTAGACGATCAACGTGATGCACTCGAGCCCTTCGTACATCACGGTCCTTCCTCTTCACGATGCCGGGATCCGTTCCCATTGGTGGGAACCACCCTCGGGATACTCCACTTCCAGGAACTACCGTACGAGCTGTGGAAGTACGACTCGACTCTCGAAAAGCATAGCGAACAAACCCCGAGTATTCTAATACTCAGCAAGATCGACCCGTCAACATGGCACGCTAAGGCCGACGCCTAGTATGCAAAGGCTTTCCGGTCGTGGGGTTTACTCCTTTGCGAAAACAGCTTTAAAGGTTGAGTCCTTACTTTCGATATTTTAGCTCACGTCAGGCTATCACTATTGCAATCAAGTTTGCAGGAAAAGATTAATTCCAAACAACAATCCTTTCATTCCTCTTCCTTCATATTTCACTTGATTAACTACGATGTGACACGGTGAACAAGCAAGTACTCATTACTGCGAGGGACAGACGATTCGAATCGATTTCACCAGCTGGGAAAACCCGTTTACACGGCGTATACGCACCCCTTTGGTCGCATACGACAACCTTTCCCGCTAACTCCGACGAGTGCCCGGGTTAGTCTCCCATCCGCCCGAGAATCCGGGGACCCCACGCGATACCCGTCCTCGACGTTATCCGTGAGCGACCACCCATTCCTCTCCCTTTGAGACATGAGGCCTCGCCTCACTCTCCGACCAATCAGGGGATGAGCTACGTCCAACCACCGAGGCAATTAGGTTACATCGGCTTCCCGGCCCCATAAACACTAGTATGTAAATCGGTACGTTCAAGACTTGCTCAACAGGGCCAACAACGATACGGTCCTTGATCGACACGGACGGGACTACCACCTTGCAAGACCTCGTCTTTGTCCTTTCTCCTATAGGACCCGTCCGATCTCAATTTCATCTTCATCTTCATTCTTTAACTTTAACTTAAAAGACATCAATCAACTTAAAGCCTCCATGCTTTAAGATCGGACCGTATCATCTCGCGAGCGTGCTCAGCACCACTCGACTTCTACCGTAGCCCCGTGAATTAAGCGTAGCAGCTATCGAGTTACAAAAACAACATGGGATAAACAGGTAACATAGAAATTCTACTCACGCAATCTAGGGTGTTAAGCAATTCTCGTAACCTAATGCACAATCACGATACAATTACTCGTGATAAAAGAAAAGACTTTAAAAACATAGGTGGGATGCACCGGGCTTGCCTTGATTCGAGTCGGGGTTAGCTTCCTCGATGTGTCTGGTCGACTTCGAAGCTTCCGTCTCCTTTCTTGACCTCGGACGGAACCTCGATCACGCAAGAACCTAGGTCGACCAACAATACGTCGCGAATCACAACCATGCATGCATGAATGTACATGAGATGATGTGCAATGATTGAAGTAACCAAGGTCGTTAATTAGCCATTAATCATTACTTAAGTTCATTACTATGCAATTAGTAATTAACGAGTTAATCATGTTCGCTAAGCATTAAGTAACAATTGATCAAGCTCATTAATTATTGCTTAATCAAGGTCATTACTTAAAGATTACTTATTAATCATGTTCATTAATTAATAATTAACCAGGTTCATTCATTAATAATTAATCATGCCTTTAAGCAACAATTATAAATGCTTAACGACATGTGATAACACTTAAGCTATTAATTTGGGATCACATGAAATGACGGTGTTTATGTTGAATTTTGGAAAACAGGTTTCACAAACACTTTCGTCTGCAGTATCTCTGGTTTTTAAAGAAATTTATTTTTCAAAAACAATTAATAATTAGCATAAAATAATAGGTTATATTAACTAAAGAAAAAAGTAATTAATTAAACTATGGAATTATAATTTCTCAAAATAGGTATTTGAATTCATAAACAAATAGAGAATAATTTTATGAATCTAAAGAACTTTGTTTGACATTTTTATGATTTTTGTGGAATTTTCTACGAATTTTTGAAGTTTAAACAAATTCCGAAATAGATAAATTCGAAAAAGGGATTAATGAGCTATTGGGCCCAAAGGCCAGGCCCATCCGGATCCGAGGCGGCCCAGCGTCTCGGACCCGACCCGGCCCGGTGGCCCGCGCGCGCCCAACTCCAGGAGCACCACGGCCATGGCCGTGGTGGCTCGAGCGCGCGGCGGCCGGCCGGAGCGGCGCGAGAGGGGGTGGGGAGACCGGGTGGTTGGCCCCGTCGACTCCACGCAGCACGGGCAACCCGGAGGTGGGGTCGACGGCGGCCGGGCGGCCCGGAAGTAGACCGGCGGCGAGTCACGACCTGCGCACGGCTCCGACGAGGCCTAGGGGTCGCCGTGGTGCACAAAAATTAGGGGAAAAAGGACCGGAATCTTCTATGAGACATGAGCAAGAGCGGCACGGCGTCGGTTTACCTTGGAGATGGCCGGAGTAGGGACTTCACCGGCGAGGTGGACTCTGCGACGGTCCGAGCTTGAGGGAAAATGATGAAATCCACGGCAACTTATGAACGGGGTTCGTTGAGGCTTGGGTAGAAGATACACGGGGATGTTGTGCATCCGTGGACGCAAAAATCGTGCGGAAAGGCTCCCCGTGGGAGGAGTATTTGGGAACGCGGCCGGGGACGTCGGGGGTTGCCGGTGGTGGGGAAGGGGCTTCGATCTCCGATGCTAGGGCAGCTCATCGGAAACGGAGACCATGTGAGGCTCCAGCACGATCGTGCGGAGCGGCCGGTGGTGGTGGCTCGTCGGGAGATGGCCGGAGGCGGCCGGATGGCGGAGGACCGGGAGGGCGGACGGTGGTTGGTTCTTCGGTGTGAGCCGAGAGAAAAGAAAGGAAGTTGAGCTCGGGCTTTTTATCTCCAACGGCAGAGGGTGAGGTGGCGGGGTGGCCAGCTGCGTGGCGCGGCCTAGTGGAGACGCACGGCCGGAGCTGGTGCGTGGCACGGCAAGGTGGCGGCGGAAGTCGGTTCGAGAGGAAGAAGAGAATGGCCATCGGGCCAGGTCGGCCACTTTACATAAAACCCCTCGGACATTTGGTTAATTAAAAACGGGCCTTTCCGGTGCTCAGAAAAATCCAAGAAAAATCGGGGTGTTAATAAAAACATTTCACGCACTTTTCTTTTTAGGTCCAGGTTAAGATTCCAAATTGTTTTCAAATTAAAAATTCAAGGATAAATTAATAAAAGAAGCTTTGTTATTTCATGCAATTAATTTTTTACAAATCAAAACAATTGCAGGGGATTTTCATGAATCTTTATTTCTGATATTTGAACAGTAGAAAATGTTAAATATGTATTTTCCTCTTATTTAATTTCTTTTTAAGCATTTCTCTTAATCTTTTAGTTAGTTTTCTATTTTATGTGCATTTCTTTATCACAAAAGTAAATATTTTTCAAATGCACATGATGACATGATGATGAGTGACATGAAATGTATGTTTATTACCGAGAGTTGTTACAGCCCTCCCCTTACAGGAATCTCGTCCCGAGATTCACGGTTGAAACGACTAGGCGATAGTGCTAAAGAACTCGGGGTAGTTCGATCGAAGAAACTCTTCTTGTTCCCAAGTAGCTTCAGCTTCCGAGTGATTACTCCATTGGATCTTGTAGAACTTGGTGGTCCGATGACGAGTCACTCTATCCTTAGTGTCGAGAACCTTAACCGGTCGTTCGTCATATGTCAAGTCCGGTTGTAACTTTTGCACTTCGACTGTCGGTATATCCACTGGTGGTTTCAAACACTTCTTCGGTTGAGATACGTGGAATATGTTGTGTATACCCGACAAGTGTGCTGGCAACTCCAAACGATATGCTACAGCCCCACATCTTTCCAGGATTGGAAAAGGTCCAATGTATCGTGGTGCTAACTTGCCCTTGATTCCAAACCTTTGAACACCTTTGGTAGGAGATACTCGAAGATAGACTTGGTCTCCAACCTTGAATACCAACTCTCGACGTCTTTTATCGGCATAGCCGATCCGTCGAGATTTAGCTCTCTTGAGGTTCTCGTTGGATGAGACGTACTTATTCCTCTCGCATCTTTTACCAAATCGGGTCCGAAGATTATTCTTTCTCCACTTTCGGACCAATTCGGAGGTGTGCAACAATTACGTCCATACGGAGCTTGAAACGGTGACATTCCGGCACTCTCTTGATAGCTGTTGTTGTATGAGAACTCGCCAGCGGTAAACATTTCTCCCAATCTTTACCGTAAGTCAAGACACAGTGCTCGAAGCATATCCTCGAGGTATTGATTGATTCTTTCTGTTTGTCCATCCGTTTGGGGGTGATAAGCCGAGCTTCGAATTAACTTCGTTCCTAATGACTCATGCAACTGTTCCCAAAATCTAGAGACAAATTGAGCTCCTCGATCCGAGATGATGGTCTTGGGTACTCCATGCAAACATAGGATACGTGAAATATATAGATCCGCATATTGCTTGGTCTTGTAGTTGGTATGTACCGGTATAAAATGAGCTGACTTGGTCAATCTGTCAACTATGACCCGGATAGAGTCGTGCTTCCGTGGAGTCATTGGTAATCCAACAATGAAGTCCATGCTGATATCTTCCCATTTCCATTCGGGTATGCTCGGAGGTTGAAGTGGGCCTCGCTTGCTTCAAATGCTCTGCTTTGACACGTCGACTGGTATCACACTCGTTGACATACCTTGCTATCTCTCGTTTCATTCTTGTCCACCAAAATCTCTTCTTTAAGTCTTGATACATCTTGTTAGTTCCAGGATGAATAGAATACTTGGACGTATGGGCTTCGTCCATTATCTTCTTGCGAAGTTCCAGTGTTCTTAGGCACTACTCTTGGTATTTCTTACGTCACGAATAAATCCGCAAGCGCACGGAATACCGTTGTAGCACTTCACCCGGAGTATTCCAAGGTATCGTATTTATATCCGCAGGGAACGGAGTATTTCTGCAACAAGGTTAGTTTACCCAAGGACAACCGAGACAACGTAGCAAAATAGGGTCGAGAGGGTGACTCTTATCTATTTATCCTTTAAAGGTAGACGAACGCAAGCTAGACTTGTTTACTTCGGGCACCGTCTTAGGCTTGGTCCGCCAAGCCACTCCGGTCTACGAAAGCTCTACTATGTACCCGAACGTGGAGGGTTCCTTTGGATGACAGAGCTGTCACTTCCTGCCACCTACCTCTACAAACCGTGGGGCACACAAGCAAACAAAGGCGATCTCCAGCCTAGACACCACGTCTATGCTATTGACCACTACTCTAGCCTCGGCCTAGAACCGAGTTCGTAAAGCTAGAGTACTTCTTGCGAAGCGATGATCCCGTAAACAAGTATAACAAGAATTACGTCTAACACAAAGATATGTCACGATAGATAAGTAGATCACCACGTATAAATCACCAAAAAGAGTGTTTACACGCCAAGGTAAAAGAAAAGGAAATACTACTCCACTTTACAAAAGGGAGGAACACTCCTTCCTCTTCCTTGCCCTCTCTCCTATTCTACTAAAATACAAGAGGCCCTTGGCCTAAGGATGAGAGTTTTGTCTTGTATCTTGATGTTGGTGGTGTGTTGAGAGAGGGGGTGTAGCCCTTTATTTATAGCCTTGGAAGGTCGGCAACTTGGAGGCGGTTCCGGACGTCGGTGGCATTAATTGCAGGTGGAACCGACCTCCGTACGTCGGTGACAAACCGCCGGAGAAAGATGGGCCAGGGGGCCCACTGTCGGCTCGGCCGAACCCACTAGGGTGGTTCGACCGAACCGGCCCGGACTCCCCTGGGCTTGATTCTTCTCTCGGTGCCTTCCCCTGGCTGTGTACTGGCCCAATCCACTTGCTTGGTTTGATGTTGAGGCTCTGTTTTGTGGTTTTGGGCTTTTGGACTATATTCTTTAGTCCGGGAAAATCCGTCGATTGCAAAGTCCATGTTTCGTGCATGTTTTCCCCTCGTTTTCATATGAATTGCACCCGCATTCATAATTTCACCAAGACTAGTGGAATTTGTTAGAAATAATCCCTATGTCTATTCTTGGTGATGGTGTTTGATTCAAAAAGATGCAACATGTTGACGGTAAAATTGGACCATAAGGACCGTCAACAAGACCCCCACACTTAGCTCTTTGCTCGTCCTCGAGTAAAGGTGGGAGCGTAAGTTGAGAGATCTCTCCCCTTAGAGACCTGCACACATGTTATTACAAGCCACACCGTTTTACTTGTGAACATGACGGTGGCTAACATGCATTCTTGGATGATTGATAAGTGGAACAGCTCATGACTCAAGTCACTATACTTTTGCTCACTAAGCACCTTGGGTTTTTGAAAGTTTTGAAAATAAACAACATGACTCCCGCTCCTCTTCGATTCTCTTGAATCGCTCAAAAAGTGTTTTCCTCACCAAGGCATTGTGTTGCCTCTCTTTTTCCTACTTCTTAGGCTTGTATGTGGAGCTCGGTAGGGAATGAGAGAGGCATACTTGTATCACAAATATTGCTAAGCCAAAAGAAAGGATCCATGGAGAAGCCAAGTCATGTAACCTTGATCAAGAAGTGCGTGTGTGTATGGATATGAAAAAGTGACAACTCCTATTGCAATTGACCTCTCTTTATTTTGCATTTTCGAGACATGGCTATCTTTTTATTTTCTTTCTTTTCTTTTCTTGCTCTATGCTTGAGCATCTCTTTTCTTCTCTCTTTTTCATTACTCATCTTTGTGAGCTTTCTTTTCATTGCTCATCTCGTGTGAGCTTCTCTTTTTTTTTTTACATAGCCATGTCTCGTTTATGCGTGATTGAGAGAGAGAGAGGTAAAAAGAGGTGCAAACGAGGAGTGTCTTTATTTTGGTGGGGTGCTAGCTCCCGGTGTACGTGATCTTGATCAAGAGAGCATGACAAGTTTCTCTCTAGGGTCACTCGATTTTGGTAAAGCTCATTGCAATCACAAGCAGCATATGTATGTAAGTTTTGCAAGGTATGATCATCATATGGCATTGGTAGGCATTTTTATATCAAGAGAGGAGCATGAAGCCATGGTATTTTTGTTTTGTGAAATAAAATTCCCAAGGACTCGGTAAGCTAAGCATAAGATCATTTCGTCGAGCCATATCACACTTGCCAATAATCTAGAAAAACATGGGTCCTATGGATTTGATTATTTGTTCACGAGCAAGTGGTGATGAAGCGAGTAATAAAAAGTGTGCAAGATCATCATGAGAGCATTAGGGAGAGACTTGGGATTTTCAAAGGTATTCAAAAGAAATCTTCCCAAGTTTTAGTTGGTCAAGTTTTAGTAATTGTTTTTCGCGTCTCGTAATGAACTTGACAAATAAAGTAGGCGAAAAGGAAGTGTGGGAAACAAACTCAAGTGCCATGAGGAAGCAGGGCTGAGTGGGACCAACCAGGGTTCGGCCGAACCACCCTTGTGGGTTCGGCCGAACCGGCCTAGGCCCCACCGGTGCTCTGTTTCGCAGGTTGTGTTTGTGTTGTTTTCCTCGTGATGTTTCTGCGCGCTACGCGTGTGTTTGTCTTTGCTTTCCGCGATGTCCCCCCCACACTTGCCTTTTTGCCTGTTTTCTTCAAAATAGACAAAGATATTTCGAAACAAAACTTGCTCTACCGGTAAGGGAAGACCGGGGAGCACTAATATGATTAAAAATTTAAAAGAGCAGGCGCATTACAATCTTGAGGAATTGAAAAAAATGATAAAAATGTGCTCACGGGAAATGATGAACGCGGGAAGGTTCATTTTAAACGTCGTATTCGTCCTCCTTCCCCGCGTCCTTGAAGAGACGCTTGATCTTGGAGTTGGTGCTGCGGCGATGGCTCGCCCGGGCATCCTTCAAGTCTTCAATAGCGTCTTTGATCTCCGCGACATTATCACGTAGGCGTTCATGGGCTTCGCGGAGATCAACGTGTTTAGCGAGGAGGATTTGGTAGGGGCTTTTTTTTTTTTTAGGAGTTTTCTCCTCCTCGCTTTCATACATTCCCCCGCCCTCTTGATGGGAGAGGGAGAGAGACGCCTCCTTATCCTCTTAGGAGGAGTGTCGCCCACGGATTCGCGGGCGTCTCTCTTTTCCGCCGAGGTAAGCGGCGGGATGAGCTGCTTTCCGCCACCGCGGATTCCCTTGATCTTGAACCTCTCGCCGGGCTTCTTGATGGGGCTAGGCAGGTTGCGCCCTCATATTGATGGTGCACCACCTGCCCGCTCTTGGTAGCGAGGGTGCCGACGTACTTCTCTCCAGGAAGGAGAGCGTTGTCGGCGGCGTCGGCGCTCTTCTTCTTGGGGGTAGATTTCCCTTCTTTTGGCGAGGTGCCACAGCAGCGGGAGAGCTCTTGGAGGGTGTTCTTGCTGCTGTGGGTGGAGGTTCAATAGCGAGCGGTAGATCATGGATCATCAAGGCTTGCTCGCCGGGAATGGAGACATGATCAAGGATGTCTTCGAGGCCGACTTGGCGGCAAAGCTCGCCGGTGGTGACGGAGACGTCGAGGCTTGGGATGCTGCTCGTCCATGGTGCTGGGCAAAAGCTTTTTTTTTTTGTGCGAAATGGACAAGGTGGAAGAAAGGTGCAAGGGAAAAATGAAGGAAAACACCTTCATTTATAGATAAAAGCATGGAAAGAATTAATTTGATTTTTCCCGCAGCATGGAAGGCACTAAGCAGGGAGATTTGATCTTGTGACCGTTGGAGACAAAAGATGAAAGAAAAAAGTGACCGTTTGGGGTTCAGACTGGTTCGGCCGAACCAGCAAGGGGGTTCGGCCGAACTCGTAGTGGGCCCCTCTCGGTCCCCTTCTTTTTCTCGGTTGATTGCTTGCTAAAATTATTTCAGTGGAAAGAGCTACTACGGGATATAGATAAGAAAGAGCTATCATGAGAGAAAATTTAAATTAATCAAGTGCATGACATCAAATTCTTTATCTTTATCGGGCTCGAAATAAATTTTAAGGCGCTGACCATTTACCTTAAATATTTTACCTTCGTCGTCTTGAAGTGTGATTGCTCCATGTGACGAGGTGTCAATAACCGTGTATGGTCCGTCCCATTTACTTCTTAATTTTCCATGCCCGAAGAGTTTCACCCGTGAATTGAATAGCAAGACCTTATCTCCAACCTTAAATACCTTTATCTTTATCTTTTTGTCGTGCCACCTTTTTGTCCTTTCTTTGTATATAGCTGAGTTGTGGTAAGCTTTGTCTCTCCATTCTTCTAACTCAGCTATCTCCATTTTTCTTTTGCGTCCGGCACCATTAAAGTCCATGTTCCATTTCCGGATGGCCCAATACGCTCGGTGTTCCATCTCGACGGGTAAATGACATGTTTTCCCGTACACGAGCTGGTATGGGGACATGCCTATGGGTGTCTTGTATGCTGTACGGTATGCCCATAGTGCATCGGGTAGCTTGTCCTTCCATCCCTTCCCCATTTCTGTTACGGTCTTTTGCAGGATCCGCTTGATTTGCTTGTTTGAGGTCTCGGCCTGCCCACCGGTTTGAGGGTGGTATGGAGTAGCGATATTATGCCTTGATCCAAGTTCTCTTAGGAAGCTTCGGAAGGTCTTATCAATGAAGTGAGACCCTCCGTCGCTTATCACTAGCTTCGGTGTTCCAAACCTTGGGAAGATAATTTCGTGGAACATCCGGCGAGCATGCTTGGCATTTGCGGCCCCGCAAGGCATTGCTTCCACCCACTTAGACACGTAGTCTACCGCCACCAAGATGTATTCGCAGTCATGTGACTTGGTGAACGGTCCCATGAAGTCAATGCCCCATACGTCGAAGAGCTCGACTTGTAAATTGTAGTTGAGGGGCATTGCATCTCTTGCCGTGATGCCTCCAACTTTTTGACATTCCGGGCATCGCTCGACAAATTCCTTTGTGTCTTCGTACATGGCTGGCCAAAAGAAGCCACTTTGCCATATCTTGGCCTCGTGTACGAAACACGCCGTAGTGTCCCCCGTATGGCGATGCATGGCACTTCTCAATGATTCGTGTGCTCTCGGGTATGGGCACACATCGCCTTAGCAATCCATCTGCGCAGACACGGTAAAGGAAGGGCTCTTCCCATAAGTGACGGCGACTCTCATAGATGAGTCGTTTCTTGCTCTTTCCAGTGGTACGTACCCCGTTGCCATGAAGTTCACAATGTCGGCGTACCATGGATGTGAGTCCCTCACTAGGAGCAGCATGTCGTCGCGTAGGAAATCATTGATGGGTAATTCCTGCAGGTTAGTGAATTGTATACGCGACAAATGATCTCGCCACGGAATTTTCTACTCCTTTCTTATCACGGATTTCTACATCAAACTCTTGGAGTAGAAGAACCCATCGTATCAAACGAGGTTTAGCATCCTTCTTATTGAGCAAAAACTTTAAAGCAGCATGATCGGTGTAAACAATGACTTTTGCTCCAACCAAGTAGGATCTAAACTTATCAAAAGCAAAAACAACAAGCAAGGAGCTCTTTTTCAGTGGTAGTGTAATTTAACCGAGCTCCAGCCAAGGTTTTGCTTGCATAGGAGATTGCATGATGCTTTTTATCTCTAGTTTGGCCAAGAACAGCCCCCACAAAGAAAATCACTAGCATCACACATTATCTCAAAAGGCAGCGTCCAATCAGGGGGTTGGATAATTGGCGCCGAGATGAGTGCATTCTTAAGGGTAGTGAAAGCAATCATGCATTCATCAAGAAACTCAAAGGGTGCATCCTTCGCAAGCGATTTGTAAGGGGTCTAGCAATTTGAGAGAAATCTTTGATAAACCGACGATAGAACCCCGCATGTCCCGTAAAGCTGCGAATGCCCCTAACATTCACAGGAGGTGGAAGCTTTTCTATAACTTCTAATTTAGCTTTGTCCACCTCTATCCCCCTTTCGTAAATCAAATGCCCCGTAACTATGCCTTCTCTAACCACGAAATGGCATTTCTCCCAATTGAGCACTAAATCATTTCCTTGACAACGTTGCAAGACTTTGTCTAAATTTTCTAAACAATGATCGAAGGTTTTTCCATAAACAGAGAAATCATCCATGAATACTTCCATAATCTCTTCGATCATGTCGAAAAAGATAGACATCATGCAACGTTGAAAAGAAGCAGGTGCATTGCAAAGCCCAAAAGACATTCGTCGATAGGCGTAAGTTCCATAGGGGCATGTGAAAGTGGTTTTACTTTGATCGTCGGGATGGATGGGGATTTGATGATATCCTCGAATACCCATCAAGGAAACAAAAGAAAGAATTATTTGCCAGCCTGCTCCAACATCTCATCGATGAAGGGCAGCGGAAAATGATCCTTCTTTGTAGCCTTGTTAAGTTTTCGGTAATCTATGCACATCCTCCATCCCGTGACGGTGCGTTGAGGGATCAACTCATTTTTGTCATTATGGACGACCGTCATTCCTCCTTTCTTGGGTACAACCTGCACTGGACTCACCCACTCGCTGTGTGGAACAGGATAGATAATGCCAAGCATGTAAAAGTTTTAAGACCTCCTTTTTAACGACCTCCCGCATCGCATTGTTCAACCTCCTTTGAGGTTCCCTAGATGGTGTACTATCGGGGTCTATGGGAATGCGATGGGTGCAAAGAGCAGGGCTGATTCCCTTGAGGTCTCCAAGCGAGTACCCAAAAACGGAGTGATGTTTTTCAAGCACGGCTAAGAGTTTTGCAGTTTCCTCCTCCGAAAGCTTGTCACTTATGATGACAGGGGTTTCGGGATTTCCGTGAAGAAAAACGTAGCGCAAGCTTGGTGGAAGAGTTTTGAGCTCTACGGGAGGTGGCGTAGGTGTAAAAGTTTCGGGCAGCTCAAAAGTTTCCGCCGAATCATCCTCTTCTAAAATGAAATCAAGAGCATCTTCATCCAAGGATGATTCGGGGTTTTCATGAGGAAAAATTGCCATAACCTCCTCCATGCATTCTTCTTCCACAAGCGGCTCCTTGGCAAAAGAGTTTTGTGCATGAATGATAGGAAGAGAAAAAGTTTTCTTGCCGAGGGTGAAGTCTAAGGTTCCTCGAAGGTGATATCCCTAAGAAAAGCTTTTCTATGGGATGACCGACCAAAACATCGAAATCCAGGATTCCGAAAACGTGAAAGTCCAAGGAAACCTCTCGCTTCATTACGCTTAATGCAAACATCTCTAATGATCCCCAAACTCTCAAAAATTGCCCCGGTGGGGCTTTAAGGAGTTTGTCGAAGGTGCCCATGTCTCGTTTCCAAATAAAGTTGAAGCAAAAGATTCGGACATGATGTTGGCACCTACTAGAGGATTATAGAGAACATCTACCATTACTCCCCGAATTGAGCCACGAATGGTTGATCTAGGATGATCAAGTCGAAGAACTTCCGAAGAAAGTTCGTTTTCCATCAACCATTCATCGCTCATAATTGCTGTCAACTTCCGAATAGTTTTTAAGAGAAGAGATTTTTCAATAGGTTCTGGGGTTGGTGCAGGGAGTGCTGGTTTCTTTTGATAGGAGTAGTTCAAGGTGTTTCCAAAATCTTCAAAAATTTCTTCCTTGAACTCAAATGGGAAATCAAGAGGTTCATCTTCCTCTATCATTGTTCTTGTGTTAGATGAGGACTCGAGTGCTAGGTGCTCCATCATGGGCACCAAGTGTTGTGTCTCTTGCACAACGAGTTCCTCATCTTCTCGACTCCGCTCTACGAGTAAGTCAGCGGAAAAAGGTGTGTTTTCCACAATTCGATCCAAAAGTTCGTGTGCTTCCGCTATGGTCTTATGAGAAAAAGATCCACCCGCGGCCGTGTCAAGATAAAGTGCGGTATCGTTGCTCAATCCCGAATAAAAGTGTTGTAATAAAACGGGTTCGGGAGCAATAATTCTGGTCCGGAGTCCGTTAGAGAACAGAACCGAATCCATGACGCACTTAAGGTTTCCTTTTCTTCTTGTCGAAAGCCTATTATTTCCGCTCGTAGAGAAGTGATACGAGATACGGGGAAGAATGCTAGACAAAATTTGTCTCGCAATTCTTTCCAATCACCGTTCACTCTCTTAGCGGTGTAAGTGTACCATTGCTTCGCCTTCTCATTGAGAGAGAAGGGAAACAACTTCCACTTCAATGTTTCTTGTGTCATGCCATGGATCAATCGGCATGAACACAAATGTTCAAACTCTCGCAAGTGTTCATAAGGATTTTCATGTTTAAAACCCGAAAAGGATAAACCTCTAATCATCGAAATGTAATCGGGGAGAACTCATAGCCGGGTGAAGAAATAGGTTGTGATGATGATGGTGGCTCTAAGAGTTCACCCCGTGGAGTGGAGAAAGATTGGATGGTTGGGTGTGACTCCATGATATGTTTTTGTGAAATTTTGAATGTAAGGAAAAAAATAAAAACAGAACGGTGAGTAAGATAGATTACGAGGGCAAACCCGATTCGTTACAAAGATAACAACCGTTCCCCGGCAACGGCGCCGTAAATGCTTGTTGGTATTTCTTACGTCACGAATAAATCCGCAAGCACACGGAATACCGTTGTAGCACTACACCCGGAGTATTCCAAGGTATCGTATTTATATCCGCAGGGAACGGAGTATTTCTGCAACAAGGTTAGTTTACCCAAGGACAACCAAGACAACGTAGCAAAATAGGGTCGAGAGGGTGACTCTTATCTATTTATCCTTTAAAGGTAGACGAACGCAAGCTAGACTTGTTTACTTCGGGCACCGTCTTAGGCTTGGTCCGCTAAGCCACTCCGGTCTACGAAAGCTCTACTATGTACCCGAACGTGGAGGGTTCCTTTGGATGACAGGGCTGTCACTTCCCGCCACCTACCTCTACAAACCGTGGGGCACACAGCAAACAAAGGCGATCTCCAGCCTAGACACCACGTCTATGCTATTGACCACTACTCTAGCCTCGGCCTAGAACCGAGTTCGTAAAGCTAGAGTACTTCTTGCGAAGCGATGATCCCGTAAACAAGTATAACAAGAATTACGTCTAACACAAAGATATGTCACGATAGATAAGTAGATCACCACGTATAAATCACCAAAAAGAGTGTTTACACGCCAAGGTAAAAGAAAAGGAAATACTACTCCACTTTACAAAAGGGAGGAACACTCCTTCCTCTTCCTTGCCCTCTCTCCTATTCTACTAAAATACAAGAGGCCCTTGGCCTAAGGATGAGAGTTTTGTCTTGTATCTTGATGTTGGTGGTGTGTTGAGAGAGGGGGTGTAGCCCTTTATTTATAGCCTTGGAAGGTCGGCAACTTGGAGGCGGTTCCGGACGTCGGTGGCATTAATTGCAGGTGGAACCGACCTCCGGACGTCGGTGACAAACCGCCGAGAGAAAGATGGGCCAGGGGGCCCACTCGTCGCTCGGCCGAACCCACTAGGGTGGTTCGGCCGAACCGGCCCGGACTCCCCGGGCTTGATTCTTCTCTCGGTGCCTTCCCCGGCTGTGTACTCGGCCCAATCCACTTGCTTGGTTTGATGTTGAGGCTCTGTTTTGTGGTTTTGGGCTTTTGGACTATATTCTTTAGTCCGGGAAAATCCGTCGATTGCAAAGTCCATGTTTCGTGCATGTTTTCCCCTCGTTTTCATATGAATTGCACTCGCATTCATAATTTCACCAAGACTAGTGGAATTTGTTAGAAATAATCCCTATGTCTATTCTTGGTGATGGTGTTTGATTCAAAAAGATGCAACATGTTGACGGTAAAATTGGACCATAAGGACCGTCAACAACTACTAGCCTATTCTTGAACCGGATAACACCTTCGTCATCTATTTGGAAACACTTGACTTCACCCTTCCGGAGTCGTCCTCCGATGTGTTCCATACCAGCATCCTTCTGCTGAGCTGCTACCACTTCTTCACGAATGGTAGGAATAAGAGCCAAATTTGTCAATGCTCCATACGGAATAATCCGAAGATTCGGCTCTTCACTTCCTTGTGGAGATGCTTGAATCATGAGTCGAGCCATGAGATTATTGCAATGGGCCTTGCGACTTAATGCATCAGCTACCACGTTTGCTTTCCCTGGGTGGTAGTGAATTTCCAGCTCATAATCCTTGATCGGTTCTAACCATCTCCGCTGTCGCATATTCGGATCTACTTGAGTGAAGATGTACTTAAGACTCTTGTGGTCGGTGTATAGATGTACCAAGTTACCCAAGAGATAGTGTCTCCAACCCTTCAATGCTAGGACAACAGCTGCTAACTCCGGATCATGTGTGGGATAGTGTTCCTCATGACGCCTCGGTTGTCGAGATGCATAGGCAATCACTCGACCTTTCGCATTAGAACACATCCGAGTCCTGTTCCCGATGCATCACAATACACATCGAAAGGCTTCGTCGGATCCGGCTGAGCAAGTACGGGAGCTGTGGTCAACAACTTCTTTAACGTTTAAAAAGCTTCTTCACATTCTTTGCTCCACACGTACTTCTTATCCTTTTCCAGTAGCTTAGTCATTGGCTTGGCGATCTTTGAGAAGTTCGGGATAAACCTTCTATAATAACCCGCTAATCCCAAGAAACTTCTGATTTGTGAGACAGACTTCGGTGAATTCCAATCCAACACCTCTTGAACCTTGCCCGGGTCAACGGCCACTCCTTCAACCGATATCACATGACCTAGGAACGGTACTTCTTTTAGCCAAAATTCACACTTGCTGAACATATCCCTTGCTGATGAAGTTGTGGGTTGCTCCCGAGTCAAATAGGATAATGGCAGCATGATGGTTGATAGAGAACAAACCAGCCATGACTTGTGACCCTTTCGGAATATCTTTGGCGAGTGGTGAAGTTGACACGACCGGTCTTCATCTTACCATATTTCAATCCATTCTTCCGTCGACCAACCGCTTTCCTTTGAGGGCGTGTTGACAATTTCTGCTCTGTTGGTGCAACATAATTTTGAGCCAAATGTCCATGACAACCATCGTTATAGCATAGATGGTCAACCGATTGTGGAGGTTGGGATAAGGAACGTATACTTGATAGGTCCGATTGTTGGACCACCGAACGGGAGAACACCCGTTGCCGATACCGAGGTGGCCGGTGAGAAATGGGATCCGATGGCATAGGCTTGAATCTCCGATCTGTCTGTAGAAGTGTGGACTAGACGATACTTGGAGGGTACCTTGCTTCCTTGTTCATTGGCTGCTCTCTTCTTAGCCTTCTCTTCTTGATGAACATGAAGAGCATCCTCCATGAGTATAGCATCACTTACTAACTCATTAAAACTAATTCCTCGGTCCAAAACAAGCCGGGATTGTAACTTGGTAGTAAGCCCTTGCTTGAAGCATTCCTTCTTCTTGGCGTCGGTGTCCACGTTTTGAGGCGCATATTGAGCCGGACGGTTGAACAACTTTGAATAGGAATGTACGGTCATCTCACCTTGCTTCAGCGCTAGAAACTCCTTACGCTTTTGGTTCAGGATACCTTCGTAAATATGATGTTCACGAAAAGCCTTGGTGAATTCTTGCCATAGTACTTGGTGACCTTCGGGAATCATTGCCTTGTAATTAGCCCACCATGCTCCAGACAAATCCTTCTAGTTGCTCGAGCGGCAAAGATAGTCTTCTCGATACCCCGTGCACGGTAGGAGTTCCAGCTTCGACTCGATAGTACGTAACCAATGGTCCGCTTCCGGAGGATCTCCCTCATCCGAAAAATTGGGTGGACCAAGTAGCCAGGAAATCCGAATATGTAACGTGAACCGGTGGATCATGCTGATCTTGACCACCGGCCCGTGAGGCCGTATTCCGAACAAGCTGCTGAAGAAGTTCTCGTTGCTCTTCACGAGACTCCAATATAGTGGCAATAGCTTGTGCCAGGGTAGGTGGAGTTGATGCCGACTCGAGAACATCTTGCTCGGGAGCTTTTAGGATAATTTGCTCTTCTAGTTTGTTCCATTCTGTTATAAACTTGGTATTAGTGTCACTGATCCAAAATTGGAATATAAGGATACCAACGATAGAACACGTTAAAGCTCCAAAGCACAAACAGGTGTTTGTGGAAGGGTGCACTATCTCTCATTCCAACCCCGCATTTACTTGTAGTACACACTTGTACGAGCATCTTTAATCTATCCCCTTAAATCCGTAGCTCTCATATGTGGCTCTTGGATAGCTACACATGATCATCCTTCTCTCCGATTGCCTTTAAGCATCCGTAGATGAAGATCTTGAATTCTCCATTCCATTGCCTCGGTGGGAGAGTTCTCGCTTGCCTTCTATTTCACCAGACATAATCTCCTTTCTAATGCCCTCCCTAGGAAGCTAACTCTATACTACCATACTATCTAAGTATAACCCCATCTTTTTATTATAGCACTCAATATGACATGATGCATGCTCGGTAAACTAACTATACGTACTATAGCATATAAAACTATCACGAATAGTTAGCAGTTTCCCAAAACCCAAACGTCGAACAGTTAGTAAAAAGTCTAACTATTCTACATCCTTATAGGGCTCCGTACTCTCTCGTGTTCTAAACGCGCTAAACGTGTTAAGTTTTGAAAACAAGCTTGTAATGATGAACTCGTTGCCTCCGAACCGCTTTGATACCAGCTGTGACATCCCTCCGGGACACCCAAGAATTGGAACAGAGGGACACTCGACGAAGCGAGTTACAACGAGTGTATCATCTCATACAAGCCGAATATATACATCATGGTATAATACAACCAGGTTTTCGAAATACGGACATTGATGCAAGCGGAAATATAACACTATTGGAGTGTAACAATCTACGAGTATTGCAGCGAAAAATGTACTTTATACAACAAAAGACTATTAGACGATCAACGTGATGCACCGAGCCCTTCGTACATCACGGTCCTTCCTCTTCACGATGCCGGGATCCGTTCCCATTGGTGGGAACCACCCTCGGGATACTCCACTTCCAGGAACTACCGTACGAGCCGTGGAAGTACGACTCGACTCCCGAAAAGCATAGCGAACAAACCCCGAGTATTCTAATACTCAGCAAGACCGACCCGTCAACATGGCATGCTAAGGCCGACGCCTAGTATGCAAAGGCTTTCCGGTCGTGGGGTTTACTCCTTTGCGAAAACAGACTTTAAAGGTTGAGTCCTTACTTTCGATATTTTAGCTCACGTTAAGTTCATTAACCTCTAGGTTTGCAGGCTATCACTATTGCAATCAAGTTTGCAGGAAAAGATTAATTCCAAACAACAATCCTTTCATTCCTCTTCCTTCATATTTCACTTGATTAACTACGATGTGACACGGTGAACAAGCAGTACTCATTACTGCGAGGGACAGCGATTCGAATCGATTTCACCAGCTGGGAAAACCGTTTACACGGCGTATACGCACCCCTTTGGTCGCATACGACAACCTTTCCCGCTAACTCCCGACAGATGGCCGGGTTAGTCTCCCATCCGCCCGAGAACCCGGGGACCCCACGCGATACCCGTCCTCGACGTTATCCGTGAGCGACCACCCATTCCTCTCCCTTTGAGACATGAGGCCTCGCCTCACTCTCCAGCCCAATCAGGGGATGAGCTACGTCCAACCACCGAGGCAATTAGGTTACATCGGTTTCCTGGCCCCATAAACACCAGTATGTAAATCGGTACGTTCAAGACTTGCTCAACAGGGCCAACAACGGTACGGTCCTTGATCGACACAGACGGGGCTACCACCTTGCAAGACCTCGTCTTTGCCCTTTCTCCTATAGGACCCGTCCGATCTCAATTTCATCTCCATCTTCATTCTTTAACTTTAACTTGAAAGACATCAATCAACTTAAAGCCTCCATGCTTTAAGATCGGACCGTATCATCTCGCGAGCGTGCTCAAGCACCACTCGACTTCTACCGTAGCCCCGTGAATTAAGCGTAGCAGCTATCGAGATACAAAAACAACATGGGATAAACAGGTTACATAGGAATTCTACTCATGCAATCTAGGGTGTCAAGCAATTCCCGTAACCTAATGCACAATCACGACACAATTATCGTGATAAAAGAAAAGACTTTAAAAACATAGGTGGGATGCACCGGGCTTGCCTTGATTCGAGTCGGGGTTAGCTTCCTCGATGTGCTCGGTCGACTTCGAAGCTTCCGTCTCCTTTCTCGACCTCGGACTGAACCTCGATCACACCGTAACCTAGGTCGACCAACAATACGTCGCGAATCACAACCATGCATGCATGAATGTACATGAGATGATGTGCAATGATTGAAGTAACCAAGGTCGTTAATTAGCCATTAATCATTACTTAAGTTCATTACTATGCAATTAGTAATTAACAGCTTAATCATGTTCGCTAAGCATTAAGTAACAATTGATCAAGCTCATTAATTATTGCTTAATCAAGGTCATTACTTAAAGATTACTTATTAATCATGTTCATTAATTAATAATTAACCAGGTTCATTCATTAATAATTAATCATGCCTTTAAGCAACAATTATAAATGCTTAACGACATGTGATAACACTTAATCTATTAATTTGGGATCACATGAAATGACGGTGTTTATGTTGAATTTTGGAAAACAGGTTTCACAAACACTTTCGTCTGCAGTATCTCTAGTTTTTAAAGAAATTTATTTTTCAAAAACAATTAATAATTAGCATAAAATAATAGGTTATATTAACTAAAGAAAAAAGTAATTAATTAAACTATGGAATTATAATTTCTCAAAATAGGTATTTGAATTCATAAACAAATAGAGAATAATTTTATGAATCTAAAGAACTTTGTTTGACATTTTTCTGATTTTTGTGGAATTTTCTACGAATTTTTGAAGTTTAAACAAATTCGGAAATAGATAAATTGAAAAAGGGATTAATGAGCTATTGGGCCGAAAGGCCAGGCCCATCTGGATCCGAGGCGGCCCAGCGTCTCGGACCCGACCCGGCCCAGTGGCCCGCGCGTGGCCCAACTCCAGGAGCACCACGGCCATGGCCGTGGTGGCTCGAGCGCGGCGGCGGCCGGCCGGAGCGGCGCGAGAGGGGGTGGGGAGACCGGGTGGTTGGCCCCGTCGACTCCACGCAGCACGGGCAACCTAGAGGTGGGGTCGACGGCGGCCGGGCGGCCCGGAAGTACACCGGCGGCGAGTCACGACCTGCGCACGGCTCCGGCGAGGCCTAGGGGCCGCCGTGCTGCACAAAAATTAGGGGAAAAAGGACCGGAAGCTTCTATGAGACATGAGCAAGAGCGGCACGGCGTCGGTTTACCTTGGAGATGGCCGGAGTAGGGACTTCACCGGTGAGGTGGACTCTGCGGCGGACCGAGCTTGAGGGAAAATGATGAAATCCACGGCAACTTATGAACGGGGTTCGTTGAGGCTTGGGTAGAAGATACACGGGGATGTTGTGCATCCGTGGACGCAAAAATCGTGCGGAAAGGCTCCCCGTGGGAGGAGAATTTGGGAACGCGGCCGGGGACGTCGGGGGTTGCCGGTGGTGGGGAAGGGGCTTCGATCTCCGATGCTAGGGCAGCTCATCGGAAACGGAGACCATGTGAGGCTCCAGCACGATCGTGCGGAGCGGCCGGTGGTGGTGGCTCGTAGGGAGATGGCCGGAAGCGGCCGGACGGCGGAGGACCGGGAGGGCGGACGGTGGTTGGTTCTTCGGTGTGAGCCGAGAGAAAAGAAAGGAAGTTGAGCTCGGGCTTTTTATCTCCAACGGCAGAGGGTGAGGTGGCGGGGTGGCCAGCTGCGTGGCGCGGCCTGGTGGAGACGCGCGGCCGGAGCCGGTGCATGGCACGGCAAGGCGGCGGCGGAAGTCGGTTCGGAGGAAGAAGAGAATGGCCATCGGGCCAGGTCCGCCATCGTACATAAAACCCCTCGGACATTTGGTTAATTAAAAACGGCCTTTCCGGTGCTCAGATAAATCCAAGAAAAATCGGGGTGTTAATAAAAACATTTCACGCACTTTTCTTTTTAGGTCCAGGTTAAGATTCCAAATTGTTTTCGAATTAAAAATTCAAGGATAAATTAATAAAAGAAGCTTTGTTATTTCTTGCAATTAATTTTTTACAAATCAAAACAATTGCAGGGGATTTTCATGAATCTTTATTTCTGATATTTGAACAGTAGAAAATGTAAAATATGTATTTTCCTCTTATTTAATTTCTTTTTAAGCATTTCTCTTAATCTTTTAGTTAGTTTGCTATTTTATGTGCATTTCTTTATCACAAAAGTAAATATTTTTCAAATGCACATGATGACATGATGATGAATGACATGAAATGTATGTTTATTACTGAGAGTTGTTACATTGATTATATTCTGTTGATAGTACAAGGAGATGCAAATCAACCGATAAAGAGCCTTCTCGGGTCTTTTGCTGACTCCATCGGCTTGCATGTGAATTTTGACAAATCTTTTCTGGTGCCCATAAATATGGATGAAAGCGAGAGCTCAACACTTACCAAAATATTTGTGCAAATTCTCCCCTTTTATCTTTAGCATTCCCATAGCAAAACATCTTGTTGTGGTGGTGTCACCGCATCGGGAACGGGGGTCCCCATAACCGCTCACGGGCCGTCATGAGCGGCCCATCGATAACAGGCCACCACGCGTGTGAGAGAAGCCAGCATCACGGATAGGGTGGCACGCCCCGTAACCATAGCGCGCCTACGCAGCGGGGGACGTGACCACGGGTCCCACGCGGACGGTTGGGAGAGTTAACTTCCTCCCCTTGATTCCCACGTGGGACGCGTGGCGCCCCCACAGGGGCAACCACGGGCCGGCCTCGGGCAGCCTTGATCGGGGAAACGTCGTAACGGGCCAGGCAATTAAGCCTCGCCCCCAGCAGAATGACGGGAGGAGGGGGCCCCGTACGACAGGTCCCATCGTACCTCCTCCTATTGGACAAGCCGTGTAGCGTCCTACCATGGGCGACGCGTTCCTTCAATTCACGTATCGACGGAAGGATTCAGACCAACAACCAGAAGATTTAGGCATTTGGCAGTTTAGCATGCCTCCTTGGACTATAAAAAGGGGAGCCCTGGCCATGTAGTAGACAAGCAGGACGTAAGGTATTACACCTCATAGCGGCTCGAACCTGGGTAATTCGGGTGTCATTGTGTGTTCCTCTAGTGATTCATTTCTTGATCCATAGCTCCCGATCCTCTCACAATGGGCGGTCCGGCTGACCCCCATTTGCTGATATTCACACATCGACAGGTGGAAATTAAACTTTAGACCAGAAAGTTGTTCAAACGCGCAAATCAACAACTTCATATTCCTAGCCTGTTCAAGATTATCATTGATAGAATGTATAGTATAATCTGCATACAGTAAAATGGAAAGACCATCATTCACTAGACGCGGTACAACCTCTGGAAATTGCCCATCTACTTTTATCTTGTTAAAAACTAATATGCACTTGAGGAAGAAAGTGGAAAGCACATACGTCCTTCATACAACTTGTCACGGTATCGACTCCTCATCGTCCGGGTTCACCCTGGCAGCATGTAGCCATAGTGTTGAGCACAAACTGGATCATCTTGATCCGCCCCATGGCATACAAGACACAGTAATCCTCTTCATCGAATGCCATTTAGTGAAGTCACTTGTCATACCTAGCCCAGGCAAGGAAGCTTGCATCGCAATGGTAGGACGACGACGATACAGAAGTTTGTGGCACACCACGTCATAGTGGCCGCTCACCCTCACCCAGCCTAGGCGATGGGATCGCATGAGATCGGCCACGATCATCATCGCTGATGACGGAGATCAGGAGGAGATGCCAAACCAGAAATCCATCGATTAATGTTGATTATGGAATTCAATTGAAGGTTCGTGGTAGCAGCTACTGGCTACGTAAGAGTGTAGGGATCCAAGGGTATGACCTCATGCATCCGGTAGTTGGCTTCTTGTCAGAAGAGTGCAAGACCTGTTCCCTAATTGTCGGAAACACAATGTGGATGTTGCCGGAGGATGCTTCAGTAATGCAAGGGGAAATAAGGGATAGATCGTTGGATGTGATTTGGGAACAGAAAGGACTCTACCATTGCAAATAGGACTAGAAAAATCTATCTTTTTATCAACTGAGAAGATAGAGCGTAGTAGCGTACGCCCTTTCAGATTTTTTTCTCAGCTTCAGAATTGGAATTGGATACATATTGTTGTACGGAAAATTTTTGATGGCATGAACATTTTCATCAGATTTATTAAGGAGTAGAGATAGAGAAGATAGAGAAAAAGCAGAGAACATAAATAATATTAGTCTCTTAGTTAAAAAATTTAATGACTTAATAAATTCAGATCAGAAGGAGATTCATATCTTTTGTAATCTCAATCAGCCCAATTTCTTGAAATTACAGCATGCCACGTCAGCATCATGGGTTTCCAATTCCAACCGTCGGATAACTCCCGATTTTATGATCTGACTCGTTGAACCAAAAGGTGTTGTCGACGTTGGGAGTTCTGGACTATTCGCTCCATGTCTACCGCATGAAAGGTTTTGCTAGGGTTTCCAGCTTACATGATAGACTTCTCTCAAAATACGCCCCACCGCTCAAACCTCTATCCAGGCGTAGTTCCAAAATATACCGCCAAATCCACTTCTATTACATCTACATTTCAAGTTTTTACACCACACCGACCTCCGGCTCTATTCGCTAAGAACTTAACTACTGCTTCTTATCTAATTCATGTCGCCGGGAACATTGCTCCTACCCTCCCTAGTAGCGCCACCTTCCTCCTGATTTCTTCCGACATCTACATATTTAGTGCCTTTTCTCGTTCCTCGCCAGAGCTAAGAGCACTTCATCTATGTCAAAATGATGTTAGCTTACAAGTAATCATTGATTCCCATGTAGGTGTTCTATTTTCAAACAAGAACTCATTCCTAGTTATCCACAGGGTCCAGCCCTATGTGTACGTAGCACACACATGAAAGACAACCAAAAACACTTTCACAGGCAGCAGGCGAAATCTTCGCCATCCCTCTAGCCCCGGTCTCCGGCGACACACTCGGTTTCCCAGATGTCTTTAGCCGTTTTGAGCGTCGGCCAGTGAGCAGGCATGCTACTGCTGGTTGCCCACAAGAGGAGCAAACCAAAGGTACACTAGTGTGCGTTGACGAGCCGAGAAACCAAAGCCACGTCAGATGCCCAGACCGCGGGAACAGATGCCCAGACCGCGGAATGAGGAGCCAGTGGTGCGTGGATTGTGCCCATGATCGAATGATCCATTCACGAGAGGATGCAGTGATGCATACCATCTACTCTGCTCGACTATTTATCTGGAAGATATCCTGGCAAGGTAGGATAGGCTGCTTGGGTGATTTAGAAAATTCTTATACTTATTTGATTAACAGAATTACTTAATTAAAAAAAACAGAATGCTTCTGTCCTTGCCAAAGATAGCCACATACACCAGACTCTTCATCATTTTTCACCATTAACTAGCTAGATATTCGATTCAGCTAACTAATACGAGACTACTAGAAAATGACTTGGTGAGAAAAGAAAAGGTGTACAAGAGAAGCTCATGCTTCCGTGCTTGCCCAAGGTCAGAAAAGAATTTTTTTTCAGCAATTGCCAAAGACAATGGAACCTTGAAGATGATTTTATTTCTTCATTTTAACATTGACATCTCGTACATTTGTAAGAATTTCTTTTGGACATTTTGAGGTGTAGATATTCTTTGGGGGTCTGAATTTATTTCGTAAGCATCAAATTCTGAAAACTGACAACTGAAATTACCATACAGCTGTGATTTTCTTGAGCTGTGTATATAAATGTTTATAGTTAAGAATGCCATTTTTGGGACTAATATTCATTTTTGGGACATCACAAACACTATAGCAAAAACTTACTGTAGCCACGGTTGGGGGCTCTACAGCCACGGTCAGCCTTAACCGTAGTTATGTTTCCGAGACTACAGAAAACTATCCGTAGCCTCGGAAAACAGGTCACCCGTGACTATAGTATGCCACTATAGTCACGGTTAACATAGTGAACCGTGGCTATAGTGGCATACTATAGCCACGGTTCGTTAACCCAACCGTGGCTGTAGTGGCATATTTTAGCCACGGTTCACTAACCTAACCGTGGCTATAGGGCACCACTATAGCCACGGTTGCCAAAGTGAATCGTGGCTATTTACTTTTTAACAATAAAAAAAATACGTATTAGAAATTATAAATTACAATTACATAACATTAACCATAATTACATTACATTAACATTAAAGTATTACATCACATTAATATTTATAAATATTTACAAAATCCATCAAAGGTTTAATAATGTGAACATGACAATGTTTTGTCAACCTAAGTCTACACTATACGAATCTTCAACAACATTAGGCTCGTACGGTCATTTCGAGCCGCACCACTCAAAAAGTACCCGATGCTCCTTCGTCACTTCACTTTGCTCGTCAAAGAACCGACCACGAGGACTGATGACCTTCCTAAGCAAGAAACGACACATCCTAGCGACAATGTAGTACATGTCGTTTATACTTAGATGCTTTCGCACCGTCGAGAATCCTTTCTTGGAGATTTCATTCAATATCTTTCTGTCCGTTATCAATGCCTTTTCTAGACTTTTTGTTCTCTGTCAATAAATACATAAAAGTTGGTACATGATAGAAAAAAAACAGAGAATGTAAATTAAACAGATGCAATCTTAGCATACCTCCTCGGTGGTCTCATAGGTGATGACATTCAAGTAGGATGCAGCGGAGCTCGAATACGCACATGCGTAGTATCCACAAGTGCACACTACCTTTTACTTGCTTAATGCACTCGTTAAATAAAGTGAAGTAAAAAACATCACTCTATTTCACCGATAACAGGATAAAAAAATACAATGTAGAACACTTTCATAAGAAAGGCAAGTGCACACTATGCAATGCATACCACAATTTAAACGACCTCGAGGTAAATAGGTCAGGATACTTGGGTATCCTCCGGAAAATCAAATATAATGTGCCATACACATCACAAAGATGATCCAGAGAATACCCAAGCATCCGACCATGTCTACCTAAGGTCGTACGAGTTGCGGTATGTCTTGCATTTTATTGTACCAACCTTCCTAATGAAAGACACCCTACATTCTACATTCTTCCACCCCATCTTTCCGTTCTCCTAAATATACATATGCTTATCAAGAGTCATCGTCATCTGCCAAAAAGTTAGAATTTTTGCTCTCGGTGCGGGTTGCCGAATCAACGGCCATCCAACGCTATCGTTAAGGTCATCAGCTCGTATGTCAACATGTTTCCAACATCCGAGGATGCAGTCCATGCTGCCACACTCATCTCACTTTGCCCGCTTTCATCATCGAGCATGGCTAGACCATGAAAAGAGAGGAAAGAGAGGAAGAGATTAAAGAGCGGTGAAAAAAGAGAAGATAGAGGGAAATAGTTTTTATTTAAAAACAATGGTCTAGCCATGAAAGAGAGGAGAAAAGAGAGAAAGAGAGGAGAAAAGAGAGGAAGAGAGGGAAAAGAGAGGAAATAGAGGAAACAGAGAGGGCTTATGAAATATAGAGGCAGTTATATATATTCTTACATCAATAAATCATCAATCATCAATGTACATAAATATAAGTAGGCATGACTGGAAGCAGTCATATGTGGCTTGAAAGAGAGGAGAAAAGAGAGGAAAAAGAGGAAGAAAGGAGAAACGAGAGAGGAGAGGAGGAAAGAGATGAGAAAGAATATGTGCTGATAATAGCTATCATGAGACAAGCAGGCATGACTGCAAGCAGTCATATGTGGCACATGGGGAACAGGTTCTATAATATGTGGACAAATTCAGACCAAGGAGAGGAAAGACAGGAGAAAAAAGAGAAGAGAGGAGGAAAGAGAGAAAGACAGGAGGAAGAATAGGTGCAGCATAAGGCAATATATATTCTTACTGCCTCGATTACATCAATGATCAATCATCAATCATCAGTCACATTAACTAGGGCAGAACCGGTTTGCAGTTCAATTCCAAAGTCCGCATTGAAATCAACACCGAGAGAGGGAGGAAAAGAGAGGAAATAGGTGGCCAATTTTATACCATCGGTTCAGCCACGATGGATAGGTGACAAATACATACACAACAATTACTTCACTCATGGTAAAATAAGTAGAACACTAAGTGCTGATTTCAATGCTGATTACATTGCACAGTAAGCGAGCAGGAGTAAGCGAGTCCAAATTGCAGTGCTGATTTTAGTGGTAAATATACATTCACATTCCAGCACGATCGATAGGTCAATGTAACAATATTAGCATGCTCAAAGGCTCCAAAATGCCACACTAATTAGCTAGATAGCAGAGTGTGTCGAACCAGCACTGGAATCATCTCTAAATCAGCACTGTATAAGCACTGAAATCAGCACCGAATCAGCACTGAACCAGCACTGAATAAGCACTAAAATCAGCACTGAATAAGCATTAAAATAAGCACCGAACCAGCATTGAAGCAGGCACCAGAATGAGATAAATAAGCATGAGATAAATAAACATTTTCAGTGCATAAATTAAGTGATAGTTATCGAACATGTTCAGTGCAACACTGAAATCAGATGATGATTTAAGTTTCATTTTCCACCTTGCTGATTTAATTGCAACATCAAATATATTTGCAGCATATATAGCAGTTGATAATTACTATAGCAAATATACATGTTCGAGGCCACCAGAGCAATGGAGAGCACAAATCATCAATCAATTCACAGCAATGGAGAACACAAACGCGCTAGCGATGGAGGGGAGGGGTGGAAGGAGAGAGCGGGCAGGCGTATCGGGGAGGGCTCACCATTGGGTGAGGGGGAAAGAGAGGGGGAATGGGGAAGGGAGAGGGCATACCAAGAGAGGAGCTCGGGCGGCGGGGAAGGGGGAGTGTGTGCTAGCGAGTAGGGCCGAGTTGGGGAGGTCCGGCCAGGTGGAGGCCCGGCGTCAAAGCCGACACGGAGGAGGGCCGACGTCGGGGAGGACCGGCGAGGAGGAGGGCCGACGAGTAGGAGGGCCAGCACGAAGGGGAGGAGATCCGGCACGCGGGGAGGAGCTCGGGCGGGGCGGAGCTCGGGCCGGAGAAGGAGCTCGGGCGGGGCGGAGCTCGCGCCGGAGAAGGAGCTCCGACGGGCGGACGAGAGCCCGGTACGGGGGAGGAGCTCGGGCCGGCGCGAGTGGAGGAGAAGAGGGGGACCCCGGGCCGTCGTTGGGGAGTGGAGAGGAGTAGCAGGAGGGCGGCGCAGTCGGGGGCCTGGCGGCGTCGATTGCAGCGCGCCAAGGGTTAGGGTATGCCCGCCCATGGCCTCGCCCCTTTATAAGGCCGCATTAGCCACGGTCGGCGATGGTTGGGCGGGTCCCACATGTCGGTGGGACAAATAACAATAGCCACGGCTGATGTCAATTCCAACCGTGGCTATTGAGCTCCCACCGACATGTGGGGCCCAATAGTCGGGACACAAACAATAGCCACGGTTGGTTCCGAAACTAACCGTGGCTATTGTTTTCTCCGGCCCCACTTGTCATTGAGTATTTATTTTTTTCTTGTATAATTTTTCTTTTACTTCTTCAATTTTTATTCTAAAAACTATAATGACTTTGCACCTAATTTTTGGCATGTCACTTTTTTAGTTGTTTACAAACACACTCCATTACTTTTTAATATAATATTTCGTCTATAAAATTGTTTTTCTTCTCTTTTACATGACCCAAATATTTCAAAAATTTCCAACAAAATTATAGTAGATTTTAATTTGTATGACAGAGGTGTGTGTAATTTTCAATTCAAAAATAATAAAAATTGTGCGAGATAAAAAAAATTCAAATGACACCATGTTTTTTCTATTATTTTGCACATTTATCATTTGCAAACTATAAGCCCCTTTGACCTACATTTTGGCATGCCACTTGTTTCCCGAGCATTCGAACTCACTTATATTTTTTATAATTTTTTAAAAAGATTTTTACAAAAAAGTAGTTCAAATGGGACTATGTGTCTCGAGTGAGTGGAGTTTTGTACTTGAAACTCACGTTGTTTGGTACCAAACACATTTATATATTTTAAAAAATTAAACCAGAAATTCCACGTGTGTGTGGTTATTAATGGCATGCATACCGACCGAATGTTCAGGTCAAAATCGAATTTTATACAAATTTAGAAACAAGAATCAGTATATGCATCTTGATCGTCGACCCCATCCACTCCAAGTATTATTTGTTTACCGGGAATAACAATGTGCTTCTTCTCATCCTTTGGATCGAGTATATAGAACACTTGTTCTGCTACCTTAGCAAGTATCCACGGGTCATCTTTATAACCTACATTCTTCGGATCGACGACGGTTAACCCGTATTGATCGACCTCCACCCCACTTGGGTGTTTGACCCATTTGCATTTGAAGACAGGAACTTGTAAATCTGGTCCATAGTTCGGCTCCCAAATTTCCTCTATGTACCCATAATATGAGGTGTAATTGTTATCGTCATCAAGGGCTTCAACTCGAACTCCGCTGTTTTGACACTTACTTTTCGTGTCCTTCCGTAACAACCCTAACCAAATCAAAGTGCATTTCATGTCATTCATCATCATGTCATCATGTGCATTGGGAAGAATATTTAATTTCGTTAAGAAATACACATGAAATGACAAATTTACTTAAGTTTAATTAAGATCTTAAAAAGACAAATTAAATACAAGTAAATTTTGGAGTTTAACATTTTCTGTTAATTAAACATAAAAATAAAAGATTTATGGAGTTGATACGAAATTATTTTAATTTGTAAAAAGGTCTACATGAAATAATGAAAGTTTCTCTTTTCAATTTCAACTTGAATTTTTAATCCAAAATTTAATTGGAATTTGAATTTCGTCCTAAAAGGAAAAAGATCCAGAATATTCTCAAATGTATCCCTGAATTTTCGCATAATTTTTCGAGCCTTGGAAGTATGGTTTTCAATTACTTAAAAACCGAAGGACGTTTTTGTAAAATGGCCGCATCAGGCCAATCGCCTTTCTCTTTCTTCTCTTCCTCTTCAAACCGACGCACCACCGCCTCTCGGCGCCACCGCGGCAGCTCCTGGCCGCGCGCCTCGCCCGGCCATGCCACGTAGGTGCTTCTCCGCCACCTCACCTCTCTGCTCCGTGGGGATAAAAACCCGAGCCCAAGTCCGGTTCTTCCTCCGGAGCTCACTCCTGAAACACTCGCCGCCGGTCCACCCTCTCTCGTCCCACGCCGTCCGGCCGCCTCGAGTCGCCTCCCCAAGAGCTGCCACCATCAAAAGTTCCGCAAAGGCATGCTGCACCTCCCCACGGCCACAACTCGCACCAAGGACTAACCGTCCGGAAGATCGAAGCTCTTCTTCCCCGGAGCACCAACTTGGATAGTCCCGGCCGCGCCTTCAAATTCTCTCCGCCCGGTGCTCCGTTTCGCCCAATTCTCGGTCTTCGTCGTGCGCAAGGTCTTCCTCCACCCCCTGGATGACTCGCCCTTGCATGTCCCTCACAAGCTCAACGGAATTTCATCGAATTGTTGGACGTCTTTGTGCCGCCGCTTCGCCATCACGGTGCGGGCCAACTTCCGGCCACCGGGGCCTCTACTAACTCGATGCCGGTGTTCATCAAGGCCCTATGAAGCTTCGGACACCGGTTGTTCGCGTTTTGGTCAACCGGGGTGAGCTCCGGCCGCCGCCGAAGATTCCTCCCGGCCGTCGCTCGCCGCCGGTCCCTCTCCGGCCACCCTCCGGTGCCGGCAACCCCACCCCGTGAACGGCCGTGTCGCGTGGAGTCTTCCGGGCCAAGCCGTCCACTTGTTCCCCTCCTTCCGCGCCACTCCGGCGGCCCGCCGCCGTCCTCCGCCGCCACCGCCATGTCCGGCTGGTCTAAGCTCGGGCTGGGCCGCGCAAGTCCGGGCCGCACGCGCAAGCCTCGGGCCGCCCGCCCATGGGCCGACCAGATTTGGCCCAAAGTAAGCCCCTGTTCCTTGTTGAATTTATTCGATTTTCGGATTGATTCAAACTTCGAAAATTCATAGAAAATTCCACAAAATTCAGAAAAATGCAAAACCAAATTCATTAGACTCATAAAATTATTCTCTATTTGATTATGTATTCAAATACCTATTTTGAGAAATTATAATTTCATAATTTAATTAATTCCCTTTCCTTTAGTTAAGAAACTCCATTATTTTATGCTAATCATTAATTGTTTTTGAAAAATAAATTTCTTTAAAAATTAGAGATACTGCAGACGAAAGTGTTTGTGAAAATTGTTTTCCAAAATTGAACATAAACACCGTCATTTCATGTGATCCCAGTTTAATACTTTAGGTGTTAATACCTATCGTTGATTAACTAATAGTAATTATTTGTTAATTAATAAGCATGAGTATTTGTGAATTAATAAACAAGATCAATTGTTAAATGACCAGGATTAAGTATTAATTTACGAGCATGGTTAATTGTTAATTGTTCGTTGTTAATTACCGAGCATAATGAATCGAGTAATTGTTGGTTAATGAACATAGTTAAGGAAACCCTTGCATCATCATCTCATGTACATTCATGCATGCATGGTTGTAAGTCGCAACGTATTGTTGGTCGACCTAGGTCCCGGCGTGATCGAGGTTCCGTCCGAGGTCGAGGCGAGGGACGGAACGTCGAAGTCGACCAAGCACACCGAGGAACTAACCCCGACTCGAATCAAGGCAAGCCCCGGTGCATCCCACCTATGTTTTTTAAAGTCTTTTCTTTTATCACGGTTAATGAGTCGTGATTGTGCATTAGGTTATAGGAGTTGCTTGATACCCTAGATGCATGAGATAGGTTTCCATTTGTTTATGCTATACTGGTACAGGTAGCTCAATAGAGTTCGATAACTCGCTAAGCTTATGTCATAGGGAATCGGTAGAAGTCGAGTGGTGGTATACACTACTCGCGAGATATAGGATAATGGCTGTTTCAATTATTGCTAAGAGGAATGATAAGAGAAAGTTGAAGTTGAGAGTGAAGTTAATGAAGTTGAGACCGGACGGGCCCCGTAGGAGAAAGGGCAAAGACGGAGTTAAGGTCTTGCAAGGTGGTAGCCCCGTCTCGTGTCGGTCAAGGACCGTACCGTTGTCGGCCTAGTTGAACAAGTTTGAACGTACCGTACTACATGCTGGTATCATGGGCCCAGCAAGCTGATGTACCCTACCGCCCCGAGAGATGTAGCGTAGCCAACTCTCTTTACTCGGCTGTTAGTGAGAGGATAGTCTCACGGGAGGGAGATGGGTCGACCACGAGGGCGAGTCGTGGCGTCGCCATACTCCCGGGGAGTTTGAAATGGCTAGTCTTCTCGTCAGGTGTTAGCGGGAAAAGTTGTCGTATACGACCGGTGCGGTGCGTATACGTCGTGTAGTCGGGTATTGCCAGCTGGTATAAATCGATTCGAATCGCTGTCCCTCGCAGTAATGAGTACCGCTTGTTTAGCTCGTCGCATCGTAGTAAATCAACCGAAAGATGAGGATGAGAGATGAAGGAAGTGTTGATCTAATCTGATCTTTTCCTGCAAACTTGATTGCGAGTAGCTGTAGACTCGCAAAACTTTGTTCTCTATTGAACCTAACCCGAGCTAAAACATGAAAGTAAGGATCAACCTTTAGTGCTGTTTCCGCAAGAGAGTCAACTCCACAGCCGTAAAGCCTTTGCATCCTAGGCGTCGGCCTTAGCGTGCTCGTTGACGGGTCAGTCTTGCTGAGTATTAGAATACTCGGGGTTTGCTCGTTGTAATTTCAGGGCAAGCGTCGTTCTTCCACGACTCGTTGCGGTAGCTGTCCGGAAGAGGAGTCGTGTTCCGAGGGTGGTTCCCTCAAGTGGGAACAGATCCCGACGTCCCGAGCGAGGAGGATCGTGGTGTACGAAGGGCTCAGTACATCACGCTAGTGGTCGTTTGTTGTAAAGTACAAGTTTCCGCTGCAAGACTCGTAGGTTGTGAAACTTCATTAATGTATTATGCTTCCGCTGTACAATGTTTGTATTTCGAAAACCTGGTTGTATTATACGATGATGTATATATTCTGGCTTGTATGAGATGATGAACTGTTGTAACTCGCTGCGTCGAGTGTCCCCCTGTACCGAGTCCTGGGTATCCCGGAGGGGATGTCACAGCTGGTATCGGAGCGGTTCGGAGGCAACGAGTACATCATTACAAGCTTGTTTTCAAATCTTAACACGTTAGTGCGTTTAGAACACCCGAGAGTACGGAGCCCTATAAGGATGTAGAATAGTTAGATTTTTACTAACTGTTCGACGTTCGGGTTTTGGGAAGTGCTAACTATTCGTTATAGTTTTATATGTTATAGTACGTATAGTTAGTTTACCGAGCATGCATCATGTCATATTGAGTGCTATATTAAAAAGATGGGGTTATACTTAGTTAGTATCGTAGTGTAGATTTAGTTTCCTAAGGATGGCACCAGAAGAAGTTTATGCTAGTACAATAGAAGGCAAGAAGAACTCTCACAGAGAGGCAATGGAATGGGGAATTTAAGGTCTAGCCTATAGATGATCAAAGACAATCAAAGACAGGGACGATCATGTGTATTTATCAAGGAGCCCATATGGGAGATAGGGATTTCAAGGGATAGATTAAAGATGCTAGTATGAATGGGGAGCTATAAGTGAATTTTGGGATGAACAACCTACGACTGCCACAAGCAATAGTTAAACAACTAGATGCAGATCCGACAGGCACATGATGATATACTTGGATCTTGAACCAGTCCAATAACTTCCCAAGGAAGAGCAGAAGGACGAAATGAATGAGTAGAAGAATCCAGGAGCTAGTCACCAATGTCACTTCGACTCTCTAGGCCTCATCTAGGCAGATGACCGGTTAACTACCACTTGTAGCCACCAAAAGTTCTTTTTCTCCCTCCAATGAATAGCCATTTTGATTTCTGTTCGGACTCTTCATCTAGATAGAACCTTCGGATGATAAGATACCAGTATTATGAGATGACTATTCCTAGTTTGAAAGTCATTCTCCTTCTTTCACTCAATTGCATCCGGAACTTATCTTTCCTTGAAGATTCCTGAGTGACTTCCATTGAAGAAATAATCATTCCCTTTTTGACTAGACTAAGTTGTACCAAGAGCTAGTTTGGAAATGGGTGATTTGCATTTTCAAGTTGCCATTTTGCCTTTGAATTGTGCCGGTTCGCCTGGGCGCTTCTCAAAGTCAAACATGAGCGATATGGAATTGCATACTCTATTTTGAAACTAGAAGAGAATCCGAGTATAATGTTCTTCCGAACGGATGGCGTATAACCTATGGTACGCAACCGGAAAGAAGAATACTGTATTGGAAACTCATCGGTGCAGATTATCCTTGTAAAGATCTTAAGCCCACATTTCCTTCAACACCAAGATAGACGACAGCACTGTCGCATCTTTTGATAGTCCATGTGTTTCATAATCTCAACCTTTCCAGTTAAATCTGTTCCTTCATCCTTGATTTTCCCCAAACCCCTTATAAATCTCGTGACTCCTGAGCCAGCATGAAAGTGATAGATATTGACAATAAACACCGGTCGTTCTAAATTTGGACCGAGGAGTTAGTTTCAGGAGTTTGTAAGTGATGCGATACTCGGGGAGGATGCTCTTCTTGCTCATCAAGAAGAGAAGACTAAGAAGAGAGTAGCCGATGAACAAGGAGGTGAAGTACCTTCCACGTATTGTCCAGTCTACATTTCGCAACAGATCGGAGGTTCGAGCCTATGCTATACCGGTCACCTTAGTATCAGCAACAATTGTTCTCCTGTTCAGCGGTTCAGCAATCGGACCTATGGAGTATACGTCCCTTATCCTCGACACCCCAATCCGCCGATCACCCGTGCTATAACGGTGATTGTCTTGGACACTTGGCTCAAGATGGTGTCACACCAACACCGCAGAATTTCCAACGTGTCCTCGAAGGGAAGCAGTTGGTCAACAGAATCATATAAGTAAAGAAATGATAAGATGAAGACTGGTCGTGTCAATGTCACCACATCCGAGGAGATTCCGAAAGGATCGCAAGTCATGGCTGGATTGTTCTCTATCACCCCTCATGCTGCCAGAATTTTATTTGACTCGAGTACAACCCGCAACTTCATCGAGCAAGAGGATATGTCCAAGATATAACCCTCCGTCATGCAAGATTATTATCCACATCTCATATTATCACCTGGGGTAACGGACGTGCAGATCAAAGTACTACGGAGATATCATTGAAGTCGAGTCGTAAGGATTATCCCAACTCCTTTATAGTCTTAGATGGACAAGGATTTGATGCGATTCTTGGCATGAGATGGATGAAGTATTATAAGGCAGATCTGGATATAGATGCTTTTGCAGCTCATCCGAACTCCTCTTCGGGGACGAGGTTGTCTCCAGTTGAATTCTTCCCAAACTATTTTTCCGGTGATCTATAAACTATTGGTAAAAGTTTAGAAGACATTCCTACAGTTTGCGAAGACCTTGATGTTCTCCGGAAGACTTACCAAGTTTACCACCTGATCGGGCGAGAGAGTTCTAGAGAGAACTTCAATCGGGGGCTGCATCCATATCGAGAGGACCGTATCGGATACCATCCAATGAGTCGACGAAGTAAAGGTGCAACTAAAGGAATTACTCGGATAAGAGATATATCTGCCCAAGTTCATCACCTTGGGGATGACAAGCATTGTTCGTCAGGAAGAGGGATCAAACCTTGAGGTTATGTGCAGGTTATCGAGCTTTGAATGCAATGACTGTTAAGCACAAATATTCACTTCCTCGGATTGACATCCTGTTTGATCGGTTGATGGGAGCAAAAGTGTTTTCCAAGAAAGACCTTCGTTCGAGTACCATCGGATAAAGATTAGAGTCGAAGGTGTATCAAGGACAGCCTTCTCTACCAGATATGGACTTTATGAGTACCTAGTGATGTCCTTTGGTCCAAACAATGTACCAGCGCACTTCATGTATCCGATGAACTCGTGTTATGCCGTAGTTGGACAAGTTGTCGTGGTATTCATACACGACGTTTTGATCTTCTCTGCGTAAGAAGAGGAGCCTGTAGAACATTTAATGACCGTACTCCAATGTCTAAGGGATCATCGGTTGGATGCCAAATTCGAAGTGTGAGTTTTGGCTCAAGGAAGTACCATTCCTAGGTCACGTGATCTCAGCAAAAGGAGTGGTCGTTGATCCTGAGAAGGTTAAAGAAGTATTGGATCGGAAACCACCTAAATCGGTCCCACGGATCCGAAGCTTCTTAGGGTTCGCAGGCTATTATAGAAGATTCATTCAAAATATCTCAAAGATTGCCAAGCCACCGACCAAATTGTTGGAAAGAGGGATGAGAAGTACGAATGGAGCAATGAATGTGAAGAAGCTTTTCGGACATTGAAGAAGTTACTCACAACCGCACCAGAGTTAGCTCGGTCAGATTGGACCAAGTCATTTGAGGTGCACTCGTGATGCCTCGGGCACACGACTTGGATGTGTTCTAATGCAAGAAGATCGAGTAGTTGCCTACGCGTCTCGACGACTTAGGCGACATGAGGAACACTATCCCACATAGGAGCTGGAATTAACAGCTGTGGTTCTAGCATTGAAGAGCCGGAGACACCATCTCTTGGAAAGCTTGGTACCTCTATACACGGACCACAAGAGTCTCAAATAAATCTTCACTCAAGCAGATCTAAACATGTACTAACGAAGATGGCTAGACCTGATAAAGGATTATGAGATCGAGATTCACTATCACTCCGAGAAAGCCAATGTCGTAGCTGATGCCTTGAGTCGGAAAGCTCATTGCCACAATCTCATCGCTCGGCTATTAACCGAAGCACTCGGAAGAGGAAATTAGCGAGCGTGGTCTCCGGATTCTTCCGTATGGAGCTTTGACCAATTTGGCTCTTATTCCTACCATTCGCGAAGAAGTGGTAGCAACTCAAAAGAAGAACATTGGTATGAGTCACATTAAAAGACGAATTAAGAAGGGTGAAAGGAAGTGTTTTCGAGAAGATAGCGAAGATGTGATATGGTTCAAGAATAGGCTAGCGAGTGCCTAAGAACTTGCAACTTCGCAAGGAGATAATGGATGAAGTACATACATCTCCTCACTATTCATCCTGGAACCAACAAAATGTATCAAGGTCTAAAGCCACAGATCAATGGAAGCAAGTAGGACCACTCCAATCCATAAGTGTTCCGGAAGGGAAATGGAAAGATCTTAGTATGGATGTCATTATCGGCTTACCGTTAACTCCACGGAAGCATAAACCCGTTTGGGTCATTGTCGACGGGTTAACTAGGTCTGCTCATTTCACCACTCGTACGTACTACCTACACGTCAAAACAATATGCAGATTTACACATTGCTCGTGTACTCTGTCTACGTGGTGTACCCAAGACCATCATCTCGGTTCAAGGAGCTCGGTTTGTACCCAGATTCTGGAAGCAGTTACATGAGTCATTGGGAACGAGGTTGATTTGCAGCTCGGTGTATCACCCTCAAACGAGATAGACCGACAGAGAGAATCAACCAATATCTAGAAGGTATGCTTCGAGCTTATGTCTTGTCATATAATAAAAAGTGGCAAATATGCCTACCATTAGAAGAATTCTTATACGATAACAGCTATCAAGAAAGTGCTAGAATGTCACAGTTCCAAGCTCTATACGATCGTGGCTGTCGTACAACGTTAAATTGGTCAAAAATTTGGAGTGAGAATAGTATTTGGACCAGATCTAGTAAAAGATGCGAGAGGAACAAGTACGTCTCATCCAACAGAACCTCAAGAGAGCAAAATCTCGACAAATCAGCTATGCCGATAAAAGACGTCGAGAGTTGGTATTCAAGGTCGTAGATCAAGTCTATCTTCGAGTATCTCCTACCAAAGGTGTTCAAAGGTTTGGAATCAAAAGCAAGTTACCACCACGGTACATCGGACCTTTCCAATCCAAGAAACATGTGGAGCCGTGGCATATCATCTGAAATTACCAACACATTTGTCGGGAATCCACAATGTGTACCACGTGTCTCAACCGAAGAAGTGTCCGAAACCACCGGTAGATATACCGACCCCGGATGTGGAGCAGTTATAGCCGGACTTGATATATGATGAACATCCGATCGAGTGCTCGACACCAAGGATCGAGTGACTCGACATCGAACTATTTGGATCTACAAAACCCCGCGGAGAAATTCCTCGGAAGCTGAAAGCTACTTAGGAACGAGAGGAGTTTCTCCGATCCAATTACCGAGAGATCTTTAGTACCATCGCCTAGTCGCTTCGATCGTGAATCTCGGGACAAGATTCCTATAAGGGGGAGGGCTGTAACAACCCTAACCAAATCAAAGTGCATTTCATGTCATTCATCATCATGTCATCATGTGCATTGGGAAGAATATTTAATTTCGTTAAGAAATACACATGAAATGACAAATTTACTTAAGTTTAATTAAGATCTTAAAAAGACAAATTAAATACAAGTAAATTTTCGAGTTTAACATTTTCTGTTAATTAAACATACAAATAAAAGATTTATGGAGTTGATACGAAATTATTTTAATTTGTAAAAAGGTCTACATGAAATAATGAAAGTTTCTCTTTTTAATTTCAACTTGAATTTTTAATCCAAAATTTAATTGGAATTTGAATTTCGTCCTAATAGGAAAAAGATCCAGAATATTCTCAAGTGTATCCCTGAATTTTCGCATAATTTTTCGAGCCTTGGAAGTATGCTTTTCAATTACTTAAAAACCGAAGGACGTTTTTGTAAAATGGCCGCATCGAGCCAATCGCCTTTCTCTTTCTTCTCTTCCTCTTCAAACCGACGCACCACCGCCTCTCGGCGCCACCGCGGCAGCTCCCGGCCGCGCGCCTCGCCCGGCCATGCCACGCAGGTGCTTCTCCGCCACCTCACCTCTCCGCTCCGTGGGGATAAAAATCCGAGCCCAAGTCCGGTTCTTCCTCTCGGAGCTCACTCCCGAAACACTCGCCGCCGGTCCACCCTCTCTGTCCCACGCCGTCCGGCGCCTCAGGTCGCCTCCCCAAGAGCTGCCACTATCAAAAGTTCCGCAAAGGCATGCTGCACCTCCCCACGGCCACAACTCGCACCAAGGACTAACCGTCCGGAAGATCCAAGCTCTTCTTCCCTGGAGCACCAACTTGGATAGTCCCGGCCGCGCCTTCAAATTCTCTCCGCCCGGTGCTCCGTTTCGCCCAATTCTCGGTCTCCGTGCGCAAGGTCTTCCTCCACCCCCTGGATGACTCGCCCTTGCATGTCCCTCACAAGCTCAACGGAATTTCATCGAATTGTTGGGCGTCTTTGTGCCGCCGCTTCGCCATCACGGTGCGGGCCAACTTCCGGCCACCGGGGTCTCTACTAACTCGATGCCGGTGTTCATCAAGGCCCCGTGAAGCTTCGGACACCAGCTGTTCGCGTTTTGGTCAACCAGGGTGAGCTCCGGCCGCCGCCGAAGATTCCTCCCGGCCGTCGCTCGCCGCCGGTCCCTCTCCGGCCACCCTCCGGTGCCGGCAACCCCACCCCGTGAACGGCCGTGACGCGTGGAGTCTTCCGGGCCAAGCCGTCCACTTGTTCCCCTCCTTCCGCGCCACTCCGGCGGCCCGCCGCCGTCCTCCGGCCGCCACCGCCATGTCCGGCTGGTCTAAGCTCGGGCTGGGCCGCGCAAGATTTGGCCCAAAGTAAGCCCTCGTTCCTTGTTGAATTTATTCGATTTTCGGATTGATTCAAACTTCGAAAATTCGTAGAAAATTCCACAAAATTCAGAAAAATGCAAAACCAAATTCATTAGACTCATAAAATTATTCTCTATTTGATTATGTATTCAAATACCTATTTTGAGAAATTATAATTTCATAATTTATTTAATTCCCTTTCCTTTAATTAAGAAACTCCATTATTTTATGCTAATCATTAATTATTTTTGAAAAATAAATTTCTTTAAAAATTAGAGATACTGCAGACGAAAGTGTTTGTGAAAACTGTTTTCCAAAATTGAACATAAACACCGTCATTTCATGTGATCCCAGTTTAATACTTTAGGTGTTAATACCTATCGTTGATTAACTAATAGTAATTATTTGTTAATTAATAAGCATGAGTATTTGTGAATTAATAAACAAGATCAATTGTTAAATGACCAGGATTAAGTATTAATTTATGAGCTTGGTTAATTGTTAATTGTTCGTTGTTAATTACTGAGCATAATGAATCGATAATTGTTGGTTAATGAACATAGTTAAGGAAACCCTTGCATGATCATCTCATGTACATTCATGCATGCATGGTTGTAAGTCGCAACGTATTGTTGGTCGACCTAGGTCCCGGCGTGATTGAGGTTCCGTCCGAGGTCGAGGCGAGAGACGGGAACGTCGAAGTCGACCAACGACACCGAGGAACTAACCCCGACTCGAATCAAGGCAAGCCCCGGTGCATCCCACCTATGTTTTTTAAAGTCTTTTCTTTTATCACGAGTTAATGAGTCGTGATTGTGCATTAGGTTATAGGAGTTGCTTGATACCCTAGATGCATGAGATAGGTTTCCATTTGTTTATACTATACTTGGTACAGGTAGCTCAATAGAGTTCGATAACTGCTAAGCTTATGTCATAGGGAATCGGTAGAAGTCGAGTGGTGGTATACACTACTCGCGAGATATAGGATAATGGTTGTGTCAATTATTGCTAAGAGGAATGATAAGAGAAAGTTGAAGTTGAGAGTGAAGTTAATGAAGTTGAGACCGGACGGGCCCCGTAGGAGAAAGGTCAAAGATGGAGTTAAGGTCTTGCAAGGTGGTAGCCCCGTCCGTGTCGGTCAAGGACCGTACCGTTGTCGGCCTAGTTGAACAAGTTTGAACGTACCGTACTACATGCTGGTATCATGGTCCCAGCAAGCTGATGTACCCTACCGCCCCGGAGATGTAGCGTAGCCAACTCTCTTTTATCGGCTGTTAGTGAGAGGATAGTCTCACGGGAGGGAGATGGGTCGACCATGCGGGCGAGTCGTGGCGTCGCCACACTCCCGGGGAGTTGGAAATGGCTAGTCTTTTGTCGGATGTTAGCGGGAAAAGTTGTCATATACGACCGGTGCGGTGCGTATACGCCGTGTAGTCGGGTATTGCCAGCTGGTATAAATCGATTCGAATCGCTGTCCCTCGCAGTAATGAGTACCGCTTGTTTAGCTCGTCGCATCGTAGTAAATCAACAGAAAGATGAGGATGAGAGATGAAGGAAGTGTTGATCTAATCTGATCTTTTCCTGTAAACTTGATTGCAGTAGCTGTAGACTGCAAAACTTTGTTCTCTATTGAACCTAACCCGAGCTAAAACATGAAAGTAAGGATCAACCTTTAGTGCTGTTTTCGCAAGAGAGTCAACTCCACAGCCGTGAAAGCCTTTGCATCCTAGGCGTCGGCCTTAGCGTGCCTCGTTGACGGGTCGATCTTGCTGAGTATTAGAATACTCGGGGTTTGCTCGTTGTAATTTCAGGGCAAGCGTCGTTCTTCCACGATCGTTGCGGTAGCTGTCCGGAAAAGGAGTCGTGTTCCGAGGGTGGTTCCCTCAAGTGGGAACAGATCCCGACGTCCCGAGCGAGGAGGATCGTGGTGTACGAAGGGCTCGATGACATCACGCTAGTGGTCTTTTGTTGTAAAGTACAAGTTTCCGCTGCAAGACTCGTAGGTTGTGAAACTTCATTAATCTATTATGCTTCCGCTGTACAATGTTTGTATTTCGAAAACCTGGTTGTATTATACCATGATGTATATATTCTAGCTTGTATGAGATGATGAACTCGTTGTAACTCGCTGCGTCGAGTGTCCCCTCGTACCGAGTCCTGGGTATCCCGGAGGGGATGTCACGGCTTCTTTGAAGTGTGAAAAGTAAAACCATTAATGTCGTACGCCCGATAAGTCACCACAGTCTTTAAAGGTCGGGCAGCTAAAATTCTCAACATTTTCTCATCCATCGAGTCTCCACGTGGAAGTTCTTGACTCTCGAACCATGATGTGAAAGTTTTCTTGTGCTCCTGTACTAACCATGCACCGCTTTTGCCCCGAACATTGTTTAGTTCAAGCTCCTCAATGTGTTTTGTGAAATACGGGGCAACAATAACTGATTGTTGCGATACGATAAAATGGGCTTTGTCAACTCGTTTATATTCGCGGTCGGTGAATGATTTTCGTCATCGTATACTTTTTCCACTTAACCTTCCCTCATGACGAGACACGGGTACACCAATACATCGACCGTCTTTAATATAATCTGCACAACACTCAATAATCTCCTATGTGGTGTAGCCCTCAATCATTGAACCCTCCGGATGAGAACGAGTACGTACATAGCGTTTCATAACATACATGAACCTCTCGTAGGGGAACATATGATGCATGTAGACGGGGCCCAAAGCAGATATCTGGTCAACAATATGAAGCATGAAGTGTTCCATAGTATCAAAATAGGATGGCGGGAAGCACATCTCGAGCATGCACATTGTTTCCTTTATGTGGGTTCGTAGGTTATCCAACTTGTGTTTATTGATCACCTTCTTTGAGACCGCGTTCTAGAAGTAGCACAAACGAGTTATAGTTAACTTCAACCATTCAGATTTCACGGCTACGATGGCGATAGCCGAAATACCGAAAGTAGTGTGTGACAATCGTGAGTGTTGTAACCGATTATCTTTAAGTCTTTCATGTCCATGAGATTTTGGACATTCGATGAGAAACCGGTCGGTGCTTTAATCCCGTTTAGACACTTCAAGAACGCTATTTTCTCCTCACGCGTTAGGGTGTAGCAGTCGGCGGGAGGTAGTACTTTCCGTTCGCTCTTTCCTGCGGATGGAGCTCCGGCCTAATATTCATCTCTACAAGGTCTCTACGTGTGTTCGATCCATCCTTTGTCTTACCGGGTAGGTCAAGTATAAGCCCGGTATTGTCTGTCAAATACACCTTTCCCAATGTGCATCCAGATCAAATGCATGAGTCACTTCCAATTCTTCCCGATACTCGAGATATCCGTAGAATATAGAAAGCTTCTTATAGGGCGTTGCAGCTTTTGACTTTGCAACTCCCTTCACGGCCTTTCCAAATGTAGCTTTAATGTTTTTTTGTCTTATCAAAGACATCCCTAGAGGTCCAACGTCGAGGTTCTTCGCCGGTCTCAATCGTACCATCAAATTGTTGGGCCATCCGTCGTTACGGGTGGCTCCGATGTAAGAATCGACGATTTCGAGTGTACAATGTCTTCTTGGATGATGGAAGATACACGTGTGATGTATCGTCAACACAAACAAAGCATGCCTCCTTTCCTTTCACCTGGCCCGAAAGCGCCCTTAACGCCGAGGAATCGATTCACGGTCACGAAAATGATCGCTTTCAACGTGAAGTAGTCTCTTCGGTGCTCATCCCACATACGCACACCTTCCAACCATAGTTTCGCATGTCTTCAAACAATGGTTGCAGGAAGACATCTATGTCGTTCCCGGGTTCTTTCGGTCCGGATATAAGAATGGACAATAATATGTACTTCCTCTTGTGGCACAACCATGGCGGGAGGTTGAACATTGTTAGCAGCACAGAGCCAAACGCTGCGAACGTTCCTCATCATACCAAAAGGGTTCATTCCATCTGTACTCAATGCAAACCGTATATTTCTTGGCTCGTGCGAGAAGTCGTCACGGTGGTTATTTGAAATTTGAATAAATCTGGAAATTGACTAAATGGGCAAACAGGTGCTTATACCGAGTGTGGGCCGAATCTGCTCGGCCCACGGGCGGGCGGCCCAAGACTCGTGCGCGCGGCCCGGACCTGTGCGCGGCCCAAGCCGAGCTCGATCCGGCCGGACATGGCGGGTGGCGGCCGGACTCAGGCGGCGGCTCGCCGGAACTTGGCTGGCCGGCGACCAAAGACGACGGGAATGCCCCTACGTGACCTCCGCGACCTGGGGAACCGAATAGGAGGGTTGCCGGCACCGGAGGCGGACCGGAGAGGTACCGGCGGCGAGGGTGTACGAGAGGAGCACCTTCGGCGGCGGCTAGAGCTCACCCCACTTGACCAAATTTCGAACCGTTTCTTGCGAAGCTTCACAGGACCATGAGCAAGAGCGGCACGTAGTTGGTTGAGCTCGGGGATGGCCGGAATTGGTCCGCACCGCGAGGCGAGGCGGCGGCACGGAGAGGCTTAAGAAATTGATCAAATTCCCGTGGAGCTTGTGAGGGACTTGCACGGGCGAGTCCACCAGGGGGGGGTAGGAAGACCTTGCGCACGCTAGAGACCGAGAATTGGACGAAACGGAGCACCGGGCGGGGAGAATTTGAAGGTGCGGCCGAGGCTATCCAAGTTTGGTGCTCCGGGGAAAAGAAGCTTCGATCTCACGGATGGGAACGACTTGGTGCGAGTTGTGGCCATGGGGAGGTGCAGCAGGTCCTTGCGGAACTTTTGATGGTGGCAGCTCTTGGGGAGGCGACCCGAGGCGGCGAAACGGCGTGGGACAGAGTGGGTGGACCGGCGGCAGCGTTTCGTGCGAAGTTGGAGAGAAGGAAGAAGATGAATGCGGCCTGCCCTTTTTATCCCGATGGGCGGAGAGTGAGGCGGTATGGAAGCCGCTGCGTGGCGCGGAGGGAGCCGGACGCGCGGCCAGGAGCTGCCCTCGGCCGAGCGGCGGGCGGTGCTTGGAGTCGGTTCCGGGAAGAAGAGAAAAGATTGGCATCCGGCTTAGTTTGCGATTTTTGCAAAAAGCCCCCTGCGTTTTTCATTAATTGAAAAGCATACTTCCGAGCTCGGAAAAAATCCAAAAATTCCGGGGTTGTGAATGAACACATTTTAAATCTTTTTCCTTAAGGGTCGAAGTTCAAAATCCAAATAAATTTTGGATTAAAAAATTCAAGTTGAAATTAAAAAGAGGATTTTTCATTATTTCTTGTGGACCTTTTTACAAAATAAAATAATTTCATATTAATGCCATAAATCTCTTATTTTTATGTTTAATCAGCAAAAAAGGTTAAACTCCAAAATTTCTTTTATTTAATTTCCTCTTTTAAGAACTTAATTTTAAGTTAGGTTAAATTCATTATTTTATGTGCATTTTTACACCAAATGAAATAGTTTTAAAAATGCAACATGATGACATGATGATGAATGCCATGCAATGCACTTCAGTTGTTAGGGTTGTTACACTCGCAAACAAATCAACTTGTCCATGACAGAGCGGAATCTCCCGACCGCTCACGTTCCCGCTCGGAGCGGCCTGCAAGAGCAGATGTCCGAAGGAGCCTCTTCCGGAGGAAGACTTGGACCTCGACGCACTCCGATCGCAGACGAACATGAGCGAGCTCCGGACCAAGATTTGCGCATACCCCTCAATGACAATCGTGACATTCGAAACGTGCTTATCGATTGCCATGCGGACGAGGCGTAAGAACGCAGGAGACAAGAAGAAGATGAGAGGCGACGGACTGGTCACGTTGATGACCGTCGACGGGATCTTGCCCGACCACACCCACATCATTCGCCACGGCGCGGGCCGGCTGCTTCAAGCACCGCCCCTGGCGGAAATCGTCCGCGCAATGATCATCGAGGGCATGGAGGTCGACATGCTCACCGGGATGAGCGGTCCAGGAGAGATGACCGCCGTGACGATAGAGATCGAAGGGGACGAGACAACAGAGACAGAGACGGGGAACCCCGACGAGTTGATAATGATCGTCAACGATGACGAGCGGTGTCGTTGGACGACGATCGCCACCTCGACGACGACGACGACGACGACCGGTGTCACGGAGTGATGACCGGTGCAGGACGACAATCATTGCCGCAACGACGATGACGAGCGGTGTCGCAGGACGACCATCGCTGCCGCGACGACGACGACGAGCGGTATCAAGGACGACGACCGCTGCCTCTCGCATAACGACAGCTGGTGACGTGGAGCGATGACCGGTGCAAGATGACGATCGCTACCGCAATGACGACGGTGACCGGTGCGGTGATCGCCGTCTTGTGACGACGAAGATCGATGCCGCCGAGCGATGACCGACGCCACGATGATAATTTCAACAGATTTCATCGGTTGTCACCTTCAACTTCGAGCGCCGCTGCTGCTCGGACGCGGTCTTGAGCATTAGCGCGGCTGCCAATCCTCGCTTCGATCGATCGCGCCGTCTTCAACATCATTTATTGGTCGTCAAATTTGATTTGGAGCGCCATCGCTGCTTCGGACGCGGTCTTGAGCATTAGCGCGGCTGCCAATCTTCGATTTCGACCGATCGCGTCGTCTTCAACATCATTTATCGGTCGTCAAATTTGATTTGGAGCGCCGCTGCTGCACGGACGCGATCTTGAGCATTAGCGCGGCTGCCAATCTTCGATTTCGACCGATCGTGCCATCTTCAACATCTTTTATCGGTCGTCAAATTCGATTTAGAGCGCCGCTGCTGCTCGGACGCGGTCTTGAGCATTAGCGCGGCTGCTAATCTTCGCTTCGACCGATCGCGCCGTCTTCAACAGCTTTCATCGGTCGTCGACTTCAACTTGAAGCGCCGCTGCTGCTCGGACGCGGTCTTGAGCATTAGCGCGGCTTCCAATCTTCGGTTTCAACCGATCGCGCCGTCTTCAACAGTGTTTCATCGATCGTCAACTTCAATTTGGAGCGCCGCTGCTGCTCGGACGTGGTCTTGAGCATTAGCGCGGCTGCTAATCTTTAGTTTCGATCGATCGCGCCGTCTTCAACAGCTTTCATCGGTCGTCGGCTTCAACTTGGAGCGCTGCTTGCTGCTCGGACGTGGTCTTGAGCATTAGCGCGGCAGCTAATCTTCAATTTCCACCGATCGCGCCGTCTTCAACATCTTTCATCGGTCGTCGGCTTCAACTTGGAGCGTTGCTGCAGCTCGGACGTGGTCTTGAGCATTAGCGTGGCTGCTAATCTTCAGCTTTGACCGATTGTGTCGCCTTCATTCGCGTTGTTGCTACACGGAGATGTTGTCTTGAGCTGAGCGCGACCGCCAAACTACTCATCGACTGGCTACATCATCTTCGGCTCGGGCTCGGAGCTACGCCCAATAAACCAACTAAGTGGCTTTTACACTTAAGTTTTTTTGTGTTTAAACTTATATAATGCGATGCTCATGATAGCTTTTTGATAATATGAAATATGTTAATCTTTGCTTATCTACATGGTTTTGTTAATCTTGGAATCTTAATTTTGAATTAATATACCATGCCACGGGGCTGCTATTTAAGAGCGGTCGGTTAATAATTTGTGATCCTGAGTTCTAAGACCGGTCATTTTTTCTATACGGCACGATTTTGTTAAATAGACCACCGCTATGTGCTATACCAAATGCTGATTAGAGCCGGTGGTCATGTGATAGTTGGTTTGTGTTGAATTAACCATTGTTGCTTGGTTATAGACTTGATTGGTTGAATCAGGATGGTAAAATTTAAGTTTTCTCAAAATTGGAGTGGCCGGTAATTAAAGTTGAATTACATTAGGCATATAATGATTAATCTGGACCGCTGCAGTTTGCGCGAAAGGACAAAATATTATATGTTGAAGTAAGGAACATATATACCGGTCAAGAATATGGAAATAATTTGAGATCTGCAATAAATAAAACATTGGAGTATTTATTTACATATGAGCATATTTATATACTTCTTTCATTATTTTTACGGATACAATGGACTAAGAATTGGGTTTCGGCACCACTTGATGTACCGGTGCTACCGATCTGGGTACGGCGATAGAGGAGAAGTCCACGTGATTTGGAGAATCACGGGGCTCTTTTGCCAATTGTGATGACCGGTCCGAGTGTTCGACGCTCAGATCCGTTAAGCATTTTTAGCCCGAATATATCATTTCTGGAGTAATTTATACAACAACCCGATCCGGTTGAAGACTCGTTGTCTGACTGATTGGTTAACCTTAGGCCCTGGATGTTAATCATTCGGCTGATAATAGGTGTAAAAAATTCGAGTTTATTGTGTGAATTTTGGTGACTGATTTGATCGATCAGGAATTTGGATTTAAGCGATATTCGATAAGCGGAATATCGGTTATGACCGATGCGAATCACCAGGAGTATGAGATTTGACACCGGTCCTGGACCGGTCAAAAAGTATGTTCTTGGCGGAAGATGTTTAGAGTTATAGAGGAATGGTCTACGTGATTTGAATAATCACGGGGCTATTTTGCAAATGTTTGAGCGGTGTGAGGTATGGAGTGCCCGATCGCGATAACATTGGAACATCAAATTGGATTGTTTGAGGAAATTGAATAATGAGATCTGGTTAGATCGAAGACAATTAGGTCTTGCCTAACTAAGTATTGTGAAATTGGATGCCTTAGGCCCTGGGTGTTAATCATTCGGCTGATTATAGGCCTTGGAGACTCGAGTCGATGTAAGATAATTGGGAAACTGGTCCGATCAACCAGAATTTCGATTCTTAGTGAAATTTCACTAAGCGGATTATGAGTTCATGCTGATTTAGGCGGTATGTTATGTCAAACTGGTGTGAATCACCAGGAGATATGAAGTTCGACCGGTATGATCGGTCCGAAAATATGTTCTTGGCAGAAATTGCTCGAGAGGAATGTGATTTGATGGAAAATAATAAAGCATAGTCTCTCAAGAAAGACTCTTGCATTATTTGCAATCCTCAAATGATACAAGAGTCGGGAGCTATACCTAATTAGGTGCACCCGACCGGTGCACCGTGTTCAAAAGCGGTCCGTAGAGATCTCGGGAAGTGGAAAATGATGGAAATTGAAAGCGAGCGGTCCGTAGAAATTGCATATTGAAGAAAATAATGAAGAATCAACTAGTGGACTCTTGCATTATTTGAAAGGAGTTCAAATGATCCAAGAGTCGGGGGCTATACCCAATTGGGTGCACCTAATCGGCGCACCGGAAGGAAAATACTTTCGTTTTTGCACACCTAATTAGGTGGTATGGAGGACAAAATACCAATTTTTTTGGCTTTTTGAAGCGTCTTGAAGAAAGAAGAAGTATTGCAGAAGATTGGAGTTCTTTTTAATTTAACATTGGAATCCGACCAACATGCGGAAGACCGGTCGGTCTTATTCAATGTCAAATCAAAAATTACTCGGGGCTGCTTGTCGTAGACTTACCTTACGGGTATACATTGATGAGAAGAATGATTTATCGAGGACATGGTGGTGTATTGAAGACATAAGACCGGTGGGGCGGGCCCACGAGTGGTGTCCAACCGGTATAGGATTCTAGAAGGTTCCATAAGACCGATATAGAAATAAAGGCGGACAGACAAGACCTGGATTAATCCTTAAGGAAAGTACAAGACCGACCGAGTAGGACTCGAATTGATAAGGAAGCTTAGAGATAGAGTTTCTAAGTATGTAGATATTGTATCCGACTAGGATTCTACATGTAACCGTGCCTCCCTGGACATATAAGGTGGGGGCAGGGACCCCTAGAAGCAGAAGTTCTCATAGGTTCTCACAAGTTAGGACAAGTTCCTACACTCGAGATGTTGCAATTAGCAAATCGCTAAAGGCAATACATAACATACAGGACGTAGGGTATTACTCTCGATCCGAGGGGCCCGAACTCGTCTAAAATCGCGTTTTCCTGTGTGTTCCGTGTGTTGCACCATCGAATTCCATGCTCGTGAGGGACCGGGTAGTTCTAATGCCGAGATTAAGACTCGACAGCTGCCGCCACCCCTTAATATCTACGGTGGTCCGAGGTACCCATTACGTTCAGCAGGGCTGATCATCCCGAGGTACTCGCCAAAACCGGTAAATATCCGCTCATCTTTGTGACATCCCCTCCAGGACACCCAGGAATCGGAACAGAGGGACACTCGACGAAGCGAGTTACAACGAGTGTATCATCTCATACAAGCCAGAATATATATATCATGGTATAATACAACCAGGGTTTCGAAATACAATCATTGGTGCAGCGGAAATATAAATCTTATTGAAGTTTAACAACCTACGAGTATTGCAGCGGAAACTTGTACTTTATACAACAAACACTATTAGACGATCAACGTGATGCACTCGAGCCCTTCGTACATCACGGTCCTCCCTTTTCACGAAGTTGGGATCCGTTCCCATTGGTGGAAACGACCCTCGGGATACTCCAGTTTGGGAAACTACCGTACGAGCTATGGAAGTATGACTTGATTCCTGAAAAGCATAACGAACAAACCCCGAGTATTCTAATACTCAGCAAGACCGACCCGTCAACATGGCACGCTAAGGCCGACGCCTAGTATGCAAAGGCTTTCCGTCTGTGGGGTTTACTCCTTTGCGAAAAGAGCATTAAAGGTTGAGTCCTTACTTTCGGTATTTTAGCTCACGTTAAGTTCATTAACCTCTAGGTTTGCAGACTATCACTATTGCAATCAAGTTTCCAAGAAAAGATAAATTCCAACCAACAGTCCTTTCATCCATCTTCCTTCATCTTTCACTTGATTAACTACGATGTGACACGGTGAACAAGCGGTACTCATTACTGCGAGGGACAGCGATTCGAATCGATTTCACCAGCTGGAAAAACCCGTTTACACGGCGTATACGCACCCCTTTGGTCGCATACGACAACCTTTCACGCTAACTCCGACGGTGGCCGGGTTAGTCTCCCATCCGCCCGAGAACCCGGGGACCCCACGCGATACCCGTCCTCGACGTTATCCGTGAGCGACCACCCATTCCTCTCCCTTTGGGACATGAGGCCTCGCCTCACTCTCCCGCCAATTAGGGGATGGGCTACGTCCAACCACCGAGGCAATTAGGTTACATCGGCTTTCCGGCCCCATAAACACCGAGTATGTAAATCGGTACGTTCAATACTTGCTCATCAGGGCCAACAACGGTACGGTCCTTGATCGACACGGACAGTGGCTACCACCTTGCAAGACCTCGTCTTTGCCCTTTCTCCTACAGGACCTGCCCAATCTCAATTTCATCTTCATCTTCATTCTTAATTTCAACTTAAAAGACATCAATCAACTTAAAGCCTCCATGCTTTAAGATCGGATCGTATCATCTCGCGAGTGTGCTCAGCACCACTCGACTTCTACCGTAGCCCCGTGAATTAAGCGTAGCAACTACCGAGATACAAAACCAACATGGGATAAACAGGTAACATAGGAATTCTACTCATGCATCTAGGGTGTCAAGCAATACCTATAACCTAATGCACAATCACGACGTAATAACCGTGAATAAAGAAAAGACTTTAAAACATAGGTGGGATGCACCGGGCCTGCCTTGATTCGAGTCGGGGTTAGCTTCCTCGATGTGCTGGTCGACTTCGAAGCTTCCGTCTCCTTTCTCGACCTCGGACGGATTCTCGATCGCGCCGGAACCTTGGTCGACCAACAATACGTCGCGAATCACAACCATGCATGCATGAATGTACATGAGATGATGTGCAATGATTGAATTAACCAAGGTCGTTAATTAGCCATTAATCATTACTTAAGTTTATTACTTTGCAATTAGTAATTAACAATTAATTATGTTTGTTAAGCAATTAGTAACAATTGATCATGCTCAGTAATTATTGCTTAATCAAGGTCATTACTTAAAAATTAATCATTAATCATGTTCATTAATTAATAATTACTCAGGTACATTCATTAATAATTAATCATGCTTTTAAACAACAATTATAAATGATTAACGACATGTGATAACACTTAAGCTATTAATTTGGGATCACATGAAATGACGGTGTTTATGTTGAATTTTGGAAAACAGTTTTCACAAGCACTTTCGTCTGCAGTATCTCTAATTTTTAAAGAAATTTATTTTTCAAAAACAAATAATAATTAGCATAAAATAATAGGTTATATTAACTAAAGAAAGGTACTTAATTAAACTATGAAATTATAATTTCTCAAAATAGGTATTTGAATTCATAAATAAATAGAGAATAATTTTAGGAGTCTAATGAACTTTGTTTGACATTTTTCTGATTTTTGTGGAATTTTCTACGAATATTTGAAGTTTGAAACAATTCTGGAAATAATTAAATTCGTAAATAGGAATATGAGCCATTGGGCCGAAAGGCCAGGCCCATCCGGCCGACAGCCCGACGACTTGACCCGACCCGGCCCAGTGGCCCGCGCGCGCCCAACTCCAGGAGCACCACGGCCATGGCCGTGGTGGCCGGAGCGCGATGGCGGCTCGCCGGAGCGGCGCGAGAGGGGGTGGGGAGGTCGGATGATTGGCCCCGGTGACTCTACGCAACACGGGCGACCCAGGGGTGGGGTCCACGGTAGCGGGGCGGCTCGGAAGTACACCGGCGGCAAGCGGTGTCCCGCACCCGACTCCGGTGAGCCCTAGCAACCGCCCCGATGCACAAAAATTAAGGGAAAAATCATGGGGAGCATCTACGAGACATAAGCAAGAGCGGCAGGATGATGATTCACCTATGAGATGGCCGGAGGGAAGATTTCACCGGCAAGACCGAGGCGCCGGCGAACGAAACTCCTAGAAATCAACAAAATTCCGTCGAACCTCGCGGTTGGATGACCACATGAGTTGGATAGAGAATAGAGGAGCGTTTGGTGCACCTTTGGGAAAAGAATTTGAGGGAAATCACGCACCGGAGCGAGGGAATTTTAGAGATGCGGCCGCGGTCGTCGGGGGTTGCCGGTGGTGCAAAAGTGGCTTCGATCTCCGATGCTAGGGCAGCTCGTCGGAAACGGAGACCATGTGAGGCTCCAGCACGATCGTGCGGAGCTGCCGGTGGTGGTGGCTCGTTGGAAGATGGCCGGAGGCGGCCGGACGGCGGAGGACCGAGAGGCGGCCGGGGCGACAGATGTATCGGTGCGAGTTTTGTAGAGAGAGAGAAGCATGGCTCCCGGCTTGAGCTTTTATCCCGCTGGGGGCGGAGGGTGGAGGTGGCGAGAACCAGCTGAGTGGCGCCGGGAGCGAGAGGCGTGCGGCCGGGCTTCCCAGCCGCAGCTCGGTGGCGAGGCGGTGGGGTGAGTGAGAGAGAGGAAGAAGAGAATGACGGTTGGGCCGTCTCCGGTATTTTTACAAAAAACCCCTCGCCTTTAGTTTAATCAAAAAACACATTTCTAGCACTCGAAAAATTCTAAGAAAATTCAGGGATGGAATTGAAAACATTTTAAGCACTTTCCTTTTTTAGGTCCAGGTTAAGATTCCAAACTGTTTTCGAATTAAAAATTCCAAGATAAATTAATAAAGAAGCTTTGTTTATTTCTTGCAAATATTTTCACAAAGCAAAATAATTCCAGGAGATTTTTACAAATCTTTATTTAGTATGTTTAAGCAATAGAAAATGTTAAACACATTATTTTCTCTTATTTTATTTCTTTTAAGCATTTCCTTTATTGTTTAGCTAACTTGATATTTTATGTGCAATTTCTTCACACTATGCTTAATAATTTCATAAATGAAATGTGATGACATGCTCATGAATGCCATGAAATGCATTTTATTTCTGTGAGTTGTTACAATCTTGGCCCCCATCGTTCACAAGGTGCGATTGAAGAGAACTTTCATTGATGGAGGAAGTTGCTTGGATATCTTGTTTGCAAAGACTTTGCCGGAGCTTGGCCTCTCCGTAGCTGATTTGGATCGCAGCGTTTCACCATTTCATGGTATAATACCCGGTCGGAACAGCTATCCTTTGGGGCAGATTTCTCCGCCATTGACTTTTGGGACAAGGGAGAACTACAGGAGGGAGAACATTATCTTCCGGGTAGCCGACATTGATTCAGCGTATCATGCGATACTTGGAAGACCGGCTTTGGCAAAGTTTATGGCCATCCCGAATTATCGGTACTTGATCGTTGAAGATGCCGGGACCAAATGGGGTCTTATCGTTCGGGGTGATATCAAGACCGCTTATGCTTGTGAAGTACATAGCACCGAGCTGGCCTCTCGGGCCAATTCGGAGGATGAACGTTGAGAAATCGAGAGAAGCGACCGAGGCTTTAGAATTACGAGCAAGGCTGGAAGATGAAGTTCCGATCAAGAAGGTCGCAAAGGAGAAACTAAAAGCCGATGCGGTCGTTTCCAAGACTATTCGGCTTGATGAGTCGGACCCCTATAAGGTTACCCATATAGGGGCTGACTCGGGGGATAAATAGGAAAGAGTGCTCATTCTTTTCCTCCAGGAAAACAGGGATATCTTTGCATGGCAGCCTTCCGACATGCCGGGTGTTCCTAGAGAGAAGATTGAGCATGCACTCGTTAGTGCGTCCCGATGCGAAGCCGATCAAACAGAAGCTCCGGAGGTTTGCTCAAGACCGCAAGGAGGCCATCAAGAAGGAAATAACTAGGTTATTAGCAGCTAAGTTCATTAGGGAGGTGTATCATCTAGATTGGCTTGCCAATCTAGTCCTTGTACCAAAAAAGAATACTAAAGAATTAAGAATGTGTGTCGATTATACTGATCTCAACAGAGCTTGTCCCAAAGACCCTTTCGCGCTGCCTCGAATTGACTAAGTTGTTGATTCGACCGCTGGCCGCGAGCGTCTTTGTTTCCTTGATTCCTATTCGGGGTATCATCAAATACCGCTGAGAGTTGAAGATCAAATAAAGACCGCGTTTATCACCCCCTTCGGAGCATACCGCTATACGACTATGCCATTTGGATTAAAAAATGCCGGAGCTACGTATCAGCGCGGTATACAACGTTTTTGGATTCACAATTGGGAAGGAACGCAAAAGCTTATGTTGATGATCTAGTGGTAAAATCTCGGAAAACCGAAGATCTTCTCTCGACCTGGCGGAGACCTTCGATAATATGCAGAATTTTTCCATGAAGCTCAACCCGGGAAAGTGTGTGTTTGGGGTTCGTTCGAAAAATTATTGGGTTACCTGGTGTTATGGCGAGGCATCGAAGCTAACCCGAAAAAATCCGGACGATCATCGACATGAAACCCCGAGTTGTTTGAAGGATGTTCGGAAGTCGACGGGTAGTATGGCTGCTCTCAGCCATTTCATCTCAAGACCGGGAGTTCGTGGACTTCCGTTCTTCAAGTTGCTTAAAAAGCAAGATAAGTTTGAGTGGACGAGACGAGGCACGAGCGACGCTTGATCAGCTCAAGGAATACCTTAGCAACCCTCGGGTATTGGTACCTCCGAAACCGAGACGAGACTATTCGAGTTGTATATTTTCGTAACAACCCATGTGGTGAGTACGGTTCGGCGGTTGATTGGAAGGAAGAAGGACATCTGCAATTGGTGCAACATCCGGTATATTGTGTAAGTGAAGTTCTTACCGAGTCACGGATGCCATATCTCCAGTTGCAGAAGTTAATATATGCTTGTAGTGATAACTTCTCGGAAGCTGAAACATTATTTCCAAGCTCATCCTATTGAAGTTAAGACTGGGTTTGCCATTGGAGACATTGTGCGAAACCGGGAGGCGATGGGCGAGGTTGCTAAGTGGGCTATAGAACTTGGCCAATATGAGATTATGTTTTCTTCACGAACAGCTTTCAAGGGACGAGGCTTTAGCTGATTTCATAACGAGTGGTTGGAGACGCGGATTCCGCAGGGGATCTAGACGTTGGAATACTGGGAGATGTTCTTCGACAGGCCCTCGCAACTTTCGAGCGCGGGGGCTGGAGTCGTACTTCTTACCCCGCAGAAAGAGCCACTAAGGTCTTACAAATGCATTTCACGAGCCTCAAACAATATCGCGGAGTATGAAGCTTTGCTTCATGGGCTTCGAGTAGTCTGTTTCATTAGGAGTTAGACGATTAGATATATATGGTGATTCAATGCTGGTAATCAGTCAAGTTAACAAGGTGTGAGATGCTCATGATGATCATATGATCGCCTATCGACGAGGAGGTTAGGAAGCTTGAAGATAAATTTGATGGTTTGTGATTTTCTCATATACTGCGCGGAAACAATTCTGCTGCGGATGAGTTGGCCGGACTAGGATCTTCGAGACAAGCGGTTCCACCTAGTATCTTCCTTCAACTATTGGATAAGCCATCCATAAAGATGGAGCGCAAGGTTACTATTTCGGAGATCGCCGATGAAGCAGTCTTGAAGGATCGGGTGGAGAGGGAAGTCTTGAAGGACCGGTCGAAGAAGCGGTCTTACCGGATAAGACAGAGAATGTAATCAATGTTGAAGGAACAATTTTGCAAGAAGATATTCAGCCACTGGACGTTATGATTATTGATTCGATTGGCGTACCCCATACATTGACTATTTATAGTCCGGTAAAACTCCAGAAGATAAAGTGGAGAAGCAAAGATTAGAGGTTCGAGCACGCAGTTATTTAATTCTCGAAGGAGAATTATATAGGCGTGGAGTTAATATTTTGATGAAATCTGTATCGGTTTCGATGGTATTCAATTGCTTGAAGACGTGCACGGGGAATTTGTGGAAATCATGCCTCTTCAAAGACACTCGGTTGGGAAGGTGTTCGGACAAGGATTTTATCGGCCTACAGACGACGGATGATGCGCACGGAGTGGTTAAGAATTGTCGGGGATGTCAATTTTTCGCCAAACGACCCCATGCTCCAGCTCACGAGTTGCGGTTAATTCCAATGACTTGGCCTTTTTCTACTTGAGGCTGGATATTGTTGGACCCTTTAAAAGGGCACCAGGAGGATTCACGCATATTTTTGTGGCGGTAGATAAGTTCTCCAAGTGGATTGTGGCTGAAGTCGTTACTAGTACGACTACGGCCCGAGCAATTAAGTTATTGCAGCACAGATTCGTTCGCTTTGGAGTCCCGCACAGTATCATTATTGACAATGGGCCCCAGTTCACTTCAGAGTGCTTCAAGGATTATGCTGAAAGTTTGGGAATCAAGATACAATATGCGTCGGTGTCACACCCGCGAAGCAATAGACAAGTAGAACGAGCTAATGGAATGATTTTGACCGGTCTTAAACCTAGAATTTTTGACCGTTTGAAACCGTATGTAGGAAAGTGGGTTAAGGAATTGCCCTGGGTGCTTTGGGGACTACGCACTAATATTAGTAGGGCTACGGGGCAATTTCCTTTTTCTTTGGTGTATGGATCCGAAGCCATGCTACCTACGTAAGTGAATATGGTGTCATCTCGGGTACAATACTATGATGAAGAGAAATATGAAGATCAACGTCGAGGTTGAGCTGGTTGCTGCGGAAGAATTGAGGGATCAAGCTTTGATTCAAGCAGCCAAATATCATCGAGGGACAGCGTCGTTATCATGATCGTAATGTTCGAACACGGGAGTTCCAAGTAGGAGACTTGGTTCTTCGGAAGATTCGATCTAACAAGAACAGGCATAAGTTGTCACCGATCTGGGAGGGACCTTTTACGGTTAAATCGGTTTCCGGACCGGGGGCTTATAGGCTTATGACCTTGGAGGAAGAAGAAATTCTAAATTCTCGGAACATTGAACAGCTTCGTCATTTTTACACTTGAAAGTACTTCTTGTAAATTTTTCTTTCATGTTATAATAGAGTAATTTTGTCTAATGAGAATGTGTTTGCTTTTTGTGTCTCAATATTTTAATTTTAAATTAAATTATCGAGCCAGGGGGCTGCTTGTGTTAAGAGCGATCTGTGATATTGTGTTGTTCCTGAATAATAAGACCAGTCATTTAGTCGGAAGGCTCGTTGTGATTGAGAGCGGTCTGTTGCTTTTCGATTTAAGACTGGTATGTTCGGGAAAGGAAATTATGTAGCATTTTTCTTATGAATACTGATTAGTATGCTGCTGCGTTAAGAGCGATCTGTGAAATCTTAGATCTTACAATCTAGCTTTTTTCCTATGTCACATGATCTTCTTCAAGTAAGCTATAACTATGAATTGTGATCTGTGCTGATTAGAGCAGAATTTGGTCATAGTTAGTTTTTAGCTGAAATAACCATCATGTCTTAGGCAAAGAAGTTAGTCGGTGTAATTTGTTACCAGTATTCATATGAAAAGGATATTGAAACTTCATTATTATCAAAATAATATCAATAGCATGATGATCAAGATGTTTGAGTACAAAAGCAAGATGGCCCTAATACAAAATCTACTAAGCAGGACCGCTGGAAGTACCGGTATCACCGGTCTTAGGATTTTCTTCTAGTCTATCGTCCAGCGTTTCTTCGGAATCAGAAGAAGATAGTGGTAAATCAGCATCTAGATCTTCAAATGCATCTTCTACTGTCTGCTTGGCGGCATCTGTTGCATCTTGTGCATCTTGATCCAAGGCAAAGGCAGCTGGAGCTACATTCGAGAGGAACACCCGTTGGATCAAGAGGAACATCTATCCTCTATCAATTCCGAAAGCAGTACCAATGAGTAAATTCTTCGACTCATTAAACCGATCTTCGATAGTCTCCGGGTGGGCGCCATTTACGGTAAAATTGAAATCACAATCCTCGACCGGAGTCCAAGATTGGATTATGGCGGCAATATGACCTCCTCCTGAAGCGGCAACCATCCTGGAGTGCTCCTTGATTCTTCTAGGGAAGGCCCGGATTGCGGACTCGAGATCTATCTCATTGGGATCAATAGTTTGACCGCCATTGAGATACTCCAGCGTTCAGTACTGTACCTGCAGCAAGTTCGAAGAAAGCAAAAATATTATCATTACGGACCGGTGTTTTAAAGGAATTTTATAAGAAGGAATAAGAAAGAAAGCAACTTACGTCCGTGCTTGATTTCCGTAGCTCGAATCTGCCTTTGATATTAACATTCGATTCTCTTAGCTTGGTCTCAACTTTTATCGGACGCTGTATCTCGCGTTCTTTTGCTTTGAGACCAAGTTGGGCAGATTCGTGGGCAGTCCTCGGAGCGCTCTCTTTGTCTGCACTGCGCCGTTTTTACGCTTCTAAGGCTTCGCTAATTCGGTCTTCGAGGCGAGCGTTATCGGATTCTAGCATCTTGTTGGAGCGAAGTGCTTGCGCCGGGATGTTATCCTTGGCGGTAAGCTCGCCTTCCGGTTCTCCAATTCGAGCTGCCTGTTGTTCTTCAACCCAAGAGCCTTCCTCAAGCGCTTGCTCCTGAGCAAGGATTTCCTCTGCCTTCTTATGAGCAGCGACAAGATTTTTAAGAGCTGGGATAAGGAGTAAGACCGGTCGAGAGAGAGCGACGACAACGAGAAGAAAAATATGGAATGTGCAAATAAGATTAAGAGTATTACTTTGGACTTCTTTGCCGAGCTTGATGATTTCTTGCCGGTGCTCTTCCATCAGCCGGTGAGTGTTTAGCGGATCGGCTTCCCTTTTTAACGAGATCGGTTTCCTTGGATTTCGGACCGGCGGTCCGAGATTCAAGTTTAACCAATCGCTCTTGATTGGTCCGAAGCTCTTCCTCCGGACGAGCAATTATAGCACTTTTAGCTTCAGAGTTTTTCAAAAGAACCTAAAAGAAGGAAGAAGTAAGAGATTCAATTATTAAAAGGAAATTGCTTAAAGAAACCATTGAAGCGAGAAGAGTGTACTTGGCCGGACTCGGAGAAGTTCTTCGGGGCCTCTTCTTCTTGGAGGGCGTCCCATTGAGTTGTTGCCGTAAACGTTCTAGCTCCACTAGAGCTGTCCACCTCCACATCTCCGACTACCATTTTGGCCGGTCCGGGTTCTCCTAGCGATTTGCGTGTCGTCCCGGGCCGACGAGGAATTTCTTCCACCCGGATCGGTCCCGGTGAGAGCTCTAGGGGAATTTGGAATAGAGTTGCTCGGGGAGGGAGATTGCTAGCAGATGAATCTCCAATATTGATAGGTTGACCTTCGGTGATTTGGGACGAAGTTTCTACGCTGGAGGCGGCGGGGACTTCCTTTGCGGGTGCCGCACTTGGAGCTTCGAAGGCTTGGCACTAGGCGGGGGTGCAGTGGAGGAGGTAGTGGAAGAACTACCGGTTGGAGCTGGAGCAGATGCTTTATTTCTCAAAAAGCTAGCTATACTAGCTTGAAAATTAGAAGGGATTCTGCGAAGAAAGGCAAACGATATAAGACCGGGGTTGAAGCGATTCCAAAAAGATTGGTGATATAAAGGACTTACGAGGTAGCTTTCTTGAAGGCGGTGGACGTCTTGACCCTCTTGGCGGACCTTGAGTGTCCTCACTAGTTCCCTCTGTCGTCCTTTTTGTCGTTGGATTGACTTGCGGTGCTTGGGACCGCTTCTCCTACGTCACTAGGACCGGTCGATTGCCATACCGGGACCTCTTGGGAACATTGGATAGGGAATCCGTTAAAGCGGGGCTCCTTGAGATTTTCCCAAAGCAGCTTCAAAAGCGGCGGAGCAGCTTGGCGATCTCTTTCGACGGCTTCGCTTCTTTCCGCCGCTCTTCGAGTTTCTATGCCTCCGTGCACGTATCAACCGATGCGGCAGAAGATGAAGCGGGCTTGCCGATGGTCAAGGAAGTAGTACGTTTCTTCGTACTAGGAGCTTGAACCACCTTTCCGGATTTGGATATTTTCGGAGCTATGTCGGGTGGCGAAGGAAAGACCGGTCCGAAGTGCCTTGAGTAAGACCAGCCTGTACAGCGAGGGGAGCGAGTATTGCCCGTATAGTCCTCCCCAAGTATCATTGGGAGGTAGACGAGGGTGGCTCTTGAAATTGTCCATTTTGTGTATTGAAAAGTTGAATTTGCGTAAGAAGATGAAGGTTAAAAATAACAAGATTCAAAGATAAAGAAAGAGATACTCACCGGATCTCGAGGGTTAGACGAGCTGAAAGCCGGACCCACTCTCGGGCATCATGATAAATCCGGTTTCGGTTGGAGCATTTGCTTGAGGCGGTCTTCCAACCGCTCTTTATCGTGGAGAAGAGTTCCATCCAGCGAAATGGCAACGTCTTCATCGAAACACCATGCTCGGGTGTTCTTGCTTCTTGAGTGGTTGGACTCCTCGCACTATGAAGCTCCAAAGGATCTGTCTCGGCGGTGACACCTTGGACTTCCTTTAGATATTTGATGCAAGCCAAGAGCGCGAGGATTTCTCCATCTTCTTTGAGTTTTTCCCTAGTATCCGGAGAAGGGAAGTTTTTGGCTACCGTAGCGGTAAAGGGAGGGAGTGCAGGCTGGGGATTATCACAAAAGAACCACCCTTGTTTCCAATGGGCTATACTTTTATTCGGAGAAATAGAAAAGTATTCATCTGCGCTCTAGCATTGAATTCCTACTCCGCCCACTGCAGCTTGGCGGTCCGATGAGGGAAGCGGGCGGATTTGAAAAAGATATTGAAATAACTTGAAGTGGGGGAGAACTCCAAGGAAAGCTTCACAAAGATAATAAAGAAAGTAATCTGCAGGATGGAGTTAGGATTGAGATTCACTAACTCTCATCCATAAAAGAAAAGAAGACCCCTAAAGAAGGAGCAGCAAGGAAGATCAAGGCCGCGGAGGAAAAAAGCTTTGAAAACCAATTGCTGAGAGTCGCCTATTCCCCATGGAACTTGGCCGGGGAAGGGACGCTCCGGTTTAAGATTGGTCGGGGAGGAAGATATCCGTCACGAATCGCATCATTGAGAAATGTTTCCGTGACTTTGCTACTACCAAGATCTTGAACGCCGAATGGAAGTTGATCGCGAGGAACGAGAGGAAGAAGACGCAGGGTTGGCGGTGGATTTCTTCTTACCCATCTTGAGAGATGGAAAAAGAAAATCTGAGATTGGTTTATGCGGAAGAAGAGAGCGAAGAACAAGGGCAAATGGCGGGCGCGTATGAGCTTTCGGGAATGGGTTTGACCTAGGTCGACCTTTCGTTGCCTTTTATAGGCACCTGGGATGGGCCTGGGGCTGAAAAGTTATCGGGCTATTTTGCAAGGCCCGATGGATTTAGCATTAAATGACTTATGTCGTAACTATGCAATTATGACCTAACGGCCATAAGGATATTAAAGATCTGTTATTTGCGTTAATTATGACCTAACGGTCATAAGGATAAGCCATCGTGCTTTTTGTGATAAAAAGCGGTCCGAAATATGAAATTTTCAGATTGGAATTAAAGTAATGCTGAATTTCATAATTTAGCAGTATGAAAGAGTTAGACTTTACCCGACTCGGTGATAATGGATGCCTTAGGCTGTGGGTGTTAATCATCCAGCTGATCATAGGCCTTGGAGACTCGAGTCGATGTGAGAATAAGGGGAATAAACTGGTCCGATCAACCAGCATTTTTAGTTAAATATGATATGACTGGTTAGACCGGTCCGATAAATGTGTTCTTGGCGGAAATTGCTAAGAGGTATATGATTTCATGAAAGATAATAAAGCATAGTCTCTCTAGAAAGACTCTTGCATTATTTACAATTCTCAAATGATATAAGAGTCGGGGCTATACCTAATTAGGTGCACCTGACTGGTGCACCGTACGTCGAGAGCGGTCCGTAACGATCGCGGGAGTTGGAAAATAATGGAAAATTCAATGAAGCAGTCTCTAAATATTGCATATCAAGGAAATAATAAGGAATCAACTAGGGGACTCTTGCATTATTTGAAAGAAGTTCAAATGATCCAAGAATCGAGGGGCTATACCCAATTGGGTGCACCTAGTCGGCGCACCGGAAGAAGAATATGCAGTGATTACCTAATTAGGTGATATGAAGGGTAAAAACACTAATTTTTTGGGCTTTTTGAAAGCGCTTTGAAGAAAGAAGAATGATTGTAGCAGATTAGAGTTCTTTTTAATTTTACCATGGAATCAAGACCAACATGCAAAAGACCGGCCGGTCTTATTCAAGGTTAAATCAAAAATTACTCGGGGGCTGCTGTCGTATATTTGCCTTATGGGTATACAGATGGTAAAGGAATGGATACGCGGAGAAGATGATGAAAATAGTCAACAGAGTGGTTCCTTACCGGTGCTGGGATAACAGAAGATTCCGTATACCGGTATGGAAATGAGGCGGGTATTAAGACCGGCGTACAATGACTTGAGGAGCAAGCTAAGGAGTAATTTGTAGTCTGTTTGGACTCTGAATTAATAAAGAAAGTTAGGGATTGAATTCCCATATATGTAATTCATGTAATCGACTAGGACTCGCATGTAACCCTAACTCCCCCGGATATATAAGGCGGAGCAGGGACCCCCGAAAATCTCGGAGATCTTGCAATTAGCAATCTGCTAAAGGCAATACATAGCATACAGGACGTAGGGTATTACTCTCAATCCGAGGGGCCTGAACCTGTCTAAAATCTCGTGTTCCTGTGTGTTTCGTATGTTGCACCATCGAATTCCACGCTCGTGAGGGACGGGGTAGTACTAGTGCCGAGTTTAAGACTCGACAATTGTAGCCACGATTTATTTTCTTTGCCGTGGCTACTTCATTTTGGGTGGTGTGGCTATAGTGCGTGATTGGTACAGTGAAGGTAATTAGTTTGGGTTTCCATATTCCAACCAGGGGCCTCCTCCCAAACGGAAGAAAATTTTCTGCAGCGGTGCTGTAAATCGATCAATTTACAGCGCCACTCGGATGCAGGCCACGTGCCCCCTCCGTGATATCTCAAGTTTGATCTCTCCCACGATTTCAGCCGGCAAGCGAACCAACGAACGAGTCGAGGGAGCAGGAAAGTCGGCTCCATTAAACCATCGAGCCAAGAGAGTTTATCGACTCTATCTAAGCTTAAAAAAGAAGAGTCGGTTGTCGATTCCGTGCCACGGCGCCGTCGGCTTATCAATCTTTTTTCTCCGCTCCTGCTTTCTTCATTGGCGTGCGCTGATCGACAAAGACATTACGGCTGTCTCAGCTTGTTCCTCCTTCCCTGGACTCGCCTCTATAATCGAAAATGAGCACCTCCCCAACTTTGCTTCCACCATCCGTGAATTCTGAGTTGAGATAATTTTTAGAACCGGTTAATCGTAGTGACCATAGATGATGAGTTACCTTGGTGCTAATTTATTGTGGCGGTAGATTGACAGATAGTCCTGTACTCCTGCCACAAGGACTTAGCATGATGTTATGATGATGTAAATCAATATGACATTAAGACAATATGTTGCACTGAATGAAATTAGGCATGAATAGAAGATCTCCCGATCTAACTTGGCAGCAGCGGCGTCCTTCTGATTATGGAAGTGGTAGAGCAGTGGAGGAGAAAACGTCTTGCAATTCCGGCGGCAGCGATGCAGCGTCGTGGGGGGCCTATTGCTTACGAGAGAGTTGTGGTGGAAGCCGAGCCGACGAGAGTGAGGCAAGCTCGATCGAGTTGAACCGGCTTTAAGCCTTGAACGTAACAGGAAGTGGGCCTGCTTTGAGATTAGACTGAAAAGACACGTGACCTATATCTAACTCGTGCTGTAAATGATGGGTTTACAGCAGTGCTGCATAGAATTTTCTTCCCAAACTCCCATGCATACTTCCGGACACGTGACATTTTTTTTATTGGACCATGTTTTTTACCTAGACCCCATCCAACGAAAGGAGGGAGTATCTCTCCAAGTCACGTAACAGCGTTGACTTTTCCACCTCAACTCCAACTGCAAGTCACTCCTCCCGCAGGCCGCAGCTTGCCGCAGCGGGCGCTTCCGCGTCCCGATCTCCGCCGAGTATGCGAAGTACCCCAGCAACGGTGTGTCTTCATTGTAGCCTCTGCCGCAGCTCCGCGAGCCACCCCACCATGGGCGAGGCTCCCGCAGCGGCAGGCGATGCGCGGATGGGTCGAGATTTTGGAGGTGCGATGGAGTCGAGGAGATGGAGCCGAAGGAGTCTTGGGTCAGGGCTCGGACGAGCATGCCCCAGCCACAAGAGCTACAGAACATAAGAGCACGCTCGACCAGACGAGCAAGCACGAGCATGCCCGAGGCAGAAGATCTGCGGCACCGATGTCGCCCTGGCCAGACCGCCGACGTGCCGACTGCTGGTCTAGGCAGAAGTACGGTGGATTTGGTCGGAGTTCGGTAGATTCCGTCAGAGCAAGAGAGGGTTGGGCGAGCTACTCTGTAACAGTCCGATTTTCACCGGATAGTGAAAACCGTGCATTCGTACCTCAATGCCATTCCCAGGAGCGTGACACGTACCTCCAAGCACGAGTTAGCATCATAAAACCACAGAAAGGAATAAATGCAAGGCAAGATAGTAAAATCTCCAATGACATGTCCCAAATCTCAAATCTCATGAATACAAGGTACGTGGCACGCAGGCCAACGAGAGAATATGAAGGAAACTAGCGGAAGCGTCTCACATGAAGGTCGTCGGTGGAGACCAAAGCCTACAAGCACTCGAGGGTAGGCGAGACCGTCACTACTTTTCGACAGCTCCGTCGGTAGGCTCAGCGGGATCTTACTGTACCAGCGTCTGAAAAAAACAAAGTGAGAAAGCCGTGAGTACATAAAGTACTCAACAAGCCGCAACTACCAAGCAACAATGTACGTATGAAGGAGAAATTCAAGGGAAGGCAGGGGCTAGCATCTAAATTATTCCCGAAGTCTATGTGAGTCATATTTTATTATTAGTCAAATTTTTTAAGTGGCCTTACAGGAAACAACACAATCCCGCAAGGGTCAGATTTTAAGTCCAGCACACCTCCACTGGAACCACAGCTCGAAACCGAAAGTAAAACACCTATCGGAGGGGAGAAGTAGTAAACTAATCAAGTGGGTCGCTCGGTGGTATGGCCCCCTTACTCGAGGGCTAGGCTATACGTATAGATTATATATATATCTCTGCAGAGAGTAAGCAACTGTACCCACGTGAAGAGGTACTATTACTACGGCCACCGTCGTGACCAAAGCACACCAACACTCACAAGATAAATCAACAAAGCATCGATTGGCGGGCGCCCGTCCCTTAGAATGTTGTCAATGTAAAGACGAGCTAGCTGCTCCAAAGTGTATCTGGTGCTGACTGCTATGAAGTGAGCTGCCTTGGAGAAGCGATCCACAATCACCCAAATCGAGTCACGACCCTTCCGAGAGCGAGGCAATCCATTGATGAAATTCATGCTGATGTTTTCCCACTTCCACATCGGAATAGAAAAGGGCTTGAGCAAGCTGGCTGGCTCCTAATGTTCTGCCTTGACTCTCCTGCAGATGTCACACATTCCCACAAACCGAGCAATCTCCTTTTTCATGCCTTCCCACCAGAACTCGGTGTGAAGGTCCTTATACATCTTTGTGTTCCCTGGATGGATCGAGTAGCGAGAACAGTGAGCCTCTCTCAAAATCTTCTCTCGAATCCCGGCGCCTCCAGGAACCACAATCCGATCCTTGTACCACGAGTACACCATCATCATCCACTCTAAAGCCAGGAGCCTTATCCACTTTCATCTTTTCCTTGATCGATGCCACCAAGCTGTCGACCTTCCGCTTTTCCTTGATCCGATCTCTAAGGAGGTTGGTGATCCACAACTCATGGAGATAGCCCTCGGGAATGAGCTCCACTCCATCCCTCATCATCTCCTCAAACACCTCCGATCGACTCGACATGAGACTAGTGCAATAGGCCTTGCGACTCAGCCCATCCACAACAACATTTGCCTTGCCAGGGTGGTAGTTGATGCTCAAATAATAATCCTTTATCAACTCAAGCCACCTCCTCTGTCTCATCTTCAGCTCGATCGTGTGAAGATATACTTGAGACTCTTATGATCCGTGAAGATCTCACATCTGCCACCGATGAGATAGTGCCTCCAAATCTTCAAGGCATGAACAACTACCGCAAGCTCAAGATCATGAGTGGGGTAGTGCTGCTCGTGCTTATTCAACCGCCTCGATGCATAAGCCACAACCTTCCTGTTCGCTTCGAGCACACAACCAAGCCTCGTGAGTGGAAGCATCACAATACACTTGGAAGTCCCGACTAAGATCCGGCAAGGTGAGCACAGGTGCGGTGGTCAGCCTAGTCTTGAGCTCTCGAAAGCTCCTCTCACGCTCTCGGGGTCCACGCAAAGGTGACATTATCCTCCAAGAGCTCCGTCATGGGATGAGCTATCCGTGGGAAATTGTCGGGGAAAAGGTTAACGCTGCCACGTGGCAGCGTCCGGACCCACCTAACGGAGGGTTAACACGGCCACGTCACCACCGGGGGCTAGCTCGCGTCCGTACGGGCCGGCCGAGAAACGACCTTGGCGCCTTACTCAAAGACGCCCGCCTCGCACGACCATGACGCCGTGGTCAAGGGGCTCCGCCTCGCACGACCTCGACGCCTAGGTCGAGAGGCTCCGCCTCGCACGACCTTGGTCACTCGACCCTCGCACTCGACCTCGTGACTCGACCACCTACCGCATTTAATTCCAATCGCCCGGCGCCCACGTGGGCGTGGCTCGGGAATCATTGGAGGGAAGCCCGAGCCCATCCCTTCGCCGCCACCTACTCCCGTCGAGCACGCCGACGGGACCTTCCGTTCTCGTTGCCTAGCGGAGGTTGGCATGGACCGCAGGCTCCGGGAGGAACCGCTGCTCACTACCGTACGGACGTACAACCCCCGTCACGCTCGTCGAACGGGTGTAGCTCAAGGTCGAGCTCGAGCTACACCTGGTCCCGCACGACCTTCTTCCGCAAGCTCGAGTCGCAAAGAGAACTATACCCGTACCACAAGCCTATCCGAACCATGATTACGCTCGACGAGAAAAGGACGGGAATGGCTTATCCAAATCCAACCACTCCATGAACAGCGCCACCCGCGTCTCCCCCAATTGCGGGACACTCCATCTCAACGCTCGTCTCTACAGAACGACGCGACCGCCCGATCAACCCGAATGGAGCGTACGACTAGTAGGCTGATTAGACAACACCGAAACTCGACCATCCCACTCCTCCTTCTCTCTTTTGTAACTCGGGCCCCACCCCCGTGACTATAAAGGGGTGTGACTCTTCTACACACGGACACATGCACGGAGACCGGCAACACCTATTCGCACGGGACTTGGAGCACGCTCCTCTCTCACCACTACCGTATTCACATTTCCATCTTGGCGCAAGGAACACGACGCCGCGAGACGCCCCCGCCCCCCTCCGCCGGACGTAGGGAGCTTTCCTGAACCAGCCTAAACCTTTCGTGTCTTCCCTTGTGCACCATCCCGCCAAAAAGGCGCGACCCTCGGGACAAATTTTACAGCCGGTGGTTCGAACACCGACGGTTGGCGCGCCGGTAGGGGCTGTTGCGCGTTTTCATCACACTTCTTTTAGCCCGCATGGCGCGGATGGTTGATTCCGAGCCCTCGTTCCGGGCTACCGGCACTACCGTGCGCTTCGGGAACCTTGATTTTGTGGCTACCCCCGAGCGGACGCCGGCACGCGCCGAGCCACCAACGCAGCAGGCCCTAGTGGCAACCCTTGTCACCGCGAACGTGACACGACTTAGCTCTCTCCTAGGAGTGACCAATCTCACGGAGGGAGAATTCGTGGGAATGGTAATCCATCCATCGAAGACGCCGAGGAGGAGGAGGAGGACTCGGACCAGGGCAGCAGTGATGAGGCCCACGGCCCCGCTCGTGAGTGCAATGTAGTGCACGCCGAGGCAGCGAGTGCCCGAGCGCCGGAGGACCAGCCGCGCCGGAGCCCGGCGCCCGGGAACCCCTCGCGGCTCAACGCGCGCACACCGCGCCTCCGGCGGTGACGACCTCCGGACTCACCTCCGGGCTAGGCGCCCGGAGCTCGAAGAGGCCCGCCGTGGCCTCGAGGAAGAGACCGCAGCGGTAGAGCGGGAGTTGCAGCAACAGCGCCAGCATGCGGAGTGCAACGCGCGTCCGAGGGCTCGCCACGTCCGGCAGCGGATCGTCGACGATGCCGGGGCCGAGACCAAGCACTTCCGCGCGCTGGGCAAAACGTGGCTGCGGCAGCCACGTTGCTAAAACCCTCCCCGTACAGCCGACTCCCGAGGCACGGCGGGTGCGAGAGGAGATGGCCGCGCTCCTCGCTAAAGCGGCGGAGCAGCATGCGGAGAGCTCGCAGCGGCGCGTTGCGCTGTCGGTCCAGCGCCCCGACTGTGACATCCCTCCGGGACACCCAGGAATCGGTACAGGGAGACACTCGACGCAGCGAGTTACAACAGTTCATCATCTCATACAAGCCGAATATATATATCATGGTATAATACAACCAGGTTTTCAAAATACAAACATTGTACAGCGGAAGCATAATACATTAATGAAGTTTAACAATCTACGAGTCTTGTAGTGGAAACTTGTACTTCACCACAAAAGATCACTAGCATGATGTACTCGAGCCCGTCGTACATCACGATCCTCCTCGCTCAGGACGTCGGGATCTGTTCCCACTTGAGGGAACTACCCTCGAAACACGGCTCCACTTCCGGACAGCTACCGTAATGATCGTGGAAGATCGATGCTTGCCCTGAAATTGTAACGAGCAAACCCCGAGTATTCTAATACTCAGCAAGACCGACCCGTCAACGAGCACGCTAAGGCCGACGCCTAGTATGCAAAGGCTTTCCGTCTGTGGGGTTTACTCCTTTGCGAAAAACAACATTAAAGGTTGGGTCCTTACTTTCAATATTTTAGCTCATGTTAAGTTCATTAGCCTTGGTGTTTGCAACCTATCACTATTGCAATCAAGTTCTCAATCAAGATAAGATAGATCTCAATCCTTCCATCTCTCAACTACATCTTCCATATAATTTACTACGATGTGACGAGCTAAACAAGCGGTACTCATTACTCGCGAGGGACAGCGATTCGAATCGATTTATACCAGCTGGCAAAACCCGACTACACGACGTATACGCATCACACCGATCGTATACGACAACTTTTCCCGCTAGCACCGACAGCGAGACTAGCCATTTCCAACTCCCCGGGAGTATGGCGAAACCACGACTTCCCTCGTGGTCGACCCATCTCCCTCCCGTGAGACTACCCTCTCACTAACAGCCGGCAAAGAGAGCCGGCTACGCTACATCTCTAGGGCGATAGGGTACATCAGCTTGCTCGGGCCCATGATACCAGCATGTAGTGCGGTACGTTCAAACTTGTTCAACTAAGCCGACAACGGTACGGTCCTTGACCGACACGGACGGGTCTACCACCTTGCAAGACCTCAACCGTCTTGCCCTTTCTCCTACGGGGCCCGTCCGGTCTCAACTTCATTAACTTCACTCTCAACTTCAACTTTCTCTTATCATTCCTCTTAGCAATACTAAACCAGTCATTATCCTATATCTCGCGAGTAGTGTAGGACACCACCCGACTTCTACCGGTTCCCTAAGACATAAGCTTAGCAGTTATCGAACTCTATTGAGCTACCCGTACCGAGTATAGCATAAAGAAATGGAAACCTATCTCATGCATCTAGGCTATCAAGCAACTCCTATAGCTTAATGCACAATCACGACTCATTACTCGTGATAAAAGAAAAGACTTTAAAAACATAGGTGGGATGCACCGGGCTTGCCTTGATTCGAGTCGGAGTCGGCTTCCTTGATGTCGTCGGTCGACTTCGAAGTTTCCGTCTCTTGTCTCGACCTCGGACGGAACCTAGATCACGCCGTGAACCTAGGTCGACCAACAATACGTCGCGAATCACAACCATGCATGCATGAATGTACATGAGATGTTGTGCAATGTTTTTATTAGCCAGGGTCGTTAATTAGCAATTATTAATTAAGCTTGGTAAAGATGAACAATTAAACCGTTCGTTAAGCAATAAGTAATACTTGATCATGCTCATTAATTATTGCTTAATCAAAGTCATTAATTAACAATTAATCTTGTTTATTAATTAACAACTACTCATGTTCATTAACTAACAATTAACCATGTTCATTCATTAATAATTCAAGATTAATCATTAATCAATGATACATAAAGTACTAAATTGGGATCACATGAAATGACGGTGTTTATGTTCAATTTTGGAAAACAAACTTAACAAAAACTTTCGTCCGCAGTATCTCTAATTTTTAAAGAAATTTATTTTTAAAAAACAATTAATAATTAGCATAAAATAATAGGTTATCTTAACTAAAGAAAAGGACTTAATTAAACTATGAAATTATAATTTCTCAAAATAGATATTTGAATACATAATCAAATAGAGAATAATTTTATGAATCTAATGAACTTTGTTTGGCATTTTTCCGATTTTTGTGGAATTTTCTATGAATTTCGCAAGTTTGGACAAATTCTGAAAATGAATAAATTCGGAAAAGAAATAAGGAACCTTTGGGCCAAAACTGGGCTGGTCCATGGGCGAGGCGGCCCAAGTGTGCGTGCGGCCCGGACCTGCGCGCGGCCCAACCCTAGCTCAGGCTGGCCAGCCATGGCTATGGCGGCCGGAGCGAGGCGGCGGCTCGCCGGAGTTCGGCCGGACGGCGACGACACCCAACGGAAATAGAACCACGGGCTCAACTCCACCCGTGGATCACGATGGTGAGGTCGCCGGCACCGGAGGGTGACCGGAAAGACACCCGCGACGAGCGACGGCCTGGAGGGCACTTCGGCGGCGGCCGGTGCTCATCCGGGTTGACCAAAATGCACACCGATTCTTGCTAGAGCTCCGGGGATCATGGCGAAGACCGGCGTAGGGGTTGTGGAGGCCCTAGGCGGCCGGAAACCGGTCCGCACCGCGGAGGCGCAGGCGGCGGCACGGAGAAGCTTAATAAATTGATCAAATTCCCGTGGAGCTTGCGAGGGACTTGCACGGGCGAGTCAACCGGGGGTGTAGGAAGACCTTGCGCACGATAGAGACCGAGAATTGGACGAAACGGAGCATCGGGCGGGGAGAATTTGGAGATGCGGCCATGGCTTCCCGGGTTGGTGCTCCGGGGAAGAGAAGCTTCGATCTTATGGACGGGTAGTCCCCGGTGCGAGTTGTGGCCATGGGAGGTTCGGGGAACTTGTGCGGAGCCGTGGGTGGTGCGGGCTGGGCCGGGACGGTCGGAGCTGGCCTCGGCGGCGAGGCGCGGCAGGGGCCGACGGGCGGCGTGCTCCGGCGCGTAGGGGAAGAAAAGGAAAACGCAGGGGCCCGCCCTTTTATCTCCAACGGCAGAGGGTGAGATGGCGAGGCGAGCTCCTGCGTGGCACGGGCTCCCGAAGACGCGCGGCCGGGGCTGCCGCGGTGGCCTAGGGGTGAGGCGGTGCGGGAGGGTTGGTACCGTTACGTGAGAGAGGAGGAAGAAAGGAAATTGATCGGTGGGCTATGGCCATTTTACAAAAACGTCCTTCGGTTTTTAATTAATTGAAAAGCATACTTCCAAGGCTCGAAAAATTCTGCGAAAATTCAGGGTTACATTTGAGAATATTCTGGATCTTTTTCCTTTTAGGACGAAGTTCAAATTCCAAATAAATTTTGGATTAAAAATTCAAGTTGAAATTAAAAAGACAAATTTTCATTATTTCTTGTAGACCTTTTTACAAAATGAAATAATTCCATATCAACTCCATAAATCTTTTATTTTTATGTTTAATTATCAGAAAATGTTAAACTCAAAAATTTCTTTTATTTAATTTCTTCTTTTAAGATCTTAATTTAATCTTAGGTTAAATTGATATTTTATGCGTATTTCTTAACAAAATTAAATATTCTTCCCAAATGCATATGATGACATGATGATGAATGACATGAAATGCACTTTGATTTGTTAGGGTTGTTACAGCCTTCCCCCTTATAGGAATCTCGTCCCGAGATTCACAATCAAGCGACTATGTGATGGTACTAAAGATCTCTCGGTAATTGGAGCGGAGAAACTCGCTTGCTCCCAAGTAGCTTCAGCTTCGAGTGATTGCTCCATTGATTCTTATAGAACTTGATGGTTCGATGTTGAGTCACTTGATCCTTGGTGTCGAGCACTCGATCGGATGTTCATCGAGAGGTCAATCTGGTCTGTAACTCGTTCCACATTTGCTTTGTCGGTATGTGTACTAGTTGTTTCGAGACACGTCTTTGTTTGAGATATGTGGAACACCTTGTGAATTCCCGATAAGTGTGCTTGGTAACTCCCAGCGATATGCAATTGATCCACCTCTTTCTAACATTGGAAAGGTTCCCAATGTAGCGGGGAGCTACCTCTTCTTTTATTCCGGATCGCTGGACACCTTTGGTAGGAGATACTCGAAGATAGACTCAATCTCCACCTTCGAACACTAACTCTCGACGTCTTTTATCCGTATAATTGATCCGTCGAGATTTGGCTCTCTTGAGATTCTGTTGAATGAGGCGTACTTGCTCTCCCAATATTATTCTTTCCCCACGTTCGACCATTTTAAGGGTGTGCAACGACTACGACCGTATAGAGCTGGAAACAGTGATACTTCAAGCACTTTCTTGATAGTTGTTGTTGGATGATAATTCTGCTAATGGTAAACATCTTTCCAAATCCTTGTTGTATGTCAAGATACCAGCTCGAAGCTTATTTTCTAGATGTTGGTTAATTCTCTCTGTCTGTCCATCTGTTTGAGGGTGATACGCCGAGCTCCGGATCAACCTTGTTTCCAACCACTCATGCCATTGTACTCAGAATTCTAGATACAAATTGAGCTCCTCGATCCGAGACAATGGTCTTGGGTACTCCATGTAGACGAGAGAATGCGGCGATGTATAGCCCTGCTTATTTCTCGGCGGTGTACCGAGTATGTACCGGTATGAAGTGAGCTGACCTTGGTCAACCTGTCCACTATGACCCACATAGAGTCATGCTTCCGTGGAGTTAACGGTAAGCCGATAATGACATCCATACTAATATCTTTCCATTTCCATTCCGGAACACTTAGGGATTGGAGAGGTCTTGCTTGCTTCGGATGGTCTGTCTTTTCTCGTCGGCAAGTGTTGTACTTATCGACATACCCTCGCTAATCTTCGTTTCATTCTTGTCTACCAAGATCTTTCCTTTAGGTCTTGGTACATCTTGTTGGTTTCAGGATGAATAGAATAATCAAATGTATATGATTCATCCATTATCTTCTTGCGAAGTTCCAAGTTCTTAGGCACTACTAGCCTATTCTTGAACCAGATCACACCTTCACTATCTTCCCGGAAATACTTCATTTCACCCTTCCGAATTCGTCTTTTAATGTGACTCATATCAACATCCTTCTTTTGAGAGGCTACCACTTCTTCGCGAATGGTAGGAATAAGAGCCAATTACTCAAAACTCCATATGGAAGAATCCGAAGATTACTCGCTAATTTACTCTTCCGAGTGCTTCGGTTAATAGCTGAGCGGTGAGATTGTTGCAACGAGCTTTTCGACTCAAGGCGTCCGCTACGATATTGGCTTTCTCGGGATGGTAGTGAACTTTGATCTCATAATCCTTTATCGGTTCTAGCCATCTTTGTTGGCACCTGTTCGGATCCGCTTGAGTGAAGATATTTGAGACTCTTGTGGCTCGTGTATAGATGTACCAACTTTTCCAAGAGATGTTGTCTCCAGTTCTTCAATGACAGAACCATAGTTGTTAATTCCAGCTCCTGTGTTGGTTATTGTTCCTCCTGTCGCTCGAGCTGTCGAGACGCATAGACGCTCCTGTGTTAGAGCCCATCCAAGTCCGGTGCCCGAGGCATCATAATACACCTCAAATGGCTTGGTTAACTCGATTGAGTTAACACCGATGCTATTGTGAGTAACTTCTTCAATGTTTGAAAAGCTTCTTCACCTTCATTGCTCCATTCATACTTCTTATCCTTTTTCCAACAATTTGATCATTAGCTTGGCACTCTTTGAGACATTGGAAATGAATCTTCTATAATACCCAGCTAACCCTAATAACTTCGGATCCGTGTGACCGATTTAGATGGCTTCCAATCCGATACTTCTTTATCCTTACTAGGATCAACGAGTCACTTCTTCTGCTGATATCACATGACCTAGGAATGGTACCTTCTTTAGCCAAAACTCACACATACTGAATTTGGCATCTAACCGGAGATCCCTTAGACGTTGGAGCATGGCCCTTAAATGTTACGTATGTTCCTCTTCGACTTGGAGTAGATCGGAATGTCGTCTATGAATACCATGACAAACTTGTCCAATTCAGCGAAACACCGAATTCATGGGGTACATGAAATGTGCTAGTACATTGGTTAGACCAAAGGACATCACCAGGTACTCATAAAGTCCATCTATGGTAGAGAAAACTGTCTTTGATATATCTTCCGCTCTAATCTCGATCCGATGATATCCGGAGCGAAGATCTATCTTGGTAAATACTTTTGCTCCCATCAACGGATCAAACAGGATGTCAATCCGAGGAAGGGAATACTTGTGCTTAATGGTCACTGCACTCAAAGTTCGATAATCTGCATATAACCTCAATGTTTGATTCTTCTTCTTGGCGAACAATGCTTGTCATCCTCAAGGGGATGAACTTGGGCGAATATATCTCTTATCCGAGTCATTCCTTAGTTGCACCTTTACTTCGTGAGCTCATTGGTTGGCGCCAAGGAGCCGTCGTTGGACTCGTCTTTCTCTCCCCGGGAGTACACATGAGGTACGCTATTCGGTTGCATTTTCCGGCTTCGAATAACATGGCCGAATACGAAGCCTTAGTGAATGGCCTTAAGATCGTCATTGAGCTTCGGATCCGGCGACTCGAGGTCCGCGGGGATTCCCAACTCGTCGTCGACCAAGTCATGAAAGAGTCGATCCGTCGAAATGACACGCCGATGCTCTATCACCAAGAGGTGCGAAAGCTCGAGGAGAAGTTTGATGGGCTTGAGCTTAAGCACATCCCCCGACGATTTAACGAGGCGGCGGACTCGCTCGCCAAAATGGCGTCTAGTAGGGAGCCGGTCCCGACGAGCATCTTCGCCCACGACCAGCTCTAGCCGTCGGTGCGACCTCCCGTCTCTCCTAGCGGCGAGGAAAAATCCGTCGAGGTGGGTCCGGAGGATTCCCCGGCGCCAACCTCGACTCGAAGGAACACCCGAGCCAAGACGAGGCCTCGGGGGCTGGACCTCCACCGGTGACCGGTGAGGTCATGGAGATCGATGCGCCGGCGGTCGCCGCGCCACGGCCGACCGATTGGAGAACGCCGTACATCGAGTACCTCCTCCACGGCAAACTCTCGGCCGACCGGACCGAGGCAAGACGTCCGCACGGACGCCCTAAGTCCTTCGTCTTGGTTGACGGCGAGCTTTACAAGCGCAGCGTGTCGAGGATCCTGCAGCGATGCATTCCGATCGAGGAAGGCGCGCGACTCCTCGACGACATACACGCGGGCGTTTGCGGTCACCACGCCGCGCCACGGACCCTCGTGGGCAATGCCTTCCGACAAGGCTTGTATTGGCCAACCGCCGTAGCGGATGCGACCCGCATCGTCCACCGGTGCAAAGGTTGCCGATACTTTGCTCGACGAGACGCACCAGCCCGCTCGGGCCCTCCAAACTATACCCGTCACTTGGCCTTTCACGGTCCGGGGTTTAGACTTGGTCGGCCCTCTAAAAAAGCGCCGGGGGCTTCACCCACTTGCTCGTTGCGGTCGACAAATTCACAAAGTGGATCGAGGCTCGCACCATCATCAAGATCCGCTCCGAGGAAGTGGTCGAGTTCTTCCTCGACATTGTCCATCGTTTTGGCATCCCCAACTCGATCATCACGGACAACAACACATAGTTCACCGGGAAGAAGTTCCTAACGTTACGTGACGACTACCACATTCGAGTGGATTGGGCAGCCGTGGCTCACCCCGAGACCAATGGGCAGGTCGAGCGGGCCAACGGCATGATACCGCAAGGGCTCAAGCCATGCATTTATGACGCCTGAAACGTTTTAGCGGTCGTTGGGCAGCCGAACTACCGGCCGTCCTCCGGAGTCTTCGAACGACTCCGAGTCAAGCGACCGGCTACACGCCGTTCTTCATGGTCTACGGATCGGAGGCGATCCCGCCAACCGACCTCGACTATGGTGCTCCAAGGGTTCGCGCCTTCAACGAACAAGGGAACCGGACGACCCTCGAGGACGCAGCGGACCAGCTCGACCAAGCGTGTGATGCTGCGCTCTTGCATTCCGCCAAGTACCAACAAGCGCTCCGACGGTACCACGATCGCAACGTTAAGAGCCGAGGGTTCAACATTGGAGACATGGTGCTGTGTAGAGTGCAGAGCAACAAGGATCGTCACAAGCTATCCCCTCCATGGGAGGGACCTTACATCGTTGCGCGCGTCATCGGACCCGACTCCTACAAGCTCAAGACGGTGGAAGGTCGAGAACTAACCAACGCCTAGAACATTGCGCGATTACGTAAGTTCTACCCCTAAGCTCGCATTTGTTCCTTTACTCTTTAAGCGATCGCCCGCCAAGTACGGTGACCCTCAACCTCCGCTGCGAGGTCGAGCCTCACTCGGGGGCTGGAAGGCGGGCGAAACCACGATTTTTCAAAAACAAAAATCGCCTACACTTAGCTCCTTTTTCACGAACAAATTTGCTAAGTTTCGCTTGGCCTTGAATTCGAATCTCGGCGACGACCAAAGTAAGCGCGAGCAAACGAACTCGACGGTCTAAACCGGTCGGAAGGTCGAAGCTCGAGCGCCCGGCGGCCCTAGCGAACGCTCACCAAATACGGCTAAGTTCAACGAGGCTCGACGGCTCAAGCTTTGTGACTCAACGAGACAAGATGAAAAGGCCAAAACATATTCCAGTTCAACTTAAAATTACTTGATAAAGAGCGAGACCTCGAATGGTCAAGCGCGGAACGATTTAAGAAAACTTAAAGTTATTTACAAGCGGGGAACCACGCCCCTTTGTTCTTAACAAAACAAAAAACGAAAAAGTAATCCCCTAAACTTTCTACGACTTGGGGAGGGGCTCCTCCTCGAGCTTTGCAGCCGAGCATCGGCGGGTGCGCGCGTCCGGGCCTTCGGCAACTCCAGCTCGGCGCCGGCGAAGCCGGGGACGAGTCCGAGTCTCGACGGCCCCAAAGTCGAGGTCTTCGTAGTGGGATGCCGGCACCGTAAAGGTCGCGCGCACGGCGGAGCGCCTAGCTCCTCGAACCACCGCGCCAATCTGCTCCGGCAGAGCGGCCTCGACGTTTCGCTCGACCTCCACATCGACGAACGCGTGGTCCAGGGTAGTATCGAGCTCCCTCCGCGACGCCTCCGCCGTGGCCGACCTCTGCTCCAACCCCGCAAAGAAAACGAACTCGAAACCCGGGCTCGAGTAGTCGAGGAAACGACTAAGGGACCCGATTAAGGTCAAGGAGGAAAGGCTCGGAGCACCTACCCTCCTTCTCGGCCCGCCGCTCCCGGAGCTCGCGGAGGCAGCCGGACGCGGTCCGGTGGGAGACCTCCGCCGCGGCCTCGGCCTTCCGCCTCGGCTCCCGCTCCGTTTGGAGCGCCGCCTTGACCATCTCCGCCGCCGAGGCGGCTTCTTCGGCCTTAGCCGGCGCCGCGAGCGCCTCCTCCTTCGAGCGGCGCGCCTCCGCAGCCTCGAGCTCCGCCGCCTCCTTCGCCGCCCGGAGAGCCTCCTCCCGGGCAAGCGCCCCGTCCGAGCCGGCGCGAGCCTCGCCGGCCGCCCGCATCAACTCCCCGGCCTCCGACTTGAGCTAGGCCGGGAACGCCGGCACCGCCGGGGTGAGCCCAACCAAGAAATTCGACAACCTCCGGTCCGGAGGCTGCCCCGGGGCACGGCTAGGCTCCGCCGGCGCACCGTCCGCCGCTGTCACCATGGCGGTCGACTCCCCTCGACGCCCGTCCTCCTCGACCTAGCGGCCTGCGCCGCCGAGGAGGTCAACGACGTGCGTAAAGTCGTGGGCGGGGCCCTCCTTCGCGGAGGCACCGTCCGCTTGGGTGCGGGAGCACTCTCGCCGGGCTCGTCTTCACGGACGCGCTTGCCGGCGGCCACCGACGGGTCGACCACCGGCCGCGATGGCCCCTCGGCAGGTTCCACGGGGACTTCAACCGTCGGAGAGGGCTCCGCGGCACCCCCCCAACCGGGCGCAGCAGGTTGAAGGACATCGACATGCGCGTTCGCATGCCGTGAGACCGTCTCGCCGGTCGCGGTAGGTTCGGAGACATCGACGCGCGCGTCCGCGCGTCGGTCTTCCGCGCCGCCCTTCGCCGGCTCGGGGACACCCCGCCAACTTCTTGGGCTCGCAGCGTCTCCGCGCCGGAACCTTGCGCGGGCACCACGTCTACGGGGCGGTGGGGGAGGGCGTCGCAGATCTACGCCATCCGCCGTCCCCTCCCCGGGCGCCGTGGGCGTGCGGTTAAGATCGGTATCGCCTCCGACTAGCTCGGCGATCATCTCCGCCGCCTCCCTCGCAGCAACGAATGGATCTACCGTAAGGTCGACCACTTCAGCCCCAAAAAAGGGGTCCGGGGTAGTCCCACTCCCTTCCGCGCGAGACTCCTCGCCGGCCCTAGAGCTTGACTCACCCCCATGTGGAGCGGGCCGACTCGAGGGGCCGGCGGCGAAGGTCGAGGTCGAGGGAGCCGAGGACTCGAGGCCCGAGGTGACGGCTCGGCGGGAGAAGATGAGCGAGGATTCCCCATCGCTCTCGTGTTCGCTAGCTCCGCCGTCGTCCTCTAAGTCCGTCGGCTCGGGGGCGAGGCGGTGGATGCTCGTGTCGTGGTTCGGCCCCGCGGCCCGGTAGGCCTCCCTCTTCCTCCGGCGCTCGACGTCTCGCGCCGTCTTCTCTAGCTGCAGCCTTATGGCCGTATCCCTCGCGGCCTTCCTCTCGGCCTGCACCTCGGCGGCATGGAGGCGGTTGGTCTCGCACCGGGCGGCCTCCTCGGGAAGACGCAACCGGGTGCGCCGATTTAGCGGGACCCGAGCGGACTGCAGGAAAAGAGTGGGTTAGCAAGCGAATTTAGGCAGAAACTCGAGCGCACCACAACGCGACGAAGGTCGAACCGACTTACCACGTCGAGGGCCTCGGGATGCGGCTTCATCTTCGGGGTCCCGGGATGGGCCACGCGCGCGCGGCGGTTCCCATCGCGCTCCGAACGCGCAGCGCGACGGTGCCGTCGTCGAGCTCCTGCACCGCCATTACGAGTGTCCGGGACAACGCGGTCATTGCCCGACACTCGCTGCATCGGCATCGTGCGAGGCATCGGGGCGCAAACCTGTGCTTGTGGTAGGAGCCTACCACCACCGTCCCGTCAACCCCGCGCATGGAAAGATGCCGGATCGCCTCGACCACCAGGTTGATCTTCCGGGCGCCGGCGCGGGGACAACCCCACTTCCATTCCTCCGGGACCCCCTCGAAGACCCGATCCTCGAAGGCCGGGAAGGGGTGCCCGGATCCTGCCGAAGGTAGAACCACTTTGAGTGCCACCCTTGGTTCGACGAAGGGGTGGTCACCGTAATGCAGTCCCTTCCACGGTCCCTCTTCATCACGATCCCCGCGCAGCCGAAGTGCGCGGGAACGTCCTCGCCTCCGGAATTCCTCCTCGATGGAGGTTCATGCGGAAGTAGTACCGCAAGAGGTCGAGGTCGGGCGCCATCCCCAAGAAACCCTCGTAGAGAGCAACAAAGGTGCTCAGCTGCTGGATCCCGTTGGGCTTCGGATGCTGGAGCTCCAGCCCGTTCCGGAACATCATCGCCCGCGAGAAGTCGTTCACCGGCGTCCGCGATCCGCGCTCGTGGAAGTGCGAAACGAAACCACGTAACCCCGGGGAGGCTCGGGGTGGGATTCATTGCCGGGAAGCCTCCACCACCGATCGAGGCCGCGGTCGCGCGAGTAAGCCTTGCGCCACCGGGCGGTCGAGCTCGGCCCTCGTCGTCGTGGAGTGGGTCCAGGTCGACATGGTTAGGGCGAAGAAGACAAAGGCTCGGGGGCTCCGAAGGCGAAGGCTAGGGCAAAGAAGGCGAAGGCTAGGGCAAGGAAGGCAAAGGCGGGGAAGGCAACGGCGTGTGAGAGCCAAGGGACCCGGCGTGCGACGGTTTAAATAGGGGGCTCCATCGGACGGCCGCGACCCCTCGACTCCGTAGCGGGCCCCACGAAGGCCACTACTGCGGTAACGTCCCTTAAACTCCCTCGCCCGATTCTCACGCCATCGCTCGCGGGTAGGCGGCCCGGCTGCCCGTACTAACTGCGCAGGTCCCACCACTACCAAGAAGAAACTAACCCCATGCTCGCGCGAGCCCGCCACTACACGCCATCGACGGATAAGGACCCGCCTCGATCCCCGAACCATGGAAGCCGAGACGGTAAAAATCCCACGCGTCACTCTGTACTTTTTGTCCTTTCGTATTCTCTCACCTGCATCCGGACACGGGAAAGGGCACACACCCCGAGGGAGCGGCTCGACCGCCCATCGACTTCCATCAAGGTCGAGCGCTCGACCTCGGGACTCGACCCTGCGAGGCCCGATCTCGAAGGTAAGCGGGGATAAGAGGCTGAAAACTGTCTCGACGGCCCCACCTAGCGGAGGTTCGAAGGCTGGCCCGAGCGAAAGGGTTCGACGGCCGCCTCGAGCAACTATATCCCGAGCGGAAAGTGACATCGATGGGCCCACCTAGCGGCCGCGACCCACGCGCGCGAGCGCAAGGGGCATCGACTAACACGTTCAAGTCCCGGTCGACCTCGACTAAGGGGAGTCTCATCGTAGAGAGGCATCGAGCCCTCGAAACCCGTCGAACGGTTTTGGGTCCCAATCGAAGGTGACCGCACGGATTTATGGAGTTGTCCCCCGGCGGGCCCGACGGAATCTCCTCGATGAGAAACCGCAACTCCACTCGAACTTTTGCCGTTATTGAGCTCCCCGAGCCCCGCGTGATGGCCCTTCTAGGCGAATTGTGGACCTGCTCTACCCTCCGTCGTACGAGCACGACGCGGACCGGAAAAACGACCAAGACGAAACACCTCACGATCAGCCATTCGCATCGCGCGGAGGGCTCGGGGCCGGCATCGCGAACACGAGGTCCGACGGCGGGACCGCATCATGACAAAACGACTCGGCCGGGGCATAAGTCCACGACTTATCCCCTGCCTCGGGGCTACCGTCCACCGAACGCGCTCGCGCACCCGGCCGAGAAAACACCTCCCACAAGGAACACATGAGGACGACCCCGACTCCTCGTGAAGATCCCCGGGCGAGTCCTTGACTCACCCGGGAGCTCGAGGGCTACCGTCGGGGAAAAGGTTAATGCTGCCACGTGGCAGCGTCCGGACCCACCTAACGGAGGGTTAACACGGCCACGTCATCACCGGGGGCTAGCCCGCATCCGTACAGGCTGGCCAGGAAACGACCTTGGCGCCTTACTCAAAGACGCCCGCCTCGCACGACCATGACGCCGTGGTCAAGGGGCTCCGCCTCGCACGACCTCGACGCCTAGGTCGAGAGGCTCCGCCTCGCACGACCTTGGTCACTCGACCCTCGCACTCGACCTCGTGACTCGACCACCAACCGCATTTAATTCCAACCGTCCCGGCGCCCACGTGGGCGTGGCTCGGGAATCATTGGAGGGAAGCCCGAGCCCATCCCTCCCGTCGCCACCTGCTCCCGTCGGAGCACGCCGACGGGACGTTCCGTTCTCGCTGCCCGGCGAGAGGTTGGCGTGGACCGCAGGCTCCGGGAGGAACCGCTGCTCACTACCGTACGGACGTACGACCCCCGTCACGCTCGTCGAACGGGTGTAGCTCAAGGTCGAGCTTGAGCTACACCTCGTCCTGCACGACCTTCCTCCGCAAGCTCGAGTCGCAAAGAGAACTATACCCGTACGACAAGCCTATCTCGAACCATCATTACGCTCGACGGAAAAGGACGGGCATGGCTTGTCCAAATCCAGCCACTCCATGAACAGCGCCACCCGCGGCTCCCCCAATTGCGGGACACTCCATCTCAACGCTCGTCGCTACGAGCAACGACGCGACCGCCCGATCAACCCGAACGGAGCGTACGACCGGTAGGCTGATTAGACAACACCGAAACTCGACGATCCCACTCCTCCTTCTCTCTTTTGTAGCTCGGGCCCCACCCCCGTGACTATAAAGGGGTGTGACTCTTCTACACACGGACACACGCACGGAGACAGGCAACACCTATTCGCACGGTACTTGGAGCACGCTCCTCTCTCACCACTACTCGTATTCACATTTCCATCTTGGCGCAAGGAACACGACGCCGCAAGACGCCCCCCGCTAGACGTAGGGAGCTTTCCCGAACCAGCCTAAACCTTTCGTGTCTTCCCTTGTGCACCATCCCGCCAAAAACGCGCGACCCCGGGACAAATTCTACAGCCGGTGGTTCGAACACCGACAGAAATCCTCGACAAAATGACGGTAGTAACCAGCCATCCCCAAGAAACTCGTCACATCCTTGACACACTCGTGGTGTCTTCCAAGTCACCACAGTCCGACCTTCCCTGGATCCACACTCACTCCATCGGCATTAATGACATGCCCCAGGAAAGCCACTTCCTCAAGCCGAACTTGCACTTGTTGAACTTTGCATACAATTGATTCTCCCTCAATCTCTCCAAGACAACCCTCAAGTGATGAGCATGGTCTTCTCGTGGTCTTCGAGTACACAAGAATGTCATCAATGAACACCACCACGAACTTATCCAACTCAGCCATAAAGACCTTGTTCATCATGTTCAAGAAGTAGGTGTGACGTCCCCTCCGGGACACCCGGAAATCGGTACGAGAGGAACACTCGACGAAGCGAGTTACAACAGAAACATCATCTCATACAAGCCGAATATATACATCATGGTATAATACAACCAGGTTTTCAAAATACAAACATTGGTGCAGCGGAAATATAAATCTTATTGAAGTTTAACAACCTACGAGTATTGCAGCGGAAACTTGTACTTTATACAACAAAACACTATTAGACGATCAACGTGATGCACCGAGCCCTTCGTACATCACGGTCCTCTCTCTTCACGAAGTTGGGATCCGTTCCCATTGGTGGAAACCACCCTCGGGACACTCCACTTCTAGGAACTACCGTACGAGCTGTGGAAGTACGACTCGATTCTCGAAAAGCACAACGAACATACCCCGAGTATTCTAATACTCAGCAAGATCGACCCGTCAACATGGCACGCTAAGGCCGACGCCTAGTATGCAAAGGCTTTCTAGCTATGGGGTGTACTCCTTTGCGAAAACAGCATTAAAGGTTGAGTCCTTACTTTCAGTATTTTAGCTCACGTTAAGTTCATTAACCTCTAGGTTTGCAGACTATCACTATTGCAATCAAGTTTGCAGGCAAAGATAAATTCCAACCAACAAGTCCTTTCATTTCTCTTCCTTCATCTTTCACTTGATTAACTACGATGTGACACGGTGAACAAGCGGTACTCATTACTCGCGAGGGACAGCGATTCGAATCGATTTCACCAGCTGGGAAAACCCGTTTACACGGCGTATACGCACCCCATTGGTCGCATATGACAACCTTTCACGCTAACTCCCGACGGTGGCGGGGTTAGTCTCCCATCCGCCCGAGAACCCGGGGACCCCACGCGATACCCGTCATCGACGTTATCCGTGAGCGACCACCCATTCCTCTCCCTTTGAGACATGAGGCCTCGCCTCACTCTCCGACCAATTAGGGGATGAGCTACGTCCAACCACCGAGGCAATTAGGTTACATCGGCTTCCTGGCCCCATAATTACTAGTATGTAAATCGGTACGTTCAATACTTGCTCAGCAGGGCCAACAACGGTACGGTCCTTGATCGACACGGACAGGGCTACCACCTTGCAAGACCTCGTCTTTGCCCTTTCTCCTACGGGGCCCGTCCGATCTCAATTTCATCTTCATCTTCATTCTTAATTTCAACTTAAAAGACATCAATCAACTTAAAGCCTCCATGCTTTAAGATCAGATCGTATCATCTCGCGAGTGTGCTCAGCACCACTCGACTTCTACCGTAGCCCTGTGAATTAAGCGTAGCAACTATCGAGCTACAAAACCAACATGGGATAAACGAGTAACATAGGAATTCTACTCATGCATCTAGGGTGTCAAGCAATTCCCGTAACCTAATGCACAATCACGACGCAATAATCGTGATAAAAGAAAAGACTTTAAAACATAGGTGGGATGCACCGGGGCTTGCCTTAATTCGAGTCGGGGTTAGCTTCCTCAATGTGCTTGGTTAACGTCGAAACTTCCGTCTCCTTTCTCGACCTCGGACGGAACCTCGATCACGCCGGGACCTAGGTCGACCAACAATACGTCGCGAATCACAACCATGCATGCATGAAATGTACATGAGATGATGTGCAACGATTTCATTAACCAAGATTGTTAATTAGCAATTACTCCTTACTTAAACTTATTACTTTGTAATTAGTAATTAACAATTAATCATATTCGTTAAGCAATAAGTAACAATTAATCATGCTCATTAATTATTGCTTAATCAAGGTCATTACTTAAATATTACTTATTAATCATGTTTATTAATTAATAATTAATCAGGTTCATTCATTAATAATTAATCATGCTTTTAAACAACAATAATAAGTGCTTAACGACCTGTGATAACACTTAAGCTATTAATTTGGGATCACATGAAATGACGGTGTTTATGTTGAATTTTGGAAAACAGTTTTTCACAAACACTTTCGTCTGCAGTATCTCTAATTTTTAAAGAAATTTATTTTTTTCAAAAACAAATAATAATTAGCATAAAATAATATGTTATATTAACTAAAGAAAGGTACTTAATTAAACTACGAAATTATAATTTCTCAAAATAGGTATTTGAATTCATAAATAAATAGAGAATAATTTTATGAATCCAAAGAACTTTGTTTGACATTTTTCCGATTTTTCCTGAATTTTCTACGAATATTTGAAGCTTGGAACAAATCTGGAAATTGAATAAATGTAGAAAGAACAGGGGGCTCACTTGGGCCAACACCGAGCTGGCCCATGTGTGGGCGGCCCATGACGCGCTCGAGGCCCACCCGAGCTCGAGCTCGTCGCCCATGGTGGCGAGGCGGCCGGAGCACGGCGGCGGCCTGCCGGAGTAGTTGCGGGAGGGGGTGAGGCGGGTGGTGAAGTGGCTCGGAACACTCCGCGAACACGGGGAATCACGGAGGCGGGACCACGGCGGCAGGGGTGGACGGAAAAGGCGCCGGCGGCGAGGTGCGGCTCCGTCGGAAGTTCGGCGAGGTCGCACGCAGTCTACGGTGCATGAAAACCACTCGCCGTTTCTTCCTACGGCATCGCGAGGGTGCGTACTTCACCGGCATCGGCATGTTTGAAGTCTAGGAGAGCCGGGAACCTATGTTCACCATGGAGGCATAGGTGGCGGCAGAAATAGCTCAAGGAATTGGTTAAATTCCGACCGGGACCGTGGAGGATGAGGGATGCCGAGCTACCTGGGTGTTAGAGGAACAATTCATGCACGCCCGTGAAGAGATAAAGGGGAAAACGGCTCACCTAGGATGGAGAATTTTGAATTGCGGCGGCGACGGACGGTGGCGACTTCACGAGAGAAATTTGCTTCGCTTTTGAGCTCTAGTGCCGGATGGTTTGATTGGACGCTACGGTGAGCTTGAGTGGTTCCGTGCGAAGCGGTGGGTGGTGACGGCTTGCCGGAAAGGGCCGGAGCTGGCCCGGCAGCGAGGGAAACAGGGGGGGCGGATGGCGGTGTCCGGGTGGGGAAGAACCGGAGAGAAGGGAAACGGATGAGCTCGGGTCCGGCTTTATCTCCGGTGGAGGCGGTAAGGGGTGGCCAGCTGCGTGGCGGCAGGAGGAGGAGCGCGCGCGGCCTAGGAGCTGCGTGGCACGGTGGAGAAGAGGCGGTGGTGAGTCGGTTCGAGAGAAAAGGAGGAAGAAAGATGGGGATTGGCCAGGTCCGATCTTTTTACAAAAACACCCCCTGCTTTAGTTTAATTGAAACTCGCATTTCTAGCACTCGGAAAATTCTGTCAAAATTCAGGGATCTAACTGAAAGTATTTTAAACACTTTTCCTATTAAGCCCAGGTGCAGATTCCAAATTGTTTTCGAATTAAAAATTCAAGGATAAATTAATAAAAGAAGCTTTGTTATTTCTTGCAATTAATTTTACAAAGCAAAACAATTGCAGGGGATTTTCATAAATCTTTATTTCTGATATTTGAACAGTAGAAAATGTTAAATATGTATTTTCTTCTTATTTAACTTCTTTTTAAGCATTTCCCTTAATCTTTTAGTTAGTTTGCTATTTGATGTGCATTTCTTTATCACATAATAAATATTTTCCAAATGCACATGATGACATGATCTTGAATGACATGAAGTGCATTTATTATCGAGAGTTGTTACAGCCCTCCCCTTACAGGAATCTCGTCCCGAGATTCACGATTGAAGCGACTAGACGATAGTGCTAAAGAACTCGGGGTACTTGGATCGGAGAAACTCTTCTTGTTCCCAAGTAGCTTCAACTTCGAGTGATTGCTCCATTGAATCTTGTAGAACTTAATGGTCCGATGTCGAGTCACTCGATCCTTGGTGTCGAGAACTTTGATCGGACGTTCGTCATACGTCAAGTCTGGTTGTAAGCTGTTGCACTTCGAGCTGTCGGTGTATCCACTCGGTGGTTTCAAACACTTCTTCGGTTGAGATACGTGGAATATGTCGTGTATACCCGACAAGTGTGTCTGGCAACTCCAAACGATATGCCACGACTCCACATCTTTCTAGGATTGGAAAAGGCCCGATGTATCGTGGTGCTAACTTGCCCTTGATTCCAAATCTTTGAACACCTTTGGTAGGAGATACTCGAAGATAAACTTGATCTCCAACCTTGAATACCAACTCTCGGCGTCTTTTATCGGCATAGCTGATTTGTCGAGATTTAGCTCTCTTGAGGTTCTGTTGGATGAGACGAACTTGTTCCTCTCGCATCTTTTACCAAATCCGGTCCAAATATTACTCTTTCTCCACTTTCGGACCAATTCAATGGTGTACGGCAGCTACGTCCATACAGAGCTTGGAACGGTGACATCCCGGCACTCTCTTGATAGCTGTTGTTGTATGAGAACTCGCCAGCGGTAAACATTTCTCCCAATCTTTACCATATGTCAAAACACATGCTCGAAGCATGTCCTCGAGATATTGATTGATTCTTTCCGTTTGTCCATCCGTTTGGGGGTGATAAGCTGAGCTTCGAATTAACTTCGTTCCTAATGACTCATGCAAGCTGTTCCCAAAATCTAGAGACAAATTGAGCTCCTCGATCCGAGATGATGGTCTTGGGAACTCCATGCAAACATAGGATACGTGAAATATATAGATCTGCATATTGCTTGGTCTTGTAGTTGGTATGTACTCGGTATAAAGTGAGCTGACTTGGTCAATCTCTCAACTATGACCCGGATAGAGTCGTGCTTCCGTGGAGTCATTGGTAATCCAACAATAAAGTCCATACTGATATCCTCCCATTTCCATTCGGGTATGCTTAGAGGTTGAAGTGGACCCGCTTGCTTCAAATGCTCTGCTTTGACACGTCGACGAGTATCACACTCGTTGACATACCTTGCTATCTCCCGCTTCATTCTTGTCCACCAAAATCTCTTCTTCAAGTCTTGATACATCTTGTTGGTTCCAGGATGAATAGAATACTTGGACGTACGGGCTTCATCCATTATCTTCTTGCGAAGTTCCAAATTCTTAGGCACTACTAGCCTATTCTTGAACCGAGATAACACCTTCGTCATCTATTTGGAAACACTTGACTTCACCCTTCTTGAGTCGTCTTCTGATGTGTTCCATACCAGCATCCTTCTGCTGAGCTGCTACCACTTCTTCACGAATGGTAGGAATAAGAGCCAGATTTGTCAATGCTCCATACGGAATAATCCGAAGATTTGGCTCTTCACTTCCTTGTGGAGATGCTTGAATCATGAGTTGAGCCATGAGATTATTGCAATGAACCTTGCGACTTAAGGCATCCGCGACCACGTTTGCCTTGCCCGGGTGATAGTGAATCTCGATCTCATAATCCTTTATCAGCTCTAACCATCTTCGTTGGCACATGTTTAGATCCGCTTGAGGGAAGATGTACTTGAGACTCTTATGGTCCGTGTATAAATGTACTAAATTTCCCAAGAGATAATGTCTCCAGCTTTTCAATGCTAGAACGACAGCTGCTAATTCCGGATCATGTGTGGGATAGTGTTCCTCATGACGCCTAAGTTGTCGAGATGCATAGGCAATCACTCGGCCTTCCTGCATTAGAACACATCCAAGTCCTGTTCCCGATGCATCGCAATACACATCGAAGGGCTTTGTCGGATCTGGCTGAGCAAGTACGGGAGCTGTGGTCAACAACTTCTTCAACGTTTGAAAAGCTTCTTCACATTCTTTGCTCCATACGTACTTCTTATCCTTTTCCAATAGCTTAGTCATTGGCTTGGCGATCTTTGAGAAGTTTGGGATAAACCTTCTATAATAACCAGCTAATCCCAAGAAACTTCGGATCCGTGAGACGGACTACGGTGATTTCCAATCCAATACTTCTTGAACTTTGCCCGAGTCAATGGCCACTCCTTCGGCTGATATCACATGACCTAGGAACGGTACTTCTTTTAGCCAAAATTCACACTTACTGAACTTAGCATAGAGCTGATGATCCCTTAGTCGTTGCAACACAATTCTTAAGTGATTGGCATGTTCCTCTGTTGACTTAGAGTAGATCAAGATGTCGTCAATAAATACCACGACAAACTTGTCCAGCTCGAGGCATGAATACCGAATTCATGAGAAACATGAAGTGTGCTTGGTGCATTAGTCAATCCAAATGACATCACCAGGTACTCGTATAGTCCGTATCTTGTGGAGAATGCGAGTCTTCGATATATCTTCAGCTCGTATCTTAATCGATGATACCCTGAGCGAAGATCTATCTTGGAGAAGACTTTAGCTCCCATCAGCTGATCGAACAAGATCAATCCTCGGGAGAGGGTACTTGTTCTTGATGGTCACGGCATTCAAAGGCCTATAATCCACACATAGCCTTAATGTCTTGTCCCTTTTCTTCACGAACAAGGCTGGGCATCCCCATGGTGATGAACTTGGACGAATATATCCCTTGTCCAATAATTCCTTTAATTGCACCTTCAACTCGCTAGCTCATTCGGCGGCATCCGATACGGCTTTCTTGATATTGGTGCTTGTTCCAGGTTGTAACTCTATCTTAAATTCTACCGCTCGATCCGGCGGTAAACCCGGTAAGTCTTCCGGAAAAACATCGGGTACTCACAAACTATAGGAATGTCTTCCAAACTTTTACCAATAGTCTTATAAATCATTGGGGAAATAGTTTGGGAAGAAGTCAACTGAAAGCAATCTCGTCCGTGAAGAGGAGAGTTCGAGTGAACTGCAAAAGCATCTATATCCAATACTGCCTTATGATACTTCATCCATCTCATACCAAGAATCGCATCCAATCCTTGCCCGTTTAAGACTATAAAGGAGATGGGATAATCCTTACGAGCCAATTTCAATTGTAGCTCTGCAGTACTTTGATCTGCAAGTATATTACCTCCAAGCGATGATATGAGATGTGGGTAAGTCATCTTGCATGATGGAAGATTATGTTTTTGAACATATCCCTTGCTGATGAAGTTGTGGGTTGCTCCCGAGTCAAATAGGATAATGGCAGCATGATGGTTGATAGAGAACAAACCAGCCATGACTTGTGACCCTTTCGGAATATCTTCGGCGGTGGTGAAGTTGACACGACCAGTCTTCATCTTACCATATTTCAATGCATTCTTCCGTCGACCAACTGCTTTCCTTGGAGAGCACGTTGACAATTTCTACTTTGTTGGTGTGACACAATCTTGAGCCAATTGTTCATGACAACCATCGTTATAGCATAGACGATCAACCGATTGTGGAGTTTGGGATAAGGAGCGTATACTTGATAGGTCTGATTTTTGGAGCGTTGAACGGGAAAACACCTGTTGCTGATACCGAGGTGGCCGGTGAGAAATGGGATCCGATGGCATAGGCTCGAATCTCCGATCTCGCTGCGAAGTGTGGACTAGACGATACTTGGAGGGTACCTTACTTCCTTGTTCATTGGCTGCTCTCTTCTTAGCCTTCTCTTCTTGATGAACACGAAGAGCATCCTCCATGAGTATAGCATCACTTACTAACTCATTAAAACTAACTCCTCGGTCCAGAACAAGCCGGGATTGTAACTTGGTAGTAAGTCCTTGCTTGAAACATTCCTTCTTCTTGGCATCGGTATCCACATTCGAGGAGCATATTGAGCCGGACGGTTGAACAACTTTGAATAGGAGTGTACGGTCATATCACCTTGCTTCGAGCGCTAGAAACTCCTTACGCTTTTGGTTCGGGATACCTTCGGAAATATGATGTTCACGAAAGGCCTTGGTGAATTCTTGCCATAGCACTTGGTGACCTTCGGGAATCATGGCCTTGTAATTAGCCCACCATGCTCCAGACAAATCCTTCTAGTTGCTCGAGCGGCAAAGATAGTCTTCGATACTCGTGCATAGTAGGAGTTCCAGCTTCGACTCGATAGTACGTAACCAATGGTCCGCTTCCATAGGATCTCCCTCATCCGAAAAATTAGGTGGACCAGTAGCCAGGAAATCCGAATATGTAACGTGAACTGGTGGAGCATGCTGATCTTGACCACCGGCTCGTGGGGCCGTATTCCGAACAAGCTGCTCGAAGAAGTTCCCGTTGCTCTTCACGAGACTCCAATATAGTGGCAATAGCTTGTGCCAGGGTAGGTGGAGTTGATGCTGACTCTCGAACATCTTGCTCGGGAGCTTTCGGGATAATTTCCTCTTCTAGTTAGTTCCATTCTTTTATAAAACTTGGTATTAGTGTCACTGATCCAAAATTGGAATATAAGGATACCAACGGTAGAACACGTTAAAGCTCCAAAGCACAAGCGAGTGTATATAGAAGAGGTGCACTATTTCTCATTCCAACCCCGGATTTACTTGTAGTACACATTCGTACGAGCATCTTTAATTTGTCCTTCTAGATCCATAGCTCTCATAGGGCTCCTTGACAACTACACCTGATCATCCTTCTCTCCGATCGCCTTTAAGCATCTGTAAATGAAGATCTTGAATTCTCCATTCCATTGCCTCGGTGGAAGAGTTCTGTTTGCCTTCTATTTCACTCGCATGATCTTCTTCCGGAACCGTCCATAGGGAACTAACTCTACACTACGATACTCACTTAGTCTAATTCCCAAAACCTCATATTGTAGCACTCAATATGACATGATGCATGCTCGGTAGACTAACTATACGTACTATAGTATAGAAAACTACGACGAATAGTTAGCACTTCCCAAAACCCAAACGTCGAACAGTTAGTAAAAAGTCTAACTATTCTACATCCTTATAGGGCTCCGTACTCTCTCGTGTTCTAAACGCGCTAAACGTGTTAAGTTTTGAAAACAAGCTTGTAATGATGAACTGTTGCCTCCGAACCGCTCCGATACCAGCTGTGACGTCCCCTCGGGACACCCGGGAATCGATACGAGAGGGACACTCGACGAAGCGAGTTACAACGAAACATCATCTCATACAAGCCGAATATATACATCATGGTATAATACAACCAGGTTTTCAAAATACAAACATTGGTGCAGCGGAAATATAAATCTTATTGAAGTATTGCAGCGGAAACTTGTACTTTATACAATAAAACACTATTAGACGATCAACATGATGCACCGAGCCCTTCGTACATCACGGTCCTCTCTCTTCACGAAGTCGGGATCCGTTCCTATTGGTGGAAACCACCCTCGGGACACTCCACTTCCAGGAACTACCGTACGAGCTGTGAAAGTACGACTCGATTCCTGAAAAGCCTAACGAACAAACCCCGAGTATTCTAATACTCAGCAAGACCGATCCGTCAACATGGCACGCTAAGGCCGACGCCTAGTATGCAAAGGCTTTCCGTCTGTGGGGTGTACTCCTTTGCGAAAACAGCATTAAAGGTTGAGTCCTTACTTTCAGTATTTTAGCTCACGTTAAGTTCATTAACCTCTAGGTTTGCAGACTATCACTATTGCAATCAAGTTTGCAGGCAAAGATAAATTCCAACCAACAATCCTTTCATTTCTCTTCCTTCATCTTTCACTTGATTAACTACGATGTGACACGGTGAACAAGTGGTACTCATTACGGCGAGGGACAGCGATTCGAATCGATTTCACCAGCTGGGAAAACCCGTTTACATGGCGTATACGCACCCCATTGGTCGCATACGACAACCTTTCACACTAACTCCTGACGGTGGCCGGGTTAGTCTCTCATCCGCCCGAGAACCCGGGGACCCCACGCGATACCCGTCCTCGACGTTATCCGTGAGCGACCACCCATTCCTCTCCCTTTGAGACATGAGGCCTCGCCTCACTCTCCGACCAATTAGGGGATGAGCTACGTCCAACCACCGAGGCAATTAGGTTACATCGGCTTCCTGGCCCCATAATTACCGGTATGTAAATCGGTACGTTCAATACTTGCTCGGGAGGGCCGACAACGGTACGGTCCTTGATCGACACGAGACGGGGCTACCACCTTGCAAGACCTTGTCTTTGCCCTTTCTCCTACAGGGCCCGTCCGATCTCAATTTCATCTTCATCTTCATTCTTAATTTCAACTTAAAAGGCATCAATCAACTTAAAGCCTCCATGCTTTAAGACCGGATCGTATCATCTCGCGAGTGTGCTCGACACCACTCGACTTCTACTGTAGCCCTGTGAATTAAGCGTAGCAACTATCGAGCTACAAAACCAACATGGGATAAACAGGTAACATAGGAATTCTACTCATGCATCTTGGGTGTCAAGCAATTCCTCGTAACCTAATGCACAATCACGACGCAATAATCGTGATAAAAGAAAAGACTTTAAAACATAGGTGGGATGCACCGGGCTTGCCTTGATTCGAGTCGGGGTTAGCTTCCTCAATGTGCTGGTCAACGTCGAAACTTCCGTCTCCTTTCTCGACCTCGGACGGAACCTCGATCACGCCGGGACCTAGGTCGACCAACAATACGTCGCGAATCACAACCATGCATGCATGAAATGTACATGAGATGATGTGCAACGATTTCATTAACCAAGATTGTTAATTAGCAATTACTCCTTACTTAAGCTTATTACTTTGTAATTAGTAATTAACAATTAATCATGTTCGTTAAGCAATAAGTAACAATTAATCATGCTCACTAATTATTGCTTAATCAAGGTCATTACTTAAAAATTACTTATTAATCATGTTCATTAATTAATAATTAATCAGCTTCATTCATTAATAATTAATCATGCTTTTAAACAACAATAATAAGTGCTTAACGACCTGTGATAACACTTAAGCTATTAATTTGGGATCACATGAAATGACGGTGTTTATGTTGAATTTTGGAAAACAGTTTTTCACAAACACTTTCGTCTGCAGTATCTCTAATTTTCAAAGAAATTTATTTTTTTCAAAAACAAATAATAATTAGCATAAAATAATAGGTTATATTAACTAAAGAAAGGTACTTAATTAAACTATGAAATTATAATTTCTCAAAATAGGTATTTGAATTCATAAATAAATAGAGAATAATTTTATGAATCCAAAGAACTTTGTTTGACATTTTTCCGATTTTTCCTGAATTTTCTACGAATATTTGAAGCTTGGAACAAATCTGGAAATTGAATAAATGTAGAAAGAACAGGGGGCTCACTTGGGCCAACACCGAGCTGGCCCATGTGTGGGCGGCCCATGACGCGCTCGAGGCCCACCCGAGCTCGAGCTCGTCGCCCATGGTGGCAGGCGGCCGGAGCACGGCGGCGGCCTGCCGGAGTAGTTGCGGGAGGGGGTGAGGCGGGTGGTGAAGTGGCTCGGAACACTCCGCGGAACACGGGGAATCGCGGAGGCAGGACCACGGCGGCGGGGGTGGCCGGAAAAGGCGCCGGCGGCGAGGTGCGGCTCCGTCGGAAGTTCGGCGAGGTCGCACGCAGTCTACGGTGCATGAAAACCACTCGCCGTTTCTTCCTACGGCATCGCGAGGGTGCGTACTTCACCGGCATCGGCATGTTTGAAGTCTAGGAGAGCCGGGAACCTATGTTCACCATGGAGGCATAGGTGGCGGCACAAATAGCTCAAGGAATTGGATAAATTCCGGCCGGGACCGTGGAGGATGAGGGATGCCGAGCTACCCGGGTGTTAGAGGAACAATTCACGCACGCCTGTGAAGAGAGAAAGGGAAAACGGCTCACCTAGGATGGAGAATTTTGAATTGCGGCGGCGGCGGACGGTGGCGACTTCACGGGAGAAATTTGCTTCACTCTTGAGCTCTAGTGCCGGACGGTTTGATTGGACGCTACGGTGAGCTTGATGTGACACCCCTACCTCGCGAAGCGAGAGGGATTGTCGAACAGGATCGTATTGGGAGACATGTGACGAAGCGAACGTACATTGCACATACATCGGGGATACATTCACCATTTTTATTACATAGGGAAATGCTTGAGTAGCAATTTTCATACATAATCTCTTAATTATTACAAGCCATTGTTCAAATTTCATATTACAATACGTAAGTGAAGTGTTGTTTTACAATACTTAATAAACATCTTTGCGGAAGCGTAAACATCTCGACGATACATATATATATAGCTTAGCTGTGAGAACCACACCAGCCCATACGGCGTGGCCTCACTCTTGAGTCGGTGAAGCGGGAACCCACTCCACGGTCCACTCTTGAGGTTCCTCACCTTGACACACATACTTCCCGCAGCAATCACAATAATCGGGCTGCGGGAATCCTGAAAATGATTTCAACACAAACCCCGAGTATCTAATATACTCCGCAAGGCTTACCCGTCAAAATGGTTCTAAGAACCGACCCTATCATGCGGGGGCTTGACCTGGCTTGCGGGGACTTACAAAAACAGCACTTATGGGATTTGTCTAACTCATGTTTTAGCCAAGTTAAGAGGGTAGAAACAAAATCATAAATTTTAGTGAGCAAGACTACCAAGCATGGTTGCAATACATGAATTTAATATTCAAAAACAGCAAGTTTAATTATCATATTCTCTTGTTACTACGATGCAATCTGCTCGAGACAAGTGGTACTCATCACCGCGAGGGACGGCGATATATATATCGATTTACACCCTCCAGGGGAAACCCAAATGCACGACACACGCATCATTTAAGAACACGTATGGCCACCTTTCACAAGATCACCATAGATATGAGCCGGGTCCGCCCTCCGAGTATGCATTCCACATGCAACCACGGTAACGTCGGGTCCAAGGGTAATAACACACCCTCCATCTGCTCACAAACCCGTGCATCCACCGTGACCAACACTTTGCACAAAGGGTGGAGTGACCGTCCAACACTACGACTCTCAAGTTACATCAGTTTACCAACTCCTATACGAAGGTATGCATTTGGTACACAACTCAATACTTGCTCGCGGAGTCACAACGAACGGTCCTTGACCGACACGTTCGGGGCTATGGCGCACAAGGGCCAACCTTGTCACCGCATCCTACACATGCACTCCTCCGTACGGTCTCAAATTTAATCATGTGAGGGTAACCAAAATTAACTCCCTAGACCGGGTGATCTCCAAATCACTCGGTGTTGCTACCGATGAAATTATTTAGCATAGCAACTAGCGATTAGGGTTTTACTTAACCAGGACCACGGGAAACAGGGATCTAGTGCAACTAGGTTTCCGAGCAACTCCTAAACGTAAATGCACAATACATTCATAGACGTATGTGAAGTAAAATAAAAATTTAGAACATAGGTTATGCTCCGGGGCTTGCCTTGGTTCGGTTCGTAGTTAGTACACTCGAACTCGCTCACTTCAAGTTGGTGCCCTCCTTGATCTTCAGCTCCGGTCGGGGTTCCTATATGGATGCACATGTAATGTATGAGTAATGGATGAGTTCATATTTCTATAGTTCATGGAACTTTCTCAATAATATAATGTAACGAAACGTTTACATAAATTAAACATGTTCACGGAACGTGATGACATGGTTGCGATGTTGGTACGTATGGTTTGTTTCATGGGGACAACCTTCTAATTAGGTAAACTTTCCATCATCTAGCATAAATGAACATGCTGATTTTCAGATCAAGGAATTAGGGTAGGTTTCATTATTGAAACGCGTGGCATGAAATGTTCATATGTCCAAATATATGCATATGATGACGTTTAGGGTTGTGGTCATATCTCAATAATTATGCGACCCAACCTCCGAGTGATTTATTTCATCGCATCTCCTGGTATAGCCTATGACCAATCTGGTGTTCATCAATTTATTTTACTAAAACTTGGTGTTCACTTCTTAGGGTGATGTTTTCATCATTTTCCAAGTTAATTAGCACTCATGTTCATTTGTGCAAAAATTTATACAAGAACTTATACATGAGAGATGACTGTTCTTGCCCAAAAATATAAATATGATGATAGCATGCTTAAACATACCATGCACTATGAAAATATTTCATCAAAACAGAAAGCAAAATAGGCAAACTTGAGACTAGCAAAATTTTCAGCCATTCCGTTTTAGCTAAGTCTGGGTCGATAGGCTGACTGTGAAGCCATCTTAAGGTGTTCAAATTTCAATATTTCGCTATAGAACTTAGGTGAATCATGCTGGGTCATGTGAAGTACGTAGTTCAAGGTTTACAACAAACGTATAATTGTTTTATTTGGATCTGTATTTAAAAAGTTATTGAATTTCAAAAACGTCAAGTTGTCACGCAGGCATAACAGATTAGCATCTTAGAGTACTCGTATCTTTATTTTTCTACATGTGAAGTACTTGGATTATGTTACTACGTTAAAGTACAAGTCATCTACTTTCCATCTTGCTCAAACATTCATTTTTACTATATAACCATATGTGTTCATGTACATCATGTCATAGTACAAGTTATAAACTTTCCAATGCACTTTGAAGCGTTCAAATCCGTGGCGTAAATCTCAAGTTATGATTTTTCCAAAATCCTTGACTTTTACCGAGTTTCAGCACGATTCAAATTTTGGCTAAGTGTCGCGCGCGGGGGCTTGCCGGAGCGGCGGCGGGGCTCGCCGGCGACGCGCTAGGGCTCGCCGCAGGGGCCGGGCTTGGCCGCCTCGTGCACGGTTTTCGACGGCACACCGTTTGGTTGGGGTGGCGAGGCGGGAGGGTGAACGGAGCGTAGCTCGTGACGGCAATGGCGGAGACGATAATCTCCGGTGTGGGAGCTCGTGCTCGCCACCGCACGAGAGGAGGGGCGGCCAAGGCCGAGAGCGTCACCTGCTCGAGGGGAAGCTCGGCACGGGGTCGAAGAAGGATGAGGGGCCCGGGAGGTAGCAGCTCGTCGGAGGGGTGGCGGAGGCGTGGTGACCGGCGGCGAAGAAGATGGGATTTTCTTCTCCGTTGGGACTCGGTTGGACCTGAGAAGGAGCAGGGAGGTCCGTTAGGTTCCGGCACACCTTCCGGAGGCGGAGGCGTGACATGAGCTCACCCGAGCACCGCTCAATCGAGCTCGCCGGCGTTCATGGTGGAAACGGAGTTCTTTGCGGATTTTTGGCGATTGGTGCTCACGAGAGGAGAGGAGAGGGTTGGGGTCCGGGGTTAGAGCTACCCAGGAACTTGGCGAGGCACTTGCGCGCAAATGTGGGGCATTGAAATACGGAGAGGGCGGCACACCGGGGAAATGGTTCGGGCGGCGGCCATGGCGAATCCTCTCCCCGCCATCGACGGCCGCGCGGGCAGGCTTCCGGGCGAAGGAAGGGCGTGATGCTCGACGCGTGGAGGTGCACAGCGGAGGAAGGACGGGGCGGCGGGTAACCGGCATGGGCACCGGCGGCGAGCGCCGCCGACGGTGGCCCCGGCCATCTGTGCCGGCTCTGTTCGAATTGGATGCTCACCTATTTACACCTTTGCCATTGCTGCCCCCTTCTGTAATTTGCTCATATCATTTGATCTTTTTGGAATTTTTGCAAACCAATTTTTTTGTAGGTTCTTGGGATTATGTGGAACAACTTTCCTTATAGGCCGAAGTTCAAATCCGAAACGTAAAAATTTATAAAAATTGTTGAACAAGTGCTGTTTCTGCTTAGAGTTGGAATTTCCTAGGGATTTGTACTGCTCCAAAAATTTGGGGAAAATATCCTAAATTCATGTCTTGATGTGCTCTACCAGATTGTGCAAAAATTTAGGGTCACCACCGTGGAAAATGCTGGAGATCTCACTAGCTAGGGTTTTGGACCATTAAAAACCCTAATAGGACCTTAACCCATTATTTCATGTGTTTAGCCAAATGATTTTTGTTTTGCACATGCAAATCTCCTTCTAGCACAGTAACATCGTGAATTTGTGACACGGGGTGTCACAGCCCTCCCCCTTAAAGAAATCTCGTCCCGAGATTACGATTGATAAAAAGAAGGGTCGAAGGGAGGTGCGTCGTTACCTCGATTGTGAAGCCACGAACTCGGGGAAATGATTATCCAGGAATTCCTCCTGTTCCCAAGTGGCTTCATCCTCGGTGTGATTACTCCATTGCACTTTATAGAAGGTGGTAGTGCGGTTGCGAGTAACACGATCCTTTTTATCGAGAATCCGGACGGGAGTTTCCGGGTAAGATAGATCATCTTGCAATTGCTCGGTATCGGAGATGACCACATCGATGGGTGGTTTTAGACACTTCTTGAGTTGCGACACATGGAACACGTTGTGCACACGTTCCAAGTTTGTCGGCAATTGCAACCGGTATGCCACGGGGCTAAACTTCTCCACAATTGGGAATGGTCCAATGTAACGGGGAGCAAGTTTTCCTTTTATACCGAAACGTGACACACCTTTATTTGGAGAGACACGAAGATAAACATGATCATTTACCTCGAATTCCAGCGGGCGTCTCCTTTTGTTTGCATAACTTATTTGGCGGGATTGAGCAGCCTTCATATTAGCTTGTATCTCTCTCACTTTTTCCTCGGCCTGCTCAACAATATCCGGACCAAATATTATTCTTTCGCCCGACTCGGACCAGTTTAACGGCGTACGGCACGAATGTCCGTATAACGCCTCAAAGGGAGTGACTCCGAGCTTTCTTGATAGCTGTTGTTATAGGAAAATTCAACGAATGGTAACTGATCATCCCAATTTTCCTTTCGCGTCAAAGCACAAGCTCTCAACATATCCTCCAAGTATTGAATTAACCTTTCCGATTGTCCATCTGTTTGAGGATGATATGCAGAGCTCCGGATTAGGGTAGTACCAAGACTAGCATGCAATTGTTCCCAAAATCGAGAAACAAACTGCGGACCGCGATCTGAAATGATGGTCTTTGGCACACCATGTAGACATAGCACACGGGCAATATACAATTCAGCATACTTCTTAGCACTGTATGTGGTGTGTACCGGAATAAAGTGTGCTGATTTCGTCAATCTATCGACGATTACCCATATGGAATCATGTTTCTTGGATGTGAGAGGTAATCCAACAACAAAATCCATCGCTATGTCTTCCCATTTCCAAGCGGGAATTTTCAATGGGTGCAGTAGTCCGGCTTTCTTCGGATGATCGGCCTTGACCCGTTGGCAAGTGTCGCACTCGGCAACATAACGAGCCACTTCTCGCTTCATGCGAGTCCACCAAAATTTTTCTCTCAACCCACGGTACATTTTGTTACTACCGGGGTGTATGGAGTACTTGGAGAGATGTGCTTCATCAAGAATTTTCTTTCGTAGTTCCATATCCTTCGGAACCACTAGACGGTTGTTAAACCACAAGACTCCATCCTCATCTGGATGAAAACACTTAGCCTTTTCTGTACCCAATTTTTGTCGGATGTGTTCCATACCTTCATCCGTTCTCCGGGCAGCAACAATTTCTTCTCGGAGAGTAGGGACAAGAGCCAAATTGTGCAATGCACCATGAGGAATGATATGAAGGCAAGGATTAATGTCATTTTCAGATTTGCTGAAGTTTTCCATAGAGCAGATTTCAACTTGATTGCATTGGTGTTTGCGGCTTAGTGCATCGGCAACCACATTAGCCTTTCCGGGGTGGTAATGAATTTCCAATTCATAATCTTTTATCAATTCCAGCCACCTTCGTTGCCGCATATTTAATTCTTGCTGCGTGAAAATATATTTGAGGCTTTTATGATCGGTATAGAGATGCACCAGATTTCCTAGGAGATAATGCCTCCAAGTTTTGAGAGCAAGAACGACGGATGCCAACTCAAGATCATGAGTAGGATAGTGTTTCTCGTGTTTGCGGAGTTGACGGGACGCATAGGCAATGACTCGGCCTTCTTGCATGAGAACACAACCCAAGCCTATGCCGGACGCATCACAATATACGTCGAACGGCTTGCTGATGTCGGGTTGAGCTAGAACGGGAGCGGTGGTTAAATGCTTCTTCAAGGATCGGAAAGCATTTTTGCACTCCGGACTCCATTTGAAGGTGGAATCTTTCTCCAACAATTTTGTCATTGGCTTGGAGATGATAGAAAAGTTTGGAATGAACTTCCGATAATATCCCGCAAGTCCGAGAAAACTACGGATGTGCTTGACGGTCTTGGGAGTCTTCCAATTCAGCACGTCAGCAACTTTACTTGGATCGACTGAAATTCCCTCAGCTGAAATGATATGACCCAAGAATGGAACTCGGTCCAACCAAAATTCACACTTGCTGAATTTTGCATAAAGTTGATGATCTCGTAGTCGTTGAAGCACAATGCGGAGGTGTTCGGCATGCTCTTCCTCCGACTTGGAATAAATGAGGATATCATCAATGAATACCACCACGAACTTGTCCAGCTCCGGCATAAATACCGAGTTCATGAGGTACATGAAATAGGCCGGTGCATTTGTCGATCCAAAAGACATCACGAGATACTCAAAAAGTCCATATCTCGTAGAGAAAGCGGTTTTAGGAATGTCCTCTGGCCGAATTTTAATTTGGTGATAGCCGGAGCGAAGATCAATTTTTGAGAACACTTTTGCACCGACTAATTGATCAAATAGCATATCAATGCGTGGGAGGGGTATTTATTTTTGATGGTCACCGCATTGAGGGGTCGATAATCGACGCACAACCTTAATGACTTATCTTTCTTTTTCACAAAAAGAGCGGCGCAGCCCCAAGGCGAAGCACTTGGGCGTACGTACCCTTTGTCTAGAAGTTCGTTGAGTTGCTCCTTAAGTTCAGCTAATTCGTTTGGAGCCATTTTATACGGTCTTCTAGATATCGGTGCGGTACCGGGCTGAAGTTCAATTTTAAATTCTACTTCCCGATCAGGTGGCATGCCCGGTAAATCATTCGGGAACACATCGGGAAACTCACACACTACCGGTATGTCCTCTAATTTCCTTCCTTCTAGGTGCTGAATTTGGGTTCTCAAAATTTTTGGACACGGCAATGAGAGGATAGACGTGCCGCATAGAGGTGAATTTAAATGCACTTCCCGGGTATCTATGTGTAAAACAGCTTTATGACGCTTCATCCATTTCATTCCTAATATCACATCTATTCCTTGACCATTTAAAACAATTAGTCTAGAAGGATATATTTTTCCGGCCAATTTAAGAGAGACGTTTCTTGCTTCTCTGTTTGTGTGGATGAGGCCACCGGGAGATGTGATAGTATAGGGACTTTGCAAGGTGGTAGACGATAGATGCAATTTATCCACACATGCTTGACTAATGAAATCATGTGTGGCGCCGGAATCAAAAAGAACGAAGGCGGGATGTTCGGAAATAGAAAACATACCCGAGAGGACCGGTTCTCCGGCTTGCACATCTTCGACCGTAGTGAAATTCACACGGCCGGTCTTGGTGGGGGTTTTGTTGTGATTGCTGTTGTTGTTGCCGCGGTTATTATTATTGCCATTATTTCCACGGTGGTGCTGGTGCTGATTATTCCCACCATTGTTGCCGTTGTTGCGGCGAGGATGTGGGCACTCTCCGATGAAGTGACCAATGCCGCCGCAGTTGAAACACGGCTGCTGCGGGGATGGTCTGGCACCTTGGTTGTGCTGCTGCGGACAGTGTTGGTGACCACGGTGCTGATAAGAATTTTGGGGCACACGATAAGGTTGCTGAAAGGTAGTGCGCTGCCCGCCCATTGGAGGCATCGGGACACGGAATTTCTGACCAGTGGGGCTGGTCACCGCAAGCTTAAACTTGTGAGGTGGCGCACCGGATGAACTTCCCGCGGTGCGCTTCCTCTTCTTGTCATCCTGATTGACGCAAATGGCGTCCTCTTGTACAATGGCGGCACTAACCAATTCATTGAATGTGCCATTCAAGAGAGCAAGGCGGTCTTGCAGTTTCGGATTTAGACCCTTCCGAAAGCACTCACGCTTCTTCGCATCGGTGTCGGCGTGATAGGAAGCATACTGGGCAAGATAGTTGAATTTCCGAGCATACTCTTGCACGGTGCTTGGAGCCTTGCTTCAGGTCAACAAATTCCTGAAGCTTCCTTCTCATGACACCGTCAGGAATGTGGTGTGCACGGAAGGCTGCCGAGAATTCCGGCCGAGCACCTGGTGATCCGCGGGGAGTGCAGCGGTGTAGTTTGCCCACCATGCACTAGCCGACCCACGGAGCTGCTGTGTTGCAAACAGAGTCTTCTGGTGCTCGGTGCAATTCGAGAAGAGCAAACTTGGACTCCACAATACGCAGAAAATTATCTGCTTCCAGGGGGTCCTTTGCTTCCGAGAATGACGGCGGTTGAGTCACCCAGAAATCCCCATAAGAGGTGGGACGGGGCTGCGGTGGAGGAGCTGCTGCCTGGGCATTATTGTTCGGCTCGCCAGGAACAGCCGAAATATCTCGTTCTGATTCTGGACGAGTTGCTCCACAGCAGTCAACGGTGGTGGAGGAGGTGGCTGCGACGAAGCACCCTCCCCAGAAGGATCCACCGTACGACGAGTGTTCACCATCTGTCACACAATATAATTATACCATTAGTCTCAGCATTATGGAGCCATAGACAATAATAATAATTAAGGGACATGATATGAACATGAATTTCAGGGCACAACCCATAGGAGGAAAAAAATTTATTAGGAGCTGAAATGACGGAATAAGAGCTTCGGTATGAAATTTCAGATTGCATAAATATGGGGAAACATCTGCTATGATCTGAAATCCCTAGAATAACATTTTGGTTCTCATATTTTCAGATCATTCGTATTTGTGAGAATTTTCTTATGATCTGAATTTGACGGAATGAAACATATATTTATTTCACATAAGCTTAGCGGTTCATATATTTCGAGGTGCAACCCATTTGTACACAAAAGCGCGCGATATTAACACTTCCTAGCGCGCGGTCACACATTTAGTTTTATCCAGACCTAGCTAGTCATCCATACTTTCTACGCTGTCAAACCTACCCAAATCACAGCGACCACGACGTCCGTACGTACGTACAAGCCACTAGTTCTTGTTCTTTCGTACACTACCATTAATTTTACAAGTTTCTTCCTTAAGGCTAGCTAGCAGCCTAAGCATCACTATCGGTGTCTTCCGGGTTGTTCACATCGGAAGCATCACTAGCAGCGTCGTTCCCGTTGTTCGCCGGTGGTGGTGGCTGCAACAGGTTCCAGTGATCCACGGTCCACTCTTGAGGTTCCTCACCTTGACACACATACTTCCTGCAGCAATCACAATAATCGGGCTGCGGGAATCCTGAAAATGATTTCAACACAAACCCTGAGTATCTAATATACTCCGCAAGGCTTACCCGTCAAAATGGTTTTAAGAACCGACCCTATCATGCAGGGGGCTTGACCTGGCTTGCGGGGACTTGCAAAAACAGCACTTATGGGATTTGTCTAACTCATATTTTAGCCAAGTTAAGAGGGTAGAAACAAAATCATAAATTTTAGTGAGCAAGACTACCAAGCATGGTTGCAATACATGAATTTAATATTCAAAAACAGCAAGTTTAATCATCATATTCTCTTGTTACTACGATGCAATCTGCTCGAGACAAGTGGTACTCATCACCGCGAGGGACAGCGATATATATATCGATTTACACCCTGCAGGGGAAACCCAAATGCACGACATACGCATCATTTAAGAACACGTATGGCCACCTTTCACAAGATCACCATAGATATGAGCCGGGTCCGCCCTCCGAGTGTGCATTTCACATGCAACCACAGTAGCGTCGGGTCCAAGGGTAATAACACACCCTCCATCTGCTCACAAACCCGTGCATCCACCGTGACCAACACTTTGCACAAAGGGTGGAGTGACCGTCCAACACTACGACTCTCAAGTTACATCAGTTTACCAACTCCCATACGAAGGTATGCATTTGGTACACAACTCAATACTTGCTCGCGGAGTCACAACGAACGGTCCTTGATCGACACGTGCTATGGCGCACAAGGGCCAACCTTGTCACCGCATCCTACACATGCACTCCTCCGTACGGTCTCAAATTTAATCATGTGAGGGTAACCAAAATTAACTCCCTAGACCGGGTGATCTCCAAATCACTCGGTGTTGCTACCGATGAAATTATTTAGCATAGCAACTAGCGATTAGGGTTTTACTTAACCAGGACCACGGGAAACAGGGATCTAGTGCAACTAGGTTTCCGAGCAACTCCTAAACGTAAATGCACAATACATTCATAGACGTATGTGAAGTAAAATAAAAATTTAGAACATAGGTTATGCTCCGGGGCTTGCCTTAGTTCGGTTCGTAGTTAGCACACTCGAACTCGCTCACTTCAAGTTGGTGCCCTCCTTGATCTTCAGCTCCGGTCGGGGTTCCTATATGGATGCACATGTAATGTATGAGTAATGGATGAGTTCATATTTCTATAGTTCATGGAACTTTCTCAATAATCTAATGTAACGAAACGTTTGCATAAATTAAACATGTTCACGGAACGTGATGACATGGTTGCGATGTTGGTACGTATGGTTTGTTTCATGGGGACAACCTTCTAATTAGGTAAACTTTCCATCATCTAGCATAAATGAACATGCTGATTTTCAGATCAAGGAATTAGGGTAGGTTTCATTATTGAAACGCGTGGCATGAAATGTTCATATGTCCAAATATATGCATATGATGACGTTTAGGGTTGTGGTCATATCTCAATAATTATGCGACCCAACCTCTGAGTGATTTATTTCATCGCATCTCCTGGTATAGCCTATGACCAATCTGGTGTTCATCAATTTATTTTACTAAAACTTGGTGTTCACTTCTTAGGGTGATGTTTTCATCATTTTCCAAGTTAATTAGCACTCATGTTCATTTGTGCAAAAATTTATACAAGAACTTATACATGAGAGATGACTGTTCTTGCCCAAAAATATAAATATGATGATAGCATGCTTAAACATACCATGCACTATGAAAATATTTCATCAAAACAGAAAGCAAAATAGGCAAACTTGAGACTAGCAAAATTTTCAGCCATTCTGTTTTAGCTAAGTCTGGGTCGATAGGCTGACTGCGAAGCCATCTTAAGGTGTTCAAATTTCAATATTTCGCTATAGAACTTAGGTGAATCATGCTGGGTCATGTGAAGTACGTAGTTCGAGGTTTACAGCGAACGTATAATTGTTTTATTTGGATCAGTATTTAAAAAGTTATTGAATTTCAAAAACGTCAAGTTGTCACGCGGGCATAACAGATTAGCATCTTAGAGTACTCGTATCTTTATTTTTCTACATGTGAAGTACTTGGATTATGTTACTACGTTAAAGTACAAGTCATCTACTTTCCAAAGAACCCTTGCTCATGAAGTTTGGATCCGGGGTCTAGAAATTACATCATTTTCAAAATGCAATCTTGTTTAGCAGCGTGGTCATGATAGCCTTTTCATCTTGCTCAAACATTCATTTTTACTATATAACCATATGTTTTCATGTACATCATGTCATAGTACAAGTTATAAACTTTCCAATGCACTTTGAAGCGTTCAAATCCGTGGCGTAAATCTCAAGTTATGATTTTTCCAAAATCCTTGACTTTTACGGAGTTTCAGCACGATTCAAATTTTGGCTAAGTGTCGCGCGCGGGGAGCTTGCCGGAGCGGCGGCGGGGCTCGCCGGCGACGCGCTAGGGCTCGCCGCAGGGGCCGGGCTTGGCCGCCTGTGCATGGTTTTCGACGGCGCACCGTTTGGTTGGGGTGGCGAGGCGGGAGGGTGAACGGAGCGTAGCTCGCGACGGCAATGGCGGAGACGATAATCTCCGGCGTGGGAGCTCGTGCTCGCCACCGCACGAGAGGAGGGGCGGCCAAGGCTGAGAGCGTAACCTGCTCGAGGGGAAGCTCGGCACGGGGTCGAAGAAGGAGGAGGGGCCCGGGAGGTAGCAGCTCGTCGGAGGGGTGGCGGAGGCGCGGTGACCGGCGGCGAAGAAGATGGGATTTTCTTCTCCGTTGGGACTCGGTTGAACCTGAGAAGGAGCAGGGAGGTCCGTTAGGTTCTGGCAGACCTTCCAGAGGCAGAGGCGTGACATGAGCTCACCCGAGCACCGCTCAATCGAGCTCGCCGGCGTTCATGGTGGAAACGGAGTTCTTTGCGGATTTTTGGCGATTGGTGCTCATAGAGGAGAGGAGAGGGTTGGGGTCCGGGGTTAGAGCTACTCGGGAACTTGGCGAGGCACTTGCGGGCAAATGTGGGGCGTTGAAATACGGAGAGGGCGGCGCACCGGGGAAATGGTTCGGGCGGCGGCCATGGCGAATCCTCTCACCCGCCATCGACGGCCGCGCGGGCGAGGCTTCCGGGCGAAGGAAGGGCGTGATGCTCGACGCGTGGAGGTGCACAGCGGAGGAAGGACGGGGCGGCGCCTAACCGGCATGGGCACCGGCGGCGAGCGCCGCCGACGGTGGCCCCGGCCATCGTGCCGGCTCTGTTCGAATTGGATGCTCACCTATTTACACCTTTGCCACGGCTGCCCCCTTCTGTAATTTGCTCATATCATTTGATCTTTTTGGAATTTTTGCAAACCAATTTTTTTGTAGGTTCTTGGGATTATGTGGAACAACTTTCCTTATAGGCCGAAGTTCAAATTCGAAATGTAAAAATTTATAAAAATTGTTGAACAAGTGCTGTTTCTGCTTAGAGTTGGAATTTCCTAGGGATTTGTATTGCTCCAAAAATTTGGGGAAAATATCCTAAATTCATGTCTTGATGTGCTCTACCAGATTGTGCAAAAATTTAGGGTCACCACCGTGGAAAATGCTGGAGATCTCACTAGCTAGGGTTTTGGACCATTAAAAACCCTAATAGGACCTTAACCCATTATTTCATGTGTTTAGCCAAATGATTTTTGTTTTGCACATGCAAATCTCCTTCTAGCACAGTAACATCGTGAATTTGTGACACGGGGTGTCACACTTGAGTGGTTCCGTGCGAAGCGGTGGGTGGTTTCGGCTTGCCGGAAAGGGCCGGAGCTGGCCCGGCGGCAGGGAAACAGGGGGGGGGCGGATGGCGGTGTCCGGGTGGGGAAGAACCGAGAGAGAAGGGGAACGGATGAGCTCGGGTCCGGCTTTATCTCCGAGTGGAGGCGGTAAGGGGTGGCCAGCTGCGTGGCGGCAGGAGGAGGAGGGCGCGCGGCCTAGGAGCTGCGTGGCACGGTGGAGAAGAGGCGGTGGTGAGTCCGTTCGGAGAAAAGGAGGAAGAAAGATGGGGATTGGCCGAGTCCGGTCTTTTTACAAAAACACCACCCTGCTTTAGTTTAATTGAAACTCGCATTTCTAGAACTCGGAAAATTCTGTCAAAATTCAGGGATCTAACTGAAAGTATTTTAAACACTTTTCCTATTAAGCCCAGGTGCAGATTCCAAATTGTTTTCGAATTAAAAATTCAAGGATAAATTAATAAAAGAAGCTTTGTTATTTCTTGCAATTAATTTTACAAAGCAAAACAATTGCAGGGGATTTTCATAAATCTTTATTTCTGATATTTGAACAGTAGAAAATGTTAAATATGTATTTTCCTCTTATTTAACTTCTTTTTAAGCATTTCCCTTAATCTTTTAGTTAGTTTGCTATTTTATGTGCATTTCTTTATCACATAAGTAAATATTTTCCAAATGCACATGATGACATGATCTTGAATGACATGAAGTGCATTTATTACTGAGAGTTGTTACGAGTAGGCGGGGGCATTGGTCAAGCCAAAAGAAGCAACAGTGAACTCGAACCGCTCTGTACATGTCCGGAAAAGATAAGAGGTAAAATCAAGGAGGGGCGATCGGGCATGGTAGATAACAAATGGAATTAATAAGGCGGTAACAAAGATTCATACCTACTCACGAAGGCGGTCTTAGGAATGTCGTACTCTCGGATTTTCATTTGATGATAGCCCGACCTCAAGTCAATAGAGGAGAAGTACTTGTCACCCTTCAGCTGATCAAACAAATCATCAATCCTCGGCAAGGGGTACTTATTCTTGATGATGACCTCGTTTAAAGAATGATAGTCAACACACATCCTGTGAGTACCATCCTTCTTCTTCACAAATAGAACAGGGGATCCCCAAGGTGAAGCACTTGGGCGAATGAACCCCTTCCTCAACGGATCATCAATCTCCTCCTTCGGGAGTATCAACTCATCGAGAGGACATACGATACGGCCTCTTGGCAATAGGGGCCATGCCAGGAAGAAGATCAATCACAAACTCAACATCACGGTCCGGGGGTGTCCTGGCAAGTCATCTGGAAAAACCGCGGGATACTCACAAACCACGGGAATCCGCTCGAAATCCCTCGAGGTGACAAAGCTGCGCCGGCAAACGGGAGAGAACCTCACGAAACACCACGGTGACTAACCAAGGTCACTATCCTTTCCTCACAATCGATCACACCCTTGTTCTTGGTCAACCAGTCCATACCCAAGATCACCTCAATACCATGTGAGGGCAAAAGAATTAGGTCGACCAGAAGCTGCTCTCACTCAATCACAATCCGAACTCCGCTACAACCCAAGAGGCACTTGGGTATCCCAAGTGGAGAAGTAGTGACAACAGGATGACCAAGCAACACCGTAGGAATCTTAAGCCTCGAAACGAACGCAGACGAGACAAATGACCTAGCCGCACCAGTATCGAAAAGAACAGAAGCTAAACAAGACTCGACCAAGAACTCACCAAGCACAACATCGAGGGCCTCGCTGAATGTCCTCTCGCAATGACGTGGTGAAGCCTAGCACGGGAAGCACCCTGCTGCTGCTGCGGCTTCGCTGCTGACCGGACTGGGCGCAGATGCACCGTGAAACTGCGACTCGTTGCCGCCGAGGTGGGGCTGCTGGCCTAGGAGTGGTGAAACCCCCAGTGGTCCTCCGACCTGCACTCGGACAAGCGTAGTACTTGTGACCAGCGTGGCCACACCGAAAGCACCTGTTGGCAAACGGCAAGCTGCTGCTGTGGCTCCAACCAGATCTGTTGAGGTGCTGGTGCACGCTGAAACTGCTGCCCCTGTGGAGAGAAAGACCTCCGACCAAAGCTGCCGGACTCGCCCTGTGGTGGTCGTGCAAACCGCTGCTACGCCCCACCGAACCTTGGCCTCTGCTGCCCTCCGGAATGGTCCATCCGACCAGCTGACCTCTTGTGAGACTCGGAGCTTCTCACCCTCTCAAGACCATCCTCAACCTCAATGGCCTTGTCCACTAGCTGCTTCGAGAGAGGAGCAACGAGCAACGTGCGGCAAGAGCTCCGCCTTCGGACCCATTTTGAAGTAGTAGATCCTGTCCTCCTCTCGTGCCCACGTCACGCGGTGAGTAGCGTGACAACTCGGTCCACCTCTTGTAGTACTTTGGCACTCCCATGGCCCTCATCCTCAAGTTCCTGAACTCATCGGCCTTCCTGTTCATCACCCCCTTGGGGATGTGCTGCGCTCCGAACTCACGCTCGAACTCCTCCCAAGTGATGTTGTCCGGGTCCTCGTAGTTGGCAAGGTAGGTGTCCCACCACGAGCTAGCCGTGCCTCCGAGCAAGTAGGTAGCGAGAGACACACACTCGGACTCGGTGCACTCCATCATCGATAACTGCTTGGAGACTGTCCCGAGCCAACCGTCGGCGTCCAACGGGTCGGTGCAGTGGGAGAATGTGTCCGATCGGAGCCTGCGGAACGCCTCCTTCCTCAAGTCGGACCGAGTACGGCCAGCGTGGTGTTGTGGCTGTTGCTGTTGCTGGTGCTCGTAGGAGCTGCTCGTGGTGCTCCTGCTGGTGTAACATCTGCATCGGACCTCCCAGGATGTTGGTCTATGTCGCCATCACCTCGACAAGAGTCCGAACAGGGGGAGGCGGTGGTGCCTCCAGCTGCTCTACACCCTCCTGCTGCTCTGCACCCTCCTGCTGTCCAGCACCCTCTAGCTCTCCTGCGGCGGGATCCGGTGGTTTCTCTCCACCGCGACCACGCCCACGGCCACGACCTCGGCCACGAGCACCCACAGCTCCTCCTCCGCGACCACAGCCCCTCGCACCGCAGCCTCGCGCAGCGTCCTCGGCTTGTGTGGGCATAGCACGTCCTCTGCCACGATCGCGACCACGCCCACGACCTCTAGGGGTTGGCCGTCGCCGTCCATCGCAGCCTGCTCAAACCGCATGTGGAGACCCCTTCCTCTTGGCATCTCGTTGACAGGACAAAAATCCAAAGGTCGAGTACGGTTATCCAAAAATTATCTTCAAATCTTGAAAACAATCTTCATGAAAGAATTTGGATGACATGCATGTGAGAACAATTGTTCAAACAAACACGGAAGACATTATCCGTCCAGCCTATCTTGCGTCGATGACTTCGATCGACGAGAAGGACTTCAAAGTGTGATCAATTGGAGTTTAGCTGATTGGAATTCTAGATCATGTCCTTATGGTTACGTTTATTTTCGACGGTTCTCGTTCCTATAGACAAGTATGTCTCTCAAACGAACTGTAACAGCCCGATTTTCACCGGATAGTGAAAACCGTGCCTTCGTACCTCAATGCCACTCCCAGGAGCGTGGCACGTACCTCCAAGCACGGTTAGCATCATAAAACTACAGAAAGGAATAAATGCAAGGCGAAATAGTAGAATCTCCAATGGTACAATAACATATCCCAAATCTCAAATCTCATGAATACAAGGTACGTGACACATATGCCAACGAGAGAACATGAAGAAAACTAGCGGAAGCGTCCGACATGAAGGTCGTCGGTGGAGACCAAAGCCCACAAGCACTCAAGTGTAGGCGAGACCGTCACTCCTCTTTGACAGCTTCGTCGATACGCTCAGCGAGATCATCCGTACCAGCGTCCGAAAAAAACAAAGTGGGAAAGCTCGTGAGTACATAAAGTACTAAACAAGCCGTAACTACCTAGCAACAATGTATGCATGAATGAGAAATTCAAGGGAAGGCAAGGGCTAGCATTAAAGCCATTATTCCCGAAGTCTATGTGAGTCATATTTTATTATTAGTCAAATTTTATAAGTGACTTTGCAGGAAACAACACAATCCTGCAAGGGTCAGATTTTAAGTCCAAGCACACCTCCACGGGAACCACAGCTCAAAACCGAAAGTAAAACACCTATCGAGGGGAGAAGTAGTAAACTAATCAAGTGGGTCGCTCGGTGGTATGGCCCCCTTACCCGAGGGCTCGGCTATACGTATAGATTATATATATATCTCTGCAGAGAGTAAGCAATCGTACCCACGTGAAGAGGTACTCTAACTACGGCCACCGTCGTGACCAAAGCACACCAACACTCACAAGATCAATCAACAAAGCATCGACTAGCAGGCGCCTCAGGGCTGGGATCCCCAACCACAACGCGAAAAAGGGTCATGAAGGTGTGAAAGGTCTACCACGGGCCAGTGGGGTATCCTCTACTCATGGGTCGAGACAAAGCTCCAAAAACCCACTAACACTAACTCGCACCACGGTGGGCCCACTAGTCCTCCGCTAAGCGTCTCGATCCAGCGCGCTCATACGGATCACGTGGTAAGCTAGTAGACCAAAGAGCAAGCAAGCACAAGAACTGGTCCTCAAGCTGCCGGGCGAGTCACCAATCCCTCTCCTCAACCATAGTCTCGAGCAATAGTGTCACCACAACAGGGACCCCATAACCCAAGGTCCATACACAACCGTGCCCGCAACATGCACTCTCCAAATGGAGACTCCCCAAAAGTCTCCGAGCACCTAATCACCTACACTCGCCCCCGCAAAGTCCTATATGGTATCTAGTATAGAAACACGGCACCTAAGAAGCACCTACAATTTATTTAACACGTAAACATGTATAATCATCATGTGGGGTTCAATTAAGCAACTAAGCAATCACTAAGCATGCGAGTAGCAATAGTAACACAACCTATGGCAATCGGTGGCAAGGAGAGCATGATATGGCATAGGAATACTACAAGTGCATGTAACAGTTCATATGAATGAGTCAATTAATGCAAATTGCCAAATAGGAGAAAAAATGATCAAGAATGACGTCAGGACTACATGGACCGAGTCCACGCAAGAACGAGGACGGACTACGTGGACCCAACCACCCAAGCGGGTGTAACAACTCTAAGAAAATAAAGTGCATTTCATGTCATTCATGAGCATGTCATTCATGAGCATGTCATCATCTTGCATCTGTGAAATTATTAAATTTGTGTTAAGAAAGGTACATGAAATATCAAATTAACTAAAGATTAAATTCAATTCTTAAAAAGAATTTAAATAAAAGTAACTAATGGGTTTAACATTTTCTACCGATAAAACATAATAAAAGGAGAATTATGGAAGTACTCGAATTTATTTTGCTGTGTAAAAATAATTACAAGAAATAATTAAAGCCTTTCTTTCGAATTTAACTATGAATTTTTAATCCGAAAACTATTTGGAATTTAAACTTGGACTTAATAGGAGGGGATGTCACAGCGGGCCCCACCGATGACGTCAGGCGACGTCATCGGACGCCAAGCACCACCGGAGACAGGCGGCGCCGCCTCAGCGAGGACGCGCGCTCGCCGGAATCGCGTCTCCCGGCCACGGTAGCTCGCCGCCGACCGAACGGTGAACATCCTCCGACGCACCAAGCCGACGTGCATCCGCCGAGCACCCTCTCCGACCACCAGCTCGCGGAGGATTGTCGGCACGGGCTCGCCGGAGGCCATGTGGTGGCGACGACGAAAGGGGAAACCACCACGCTTTCGCCAAATCGCCAACGGAAGCCACTAACACGGAGCTCATGTCCCGCAGAACTCAAGGCCCCCATTCCCGACCCAAGACCCCCACCGAAACATCACCGACGGCAAGGGAGTGCGGCGGCGGAACCTCGAGCTCGACGAAATCTAGAGAAACAAGCTCCTCTTGTCTAGCTAACGCGCGCGCAAGCAACTACTTGACGGTGCGAGCTACCCTAAGCTCTATGGAGCATGAGGTCGACCGTAGCCCCGAGCCCCACGACGGCCATGGCGGATCGGAGGCGGAACATGGCGGAGATGGTCAATTCGCGGCTAATCCGACGGGAAAAGGAGGGGGACGGGTGCGCCGACTCATCGGGCAGCTCAAGGTAGCATCAGCTCGACGGGGGAGGGCTAGAGACGACGAGCCGGTGAGGAAGACAAACGGCGGACGAGGGACGACGGGCGGCACGTAGCGCCGACCACGTGCGAAGGCGTTCCGACACTATGGGGCAGCAACGAAGGGGGATCGAGTTAGGGGAGTCGATGCACGATGGAGATTACGGAATGGCGAGAGAGAGAGAGAGAGAGGATGAGCCTCACCGGCGACGAAGATTGGTGAGGATGAAGACGGCGGCCGAAAACTTCGAGTCGCACGCTCACCCTCTAGCCTCGCACGAGATACGATGCGGTGAGCACCATCGCAACGAGCAACGGTGGGGGAACACGACGGCACCAAGGAAGCTCACCCGCGTGGCCGGCTCCTCCGCCGGCGTCCGGGACGGTGCGGCGGGGTTTAAGTCGGGGCGGTGGCTCACGGGAGCGGACGGGAGGTCGCTAGAAGCAAGACGAAGCGAGTTGGGAGTGGGTCCCGGCGGCCGGGCGACGGAAGACGACGAGAACGAGTAGCTAGACGTGGGAGCTCACGGGCGCGCACGCGGTGGGGGAGAAGAAAAACGATAGGCTGGGCTGCTGGGCTGCCCGATGAGCCGGCCGGGGAGAGGGAAGGGAAAAGGATGGGCTGCGGCGAGTTTGGGCCCAATTGAATAAAACTGATTTTTTCTTTCTTTCTTTTCTCTCCCAACCCAATTCCAAAACAAACTCAAACCAAATTTTGAATTTTATTCACTTTTGAATTTACAACCGATACAAGGGCTGTTACATACTCGGAGAGAACGATACGGGGTCGTGGCCTTTCGGTTAGACTATCCGCACTCGTCATTTTCTAAATACATCCTCTAAAAAGAATATTCTGTCCTAGTCATCAAGATTATCTGTTTTATATACAGTTTTGCTGCACTCGTTCGTACTTTACAACTACCCAATATTTCATTCAACCGTCTCCTTTCATCTCTCATTCGCTTTCCTTTACTCATTTCTTTCCCCTTTACAATGATTTAACAATCCAAATCTTTTAGTTAAATAATATTTTTTCTCTCCCTTTTCTTTTCCCCCTTTTTCTTCCTTTTTTTCCTCTCCCTTTTCTTTTCCCCCTTTTCTTCTCTCCCTGTATCTCCCTCCTCCCTTTCTTCTCCCTCACCAATCGGGCCCGTGCACCTCCCTCGTGGCGCCGCCATTCCCTCCGCCTCCCTCGCGCGCTGCCGAGCCGCCGCCGCCGTATCCGGCCTTGCCAAGCACGCCGCCGTGGGGAGCCAACTCCCCCCCCCACACGCCCTTCCTCCACCGTGACCGCGGTGGGCCCGGCCGGATCCGAGGCCTCCGCTTCCGCGCGCCGCCTTTGGCCGCCCTCCGGTGCGCCATGGAGATCCCGGCGGTGGAGGCCCATGCTCGAGCCATGGAGATCTCGATGGAGCTCCGGACCTCTCCTCTCTCCGGATCCGGCGGCGCGGTGTCCGGAGGTCCCCCTTATCGTATACTTGCCTTATGGGTATACGGATGATAAAGGAATGGATATGCAAAGACACGGTATGCAGCTGTCGACCGGTCTCATGGAGGAGACCGGCCGGCACCTCCTAAGAAAGGTCGAAGAGAACGACTTTCGTTCGAAACACTTCCGGAGGGCCCGTGCATGATTCATAATGGGAATCATAAAGCTAAAGAGTGCTTCCTATTGAGGCCGTTCGCTCAATTCGCCTTAAAGGTAGCACCCCGGTGTCGTCATAGGAACCGAGAGAGATGATAAGGGCAAGGATAAAGAGCGCGATGACAATGAAGATGACGAAGGTTTCGGGAACCGGCGCGGGAGGTGAGCATGATCCATGGAGGCCCCGATGCGTATGAGTCAAAGCGAAAGCGAAGTTGGCACTCGGAGAGGTCAACGCCGTTGCTCCTGTCACCTCCGAATATCTGCGGTGGTCCGAGGTGCCAATCACGTTTTGTAGGGCCGATCATCCCGAGGTGCTACCGAAAGCTAGAAGATATCCGCTCATCCCGGCCCCTATCGTTCGGAAGGTGCGGTTCAAGAGAACTTTCATTGATGGAGGAAGCAGCTTGGATATTGTTTTTCGTAAAACTCTGCTAGAGCTTGGCCTATCCGTAGCTGACCCGGACCGCAGCGTTTCACCGTTTCATAGTATAATACCCGGTCGGAACAGCTATCCTTTGGGGCAAATTTCTCTGCCGGTGACTTTTGTGACAAAGGAGAACTACATGAAGGAGAATATTATCTTCCGGGCAGCCGACATTGTTTCAAGCATATCATGCGATACTTGGAAGATCGGCTTTGGCAAAGTTTATGGCCATCTCGAATTATCGGTACTTGATGCTCGAAGATGCCAGGACCAAATGGGGTCTTATCGTTCCGGTCCGATATCAAGACCGCTTATGCTCGTGAAGTACATAGCACCGAGCTGGCCTCTCGGGTCAATTCGGAGGATGAACATTGAGAAATCGGAGAAGCAAGTGAGGCTCTAGAACTACGAGGCAAGGTTGGAAGATGAAGTTCCAATCAAGAAGATTGCGAAGGAGAAATTGAAGGTCGATGCGATTGTTTCCAAGACTATTCAGCTCGATGTCGGACTCCTCCAAGGTCACCCATATAGGGGCTGACTTGGGAGATAAATAGGAAAGCACGCTCATTCTTTTCCTCCGGGAAAATAGGGACATCTTTGCATGGCAGCCTTCGGACATGCCGGGTGTTCCTAGGGAGAAGATTGAGCACGCACCGTTAGTGCGTCCCGATGCGAAGCCGATTAAACGAAGCTCCGGAGGTTTGCTCAAGACCGCAAGGAGGCAATCAAGAAGGAGATAACTAGGTTGTTAGCAGCAAAGTTCATTAGGGAGGTGTATCATCCAGATTGGCTTGCGAATCCAGTCCTTGTACCAAAAAAGAATACTAAAGAATTAATAATGTGTGTCGATTATACTGATCTCAACAAAGCCTGCCCCAACCCTTTCGCGCTGCCTCGAATTGACCAAGTTGTTGATTCGACCGCCGGCTGCGAGCGTCTTTGTTTCCTTGATGCCTATTCGGGGTATCATCAAATACCTCCGAAAGTTGAAGATCAAATAAAGACCGCGTTTATCACCCCCTTTGGAGCATACTCGCTATACGACCATGCCATTTGGATTGAAAAATGCCGGAGCTACGTATCGGCGCGGCATACAACGCTGTTTGGATTTGCAATTAGAAAGGAACGCAGAAGCTTATGTCGATGATATAGTGGTAAAATCTCGAAAACCGAGGATCTCCTCTCCGACTCGGCAGAGACCTTCGATATCTGCGGAATTTTTCCATGAAGCTTAACCCGGGAAAGTGCGTGTTTGGAGTTCGCTCCGGAAAATTGCTGGGATGCTTGGTGTCATGGCGAGGCATTGAAGCTAACCCGGAAAGTGCGTGTTTGGAGTTCGCTCTCGGAATATTTTGATGAAATGTGTATCGGTTTCGATGATATTCAACCGCTTGAAGACGTGCACAAGGGAATTTGTGACAATCATGCCTCTTCGAAGACGCTAGTTGGGAAGGTGTTCGGACAAGGATTCTATTGGCCCACAGCAGCAGACGATGCGCACAAAGTGGTTAAGAATTGTCGGGGATGTCAATTTTTCGACAGACAGCCCCATGCTCCAGTTCACGAGTTGCGGTTAATTCCAAATACTTGGCCCTTTTCTACTTGGAGGCTGGATATTGTTGGACCGTTTAAAAGGGTGCCGGGAGGATTCACGCACATTTTTGTGGCGGTAGATAAGTTCTCCAAGTGGATTGAGGCTGAGGTCGTTACTAGTACAACTACAGCTCGAGGGATCAAGTTTTTGCAGAACATCTTTGTGCGTTTTGGGGTCCCACACAGTATCATTACCGATAATGGGCCTCGGTTCACCTCGTAGTTTTTCAAGGATTATACTTATAGTTTGGAAATTAAGATACAGTATGCGTCGGTGTCACACCCGCAGAGCAATAGACAGGTGGAACGAGCTAATGGAATTTTTGACCGTTTGAAGCCGTATGCAAGAAAGTGGGTTAAGGAGTTGCCCTGGGTGCTTTGGGGACTACACACTAATATTAGTAGGGCTACGGGGCAATCTCCTTTCTCTCGGTATATGGATCCGAAGCTATGCTACCTACGGAAGTAAATACGGTGTCAGCTCGGGTACAATATTATGATGAAGAGAAGTATGAAGATCAGCGCCAGGTTGAGCTGATTGCTGCGGAAGAATTGAGGGATCAAGCTTTGATTCAAGCAGCCAAATATCATCACGGATTGCGTCGATATCATGATCGCAATGTTCGTACACGAGAGTTCCAAGTAGGAGACTTGGTTCTTCGAAGATTCAGTCTAACAAGAACAGGCATAAGTTGTCACCGATCCGGGAGGGACCTTTTTTGGTTAAATCGGTCTCCGGACCAGGGGCTTATAGGCTTATGACCTTGGAGGAAGAAGAATTTCCAAATTCTTGGAACATTGAACAGCTTCGTCGTTTTTATACTTAAAAGTACTTCTTGTAATTCATATTATAATAAAGTAATTTTGTCTAATGAGAATGTGTTTGCTTTTTGTGTCTCAATATTCTAATTCTGAATTAAATTATCGAGCCAGGGGGCTGCTATGTTAAGAGCGATCTGTGGTATTATGCTATTCCTGAATAATAAGACCAGTCATTTAGTCAGTATAGACTCGCTGTGTTGAGAGCGATCTGTTTCTTTTCAGTTTAAGATCGGTATATTCAGGAAAGGAAATTGTGTAGCATTTTCCTTATGAATACTGATTGGTAGGCTGCTGTGTTAAGACCAGTCCGTGAAATCTTAGATCTTACAACCTATCTTTTTTCCTATGTTACATGATCTTGTTAAAGTAAGCTATAACTATGAATTGTGATCTCGTGCTGATTAGAGCCAGAATTTGATCATAGTTTTTTTAGCTGAAATAACCATCATGTCTTGGGCAAAGAAGTTAGTAAGTGTGGTGGTCAAACCAGTATTCAAACGTGTCGAGTCTTAAACTCGGCACTAGTACTACCCGGTCCCTCACGAGCGTGGAATTCGATGGTGCAATACACGAACACACAGGAACACGCGTTTTTAGACAGGTTCAGGCCCCTCGGATCGACAGTAATACCCTATGTCCTGTATGTTATGTATTGCCTTTAGCGATTTGCTAATTGCAAGATCTCGGAGTTTTCGGGGTCCCCGCTCCGCCTTATATATCCGGGGAAGCTGGGGTTACATGCGTAGTCCTAATCGATTACATGAATTACATATATGGAGTTCTATTTCTAACTTTCTTTATTGATTTAGAGTCCTAATCAGACTACGAATTGCTCAATAACTTGCTCCTCAAGTCATTGTATACCGGTCTTAATGTCCGCCTTGTTTCCATACCGGTATTTAGGATCTTCTGTTATCCCGGACCGGTTAAGGACCGATCTGTTGCCTATCGCCATCATCTTTATCTTCCTTAAATTGTCACCATGTCTCTGCGTATCCATTCCTTCATCATCTGTATACCCATAAGGCAAGTATACGACAGCAGCCCCGAGTAATTTTTGATTTAACCTTGAATAAAACTAACCAGTCTTCTACATGTTGGTCTTTATTGATGGAAAAATTAAAAAGAACTCCAATCTGCTGCACTCGTTCTTCTTTCTTCACAAGTGCTTTAAAAGAAGCCCGAAAAAATTATTGTTTTTCACCTTTCATACCACCTAATTAGGTAAGCATAGCTTATTCTTCTCACGGTGCGCCGAATAGGCGCACCCAATTGGGTATAGCCCCGACTCTTGGATTATTTGAACTTCTTTCAAATAATGCAAGAGTCCACTAGTTGATTCTTCATTATTTCCTTTAATATGCAATTCCTGCAGACCGCTCCTTCTTTTTCCGCTTACAAAAATCTCTATAGACCGCTCTTTGAATACGGTGCACCGGTCAGGTGCACCTAATTAGGTATAGCCCCCGACTCTTATATCATTTGGGAATCGCAAATAATGCAAGAGTCTTTTCCGAGAGACTATGCTTTATCATTTCCTATTAAATCGCATTCCTCTCAGCAAATTTTCGCCAAGAACATATTTTTCGGACCGGTCACTCCGTTCGGAATTTCATATCTCCTGTATATTTTCACCATTTTCACATAACAGACCGCCTAAATCAGCCTGAATTCATAATCCACTTAGTGAAATTTTACTAAGAGCCAAAATTTCTGGTTGATCGGACCAGTTTATTCCCTATATTCTTACAGCGACTCGAGTCTCCAAAGCCTATAATCAGCCGGATGATTAACACCCACAGACCTAAGGCATCCTTTATCACCGAGTTATGTAAAATCTAACTCTTTCATGCTACTGAATTGTAAAATTCAGTATTGCTTTAATTTCCATCTAAAAATTTCCGTATTACGGACCGCTTTTTACTTTCATAAAAGCACGACGGCTTATTCTTATGATCGTTAAGTCATAATTATCGCAGATAACAGATCATTTATTTCCTTATGGCCGTTAGGTCATAATTGCATAGTTACGACAGTGGTTATTAACAATAAAAATCCATCGGGCCTTTTAAAATGGGCCAATAACTTTCCAGCCCCGGGCCCATCCCAGTGTCTATAAAAAGAAACGAAAGGTCGACCTAGGTCAACCCTGCTCCCAAAAGCTCATACGCGTCCGCCATTCACCTTTGCGCCGTTGCTCTCTCCTTCCTCATTAACCAATCTCAAGCTTTCCTTTTCCATCTCTTAAGATGGGTAAGAAGAAATCCACCACCGTCGTCTCATCTTCTTCCTCTGTTCCTCGTGATCGGCTTCCTTTCGGCGTCCAAGACCTTGGTAGCAGCAAGGTCACCGAAACATCCCTCAATGAGGCGAGTGAATGATGGGTATCTTCCTCCTCAACCCATCCTAAATTGGAGCGTCCCTTCTCCTAGCCAAATTCCATGGGGAATAGACGAGTCTCAACAATTAGTTTTCATGGCTTTTTTCCTCCGCGGTCTCGATCTCCCTTGCTGTTCCTTTTTCGAGAGGACTTCTTTTCTTTTACGGATGGGAGTTAGTGAACCTCAATCCTAACTCCATCCTGCAAATTGCCTTTTTCATCCATTTGTGCGAAGCTTTTCTTGGAGTTCTCCCCACTTCAAACTATTCCAATACTTGTTCCAAATCCGCCCACTTCCGTCATCGGACCGCCAAGCTGCAGTTGGCGGTGTAGGAATCCAATGCTTTGGAGCGCGAGACGGATATTTTTCCTGTCCCCGAGCAAGAGCATAGCCCATTGGAAAAAAAGGATGGTTCTTCTGCGACAATCCCCGACCAGCTCTTCCCGCCTTCGGCGCTAAGGTAGCCAAGAATTTCCCTACTGCAGAAACCAGGGAGAAGCTCAAAGAAGACAACGAAGTTCTTGCACTCCTTGCTTGCATTAAATACTTAGAGGCGTCACTGCCGAGACGATTCTCCGGAGCTTCATAGTGCGGGGAGTTCAACCCCTCAAAAGGCAAGAGCACCCAGCTTGGCTTTTCAATGAAGACACCGCTATGCCTTTAGATGAAACCCTTCATCCCGACAAAGACCGGTTAGAAGCTCGCATCAAGCAAATGCTGCAGCCGAATCCGGATCTATCCGGATGTACAAGAGTAGGTCTAGCTTTCAGCTCATGCAATCCTCGCGACCCCGTAAGTATCTATTTCTGTTTCTTCAAATCTTTGTTGCTTATTATCATCATTTACTTACAAAGACTCAATCTTCATAATTGCAGAAAATGGACAACTACAGCGAGTCACCCTCCTCTTCCTCCTAATGACACTTGGGGAGAGGATTATGCCAACAATACCGCTCCTCTAGCTGTTCAAGCCGGTCTGTCTCAAAGGCCCACGAGACCGGTCCTTTCCCTTACCTCCCAGCCATGCTCTAAAAATCACCAAATCCGGGGCCGTGGTTCAAGCTCCTAGTACAAGAAAACATACTACTTCCTTGTCCATTGGCAGACCTGCTACTTCTTCCACTCGCTCCTAGCGATACTCGCTCGGAGGCACAAAAGCTTGAAGAGCAACGACGCGAGGAAGAAGTTGTCGAAAGGGATCGCTAGGCAGCTCGGGCCATTCTTGAAGCTTCCTTGGGAAAAACTCAAGGTACCTCCTCCTCGGTCGATCCCTTATCCAAGGTACCCAAAAGGTCCCGGTATGGCCACCGAGACCGGTCCTAGTGATCCCACGAAGCGGCTCCAACTCCGCAAGTCAATCCAGCGGAGAAAAGGGCTGCGAGACGAAGTGGTGGAGATACCCAAGGCCCGGCCAAGAAGATCAAGACCTCCACCGGCTTCAAGAAGGCTTCCTCGTAAGTCTAACTCTTTTCTAAATTATTTCATCTGCTAAAGCTCCAAAACTGCCGAAGCTCCTTACCCCAGTCTTATTAAATGTGCTTTCCTCTTACGGGGTCCCTTCTAACTTCCAAGCTAGCATAGCTAGCTTTTTAAGAAATAAAGCTTCTTCAACAGCCCCGCCAACGGTGTTTACGCCTCTACTCCGGATGCACCACGAGGCTGGTCCTACCCCCGGCGCTTCTCAATCTATTACCGCTCCTGCCGCTTCCTCTCGGATCGGTAGCGCTCCCGCTTCCACTCCCACTACTCCAATCATAGAACCTTAGGGTGCGGCATCCACGGAGGAACTCCCTGCCGCCCGAGCGTAGAAGCTGAAGAGCAGGTTACCATCATCGAAGACTCATCTTCCGGTAATCCTCCTCGAGCTACCTTATTCCGGATTCCTCCGAGCTATCATTGGGACCGGTCTGGATGGAAGAAATTCCTCGCCGGCCTAGGACAACACGCAAAGCTCCTGGAGAATCAAAGCTGGCTAGAATGGTAGTTGGAGACGTGGAGGTAGATAGTTCGAGCGGGGCTAGAACTTTCATCTGCTACGACTCAATGGGACACTCTCCAAGAAGAAGAAGCTTTAAAGAATTTTTCGGAATCCGGCCAGGTATATCCTCTCGCTTCAAAAATCTTTCAAGGCAATCACATTCTAATTATTGGCTCTCTCAATCTTTCCTTTAGGTTCTCCTCAAAAGTTACGAGGCCAAGACCGCCATTATCGCCCACTTACAGGGAGGAGCTCAACGCCAATCAAGAACGATTGGGTGAATCGGAAACTCGGACCGCCGGTCCGAAGGCCAAGGAAAGCGATCTCCGGAGGAGAGAAGCCGGTCTGCAGAACACCCATCGAATGATGGAGGAGCGCCGGCAAGAAATCATCAAGCTCCGTCAAATTAATCGAGTAATATTCTCAATTTGTCTTATACATTCCACATTTTTCCCATTATCTTCCTTCCTGATTAATCCCATTCTTGATCTCGGCGCTCGAGAGTCTTGTTGCTGCTCACAAAAGAGCTGAAGAGGTCCTCACAGAAAAAACAGCCGCTCAAGCACGGGTAGAAGGCTCTCGTGTCGAACAACAACAGAGCGGCGCGGATTGGAGAACTCGAAGGCGAGCTTACTGCTAAAGATAACATATTAGCTCAAGCACTTCGCTCCAACAAGATGCTAGAGACCGAGAACGCTCGCTTGAAAGCTGAAACTAGTCGAAGCCTTAGAAGCAGCGAAATCAGCACAAGCGGACAAAGAGAGGGCCTTGAAGACTGCCCAAAAGCTGAAAGAATCCAACACAAACATCAAGGGCAGATTCGGAGCTGCCGAGATCGGGCACGAGCGTAAGTCCCACCTTTCTTGTTTACTCTTATGTCATCTTTTGAAAATACCGGTCTTCAACAATATCCCGGTCTTAAATTTGTACTTGTTTTTTCGGAACTTACTCGCAGGCACGGCGCGGACTCTAGAGTATCTCAATGGTGGTCAAACTATTGATCCCAACGAGATAGACCTTGAGTCCGCCATCCGGGCAATCCCAAGAAGAATCCGAGAACATTCAAGGATGATTGCTACTTCGGGAGGAGGACATATTGCCGCTATAATCCGAGTCTTGGACTCCGGTCGAAGAATGTGATTTCAATTTTATCGGGGTGGCGCCCACCCTAATACTATCGAAGACCGGTTCAATGAGGTGAAGAACTCACTCATTGGCAGTGTTTCAGAGTTGGTGCAAGATGTTCCTCTTGATCCAACAGGCATCCCTCTCAACGTAGCGCCGGCAGCTTTCGCCCTGGATCAAGATGCTCGGGATGCAGCAACCGCCGCCGGACGGACAATAGAAGACTCCTTCGAAGATCTTGATAGGGATTTGCCGGTATCCTCCTCCGATTCCGAGGAAACACTGGATGATAGGCTTGTGGAAAATCCTAAGACCGGTGACACCGGTACTTCCCACGATCCTGCTTAGTAAACTTTGTAATAGGGCTATTTTGGAATCGGACATCTTGATCATCATATTTTAAATATCGGTTACTTTTCTTTTCTATATGAATACTGGTTTCACCATCATACTTGCTAACTTATTTACTTAAGACATGATGGTTATTTCAATTGAATAATTATGATCCAATTTTGGCTCTTATTCAGCGCAGATCACAATTCATAATTATAGCTTACTTTAACAAGATCATGTAACATAAGCAAAAAGCGAGTTTGTAGGATTTCAAGATTTCACAGATTGTCCTTAACACAACAGTCTACCAATCAATATTCATAATATCATAGACTGCTCTTAACATAGCGAGAATAGCAAACTATCACAGATCGCTATTATCATAACAGCCCCTGGCTCAATAATTTAATTCAAAATTAAAGTATGGAGACACAAAAAACAAACATCATCATTAGATAAAATTACTTTATTATAATATGAAAAACTTTACAATAAATACTCTTAAATATAAAAACGACGAAGCTGATCAATGTTCCAGGAATTTGGAATCTCTTCCTCCTCCAAGGTCATAAGCCTATAAGCCCCCGGTCCGGAGACCGATTTAACCAAAAAGGTCCTTCCCAGACCGGTGACAACTTATGCCTGTTCTTGTTAGATCGAATCTTCCGAAGAACCAAGTCTCCTACTTGGAACTCCCGAGTGCGAACATTACGATCACGATAACGACGTAATCCCCGATGATATTTAGCGGCTTGAATCAAAGCTTGATCCCTCAATTCTTCCGCAGCGACCAATTCAACCTCGACGTTGATCATCATACGTTTCTTCATCATAATATCGTACTCGAGCCGACACCATATTTACTTCTGTAGGTAGCATGGCTTCGGATCCATACACCAAAGAAAATGGAGACTGTCCCGTAGCTCGCTAACATTAGTGCGCAGCCCCCAAAGTACCCAGGGCAGTTCCTTAACCCACTTTCCTGCATACGGCTTCAATCGGTCAAAAATTCTTGGTTTAAGACCTGTCAAAATCATTCCATTAGCTCGCTCCACTTGTCTATTGCTTTGCGGGTGTGCCACCGACGCATATTGCACCTTGATCCCTAAACTCTCAAGCATAGTCTTTGAAGAGTTCCGAAGTGAATTGAGGCCCATTATCAGTAATAATACTGTATGGAACCCCAAAGCGTACGAAGATACTCTGCAAAAACTTGATTGCACGAGCTGTAGTTGTACTAGTAGCTGCTTCAGCCTCAATCCACTTGGAAAACTTGTCTACTCGCCACACAAATATGCGTAAATCCTCCCGGCGCCCGTTTAAAACGTCCAACTATATCCAGCCCCCAAGTAGAAAAAGGCCAAGTCATTGGGATCAATTGCAACTCTTGAGCCGGAGTATGAGGTCTGTCTTGCAAAAAATTGACATCCTTGGCAATTCTTAACCACTCTATGCGCATCATCCGTCGCTGTAGGCCAATAAAATCCTTGTCCGAATACCTTTCCAACCAATGTCTTTGAAGAAGCATGATTTCCGCAAATTCCCTTGTGTACGTCTTCTAGCAATTGAATGCCATCGAAACCGATACACATTTCATCAAAATATTAACTCCGTGCTTATATAATTCTCCTTCGAGAATTAAATAACTACGGGCTCGAACTTCCAATCTTTGCTTCTCCACTTTATCTTCCGGAGTTTTACCGGATTGCAGATAGTCAAGATACGGAGTACGCCAATCAGAATCAATAATCATAACATCCAATGGCTGAATATCGTCAGCATTGGTTCCGCTCACTGTCTTATCCGGTAAGACCGCTCCTTCGTACTGGTCTTTCAAGACCGCCTTCTCCGCCTCGATCCTTCAAAGCTGCTTCATCCGCAATCTCCGAAATAGTAGCCTTGCGCTCCATCTTGATGGATGGCTTATCTAATACTTGAAGAAAAACACCAGCGGAATTGCTCGTCGTGATGATCCCGGTCCGGCTAACTCATCCGCAGCAGAATTATTTCCGCGCAGTATATGAGAAAACCGCAAACCATCAAATTTTCCTTCAAGCTTCCGAACCTCTTGACGGTAAGCAATCATATGATCATCATGAGCATCCCACGCTTTATTGACTTGACTTATCACCAACATCGAATCACCATAAATGTCCAATCGTCGGACTCCTAGCGAAATGGCTACTCTAAGCACATGAAGCAAAGCTTCATATTCCGCTGTATTGTTGGAAGTTCGGAAATGCATTTGTAACACATATCTAAGTGGTTCCTTTTGTGGGGTGAGAAGCACAACCCCAGCCCCCGTGCCTGAAAGCTGCAGGGACCCATCAAAGAACATCTCCCAGTACTCCAGTGCTTGAATCTCCTGCGGTACTTGTGTCTCTAACCACTCGTTATGAAATCAGCTAATGCTTGTCCCTTAATATCCGTTCGCGAAGAAAACGTAATTTCATATTGACCAAGTTCTATAGCCCACTTTGCAACTTGGCCAATCGCTTCTCGATTTCGGACAATATCTCCAATGGCAAACCCAGTCTTAACCTCAATAGGATGCGCTTGGAAATAATGCTTCAACTTTCGAGAAGTTATTACTACAGCATATATTAACTTCTGTAATCGGAGATATCGTATCTTTGATTCAGTAAGAACTTCACTTACAAAATATACCGGATGTTGCACCAGTTGTAGATGTCCTTCTTCCTTCCGATCAACCGTCGTAACCGTGCTCACCACATGGGTTGTTGCGGAGATATATAACTGGATGGTCTCGTCTGGCTCGGGGGCACCAATACCGCGAGGATTGCTAAGGTATTCCTTGAGTTGATCAAGCGCAGCCTACGCCTCATTAGTCCACTCAAACTTATCTTGCTTCTTAAGCAACTTGAAGAACGGAAGTCCACGAACCCCCAACCTCGAAATGAACCGGCTAAGAGCCGCCATACTACCCGTCGCCTTCCGAACATCCTTCAAGCAACTCGGAGGTTTCATGTCGATTATCGTCTGGATTTATTCCGGGTTGGCTTCAATGCCTCGCCATGACACTAGGTAGCCCAGCAATTTCCCGGAGCGAACTCCAAATACACATTTTCCGGGGTTGAGCTTTATGGAAAAATTCCACAGATTATCGAAGGTCTCCGCCAGGTCGAGAGAAGATCATCGCTTTTCCGAGATTTTACCACTATATCATCAACATAAGCTTCGTGTTTCTTCCCAATTGCGAATCCAAGCAACGTTGTATACCACGCTGATATGTAGCTCCAAGCATTCTTTAATCCAAAAGGCATAGTCGTATAGCAAGTATGCTCCAAAGGGGGTGATAAATGCGGTCTTAATTTGATCTTCAACCCTTAGCGGTATTTGATGGTATCCTGAATAAGCATCAAGAAAACAAAGACGCTCGCAGCCAGCGAGTCGAATCAACAACTTGATCAATTCGAGGCAGCGCGAAAGGGTCTTTGGGGCAAGCTTTGTTGAGATCAGTATAATCGACACACATTCTTAATTCTTTAGTATTCTTTTTGGGTACAATAACCGGATTGGCAATCCAATCTGGATGATACACCTCCCTAATAAACTTAGCTGCTAATAACCTAGTTATTTCCTTCTTAATAGCTTCCTTGCGATCTTGAGCAAATCTTCGAGCTTCTGTTTAACCGGCTTCGCATCGGGACACACCAACGGTGCGTGCTCAATCTTCTCCCTAGGAACACCCGGCATGTCGAGGGCTGCCATGCAAAGATATCCCTATTTTCCTGGAGGAAAAGAATGAGCGCGCTTTCCTATTTATCCCCCAAGTCAGCCCCTATATGGGTGATCTTGGAGGGGTCCGACTCATCAAGCTGAATACTTTTGGAAACCACCGCATCAGCCTTCAATTTCTCCTTTACAACCTTCTTGATCGGGACTTCATCCTCTAACCTTGCCTGGACTTCTAGAGCCTCAGCTGCTTCTCCGATTTCTCGACGTTCATCCTCCGAATTGGTCCGAGAGGCCAACTCGGTGCTATGTACCTCACAAGCATAAGCGGTCTTGATGTCACCTCGAAACGACAAAACTCCGTTTGGTCCTGGCATCTTCAGACATCAAGTATTGACAATTCGGAATGGCCATAAACTTTGCCAAAGCCGGCCTTCCAAGTATCGCATGATACGCTGAATCAATATCAGCCACCCGGAAGATAATATTCTCCCTCCTCGTAGTTCTCCTTCGTCCCGAAGATCACCGGCAGAGAAATCTGCCCCAAAGGATAGCTATTCCGTCCAGGTATTATACCATGAAACGGTGAGACGCTGCGCTCCAAATCAGCTACGGAAAGGCCAAGCTCGGCGAGTTTTGGCGAACAAAATATCCAGGCAACTTCCGCCATCAATGAAGGTCCTCTTCAACCGCACCTTGTGAACAATGGGGGCCAAGATGAGCGGATATCTACCAGCTTTTGACAATGCCTCAGGATGATCAGCTCTGCTGAAAGTAATGGGCACTTCGGACCATCGTAAGTACTCGGGTGTAGCAGAGCGACAGCATTAACCTCTCGAAACGCCAACTGTTGCTTTCTCTTCGATTCGTAAGCGTCCGGGCCTCCAAAAATCATGTTCACCTCTCGAGCTGGTTCTTGAAAACCTTCATGATCCCCATTGTCATCGTGTTCTCTATCCTTGCCCTTGTCATCCTTCTCGATTCCGATAAGCGGATCGGGGTGCGACCTTTAAGGCGAACCGAGCGAACAGCCTTAACAGGAAGCACTCCTTGGCTTTATGATTCCCATTATGAATCATGCAAGGGCCTTCTAGAAGTGTTTCGAACGACAATCGTTCTTTCGGACCTCTCTTGGGCGGTGGCGGCCGGTCTCCTCCATGAGACCGGTCGACAGCCGCAACAAGGTGATCAGCCTTGCGCTTGTTGTTGTTCTTGGATCCAGATCGGTTGCCTTGATCATGCTTCGGTTCCTTCCCTTTGTTCCCGCGTAAATTGACCACGTTCGATTCACCAAGCAGCATAGTCGTCTGCTATCTTGAAGCACTCGACGCCGTCATGGTAAGGTTCCGATTTCACCTTCCAATCTTGTGAACCAAAGCTTCACTTCGGACGCCAGCTTGAAACGCAGCAATTACTTGCTGGTCGGGAACGTTGGGAATTAAGGCCTTCTTATTGCGAAACGCCCGATGAAGTCGGTGAGTGTCTCGTCGGGCTTCGCTCAGCCTCGAGCTTCGCTCGACTGTTGAGGTCGAAGTAATTCCCTGGCTTCTCACAAGTCGCTTGGAAATTCTCTACGAACTTTTTGGTGAGATCACCCAAGAAGAAATAGACTTCTCGGGTAGGGACTGCAACCATAAGCGTCCAGCCTGCTCCATGCACATGGGGAGGTAATTAGCTAGCACAAATGTATCTCCTCCTCGCTGACCGGATGGCGGTCGTGTACATACGTAGCCACTTAGCAGGAGGTGCTTTACCATCATACTTATCAATGACCCCAGGCTTAAATCCCCGGGGTAGTTGCAAATGCGTAAATCCCTCGTAAAAGCGGGAATCACGGAGTATTCATCATCCTCCGGACCGGTCCGGACCGGTGAAGGGGAACGTCGACGAGGGTAATGCCGGTAGTTGCGATCCCTATCATCATCGGAATAGTCGTAATAGCGATCATCTTGATACCTATCTCCCTTACCACCCCGAGCATCATTATTCACCGGCTCCGCATTCCGTGAAGGAGCCGGAGGCGGAGGTGGAGGCGCCGCTTGACGATCATTGTTTGTTGGTTCCTCATGCCGTGATGGAGGTGGAGGCGGAGGTGCCGCTTGACGATCATTGTCGGCACGCCGGGGTTCAACGTCTCTGTTCCGGTTACCTTGCCCTCTTCGGTCTCTCGGTATCACGACCATCATCTCTTCTAGGCCGCTCGTCCCGATGAGCATGCCTATTACTACGTCCTCGATGATCATTGCGCGGATGATTTCCACCAGGGAGAGGCGCCGAAGCGGCCGGTCCACGCCGAGGTGAATTAGTCACGTGCGGACGAGACGGGGCGGGGTCGCGTGGACGATCATCCACATGACCGGTGCGACGCCCCTCATCTTCCTCATGTCTCCGGCGTTCTTCCGCTCTCTCTCGCATGGCGATCAATGAGGACATTACGGGCGTCCCGGTTGCCATTAAGCGGTACGCGCAAATCTTGGTCCGGAGCTCGCTCATGTGCATCCGCGATCGGGGTGTGTCGAGGCCCGAGCCTTCCGCCGGAGGAAGCTCCTTCCGACCGAGCTCTCGTAGGCCGCTACGAGCGAGAACGCGAGCGGCTTGAAGATTCCGATCTATCATGGACGAGTTGATTGGTTTGCAGAGCAGCCGCATCTACTAAATTGAGAGGGCGTTGCAACCCCGGTGTTGCATTGAAAACTTCTTCCGGTATTGTCTCGAGGATTTGTTTCACTCCAACAATGTTGTGAACCGGCGACTTGAAGACCCGAGCGCCATTTAATTCCACTTCCATGGAGCTCAAATCCAAAGCCCTGCTCGAAGAACGATGCCGCCTTCCACTGCGACACCCACGTCGGCTGTTATATCCTGGGGAAGTTTCTTCCGGGTCTCCGGACCGGTCCGGCAATGGGCCCGTGGTCGGGGAACGAGTCGCGGGAGCGTTGCCTCCGGCCCGACCAGCAGTATTTGCACACGGGTTTGCAGCTGAAGGTTGCGGAGGTCCTTCATCTCTATTTGCTTCTTCATCTTCATGGTGACGGCGATCGGATTCTTCTCTCACCAGCCTTTCTTCTTCTTTAGCAGCTTCCTCTCGAAGTAAGTTGGCGAATAACTGGTCCAATCATGAAGACTTGGAAGAAGGCTGGACGTTCTTCTTCGAAGTTATCAATGAACTCGCTAGAGCAGCTCATCTCTACAGATTGAGGTTCAATGCGAGATGTCGGCGATCCGATTGTTCGCGCTAAAGCTGCGTCGGATCCGCCAAGTTCTGAATCTAGGATGCCAACTGTGGCAGGTGATCGCGCTTCGAAGCTGCGACCGACAACGAGTCGGATTCATCAAAAGCGGTTTTCCGGCCGAATCAGCTTCAAAGTCAAGGGAACCGAAGCGGATCTTGAAGCCGGGCTCGAAGTCGACGACGAACGAAGAGGCCATCGAACTCGCTGGAAACTCGCCGGGACCCCTACCGGCACGCCAAATGTCGAGTCTTAAACTCGACACTAGTACTACCCGGTCCCTTACGAGCGTGGAATTCGTTGGTGCAATACACGAACACACAGGAACACGCGTTTTTAGACAGGTTCGGGCCCCTCGGATCGAGAGTAATACCCTACGTCCTGTATGTTATGTATTGCCTTTAGCGATTTGCTAATTGCAAGATCTCGGAGTTTTCGGGGGTCCCTGCTCCGCCTTATATATCCGGGGAGCTGGGGTTACATGCGGAGTCCTAATCGATTACATGAATTACATATATGGAGTTCCATTTCTAACTTTCTTTATTGATTCGAGTCCTAATCGGACTACGAATTGCTCAATAACTTGCTCCTCAAGTGTAACAACTCTCGAGAAAATAATGCATTTCATGTCATCATGAGCATGTCATCACATTGTTGCATTTTTGAAGGTGAGGAGCCAAATCTTAGGATCATTCCGTATGGAACCTTGACTAATTTGGCTCCGATTCCTACCATTCGTGAAGAAGTGGTAGCAGCGCAACGGAAAAGTGTTGGTATAGGACACATAAGGAGACGACTCGGAAAGGATGAAGTTAAATGCTTCGGAGAGGACGAGGCAGAAGTCATTTGGTTCAAGAATCGATTGGTAGTACCAAAAGATCTACCAATTCGCAAGAAGATAATGGATGAAGCTCATATGTCCAAATACTCTATTCACCCCGGAACCAACAAGATGTATCAAGATCCGAAGCAAAGATTTTGGTGGACACGCATGAAGCGAGAAATCGCCAAGTATGTCGATGAATGTGATGTACGTCGACGGGTCAAAGCCGAGCACTTGAAGCAAGCGAGGACCCTTACAACCCTTAAGTATCCCTGAATGGAAGTGGGAAGACATGAGCATGGATTTCATCGTTGGGTTACCACTAAGCCCCGAAAGCATGACTCTATCCGGGTTATTGTGGACAGGTTGATGAAGTATACTCACTTCATACCGGTACATACACGGTACACTCGCCGAGAAGTATGCGGAGCTGTACATTACTCGAATTCTCTCGTTTGCATGGAGTGCCGAAGACCATTATATCGGATAGAGGAACGCAGTTTGTTTCCAGATTTTGGGAACAACTACATGAATCCTTGGGAACGAAATTGATACGAAGCTCGAGCATATCATCCTCAAACCGAACAGACGAGAAAGGATCAATCAATATCTCGAAGATATGCTCCGAGCATGTGTCTTGACCTATGGTAAAGATTAGGAGAAGTGTTTACAGTTGGCGAGTTCTCCTATAATAACGAGCTATCAAGAGAGTGCCGGAATGTCACCGTTCCAAGCTCTATATGGGCGTAGTTGCTGTACACCCTTGAATTGGTCCGAGAGTGGGGAAAGAGTAATCTTCGGACCCGATCTAGTAAAGGATGCGGAGGAACAAGTACACCTCATTCAGCGAGAACCTTAAAAGGGCTAAATCTCAACGAGATCGGTTATACCGACAAAAGACGTCGAGAGTTAGTATTTCAGGTTGGAGATCAAGTCTATCTTCGAGTATCTCCTACCAAAGGTGTTCAAATGTTTGGAATCAAGGGCAAGTTAGCACCACGATACATTGGACCTTTTCCAATCCTGGAAAGATGTGGAGCTGTGGCGTATCGTTTGGAATTGCCATCACACTTGGCAGGTATTCATAACATATTTCATGTATCTCAACCGAAGAATTGTTTAAAACCACCAATGGATATACGGACAGCTGTAACGTCCCGCCACTCGGGCCGGGTCCGCTTACTCCTGGCAGTTTAATAGGCCCTCAAGATTTCCCCACATACCAACACTAGTCTTTTCTGCGCACTTTGTCCTCACTCATGCACACCCGAGAATCACTTCTCGATCGGTCACCCATCCCTAAATTGCTCCGGACCAAGCACGCTTAACCTTAGAGTTCTTTAGAGATAAGCTTCCGAAAAGAAGTTGTAACTTGTTGACATGAGTATTCTATCAATCCTATTAAGTCCTAGGCCGGGATGTTACACACTCACCCCCTTAGAGGACCGACGTCCTCGTCGGTCAACCCCGAGGCCGGGAACTTTCTCTCTTGGCCACGTCCATGTGTCCACTTGTCGGCGCATGTGCCATGCTTGTGTGACCACTCCGGGTCCACACTAGCCATGCACACCATGCCTGCATACGTGCAACATATGCGCCCGTGAAACCGCAAGAGTCGGCTCGATACCATCCGTAACGTCCCGCCACTCCGGGCCGGGTCCGCTTACTCCTGGCAGCTTAATAGGCCCTCAAGATTTCCCCACATACCAACACTAGTCTTTTCTGCGCACTTTGTCCTCACTCATGCACACCCGAGAATCACTTCCGGTCGGTCACCCATCCCTAAATTGCTCCGGACCAAGCACGCTTAACCTTAGAGTTCTTTAGAGATAAGCTTCCGGAAAAGAAGTTGTAACTTGTTGACATGAGTATTCTATCAATCCTATTAAGCCCTGGGCCGAGGATGTTACAACAGTACGAGGTGGAGCGATTACTGACGGACTTGACCTATGACGAACGACCGATCAAAGTTCTCGACACCAAGGATAGAGTGACTCGACATCGGACCATCAAGTTCTACAAGGTCCAATGGAGTAATCACTCGGAAGCTGAAGCTACTTGGGAACAAGAAGAGTTTCTTCGATCAAACTACCCCGAGTTCTTTAGCATTATCGCCTAGTCGTTTCGATCGTGAATCTCGGGACGAGATTCCTGTAAGGGGAGGGCTGTAACAACTCTCGAGAAAATAATGCATTTCACGTCATCATGAGCATGTCATCACATTGTTGCATTTTTGAAGACATCAAATTTTATGTTAATAACCTACACATAAAATAACAAAATAGATAAAGAAGAAAGGAAGTGTTAAAAAGAAATAAAATAAGCAGAAAATCCATGTTTAATATTTTCTTTGGCTCAAATATCACAAATAAAGATTTATGAAAATTCCTGAAAATTGTTTTGCCTTGTAAAAATATTTACAAGAAATAGACAAAGCTTCTTTGATTAATTTAACTATGAATTTTTAATCCAAAAATGATTTGGAGTTTTACCCTGGACTTAATAGGAAAAATGTCTAAAATGTTTTCATTTAAACCCCTGAAAAATTTGGGAATTTTTGGAGCACCGGAAGGTTGCTTTTTAATTTACCAAAAGCCCGGGGTGTTTTTGCAAAATTACCGAGATCGGCCCAGCTGCAATTCTCTCTTCTCTCTCCCTCTCTCTCACCGCGCTCTCGCCACCGCCCGCGGCCGCACCGCCTCTCCGGCCGGGCGCCACGCCTCAAGGCCACGCAGCAGCATGGAGCCACGCCGCTGCCGGCCCGGCTGCCTCCCCTTACCGCCTCTCCAGGAGATAAGAGCCCCCCCCCCACCCCAGCCGAGCTTCTTTCTTCTCTTTTCCCTTCCGCCATTGCCGCTCTCCTCCGGAGCACGACGCCGAGGCCGCTCCGGTGCTTCGCCATCCAAACCACTGCCACCCGGAGCTCCGCCGGGACCTTGCGAAGCTCCACGACCCGAGCAATTATCTTGAGCACCTTCCTTCCGTCCGGGCGAGGTCATTTTCCCCTTCGGGCCATCATCGTCGTTCCTCCGTCGCGCCCGAAAATTGGAGCTCTCAGTGAGCCGTAGACCCTCGTTCTTCTACCAAGTGTTGCGCAATTCAGTCCTTTAGCTTCGGGCGATTGCTCATCTAGTTCCCTTCTCGGGTCGCCGTGGATTTTGTTGTCTTCCGGAGTCCGGTTCATCGCCGCCGCACTACCCACGGTGAGCTCTCCTCTCCGATCGTGCGCATGCTCCGTAGAGCTTTTGCCGTCGTTGTGCGTGTGCCGTAGGAGCTCCCCGTGCCGTTTATTTTGAGTTTCGAGTTCTCCGGCGAGTCGCGCACCGTGCCGAAGGCACCGCCATGTCGGGACCTCACCGCCGGCGTGCCTAGAGGCGAGCTCATGCAAGTCGATCACCGCGGTTCTGTTCGCCTTGAAGAGTGGAGCATGTAGGTGTCGTCGCGGCGAGCTTTGGCTCGACGGCGACCAACTCCGGTGGCCGCGCCGCCGCTGGCCCGCCGCCGCGGTGGTGCCACATCGCGGGCCACACGGGATCGCGTGTGGCCACGTGCGGATCGCGTGCGGTCAACCCTGTGGCCTTCCGTGTGGCACGGAATCAAATTCAAATTTCGAAAATTCATAGAAAATTCATTAAAAATCGGAAAAATGTCAAACCAAGTTTGTTAGACTCGGAAAAATAAGATCTATTTAATTGTGAAATAAAATGTTTATTTTGAGTAAATTTATTTTATAAATATTATTTAATCACTTTGTTTGTTTAAAGAAGAGCTATTAATTTATGTTAATTAAGTGTTTAATGAAGAAAAATAATTTAACTAGATGAAGGAGATACTGCAGACCAAAGTTATTATGAAATTTATTTTTTTCCAAAATTTAAAACTTAACTCTATTATTTTATGTGACCACAATCTATTAGCCTTTTATCACATAAGGTAATAACTTATTTATTACTTAATAAACCAGAATAATTTATTAAGTATTAAGCCTAAGTAATTAAGGAACAGAACTAATTAAATATTTAATGACCTTGATTAAACATTTACTTATCAAGCATAATCAATTGTTAATTAATGCTTAATGAACATACTTATCCCTACTTTATTAATTAACTAAGGTGATTAAGCTTGATCTTTAATTATTAATTACCGAAGTTAATTAAGGAACTTTGCAAAATTTCATCATGAGCATTCATGCATACATGATTGTGATTCGCAACGCATTGCTCGGTCGACTAGGTTCGAAGAGATCGAGGTTCCACCCGAGGTCGAGTCGAGTGCCGAGAATCTCGAAGTCGACCCAGCCGCCGAAGAAGCTAACTCCGAACAGTATCAAGGCAAGCCCCGGTGCATCCTACCTATGTTTTTAAAAATTTTATTTTATCACATAGTACGAGTTATGTTTGTGCATTAGGTGTTAGGGAATGGTTGACACCCTAGCTGCATTATGGTAGGTTTCCATTTGTTTATTCTATACTTGGTACAGGTAGCTCAATAGAGGCTAAGCTTAATTTCATAGTCGCAACGGTAGATGGTTAGGGGATCTTAAAGCATGGAGGCTTTAAGGGTTTTGTGTTGACACTAAGATGAAGAGGGTGTTAATGAAGTTGAGACCGGATGGGCCCCGTAGGAGAAAGGGCAAGACGGAGATGAGGTCTTGCAAGGTGGTAGCCCCGTCCGAGTCGGTCAAGGACCGTACCGTTGTCGGCTTAGTTGAACAAGTTTGAACGTACCGTGCTACATGCTGGTATCACGGGCCCGAGCAAGCTGATGTACCCTATCGCCCCGAGAGATGTAGCGTAGCCGGCTCTCTTTGCCGACTGTTAGTGAGAGGATAGTCTCACGGGAGGGAGATGGGTCGACACGAGGGAAGTCGTGGCGTCGCCATACTCCCGGGGAAGAGATAATGGACGTGGATTCGGTTATAGATTTCACGGAGATTCCACGACTAGAGGATGTAGAATCCGAGACAGGCGGTTCCATAAGCCAGGAGGTGACATCCGGGCGTCGCGAAGAAGAGTAGAGTGCTAGCTAGTAGCAAGTGAGAAAACTAGTATGTAAATTAGGCGCTAGTTTAATAACGAGCGTGATGTAACCACGCATGAGTGTATCTTAGGAATCGTTGTAACGTGGATGTATGAGCATGTGTTTATGGATTTGGTGGTTATTTTAATAAAGATGGATTGTTGCATAAGAGTAATTGGGAGTTCCTCATCTATGTATTCCTGTTTCATCCATTATTATGTTGGAATGAAGATGTCTAACGTAAACTTTTCTTGGACAGAATGGTTAGAACAAGGAGACGTGATGAGCCCGAGAGTTCTCAACGCGGGCGGGAACACCACCACCACCCCCGACCTTGGCGCGAGGCCATCGCCGCTGTATCTGGATTCTCGCGCGGAGCAGCGAGAATTATTGGAGCAATTGGTCCGCAACACCGCTCCACAGGAACGTCACCAAGGCCGGAATGCTCCGGAAGAAAGGGTGACCTTCTCGGACTTCTTATCGGTTCGCCCCGGTCTTCTCGGATGCGGGGAACCCTTGGAAGCCGACCAGCGGCTTCGTACCATCGAGTCGATGCTGGAATTGTTTCCATGCACGGATCATCGGAAGACCCTCTTTGCTTCCCGAGCAATTGCAAGGATTTGCTCGGAGCCCGGTGGGCCAACTACAAGGCGATGTTTCCTCCAGGACATCAAGTTTCATGGGCTGAGTTCATTAAAGCCTTCGGAGAGCACCATATTCCGGAAGGCTTAATGAATCGGAAAAGGAACGAGTTCCTATCACCGAAGCAAGGGGATATGAATGTGCATAGCTAGTCCAAGGTATTTAACCGTCTTGCTTAGTACGCTCCCGAACATGTGGACACGAGATGCCAAGAAGAAGAATCTGTTCAAGGAGGGAATGAGTACCAAGCTGCAGTCTCGCTTGGTGTTGAACAAGACCGACAGCTTCACCGACTTTGTGAGTGACGGTATCGCTCCGGAAGATTCTATCCGTCTTCATCGGACGGAGAAGAACAAGAAGAGACCGGCTGCTGGACAAGGAAGTGGCGGACCATCAAAGTACAGGCTGGTCTACACTGCACCGTCGGGTCGGCGTTATCAGCATACACCTTCTCGTCCCAATTAATACCGGCGGTCTCAACCACCCCGACAATCTCAGCAACGACGGTCGAATCGATATCGTCCGCCCTATCGGCAACGGAACACTCGGAATCCCAGGACCGGTGAGTCAAGCACCGCAGCAGAATGGACCGCCATGTTTCAATTGTGGCCGTTCGGGAAATTATTACCGCAGTTGTCCATATCCTCAAAAGGCACCATATGCACCTAGACCTCAAGGACAGCCGCGAGAACCAACCGAGGGCACCGATCAAGAATACACCAGCGAGAGACGGCCGTGCCAACTTTACTACGGCTGAGGAGCTACCCGAAGGAGGACAAATCTTAGCGGGCATGTTTTCTATCGCTGATCATCCTGCTATGATTTTATTTGATTCGGGAGCTACGCATAATTTCATCGACAAGTCATATGTTGCTAAGCATCGCATCATGCCATCCAAGTTGCTATGTGCTCGATATCATTTCAACACCTGGGGGTAGAATCCTTACTAATGAAGAAGCAGCCAATATGCCATTAAGATTGCGTAGCAAGATTTATTCCACTTCATTAATCATACTTGGATGGGCAAGGGTTAGATGCAATTATTGGCATGCAATGGATGAATTTCCATAAGGCAGTATTGGAAATAGCATCTCGAGCCGTATATCCGAACTCCCCTGTTCATGGTCGAGATTGCTTGCTCTTAACTTTTCCTCAAGCTATGCTGCCAATGGTTAATAAGGCTATAGGTAAGAGTCCGGAGGATATACCCATAGTCCGTGAGTATCCGGATGTCTTTCCGGACGACTTGCCGGGACTACCGCCGAACCGAGCGGAAGAGTTTAAGATAGAGTTACAGCCTGGAACAGCACCAATATCAAGGAGGCCGTATCGGATGCCGCCAAATGAGCTGGAAGAATTGAAAGTGCAACTAAAGGAATTATTGGACAAGGGGTATATACGTCCAAGTTCATCACCATGGGGATGCCCAGCCTTGTTTGTGAAGAAGAAGGACAAGACATTGAGGCTATGTGTGGATTATAGACCCCTGAATTCGGTCACCATCAAGAACAAGTATCCTCTTCCGAGGATTGATATCTTGTTTGACCAATTGATGGGAGCTAAGGTCTTCTCCAAGATAGATCTTCGTTCGGGTATCATCAAATTAAGATAAGAGCGGAAGATATACCGAAGACCGCATTCTCCACAAGATATGGACTCTATGAGTACCTGGTCATGTCTTTTGGATTGACCAATGCACCAGACACATTTCATGTATCTCATGAATTCGGTATTCATGCCTGAGCTGGACAAGTTTGTCGTGGTATTCATTGACGACATCTTGATCTACTCTAAGTCAACAGGGGAACATGCCAATCACTTAAGAGTTGTGTTGCAACGACTCGGGGATCATCGGCTCTATGCTAAGTTCAGCAAATGCGAGTTTTGGCTCAAGGAAGTGCCGTTCCTAGGTCATGTGATATCAGCTGAAGGAGTGGCCGTTGATCCCGGCAAAGTTCAAGAAGTGTTGGATTGGAAACCACCGAAGTCCGTCTCGCAGATCGGGAGTTTCTTGGAACCGGCTGGTTACTACAGGAGGTTTATTCCAAACTTCTCAAAGATCGCCAAGCCAATGACTAAGCTATTGGAAAAGGATAAGAAGTACGTATGGAGCAAAGAATGTGAAGAAGCTTTTCAAACATTAAAGAAGTTACCGACAACAGCTCCCATACTTGCTCATCCGGATCCGACGAAGCCCTTTGATGTGTACTTGTGATGCATCGGGCACGGGGCTCGGATGTGTTCTAATGCAGGAAGGTCAAGTGATCGCCTATGCATCTCCACAACTAAGGCGTCATGAGGAACACTATCCTACCCATGATCCGGAACTAGCAGCGGTCGTTCTAGCATTGAAAGGTTGGAGGCACTATCTATTGGGTAACTTGGTACATTTATACACCGACCATAAGAGTCTTAAGTACATCTTCACCCAAGCAGATCTGAATATGCGTCAACGAAGATGGTTAGAATAAATCTAGGATTATGAGCTGGAAATTCACTACCACCCGAGGCAAGGCAAACGTGGTAGCTGATGCATTAAGTCGCAAAGCTCATTGTAATAATCTCACGACTCAACTTTTGATTCAAGCACATCCATCCGAAGGTGAGGAGTCAAATCTTAGGATCATTCCGTATGGAACCTTGACTAATTTGGCTCTGATTCCTACCATTCGTGAAGAAGTGGTAGCAGCGCAACGGAAAAGTGTTGGTATAGGACACATAAGGAGACGACTCGTAAAGGATGAAGTTAAATGCTTCGAGAGAGGACGAGGCAGAAGTCATTTGGTTCAAGAATCGATTGGTAGTACCAAAAGATCTACCAATTCGCAAGAAGATAATGGATGAAGCTCATATGTCCAAATACTCTATTCACCCCGGAACCAACAAGATGTATCAAGATCCGAAGCAAAGATTTTGGTGGACACGCATGAAGCGAGAAATCGCCAAGTATGTCGATGAATGTGATGTCCGTCGACGGGTCAAAGCCGAGCACTTGAAGCAAGCAGGACCCTTACAACCCTTAAGTATCCCTGAATGGAAGTGGGAAGACATGAGCATGGATTTCATCGTTGGGTTACCACTAAGCCCCCGAAAGCATGACTCTATCCGGGTTATTGTGGACGAGGTTGATGAAGTATACTCACTTCATACCGGTACATACACGGTACACTGCCGAGAAGTATGCGAGCTGTACATTACTCGAATTCTCTCGTTTGCATGGAGTGCCGAAGACCATTATATCGGATAGAGGAACGCAGTTTGTTTCCAGATTTTGGGAACAACTACATGAATCCTTGGGAACGAAATTGATACGAAGCTCGGCATATCATCCTCAAACCGAACGGACAGAAAGGATCAATCAATATCTCGAAGATATGCTCCGAGCATGTGTCTTGACCTATGGTAAAGATTAGGAGAAGTGTTTACAGTTGGCGAGTTCTCCTATAATAACAGCTATCAAGAGAGTGCCGGAATGTCACCGTTCCAAGCTCTATATGGGCGTAGTTGCTGTACACCCTTGAATTGGTCCGAGAGTGGGGAAAGAGTAATCTTCGGACCCGATCTAGTAAAGGATGCGGAGGAACAAGTACACCTCATTCAGCGAGAACCTTAAAAGGGCTAAATCTCAACGGATCGGTTATACCGACAAAAGACGTCGAGAGTTAGTATTTCGAGGTTGGAGATCAAGTCTATCTTCGAGTATCTCCTACCAAAGGTGTTCAAATGTTTGGAATCAAGGGCAAGTTAGCACCACGATACATTGGACCTTTTCCAATCCTGGAAAGATGTGGAGCTGTGGCGTATCGTTTGGAATTGCCATCACACTTGGCAGGTATTCATAACATATTTCATGTATCTCAACCGAAGAATTGTTTAAAACCACCAATGGATATACGGACAGCTGTAACGTCCCGCCACTCCGGGCCGGGTCCGCTTACTCCTGGCAGTTTAATAGGCCCTCAAGATTTCCCCACATACCAACACTAGTCTTTTCTGCGCACTTTGTCCTCACTCATGCACACCGAGAATCACTTCTCGATCGGTCACCCATCCCTAAATTGCTCCGGACCAAGCACGCTTAACCTTAGAGTTCTTTAGAGATAAGCTTCCGAAAAGAAGTTGTAACTTGTTGACATGAGTATTCTATCAATCCTATTAAGTCCTAGGCCAGGATGTTACACACTCACCCCCTTAGAGGACCGACGTCCTCGTCGGTCAACCCGAGGCCAGGAACTTTCTCTCTTGGCCACGTCCATGTGTCCACTCGTCGGCGCATGTGCCATGCTTGTGTGACCACTCCGGGTCCACACTAGCCATGCACACCATGCCCGCATACGTGCAACATATGCGCCCGTGAAACCGCAAGAGTCGGCTCGATACCATCCGTAACGTCCCGCCACTCCGGGCCGGGTCCGCTTACTCCTGGCAGCTTAATAGGCCCTCAAGATTTCCCCACATACCAACACTAGTCTTTTCTCGCACTTTGTCCTCACTCATGCACACCCGAGAATCACTTCCCGGTCGGTCACCCATCCCTAAATTGCTCCGGACCAAGCACGCTTAACCTTAGAGTTCTTTAGAGATAAGCTTCGGAAAAGAAGTTGTAACTTGTTGACATGAGTATTCTATCAATCCTATTAAGCCCCGGGCCAGGATGTTACAACAGTACGAGGTGGAGCGATTACGACCGGACTTGACCTATGACGAACGACCGATCAAAGTTCTCGACACCAAGGATAGAGTGACTCGACATCGGACCATCAAGTTCTACAAGGTCCAATGGAGTAATCACTCGGAAGCTGAAGCTACTTGGGAACAAGAAGAGTTTCTTCGATCAAACTACCCCGAGTTCTTTAGCATTATCGCCTAGTCGTTTCGATCGTGAATCTCGGGACGAGATTCCTGTAAGGGGAGGGCTGTAACAACTCTCGGAAAATAATGCATTTCACGTCATCATGAGCATGTCATCACATTGTTGCATTTTTGAAGACATCAAATTTTATGTTAATAACCTACACATAAAATAACAAAATAGATAAAGAAGAAAGGAAGTGTTAAAAAGAAATAAAATAAGCAGAAAATCCATGTTTAATATTTTCTTTGGCTCAAATATCACAAATAAAGATTTATGAAAATTCCTGAAAATTGTTTTGCCTTGTAAAAATATTTACAAGAAATAGACAAAGCTTCTTTGATTAATTTAACTATGAATTTTTAATCCAAAAATGATTTGGAGTTTTACCCTGGACTTAATAGGAAAAATGTCTAAAATGTTTTCATTTAAACCCCTGAAAAATTTGGGAATTTTTGGAGCACCGGAAGGTTGCTTTTTAATTTACCAAAAGCCCGGGGATGTTTTTGCGAAATTACCGAGATCGGCCCAGCTGCCATTCTCTCTTCTCTCTCCCTCTCTCTCACCGCGCTCTCGCCACCGCCCGCGGCCGCACCGCCTCTCCGGCCGGGCGCCACGCCTCCAGAGCCAAGCAGCAGCTTGGAGCCACGCAGCTGCCGGCCCGGCTGCCTCCCCTTACCACCTCTCCAGGAGATAAGAGCCCCCCCCCGGCCGAGCTTCTTTCTTCTCTTTTCCCTTCCGCCATTGCCGCCCTCCTCCGGAGTACGACGCCGAGCCGCTCCGGTGCTTCGCCATCCAAACCACTGCCACCCGGAGCTCCGCCGGGACCTTGCGAAGCTCCACGACCCGAGCAATCATCTTGAGCACCTTCCTTCCGTCCGGGCGAGGTCATTTTCCCCTTCGGGCCATCATCGTCGTTCCTCCGCCGCGCCCAAAAATTTGAGCTCTCTAGTGAGCCATAGACCCTCGTTCTTCTACCAAGTGTTGCGCAATTCAATCCTTTAGCTTCGGGCGATTGCTCATCTAGTTCATTTCTCGAGTCGCCGTGGATTTTGTTGCCTTCCGGAGTCCGGTTCACCGCCGCCGCACTACCTACGGTGAGCTCTCCTCTCCGATCGTGCGCATGCTCCGTAGAGCTTTTGCCGTCGTTGTGCGTGTGCCGTAGGAGCTCCCCGTGCCGTTTGTTTTGAGTTTCGAGTTCTCCGGCGAGTCGCGCACCGTGCCGAAGGCACCGCCATGTCGGGACCTCGCCGCGGCGTGCCTAGAGGCGAGCTCATGCAAGTCGATCACCGCGGTTGTGTTCGCCTTGAAGAGTGGAGCATGTAGGTATCGTCGCGGCGAGCTTTGGCTCGACGGCGACCAACTCCGATGGCCGCGCCGCCGCGGCCCGCCGCCGTGGTGGTGCCACACCGCGGGCCACACGCGCGTGGGATCGCGTGTGGCCACGTGCTGATCGCGTGCGGTCAACCTCGTGGCCTTCCGTGTGGCACGGAATCAAATTCAAATTTCGAAAATTCATAGAAAATTCATTAAAAATCGAAAAAATGTCAAACCAAGTTTGTTAGACTCGGAAAAATAAGATCTATTTAATTGTGAAATAAAATGTTTATTTTGAGTAAATTTATTTTATAAATAGTATTTAATCACTTTCTTTGTTTAAAGAAGAGCTATTAATTTATGTTAATTAAGTGTTTAATGAAGAAAAATAATTTAACTAGATGAAGGAGATATCTGCAGACGAAAGTTATTATGAAATTTATTTTTTTCCAAAATTTAAAAATTAACTCTATTATTTTATGTGACCACAATCTATTAGCCTTTTATCACATAAGGTAACAACTTATTTATTACTTAATAAACCAGAATAATTTATTAAGTATTAAGCCTAAGTAATTAAGGAACAGAACTAATTAAATACTTAATGACCTTGATTAAACATTTACTTATCAGCATAATCAATTGTTAATTAATGCTTAATGAACATACTTATCCCTACTTTATTAATTAACTAAGGTGATTAAGCTTGATCTTTAATTATTAATTACCGAAGTTAATTAAGGAACTTTGCAAAATTTCATCATGAGCATTCATGCATACATGATTGTGATTCGCAACGCATTGCTTGGTCGACTAGGTTACGAAGTGATCGAGGTTCCACCGAGGTCGAGTCGGAGCCGGAATCTCGAAGTCGACCCAGTCGCCGAAGAAGCTAACTCCGAACGAGTATCAAGGCAAGCCCGGTGCATCCTACCTATGTTTTTAAATATTTTATTTTATCACATAGTACGGTTATGTTTGTGCATTAGGTGTTACGGAATGGTTGACACCCTAGCTGCATTATGGTAGGTTTCCATTTGTTTGTTCTATACTTGAGTACAGGTAGCTCAATAGAGGCTAAGCTTAATTTCATAGTCGCAACGGTAGATGGTTAGGGGATCTAAAGCATCGAGGCTTTAAGGGTTTTGTGTTGACACTAAGATGAAGAGAGTGTTAATGAAGTTGAGACCGGACGGGCCCCGCAGGAGAAAGGGCAAGACGGAGATGAGGTCTTGCAAGGTGGTAGCCCCGTCCGAGTCGGTCAAGGACCGTACCGTTGTCGGCTTAGTTGAACAAGTTTGAACGTATCGTGCTACATGCTGGTATCATGGGCCCAGCAAGCTGATGTACCCTATCGCCCCGAGAGATGTAGCGTAGCCGGCTCTCTTTTGCCGGCTGTTAGTGAGAGGATAGTCTCACGGGAGGGAGATGGGTCGACCACGAGGGAAGTCGTGGCGTCGCCATACTCCCGGGGAGTTGGAAATGGCTAGTCTGCTGTCAGGTGCTAGCGGGAAAAGTTGTCGTATACGGTCGGTGTGGTGCGTATACGTCGTGTAGTCGGGTTTTGCCAGCTGGTATAAATCGATTCGAATCGCTGTCCCTCGCAGTAATGAGTACCACTTGTTTAGCTCGTCACATCGTAGTAAATTATATGGAAGATGAAGATGAGAGATGAAAGGATTAAAGATCTATTTAATCTTGTTTTGCCAACTTGATTGCAATAGTGATAGGTTGCAAACACCAAGGCTAATGAACATAACGTGAGCTAAAATACTGAAAGTAAGGACCCACCCTCTAATGCTGTTTTTCGCAAAGGAGTAAACCCCACGGTCAAAAAGCCTTTGCATACTAGGTGTCGGCCTTAGCGTGCCTTGTTGACGGGTCGATCTTGCTGAGTATTAGAATACTCGGGGTTTGTTCATTACCTTTCGAGGAACGAGTCGTACTACCACGACTTGTGTGGCAGCTTCCCCGAAGAGGAGCAATGTCCGGAGGGAGGTTCCCTTCGGTGTGAACGTATCCCCACGCCGTGAAGATGAGAGGACCGTGATGTACTAAGGGCTCGGTGCATCACGTTGATCGTTTTAAGTCTTTTGAGATTGTATATAGAACAAGCTTCCGCTGAATACTCGTAGGTTGTTAAACTTCAATAATGTTATACTTCATTTGCACGAATGTTTGTATTTCGAAAACTTGGTTGTATTATACCATGATGTATATATTCGGCTTGTATGAGATGATGTTGTGTAACATCCTGGCCCGAGGGCTTAATAGGATTGATAGAATACTCAGGTCAACAAGGTACAACTTCTTTTCGGAAGCTTATCCCTAAAGAACTCTAAGGTTAAGCGTGCTTGGCACTGGAGCAATTTAGGGATGGGTGATCGACCAGGAAGTGATTCCGGGTGTGCATGAGTAAGGACAAAGTGCTCGAAAAAGACTAGTGTTGGTCCGTGGGGAAATCTTGAAGGCCTATTAAGCTGCCGGGTGTAAGCGGGCCCGGCCGGAGTGGCGGGATGTTACGGATGGTATCGAGCCGACTCTCACGGTTTCACGAGCGCATGTGTTGCACGTGTGCGAGCATGGTGTGCATGGCTGGTGTGGGTCCGGAGTGGCCACGCAGGCATGGCACATGCGGCTGGCGGTGGACGCATGGACGTGGCCACGATAGGAAGTTCCTGGCTCGGGGTTGACCGACGAGGACGTCGGTCTTCTAAGGGGTGAGTGTGTAACATCCTGGCCCGGGGCTTAATAGGATTGATAAAATACTCATGTCAACAAGTTGCAACTTCTTTTCGGAAGCTTATCCCTAAAGAACTCTAAGGTTAAGCGTGCTTGGCTCTGGAGCAATTTAGGGATGGGTGACCGACCGGGAAGTGATTCCCGGTGTGTATGAGTGAGGACAAAGTGCTCGAAAAAGACTAGTGTTGGTCCGTGGGGAAATCTTGACGGCCTATTAAGCTGCCAGGTGTAAGCGGGCCCGACCGGAGTGGCGTGACGTTACATCAAGTCATTGTATACCGATCTTAATGTCCGCCTTGTTTCCATACCGGTATTCAAGATCTTCGTTATCCCGGACCGGTTAAGGACCGATCTGTTGCCTATCGCCATCATCTTTATCTTCCTTAAATTGTCACCATGTCTCTGCAGTATCCATTCCTCCATCATCTGTATACCCATAAGGCAAGTATACGACAATACGGAAAAGAAAAGGATATTGAAACTTCATTTTCACCAAAATAACATAAATAGTATGATGATAAAGATGTTTGATTACAAAAGCAAGTTTGCCCAAATACAAAATCTACTGAGCAGGACCGCTAGAACTACCGGTATCACCGGTCTTAGGATTTTCAGCTAATCTATCATCAATCGTTTCTTCGGAATTAGAAGAAGGTAACAATAAATCAGCATCTAAATCTTTAAATGCATCTTCTACATGTCGCTTCGCAGCGGCTGCTGCATCTTGAGCATCTTGATCTAGGGCAAAGACCGCTGGAGCTACATTCGAGAGGAACACCCATCGGATCAACGGGAACATCCTCTATCAATTCCGAAAGCAGTACCAATGAGCGAATTCTTCAGCTCATTGAATCGATCTTCGATAGTGTCCGGGTGGGGGCCATCCTTAATGAAGTTGAAATCACAATCTTCGACCGGAGTCCAAGATTGGATTATGGCAGCGATATGGGCTCCTCCTGCAGCAGCAACCATCTTGGAATGCTCTCCGATTCTTCCGGGGAAGGCCCGGATGGCGGACTCGAGATCTATCTCATTGGGGTCAATAACTTGCCCGCCATTTAGATATTCCGAGTGTTACGCACCGTGCCTGCAGCAAGTTCCGAAGAAGGCAAAAATATTAGAAAAGATTATCACTGCAGACCGGTATTTTAAAGGAATTTCGTAAGAAGGAATAAGAAAGAAGTAACTTACGTCCGTGCCTGATTTCTGCAGCTCGAATCTGCCTTTGATGTTAACATTGGATTCTCTTAGCTTGGTCTCAACCTTTAGTAGAGGCTGGATCTCGCGCTCTTTCACTTTGAGAGCAAGCCGGGCGGACTCATGGGCAGTCCTCGAGCACTTTCTTTGTCCGCCTACGCCGTTTTGATTGCTTTTAAAGCTTCAGCTAATTCGGCCTTCGGACGAGCATTATCGGCTTCTAGCATCTTGTTGGAGCGTAGTGTTTACGCCGAGGATGTTATCCTTGGCGGTAAGTTCGCCTTCCGGTTCTCCAATTCGAGCTGCTTGCTGTTCTTCAACTCGAGAGCCTTCGGAAGAGCTTGCTCTTGAGCAATTGTCTTCTCGAAAAGGGTTTCTTCTGATTTCTTATGAGCGGCAACAAGATTTTCAAGTGCTTGAGATAAGGAGTAAGACCGGTCGGAGAGAGAGGCAAGAAGAAAAATATGTAATGCGCGAGATAAGATTAAGAGTACTACTCTGGATTTCTTTGCGGAGCTTGATGATCTCTTGCCGGTGTTCCTCCATCGGCGGGTGGGTGTTCAACAGATTGGCCTCTCTTTTCAGCAGATCGGTGTCCTTGGATTTCGGATCGGCGGTCCGAGATTCAAGTTTAACCAATCGCTCTTGATTGGTGCATAGTTCTTCTTCCGGACGAGCGATTATTGCATTTTTAGCTTCGAAGTTTTTTTAGAAGAACCTAAAAGGAGGAAGGAGTAAGGGATTCAATTATAAAAAAATATTGCTTGAAGAAACTAATAAAAAAAATAGAATGAACCTGGCCCGATTCGGAGAAGTTCTTCAAGGCTTCCTCTTCTTGGAGGGCGTCCCATTGAGTTGTTGCGGTGAACTTTCTAGCTCCTTTGGAGCTGTCCACCTCCACATCTCCGATTACCATTTTGGCCGATCCGGGCTCTCCCGGAGACTTGCGTGTCGTCCTAGGCCGATGAGGAATTTCTTCCACCCGGACTCGTCCCGGTGAGAGCTACGGAGGAATTTGAAATAAGGTTGCTTGAGGAGGAGGGTTGTCGGCGGATGAGCTTCCAATATTGATGATTTGCTCTTCGGTTATTTGAGATGAGGTTTCTACGCTGGAGGCGGTAGAGATTTCCTTTGCGGGTGCCGCACTTTGGGCTTCGAAGGCTTGTCACCGGCCGGAGATGCGACGAAGTGGTAGTAGAAGCACTCCGGCTGGAGCTGGGGTAGAAGCTTTATTTCTTAAGAAGCTAGCTACGCTAGCTTGGAAATTAGAAGGGATTCTGCGAAGAAAGGCCAATGATATAAGACCGGGGTGAAAACGATTCGAAAAGATTAGTGATGTAAAGGACTTACGAGGAGGCTTTCTTGAAGCGGGTGGAAGTCTTGATCTTCTTGGAGAGACCTTGAGTATCCTCATCGGTTCCCTCTGCAGTCCTTTTTGTCGTTGGATGGACTTGCGGCGATGGGACCTGGTTCTCTTGCGTCGCTGGGACCGGTCCGCTGCCATACCGGGACCTCTTAGGAACATTGGATAAATAATTTGTTAGATAGGGGGCTCCCTGAGATTTTCCAGGAGCGGCTTCAAAAGCGGCGGAGCAGCTTGGCGATCCCTTTCGACGACTTCGCTTCTTTCCGCCGGTCTTCAAGCTTTTGCGCCTCGTGCGCGTATCGCCCGATACAGCGAGAAGACGCGGTGGGTCCGCCGACGGTCAAGGAAGTAGTACGCTTTTTCGTACTAGGTGCTTGAACCACTTTTTCGGATTTGGATATTTTTGGAGCTATGCTCGGGCGGCAGAGGGAATGACCGGTCCGAAGTCCCTTGAGTAAGACCGGCTTGAACAGCGAGGGAGCAAGATCGCTCGCGTAATCCTCCCCCAAGTATCGTTAGGAGGTAGAGGGGGTGGCTTTTGAAGTTGTCCATTTTCCGTATTGAGCAATTGGATTCGAATAAGAGGATGAAGATTAAAATATAACAAGATTCGAAGATAAATAGAGGGATACTTACAGGATCTCGCGGGTTTGAAGAACCGAAAGCGGACCTACTCTCGGGCATCCTGATAGATCCGGTTTCGGTTGAAGCATTTGCTTGAGACAGGACTTCTAACCGCTCTTTATCGGGGAGAAGAGTTCCGTCCAACGGAATGGCCACATCTTCGTTAAAACACCATGCTGGGTGTTCTTGCTTCTTGAGTGGCCGGACTCCTCGCACTATGAAGCTCCAAAGGACTGTCTCGACGGTGATGCCCTTGACTTCCTTTAGATATTTGATGCAGGCCAAGAGCGCGAGGATTTCTTCATCTTCTTTGAGTTTTTCCCTACTATCCGGGGTAGCGAAATTTTTGGCTACCTTACCGCTGAAGGGAGGGAGTGCAGGCTGGGGATTATCACGGAAGAACCACCCGTTTTTCCAATGGGCTATGCTTTTATTCAAGGAAATAGAAAAATATTCATCTGCACTCCAGACATTGAATTCCTACTCCGCCTATCGTTGACGGTCCTTATGGTCCAATTTTACCGTCAACATGTTGCATCTTTTTGAATCAAACACCATCACCAAGAATAGACATAGGGATTATTTCTAACAAATTCCACTAGTCTTGGTGAAATTATGAATGCAGGTGCAATTCATATGAAAACAAGGGAAAACATGCACGAAACATGGACTTTGCAATCAACGGATTTTCCCAGGACTAAAGAATATAGTCCAAAAGCCCAAAACCACAAAACAGAGCCTCAACATCAAACCAAGCAAGTGGATTGGGCCGAGTACACGCCGAGAGGAAGGCACCGGAGAAGAATCAAGCCCGGGGAGTCCAGGCCGGTTCGGCGAACCACCCTAGTGGGTTCGGCCGAGCCGACAGGTGGGCCCCCGGCCCATCTTTCTCCGGCGGTTTGTCACCGACGTCCGGAGGTCGGTTCCACCTGCAATTAATGCCACCGACGTCCGGAACCGCCTCCAAGTTGCCGACCTTCCAAGGCTATAAATAAAGGGCTACACCCCCTCTCTCAACACACCACCAACATCAAGATACAAGACAAAACTCTCATCCTTAGGCCAAGGGCCTCTTGTATTTTAGTAGAATAGGAGAGAGGGCAAGGAAGAGGAAGGAGTGTTCCTCCCTTTTGTAAAGTGGAGTAGTATTTCCTTTTCTTTTACCTTGGCGTGTAAACACTCTTTTTGGTGATTTATACGTGGTGATCTACTTATCTATCGTGACATATCTTTGTGTTAGACGTAATTCTTGTTATACTTGTTTACGGGATCATCGCTTCGCAAGAAGTACTCTAGCTTTCGAACTCGGTTCTAGGCTGAGGCTAGAGTAGTGGTCAATAGCATAGACGTGGTGTCTAGGTCGGAGATCGCCTTTGTTTGCTTGTGTGCCCCACGGTTTGTAGAGGTAGGTGGCAGGAAGTGACAGCCCTGTCATCCAAAGGAACCCTCCACGTTCGGGTACATAGTAGAGCTTTCGTAGACCGGAGTGGCTTGGCGGACCAAGCCTAAGACGGTGCCCGAAGTAAACAAGTCTAGCTTGCGTTCGTCTACCTTTAAAGGATAAATAGATAAGAGTCACCCTCTCGACCCTATTTTGCTACGTTGTCTTGGTTGTCCTTGGGTAAACTAACCTTGTTGCAGAAATACTCTGTTCCTCGCGGATATAAATACGATACCTTGGACTACTCCGGGTGAAGTGCTACAACGGTATTCCGTGCGCTTGCGGATTTATTCGTGACGTAAGAAATACCAACAAGCATTTCAGGCGCCGTTGTCGGGAACGGTTGTTATCTTTGTAACGAATCAGGTTTGCCCTCGTAATCTATCTTACTTACCGTTCTGTTTTTATTTTTTTCCTTACATTCAAAATTTCACGAAAACATATCATGGAGTCACACCCAACCATCCAATCTTTCTCCACTCCACGGAGTGAACTCTTAGAGCCACCATCATCATCACAACCTATTTCTTCACCTGGCTATGAGTTCTCCCCGATTACATTTCGATGATTAGAGGTTTATCCTTTTCGGGTTTTAAACATGAAAATCCTTATGAACACTTGCGAGAGTTTGAACATTTGTGTTCATGCCGATTGATCCATGGCATGACACAAGAAACATTGAAGTGGAAGTTGTTTCCCTTCTCTCTCAATGAGAAGGCGAAGCAATGGTACACTTACACCGCTAAGAGAGTGAACGGTGATTGGAAAGAATTGCGAGACAAATTTTGTCTAGCATTCTTCCCCGTATCTCGTATCACTTCTCTACGAGCGGAAATAATAGGCTTTCGACAAGAAGAAAAGGAAACCTTAAGTGCGTCATGGATTCGGTTCCGTTCTCTAACGGACTCCGGACCAGAATTATTGCTCCCGAACCCGTTTTATTACAACACTTTTATTCGGGATTGAGCAACGATACCGCACTTTATCTTGACACGGCCGCGGGTGGATCTTTTTCTCATAAGACCATAGCGGAAGCACACGAACTTTTGGATCGAATTGTGGAAAACACACCTTTTCCGCTGACTTACTCGTAGAGCCGGAGTCGGAAGATGAGGAACTCGTTGTGCAAGAGACACAACACGTGGTGCCCATGATGGAGCACCTAGCACTCGAGTCCTCATCTAACACAAGAACAATGATAGAGGAAGATGAACCTCTTGATTTCCCATTTGAGTTCAAGGAAGAAATTTTTGAAGATTTTGGAAACACCTTGAACTACTCCTATCAAAAGAAACCAGCACTCCCTGCACCAACCCCGAACCTATTGAAAAATCTCTTCTCTTAAAAACTGTTCGGAAGTTGACAGCAATTATGAGCGATGAATGGTTGATGGAAAACGAACTTTCTTCGGAAGTTCTTCGACTTGATCATCCTAGATCAACCATTCGTGGCTCAATTCGGGGAGTAATGGTAGATGTTCTCTATAATCCTCTAGTAGGTGCCAACATCATGTCCGAATCTTTTGCTTCAACTTTATTTGGAAACGAGACATGGGCACCTTCCGACAAACTCCTTAAAGCCCCACCGGGGCAATTTTTTGAGAGTTTGGGGATCATTAGAGATGTTTGCATTAAGCGTAATGAAGCAGAGGTTTCCTTGGACTTTCACGTTTCGAATCCTGGATTTCGATGTTTTGGTCGGTCATCCCATAGAAAAGCTTTTCTTAGGGATATCACCTTCAGGAACCTTAGACTTCACCCTCGGCAAGAAAACTTTTTCTCTTCCTATCATTCATGCACAAAACTCTTTTGCCAAGGAGCCGCTTGTGGAAGAAGAATGCATGGAGGAGGTTATGGCAATTTTTCCTCATGAAAACCCCGAATCATCCTTGGATGAAGATGCTCTTGATTTCATTTTAGAAGAGGATGATTCGGCGGAAACTTTTGAGCTGCCGAAACTTTTACACCTACGCCACCTCCCGTAGAGCTCAAAACTCTTCCACCAAGCTTGCGCTACATTTTTCTTCACGGAAATCCCGAAACCCCTGTCATCATAAGTGACAAGCTTTCGGAGGAGGAAACTGCAAAACTCTTAGCCGTGCTAGAAAAACATCACTCCGTTTTTGGGTACTCGCTTGGAGACCTCAAGGGAATCAGCCCTGCTCTTTGCACCCATCGCATTCCCATAGACCCCGATAGTACACCATCTAGGGAACCTCAAAGGAGGTTGAACAATGCGATGCGGGAGGTCGTTAAAAAGGAGGTCTTAAAACTTTTACATGCTCGGCATTATCTATCCTGTTCCACACAGCGAGTGGGTGAGTCCAGTGCAGGTTGTACCCAAGAAAGGAGGAATGACGGTCGTCCATAATGACAAAAATGAGTTGATCCCTCAACGCACCGTCACGGGATGGAGGATGTGCATAGATTACCGAAAACTTAACAAGGCTACAAAGAAGGATCATTTTCCGCTGCCCTTCATCGATGAGATGTTGGAACGGCCGGCAAATAATTCTTTCTTTTGTTTCCTTGATGGGTATTCAGGATATCATCAAATCCCCATCCATCCCGACGATCAAAGTAAAACCACTTTCACATGCCCCTATGGAACTTACGCCTATCGACGAATGTCTTTTGGGCTTTGCAATGCACCTGCTTCTTTTCAACGTTGCATGATGTCTATCTTTTCGACATGATCGAAGAGATTATGGAAGTATTCATGGATGATTTCTCTGTTTATGGAAAAACCTTCGATCATTGTTTAGAAAATTTAGACAAAGTCTTGCAACGTTGTCAAGGAAATGATTTAGTGCTCAATTGGGAGAAATGCCATTTCGTGGTTAGAGAAGGCATAGTTCGGGGCATTTGATTTCCGAAAGGGGATAGAGGTGGACAAAGCTAAATTAGAAGTTATAGAAAAGCTTCCACCTCCTGTGAATGTTAGGGGCATTCGCAGCTTTCGGGACATGCGAGGTTCTATCGTCGGTTTATCAAAGATTTCTCTCAAATTGCTAGACCCCTTACAAATCCGCTTGCGAAGGATGCACCCTTTGAGTTTATCGATGAATGCATGACTGCTTTCACTACCCTTAAGAATGCACTCATCTCGGCGCCAATTATCCAACCCCCGATTGGACGCTGCCTTTTGAGATAATGTGTGATGCTAGTGATTTTGCTGTAGAAATCCGTGATAAGAAAGGAGTAGAAAATTCCGTGGCAGATCATTTGTCGCGTATACAATTCACTAACCTGCAGGAATTACCCATCAATGATTTCCTACGCGATGACATGCTGCTCCTAGTGAGGGACTCACATCCATGGTACGCCGACATTGTGAACTTCATGGCAACGGGGTACGTACCACCTGGAAAGAGCAAGAAACGACTCATCTATGAGAGTCGCCGTCACTTATGGGAAGAGCCCTTCCTTTACCGTGTCTGCGCCGATGGATTGCTAAGGCGATGTGTGCCCATACCCGAGAGCACACGAATCATTGAGAAGTGCCATGCATCGCCATACGGGGACACTACGGCGTGTTTCGTACACGGGCCAAGATATGGCAAAGTGGCTTCTTTTGGCCAGCCATGTACGAAGACACAAAGGAATTTGTCGAGCGATGCCCGGAATGTCAAAAAGTTGGAGGCATCACGGCAAGAGATGCAATGCCCCTCAACTACAATTTACAAGTCGAGCTCTTCGACGTATGGGGCATTGACTTCATGGGACCGTTCACCAAGTCACATGACTGCGAATACATCTTGGTGGCGGTAGACTACGTGTCTAAGTGGGTGGAAGCAATGCCTTGCAGGGCCGCAAATGCCAAGCATGCTCGCCGGATGTTCCACGAAATTATCTTCCCAAGGTTTGGAACACCGAAGCTAGTGATAAGCGACGGAGGGTCTCACTTCATTGATAAGACCTTCCGAAGCTTCCTAAGAGAACTTGGATCAAGGCATAATATCGCTACTCCATACCACCCTCAAACCAGGTGGGCAGGCCGAGACCTCAAACAAGCAAATCAAGCGGATCCCGCAAAAGACCGTAACAGAAATGGGGAAGGGATGGAAGGACAAGCTACCCGATGCACTATGGGCATACCGTACAGCATACAAGACACCCATAGGCATGTTCCCATACCAGCTCGTGTACGGAAAAACATGTCATTTACCCGTCGAGATGGAACACCGAGCGTATTGGGCCATCCGGAAATGGAACATGGACCTTAATGGTGCCGGACGCAAAAGAAAAATGGAGATAGCTGAGTTAGAAGAATGGAGAGACAAAGCTTACCACAACTCAGCTATATACAAAGAAAGGACAAAAAGGTGGCACGACAAAAAGATAAAGATAAAGGTATTTAAGGTTGGAGATAAGGTCTTGCTATTCAATTCACGGGTGAAACTCTTCGGGCATGGAAAATTAAGAAGTAAATGGGACGGACCATACACGGTTATTGACACCTCGTCACATGGAGCAATCACACTTCAAGACGACGAAGGTAAAATATTTAAGGTAAATGGTCAGCGCCTTAAAATTTATTTCGAGCCCGATAAAGATAAAGAATTTGATGTCATGCACTTGATTGATTTAAGTTTTCTCTCATGATAGCTCTTTCTTATCTATCACCCGTAGTAGCTCTTTCCCTGAAATAATTTTAGCAAGCAATCAACCGTAAAAAGAAGGGGACCGGAGGGGCCCACTACAGCTCGGCCGAACCCCCTTGCTCGGTTCGGCCGAACCAGTACTGAACCCCAAACGGTCACTTTTTTCTTTCATCTTTTGTCTCCAACGGTCACAAGATCAAATCTCCCCGCTTAGTGCCTTCCATGCTGCGGGAAAAATCAAATTAATTCTTTCCATGCTTTTATCTATAAATGAAGGTGTTTTCCTTCATTTTTCCCTTGCACCTTTCTTCCACCTTGTCCATTTCGCACAAAAAAAAAAAAAAGCTTTTGCCCAAGACCATGGACAGCAGCATCCCAAGCCTCGACGTCTCCGTCACCACCAGCGAGCTTTGCCGCCAAGTCGGCCTCGAAGACATCCTTGATCATGTCTCCATTCCCAGCGAGCAAGCCTTGATGATCCATGATCTACCGCTCGCTATTGAACCTCCACCCACAGCAGCAAGAACACCCTCCAAGAGCTCTCCCGCTGCCGTGGCACCTCGCCAAAAGAAGGGGAAATCTACCCCCAAGAAGAAGAGCGCCGACGCCGCCGACAACGCTCTCCTTCCCGGAGAGAAGTACGTCGGCACCCTCGCTACCAAGAGCGGGCAGGTGGTGCACCATCAATATGAGGGGCGCAACCTGCCTAGCCCCATCAAGAAGCCCGGCGAGAGATTCAAGATCAAGGGAATCCGCGGTGGCGGAAAGCAGCTCATCCCGCCGCTCACCTCGGCGGAAAAGGGAGACGCCCGCGAATCCGTGGGCGACACTCCTCCTAAGAGGATAAGGAGGCGTCTCTCTCCCTCTCCCATCAAGAGGGCAGGGGGAATGTATGAAAGCGAGGAGGAGAAAACTCCTAAAAAAAAGCCCCTACCAAATCCTCCTCGCTAAACACGTTGATCTCCGCGAAGCCCATGAACGCCTACGTGACAATGTCGCGGAGATCAAAGACGCTATTGAAGACTTGAAGGATGCCCAGTGCGAGCCATCGCCGCAGCACCAACTCCAAGATCAAGCGTCTCTTCAAGGACGCGGGGAAGGAGGACGAATACGACGTTTAAAATGAACCTTCCCGCGTTCATCATTTCCCACGAGCGCATTTAGTTTAATTTCCTTTTTTTTTCATTTTTTCAATTCCTCAAAATTATAATGCGCCTGCTCTTTTAAATTTTTAATCATATTAGTGCTCCCCGGTCTTCCCTTACCGGTAGAGCAAGTTTTGTTTCGAAATATCTTTGTCTATTTTGAAGAAAACAGGCAAAAAGGCAAGTGTGGGGGGGACATCGCGGAAAGCAAAGACAAACACACGCGTAGCGCGCAGAAACATCACGAGGAAAACAACACAAACACAAGCTGCTAAACGAGCACCGGTGGGGCCCAGGCCGGTTCGGCCGAACCCACAAGGGTGGTTCGGCCGAACCCTGGTTGGTCCCACTCACCCTGCTTCCTCGTGGCACTTGAGTTTGTTTCCCACACTTCCTTTTCGCCTACTTTATTTGTCAAGTTCATTCCGAGACGCGAAAAACAATTACTAAAACTTGACCAACTAAAACTTGGGAAGATTTCTTTTGAATACCTTTGAAAATCCCAAGTCTCTCCCTAATGCTCTCATGATGATCTTGCACACTTTTTATTACTCGCTTCATCACCACTTGCCTCGTGAACAAATAATCAAATCCATAGGACCCATGTTTTTCTAGATTATTGGCAAGTGTGATATGGCTCGACGAAATGATCTTATGCTTAGCTTACCGAGTCCTTGGGAATTTTATTTCACAAAACAAAAATACCATGGCTTCATGCTCCTCTCTTGATACAAAAATTCCTACCAATGCCATATGATGATCATACCTTGCAAAACTTACATACATATGCTGCTTGTGATTGCAATGAGCTTTACCAAAATTGAGTGACCCTAGAGAGAAACTTGTCATGCTCTCTTGATCGAGATCACGTACACTCCACCGAGAAAAAAAAAAAAGGGGCTAAACTCCTACACTAGGAGCTAGCACCCCACCAAAATAAAGACACTCCTCGTTTGCACCTCTTTTTACCTCTCTCTCTCTCTCTCAATCACGCATAAACGAGACATGGCTATGTAAAAAAAAAAAAAAAAAAAAAAAAAAAAAAAAAGCTCACACGGATGAGCAATGAAAAGAAAGCTCACAAAGATGAGCAATGAAAAAGAGAGAAGAAAAGAGATGCTCAAGCATAGAGCAAGAAAAGAAAAGAAAGAAAATAAAAAGATAGCCATGTCTCGAAAATGCAAAATAAAGAGAGGTCGATTGCAATAGGAGTTGTCACTTTTTCATATCCATACACACACGCACTTCTTGATCAAGGTTGCATGACTTGGCTTCTCCATGGATCCTTTCTTTTGGCTTAGCAATATTTGTGATACAAGTATGCCTCTCTCATTCCCTACCGAGCTCCACATACAAGCCTAAGAAGTAGGAAAAAGAGAGGCAACACAATGCCTTGGTGAGGAAAACACTTTTTGAGCAATTCAAGAGAATCAAAGAGGAGCGGGAGTCATGTTGTTTATTTTCAAAACTTTCAAAAACCCAAGGTGCTTAGTGAGCAAAAGTGTAGTGACTTGAGTCATGAGCTGTTCCACTTATCAATCATCCAAGAATGCATGTTAGCCACCGTCATGTTCACAAGTAAAACGGTGTGGCTTGTAATAACATGTGTGCGGGTCTCTAAGAGGAGAGATCTCTCAACTTACGCTCCCACCTTTACTCGAGGACGAGCAAAGAGCTAAGTGTGGGGGTCTTGTTGACGGTCCTTATGGTCCAATTTTACCGTCAACATGTTGCATCTTTTTGAATCAAACACCATCACCAAGAATAGACATAGGGATTATTTCTAACAAATTCCACTAGTCTTGGTGAAATTATGAATGCGAGTGCAATTCATATGAAAACAAGGGAAAACATGCACGAAACATGGACTTTGCAATCAACGGATTTTCCCGGACTAAAGAATATAGTCCAAAAGCCCAAAACCACAAAACAGAGCCTCAACATCAAACCAAGCAAGTGGATTGGGCCAGTACACAGCCAGAGGAAGGCACCGAGAGAAGAATCAAGCCCGGGGAGTCCAGGCCGGTTCGGCCGAACCACCCTAGTGGGTTCGGCCGAACCGACGAGTGGGCCCCCCGGCCCATCTTTCTCCGGTGGTTTGTCACCGACGTCCGGAGGTCGGTTCCACCCGCAATTAATGCCACCGACGTCCGGAACCGCCTCCAAGTTGCCGACCTTCCAAGGCTATAAATAAAGGGCTACACCCCCTCTCTCAACACACCACCAACATCAAGATACAAGACAAAACTCTCATCCTTAGGCCAAGGGCCTCTTGTATTTTAGTAGAATAGGAGAGAGGGCAAGGAAGAGGAAGGAGTGTTCCTCCCTTTTGTAAAGTGGAGTAGTATTTCCTTTTCTTTTACCTTGGCGTGTAAACACTCTTTTTGGTGATTTATACGTGGTGATCTACTTATCTATCGTGACATATCTTTGTGTTAGACGTAATTCTTGTTATACTTGTTTACGGGATCATCGCTTCGCAAGAGGTACTCTAGCTTTCGAACTCGGTTCTAGGCCGAGGCTAGAGTAGTGGTCAATAGCATAGACGTGGTGTCTAGGCTGGAGATCGCCTTTGTTTGCTGTGTGCCCCACGGTTTGTAGAGGTAGGTGGCAGGAAGTGACAGCCCTGTCATCCAAAGGAACCCTCCACGTTCGGGTACATAGTAGAGCTTTCGTAGACCGGAGTGGCTTGGCGGACCAAGCCTAAGACGGTGCCCGAAGTAAACAAGTCTAGCTTGCGTTCGTCTACCTTTAAAGGATAAATAGATAAGAGTCACCCTCTCGACCCTATTTTGCTACGTTGTCTTGGTTGTCCTTGGGTAAACTAACCTTGTTGCAGAAATACTCCGTTCCCTCGCGGATATAAATACGATACCTTGGACTACTCCCGGGTGAAGTGCTACAACGGTATTCCGTGCGCTTGCGGATTTATTCGTGACGTAAGAAATACCAACACCTACTGCAGCTTGGCGGTCCGAAGATGGTGTAACAGTCCGAGAATTCCTATGTAACAACTCTCAGTAATAAACATACATTTCATGTCATTCATCATCATGTCATCATGTGCATTTGAAAAATATTTACTTTTGTGATAAAGAAATGCACATAAAATAGCAAACTAACTAAAAGATTAAGAGAAATGCTTAAAAAGAAATTAAATAAGAGGAAAATACATATTTAACATTTTCTACTGTTCAAATATCAGAAATAAAGATTCATGAAAATCCCCGCAATTGTTTTGATTTGTAAAAAAATTAATTGCAAGAAATAACAAAGCTTCTTTTATTAATTTATCCTTGAATTTTTAATTCGAAAACAATTTGGAATCTTAACCTGGTCCTACAAAGAAAAGTGCGTGAAATGTTTTTATTAACACCCCGATTTTTCTTGGATTTTTCCGAGCACCGGAAAGGCCGTTTTTAATTCACCAAATGTCCGAGGGGTTTTATGTAAAGTGGCGGACCTGGCCCAATGGCCATTCTCTTCTTCCTCTCGAACCGACTTCCGCCGCCGCCTTGCCGTGCCACTTACCAGCTCCGGCCGCGCATCTCCACCAGAGCCGCGCCACGCAGCTGGCCACCCCGCCACCTCACCCTCTGCCGTTGGAGATAAAAAGCCCGAGCTCAACTTCCTTTCTTTTCTCTCCGGCTCACACCGAAGAACCAACCACCGTCCGCCCTCCCGGTCCTCCGCCGTCCGGCCGCCTCCGGCCATCTCCCGACGAGCCACCACCACCGGCCGCTCCGCACGATCGTGCTGGAGCCTCACATGGTCTCCGTTTCCGATGAGCTGCCCTAGCATCGGAGATCGAAGCCCCTTCCCCACCACCGGCAACCCCGGACGTCCCCGGCCGCGTTCCCAAATTCTCCTCCCACGGGGAGCCTTTCCGCACGATTTTTGCGTCCATAGATGCACAACATCCCCGTGTATCTTCTACCCAAGCCTCAACGAACCCCGTTCATAAGTTGCCGTGGATTTCATCATTTTCCCTCAAGCTCGGACCGCCGCGAGTCCACCTCGCCGGTGAAGTCCCTACTCCGGCCATCTCCAAGGTAAACCGACGCCGTGCCGCTCTTGCTCATGTCTCATAGAAGCTTCCGGTCCTTTTTCCCCAAATTTTTGTGCACCACGGCGACCCCTAGGCCTCGCCGGAGCCGTGCGCAGGTCGTGACTCGCCGCCGGTGTACTTCCGGCCGCCCGGCCGCCGTCGACCCCACCTCCGGGTTGCCCGTGCTGCGTGGAGTCGACAGGGCCAACCACCCGGTCTCCCCATCCCCTCTCGCGCCGCTCCGCCGGCCGCCGCCGCGCTCGAGCCACCACGGCCACGGCCGTGGTGCTCCTGGAGTTGGGCGCGCGCGGCCACCGGGCCGGGTCGGGTCCGAGACGCTGGGCGGCCTCGAATCCAGATGGGCCTGGCCTTTCGGCCCAATAGCTCATTAATCCCTTTTTCGAATTTATCTATTTCCGAATTTGTTTAAACTTCAAAATTCGTAGAAAATTCCACAAAAATCTGAAAAATGTCAAACAAAGTTCTTTAGATTCATAAAATTATTCTCTATTTGTTTATGAATTCAAATGCCTATTTTGAGAAATTATAATTCCATAGTTTAATTAATTACTTTTTCTTTAGTTAATATAACCTATTATTTTATGCTAATTATTAATTGTTTTTGAAAAATAAATTTCTTTAAAAATTAGAGATACTGCAGACGAAAGTGTTTGTGAAACCTGTTTTCCAAAATTCAACATAAACACCGTCATTTCATGTGATCCCAAATTAATAGCTTAAGTGTTATCACATGTCGTTAAGCATTTATAATTGTTGCTTAAAGGCATGATTAATTATTAATGAATGAACCTGGTTAATTATTAATTAATGAACATGATTAATAAGTAATCTTTAAGTAATGACCTTGATTAAGCAATAATTAATGAGCTTGATCAATTGTTACTTAATGCTTAGCGAACATGATTAACTCGTTAATTACTAATTGCATAGTAATGAACTTAAGTAATGATTAATGGCTAATTAACGACCTTGGTTACTTCAATCATTGCACATCATCTCATGTACATTCATGCATGCATGGTTGTGATTCGCGACGTATTGTTGGTCGACCTAGGTTACGGCGTGATCGAGGTTCCGTCCGAGGTCGAGAAAGGAGACGGAAGCTTCGAAGTCGACCAGCACATCGAGGAAGCTAACCCCGACTCGAATCAAGGCAAGCCCCGGTGCATCCCACCTATGTTTTTAAAGTCTTTTCTTTTATCACGATAATTGTGTCGTGATTGTGCATTAGGTTACGAGAATTGCTTGACACCCTAGATGCATGAGTAGAATTCCTATGTTACTTGTTCATCCCATGTTGGTTTGGTGTCTCGATAGTTGCTACACTTAATCCACAGGGCTACGGTAGAAGTCGAGTGGTGCTGAGCACGCTCGCGAGATGATACGGTCCGATATTAAAGCATGGAGGCTTTAAGTTGATTGATGTCTTGTAAGTTGAAAGTAAAGATGAAGATGGAGATGAAATTGAGATCGGACGGGTCTCGTAGGAGAAAGGGCAAAGACGAGGTCTTGCAAGGTGGTAGCCCCGTCTCGTGTCCATCAAGGACCGTACCGTTGTTGGCCCTGTTGAGCAAGTCTTGAACGTACCGATTTACATACTGGTGTTTATGGGGCCAGGAAGCCGATGTAACCTAATTGCCTCGGTGGTTGGACGTAGCTCATCCCCTAATTGGCTGGAGAATGAGGCGAGGCCTCATGTCTCAAAGGGAGAGGAATGGGTGGTCGCTCACGGATAACGTCGAGGACGGGTATCGCGTGGGGTCCCCGGGTTCTCGGGCGGATGGGAGACTAACCCGGCCACCGTCGGGAGTTAGCGTGAAAGGTTGTCGTCGACCAAAGGGGTGCGTATACGCCGTGTAAACGGGTTTTCCCAGCTGGTGAAATCGATTCGAATCGCTGTCCCTCGCAGTAATGAGTACCGCTTGTTCACCGTGTCACATCGTAGTTAATCAAGTGAAATATGAAGGAAGAGGAATGAAAGGATTGTTGTTTGGAATTAATCTTTTCCTGCAAACTTGATTGCAATAGTGATAGCCTGCAAACCTAGAGGTTAATGAAGTTAACGTGAGCTAAAATACTGAAAGTAAGGACTCAACCTTTAAAGCTGTTTTCGCAAAGGAGTAAACCCCACAGCCGGAAAGCCTTTGCATACTAGGCGTCGGCCTTAGCGTGCCATGTTGACGGGTCGGTCTTGCCGAGTATTAGAATACTCGGGGTTTGTTCGCTATGCTTTTCGGAGTCGAGTCGTACTTCCACAGCTCGTACGGTAGTTCCTGGAAGTGAAGTATCCCGAGGGTAGTTCCCACCAATGGGAACGGATCCCGGCATCGTGAAGAGGAAGGACCGTCATGTACGAAGGGCTCGAGTGCATCACGTTGATCGTCTAATAGTATTTGTTGTATAAAGTACATTTTCCGCTGCAATACTCGTAGATTGTTACACTCCAATAATATTATATTTCCACTGCATCAATGTCCGTATTTCGAAAACCTGGTTGTATTATACCATGATGTATATATTCGGCTTGTATGAGATGAAACACTCGTTGTAACTCGCTTCGTCGAGTGTCCCTCTGTTCCGATTCCTGGGTGTCCCGAAGGGATGTCACAGCTGGTATCGAGCAATACAGGGGCAACAAGTACATTGTTTACAAGCCTGTTTTCAAAACTTAACGCGTTGGTACGATAGACAACGAGAGAATACGGAGCCCATAAGGATGTAGAATAGTTAGATTTTTACTAAGCTGTTCGACGTTCGGTTTTGGGAAGTGCTGACTATTCGTGGTAATTTTATATGCTACGAGTACGTATAGTTAGTTTACCGAGCATGCATCATGTCATATTGAGTACTATAATAAAAAGTCGGGGTTATACTTAGATAGTATCGTAGTGTAGAGTTAGTACCCTATGGACGGTTCCGGAAGGAGTTTATGCGAGTGAAATAGAAGGCAAGCAGAACTCTTCCCCGAGGAAATGGAATGGAGAATTCAAGATCTTCATCTACAGATGTTTCAAGGCGATCGGAGAGAAGGATGATCGAGGTTTAGTTGTCAAGGCGCCCTATGAGAGCTATGGATCTAGAAGGACAAATTAAAGATGCTCGTACGAAGGTGTACTGCAAGTAAATGCGGGGTTGGAATGAGAGATAGTGCACCTCTTCTCTATACACTGCTTGTGCTTTGGAACTTCAACGTATTCTACCGTTGGTATCCTTCTACTCTAATTTTGGAATTAGTGACGGTAATACCAAGTTTTATAACAGAATGGAACAAACTAGAAGAGGAAATTATCCCGAAAGCTCCCAGACAAGATGTTCGAGAGTCGGCATCAACTCCACCTACCCTGGCACAAGCTATTGCCACTATATTGGAGGCTCGTGAAGAGCAACGGGAACTTCTTCAGCAGCTTGTTCAGAATACGGCCCCACGAGGCCGGTGGTCAAGATCAGCATGATCCACCAGTTCACGTTACATATCCGGATTTCCTGGCTATTGGTCCACCCAAGTTTTCGGACGAGGGAGATCCTCCGGAAGCGGACCATTGGTTACGTACTATCGAGTCGAAGCTGGAACTCATACCATGCACTGAGTATCGGAAGACTATCTTTGCCGCTCGAGCAACTAGAAGGATTTGTCTGGAGCACGGTGGGCTAATTACAAGGCCATGATTCCTGAAGGTTACCAAGTACTATGGCAAGAATTCACCAAGGCCTTTCGTGAACATCATATTTACGAAGGTATCCTGAACCAAAAACGTAAGGAGTTTCTAGCGCCGAAGCAAGGTGATATGACCGTACACTCCTATTCAAAGTTGTTCAATCATCCGGCTCAATATGCTCCTCGGAATGTGGACACCGACGCCAAGAAGAAAGAATGCTTTAAGCAAGGACTTACTACCAAGTTACAATCCCGGCTTGTTCTGGACCGAGGAGTTAGTTTCAATGAGTTGGTAAGTGATGCTATACTCATGGAGGATGCTATTCGTGTTCATCAAGAAGAGAAGGCTAAGAAGAGAGCAGCCAAGGAACAAGGAAGTAAGGTACCCACCAAGTATCGTCTAGTCCACACTTCTACAGCAGACCAGAGATTCAAGCCTATGCCATCGGATTCCATTTCTTACCAGCCACCTCGAGTATCGGCAACGGATGTTTTCCCGTTCAGCGGTCCACCAATCAGACCTATCAAGTATACGCTCCTTATCCCAAACTCCACAATCGGTTGATCATCTATGCTATAACGATGGTTGTCATGGACAATTGGCTCAAGATTATGTCGCACCAACAGAGCAGAAATTGTCAAACACGCCCTCAACGAAAGCGGTGGGTCGACGGAAGAAGGCATTGAAATATGGTAAGATGAAGACCGGTCGTGTCAACTGCACCATCGTCGAAGAGATCCCGAAAGGATCCCAAGTCATGGCTGGTTTGTTCTCTATCAACCATCATGCTGCCATTATTTTATTTGACTCGGGAGCGACCCACAACTTCATCAACAAAGTATATGTTCAAAAACATAATCTGCCATCATGCAAGATGACTCACCCACATCTCATATCATCGCCTGGAGGTAATATACTTGCAGATCAAAGTACTACGGAGCTACCATTGAAATTGGGTCGTAAGGATTATCCCACCTCCTTTATAATCTTAGATGGGCAAGGATTGAATGCGATTCTTGGCATGAGATGGATGAAGTATCATAAGGCAGCATTGGATATCGATGCTTTTGCAGTTCACTTGAATTCTCCTCTCCACGAGACGAGATTGCTTTCGGTTGACTTCTTCCCAAACTATTCCTCCAATGATTTATAAGACTGTTGGTAAAAGTTTGGAAGACATTCCTATAGTTTGTGAGTACCCGATGTTTTTCCGGAAGACTTACCGGGTTTACCGCCGGATCGAGCGGTAGAGTTTAAGATCGAGTTACAGCACTGGAACCGCACCAATATCAAGAAGGCCGTATCGGATGCCGCCGAATGAGCTAGCAGAATTGAAAGTGCAGTTAAAGGAATTATTGGACAAGGGATATATTCGTCCAAGTTCATCACCATGGGGATGCCCGACCTTGTTTGTGAAGAAGAAAGACAAGACATTAAGGCTATATGTGGATTATAGGCCTTTGAATGCCGTGACCATCAAGAACAAGTATCCTCTTCGAGGATTGACATCTTGTTTGATCAATTGATGGGAGCCAATGTCTTCTCTAAGATAGATCTTCGCTCGGGGTATTATCAAATTAAGATAAGAGCCAAAGATATACCGAAGACTGCATTCTCCACAAGATATGGACTTTATGAGTACCTGGTGATGTCATTTGGATTGACTAATGCACCAAGCACACTTCATGTATCTCATGAATTCGGTATTCATGCTCGAGCTGGACAAGTTTGTCGTGGTATTCATTGACGACATCTTGATCTACTCTAAGTCGGAAGAGGAACATGCCAATCACTTAAGAGTTGTGTTGCAACGACTCGGGGATCATCGGCTCTATGCTAAGTTCAGCAAGTGTGAATTTTGGCTAAAAGAAGTACCGTTCCTAGGTCATGTGATATCAGCCGAAGGAGTGGCCGTTGATCCAAGCAAAGTTCAAGAGGTGTTGGATTGGAAATCACCGAAGTCTGTCTCACGGATCAGGAGTTTCTTGGGATTAGTCTGGTTATTACGGAAGGTTTATTCCAAACTTCTCAAAGATCGCCAAGCCAATGACTAAGCTATTGGAAAAGGATAAGAAGTACGTATGGAGCAAAGAATGTGAAGAAGCTTTTCAAACGTTAAAGAAGTTGTTGACCACGGCTCCCGTACTTGCTCGACCGGATCCGACGAAGCCTTTTGATGTGTATTGTGATGCATCGAGAACGGGACTTGGATGTGTTCTAATGAAAGACGGCCGAGTGATTGCCTATGCTTCCCGACAACTAAGGCGTCATGAGGAACACTATCCCACCCATGATCCGGAACTAGCAGCGAGTGGTACTCGCATTGAAGGGTTGGAGACACTATCTCTTGGGTAACTTGGTACATTTATACACGGACCACAAGAGTCTCAAGTACATCTTCACTCAAGCAGATCTAAATATGCGACAACGAAGATGGTTAGAACTAATAAAGGATTACGAGATCGAGATTCACTATCACCCGAGCAAGGCAAACGTGGTCGCGAGATGCCTTAAGTCGCAAGGTCCATTGCAATAATCTCACGGCTCAACTTTTGATTCAAGCACACCCATCCGAAGGTGAGGAGCCAAACCTTAGGGTCATTCCGTATAGAACCTTGACCAACTTGGCTCTTATTCCTACCATTCATGAAGAAGTGGTAGCAGCTCGACAGAAGGATGCCTGGTACGAGAACACATCGAAGACGACTCTGGAAGGGTGAAGTCAAGTGTTTCCAAATAGATGACGAAGGTGTTATCTAGTTCAAGAATAGGCTAGTAGTGCCTAAGAACTTGGAACTTCGCAAGAAGATAATGGATGAAGCCCATACGTCCAAGTATTCTATTCATCCTGGAACCAATAAGATGTATCAAGACTTAAAGAAGAGATTTTGGTGGACAAGAATGAAACGAGAGATAGCAAGGTATGTCAACGAGTGCGATACCTGTCGACGTGTCAAAGCAGAGCATTTGAAGCAAGCAGGTCCACTTCAACCTCCGAGCATACCCGAATGGAAATGGGAAGATATCAGCATGGACTTTATAGTTGGATTACCAATGACACCACTGAAGCACGACTCTATCCGGGTCATAGTTGACAGATTGACCAAGTCGACTCATTTTATACCTGAGTACATACCAACTACAAGACCAAGCAATATGCAGATCTATATATTTCACGTATCCTATGTTTGCATGGAGTACGCAAGACCATCATCTCGGATCGAGGAGCTCAATTTGTCTCTAGATTTTGGGAACAGTTGCATGAGTCATTAGGAACGAAGTTAATTCGAAGCTCGACTTATCACCCCCAAACGGATGGACAAACAGAAAGAATCAATCAATACCTCGAGGATATGCTTCGAGCCTGTGTCTTGACTTACGGTAAAGATTGGGAGAAATGTTTACCACTGGCAGAGTTCTCATACAACAACAGCTATCAAGAGAGTGCCGGAATGTCACCGTTTCAAGCTCCGTATGGACGTAGTTGTCGCACACCTTTGAATTGGTCCGAAAGTGGAGAAAGAATAATCTTCGGACCCGATTTGGTAAAAGATGCGAGAGGAACAAGTACGTCTCATCCAACGGAACCTCAAGAGAGCTAAATCTCGACAGATCAGCTATGCCAATAAAAGACGTCGAGAGTTGGTATTCAAGGTTGGAGACCAAGTCTATCTTCGAGTATCTTCTACCAAAGGTGTTCAAAGGTTTGGAATCAAGGGCAAGTTAGCACCACGATACATTGGACCTTTTCCAATCCTGGAAAGATGTGGGGCTGTAGCATATCGTTTGGAGTTGCCAGCACACTTGTCGGGTATACACAACATATTCCACGTATCTCAACCGAAGAAGTGTTTGAAACCACCAGTGGATATACCGACAGCCGAAGTGCAACAGATTACTGACCGGACTTGACATATGACGAACGACCGGTTAAGGTTCTTGACACTAAGGATAGAGTGACTCGTCATCGGACCACCAAGTTCTACAAGATCCAATGGAGTAATCACTCGAAGCTGAAGCTACTTGGGAACAAGAAGAGTTTCTTCGATCGAACTACCCCGAGTTCTTTAGCACTATCGCCTAGTCGTTTCAACCGTGAATCTCGGGACGAGATTCCTGTAAGGGGGAGGGCTGTAACAACTCTCAGTAATAAACATACATTTCATGTCATTCATCATCATGTCATCATGTGCATTTCAAAAATATTTACTTTTGTGATAAAGAAATGCACATAAAATAGCAAACTAACTAAAAGATTAAGAGAAATGCTTAAAAAGAAATTAAATAAGAGGAAAATACATATTTAACATTTTCTACTGTTCAAATATCAGAAATAAAGATTCATGAAAATCCCCTGCAATTGTTTTGATTTGTAAAAAATTAATTGCAAGAAATAACAAAGCTTCTTTTATTAATTTATCCTTGAATTTTTAATTCGAAAACAATTTGGAATCTTAACCTGGACCTAAAAAGAAAAGTGCGTGAAATGTTTTTATTAACACCCCGATTTTTCTTGGATTTTTCTGAGCACCGGAAAGGCCATTTTTAATTAACCAAATGTCCGAGGGGTTTTATGTAAAGTGGCGGACCTGGCCCAATGGCCATTCTCTTCTTCCTCCGAACCGACTTCCGCCGCCGCCTTGCCGTGCCACGCACCAGCTCCGGCCGCGCGTCTCCACCAGGCCGCGCCACGCAGCTGGCCACCCCGCCACCTCACCCTCTGCCGTTGGAGATAAAAAGCCCGAGCTCAACTTCCTTTCTTTTCTCTCGGCTCACACCGAAGAACCAACCACCGTCCGCCCTCCCGGTCCTCCGCCGTCCGGCCGCCTCCGGCCATCTCCCGACGAGCCACCACCACCGGCCGCTCCGCACGATCGTGCTGGAGCCTCACATGGTCTCCGTTTCCGATGAGCTGCCCTAGCATCGGAGATCGAAGCCCCTTCCCCACCACCGGCAACCCCGACGTCCCCGGCCGCGTTCCCAAATTCTCCTCCCACGGGGAGCCTTTCCGCACGATTTTTGCGTCCACGGATGCACAACATTCGCGTGTATCTTCTACCCAAGCCTCAACGAACCCCGTTCATAAGTTGCCGTGGATTTCATCATTTTCCCTCAAGCTCGGACCGCCGCAGAGTCCACCTCGCCGGTGAAGTCCCTACTCCGGCCATCTCCAAGGTAAACCGACGCCGTGCCGCTCTTGCTCATGTCTCATAGAAGCTTCCGGTCCTTTTTCCCCTAATTTTTGTGCACCACGACGACCCCTAGGCCTCGCCGGAGCCGTGCGCAGTCGTGACTCGCCGCCGGTGTACTTCCGGGCCGCCCGGCCGCCGTCGACCCCACCTCCGGGTTGCCCATGCTGCGTGGAGTCGACGGGGCCAACCACCCGGTCTCACCACCCCCTCTCGCGCCGCTCCGGCCGGCCGCCGCCGCGCTCGAGCCACCACGGCCATGACCGTGGTGCTTCGGAGTTGGGCGCGCGCGGCCACTCGGGCCGGGTCGGGTCCGAGACGTTGGGCGGCCTCGGATCCAGATGGGCCTGGCCTTTCGGCCCAATAGCTCATTAATCCCTTTTTCGAATTTATCTATTTCCGAATTTGTTTAAATTTCAAAAATTCGTAGAAAATTCCACAAAAATCAGAAAAATGTCGAACAAAGTTCTTTAGATTTATAAAATTATTCTCTATTTGTTTATGAATTCAAATACCTATTTTGAGAAATTATTATTCCATAGTTTAATTAATTACTTTTTTCTTTAGTTAATATAACCTATTATTTTATGCTAATTATTAATTGTTTTTGAAAAATAAATTTCTTTAAAAATTAGAGATACTGCAGACGAAAGTGTTTGTGAAACCTGTTTTCCAAAATTCAACATAAACACCGTCATTTCATGTGATCCCAAATTAATAGCTTAAGTGTTATCACATGTCGTTAAGCATTTATAATTGTTGCTTAAAGGCATGATTAATTATTAATGAATGAACCTGGTTAATTATTAATTAATGAACATGATTAATAAGTAATATTTAAGTAATGACCTTGATTAAGCAATAATTAATGAGCTTGATCAATTGTTACTTAATGCTTAGCGAACATGATTAAGCTGTTAATTACTAATTGCATAGTAATGAACTTAAGTAATGATTAATGGCTAATTAACGACCTTGGTTACTTCAATCATTGCACATCATCTCATGTACATTCATGCATGCATGGTTGTGATTCGCGACGTATTGTTGGTCGACCTAGGTTCGGCGTGATCGAGGTTCCGTCCGAGGTCGAGAAAGGAGACGGAAGCTTCGAAGTCGACCAGCACATCGAGGAAGCTAACCCCGACTCGAATCAAGGCAAGCCCGGTGCATCCCACCTATGTTTTTAAAGTCTTTTCTTTTATCACGAGTAATTGTGTCGTGATTGTGCATTAGGTTACGAGAATTGCTTGACACCCTAGATGCATGAGTAGAATTCCTATGTTACTTGTTTATCCCATGTTGGTTTGGTGTCTCGATAGTTGCTACGCTTAATCCACAGGGCTACGGTAGAAGTCGAGTGGTGCTCGAGCACGCTCGCGAGATGATACGGTCCGATCTTAAAGCATGGAGGCTTTAAGTTGATTGATGTCTTGTAAGTTGAAAGTAAAGATGAAGATGGAGATGAAATTGAGATCGGACGGGTCCTGTAGGAGAAAGGGCAAAGACGAGGTCTTGCAAGGTGGTAGCCCCGTCTCGTGTCGATCAAGGACCGTACCGTTGTTGGCCCCGTTGAGCAAGTCTTGAACGTACCGATTTACATACTGGTGTTTATGGGGCCGGGAAGCCGATGTAACCTAATTGCCTCGGTGGTTGGACGTAGCTCATCCCCTAATTGGTCGGAGAATGAGGCGAGGCCTCATGTCCGAAAGGGAGAGGAATGGGTGGTCGCTCACGGATAACGTCGAGGACGGGTATCGCGTGGGGTCCCCGGGTTCTCGGGCGGATGGGAGACTAACCCGGCCACCGTCGGGAGTTAGCGTGAAAGGTTGTCGTATGCGACCAAAGGGAGTGCGTATACGCCGTGTAAACGGGTTTTCCCAGCTGGTGAAATCGATTCGAATCGCTGTCCCTCGCAGTAATGAGTACCGCTTGTTCACCGTGTCACATCGTAGTTAATCAAGTGAAATATGAAGGAAGAGGAATGAAAGGATTGTTGTTTGGAATTAATCTTTTCCTGCAAACTTGTTTGCAATAGTGAGGAGGTTAATGAACTTAACGTGAGCTAAAATATCGAAAGTAAGGACTCAACCTTTAAAGTCTGTTTTCGCAAAGGAGTAAACCCCACGACCGGAAAGCCTTTGCATACTAGGCGTCGGCCTTATCGTGCCATGTTGACGGGTCGGTCTTGCTGAGTATTAGAATACTCGGGGTTTGTTCGCTATGCTTTTCAGAGTCGAGTCGTACTTCCACGACTCGTACGGTAGTTCCCGGAAGTGGAGTATCCCGAGGGTGGTTCCCACCAATGGGAACGGATCCCGG